>CM023481.1:81169211-81352958 GCA_013339685.2 Hyalomma asiaticum | reverse complement strand
TTAAAGGGGCCCTGCGACACAAATTGAGCAGGCCGTTTTTATCACTGATTCTAGAACTGTTGCACGACGGGGATGTCGCAGAGAGAGTAGAAACGCCGAAAGCAAAGTGGCTATAATTTTATTTCAGCCAACAAACCGCCCCAAATCGCCTCCCTTTTGAACTGAGGCGACACACAACGGATATTTTTGTTACAGGAAGTGACATGGAGTGAAGACATTGGAGGGGCCAGGCTGAGCGTTCTGATTGGCTTGGCGCTCCAAGGTGCTTGTCACACACGTGTGGTGTCTACTTGGTCACGCTTTTCAGTACCAAAATACACTAAAATAGTTTTTATGCTTCGTAAGAAAGAAAGCAAGTATCTGACATTACTTGCAAAACGCCACTAGGCGCGCTGTGCAATGGTTTGCGCGTCCATATGGCACGTCCGCTAAGAACACAGCGAGTTCGACGCGTGCCGCCGTATTTGGATAGGGTGCCTCCGGAACAGGGTGGAGACACTGCTCTTGTGGACGCCATATTGGTTCAAACGTTCGCGTTCGGCGGCAATGCCTGGCATGCATAGATGGAACGCTTCCAGCGAAACGCGCGGTAATTTGGCTCAGTTTATCCCTTCCGGCGGTAGGGCTTGCACATATAATGTTGGTAACAAATAGATTAGCACTAATTATTACGCACGAAACATTTGATGGCGAAATAAAGGCATTTAGAGCGTATCTATCGGTCTATCTATCTCACTGGCTGCGTAGATTCTCGTGCTCTTGCGGCCGATTGATTAAGTTGATGAGTACCAAAAATGACATGGCATGACAAGAGCATGTTGAAAACATAAATGACTGCTCATTACATGAAAATCATGACATGCCTTTAATGTACGCCATGACATACATGACCCGGTCATGGAGCTCTTACGGCCGTTTTAGTAACTTGATGTGTACCCAAACTGACACGGCATGATAGGAGCGTATGGCTAACATGAATGACTGGTCATAACACGAAAATCATGTCATGCATGTCATGCGCGCCATGACACACATGACACGGTCATAGTGTTCTAACGGCCGTAATATTAACTTTATGTATACCAAAATTGACAGGGCATGAAACAGCGTAAGATGAAAGAAAATAACTGGTCATAACACCAAAAAGATGTCATGCATGTCATGTACGCGATGACATATATGACCCGGTCATGGAGCTCAAATGACGGTTTTATTAACTTGTAGAGCACCAAAATTTACATGGCATGATAAGAGATTACGAGTAACGTAAATAGCTGAGTATAACACGAAAACCTTGTCATGCATGTCATGTAGGCCATGACATACATCACCGGGTAATGGAGCTCTAACAGACACTTTATTAGATGCGAAGCATCTTATGGCCGAGTCCAAACTGGTGGTGGTGTGCGGCGTGACCACCCTTATTGCGCATGCGCTCGCCCTGTGTGAATTAACGGCCAGGCTAGAGGGAAGAAATGACGCGCGTAGTGTTCCTCTTTGCGTTCCACGACGGCTTAATCTCTATTGTCTTATTGTGGCCATACTCAGTCATCCAATCGATAGGCAATCTCAATTTACTCAAAACAGATTTCTTTAGGATTAGCTTAATCCGGACTACCTTAACGTGGCCATGCTCAGGTATCCAACAGGCAAGACAATCTCACTCCAAATTCACTTGCTTGTGACTAGCTTAATGCGGATTAGCTTAATCCGGATTAATCCACATTGCCTTATTGTGGCCATACGCTGTCATCCAACTGACTAGGCAATATCAACGTACTCAAAACGGGGTGGTGGAAGATTCGGACTACCTTAATCCAGCTTAATCGAATTTAATGGGATCGGATTAATGTGACCATACGCAGTCACCCAAACGGCTAGTCATTCTCAATTCACTCAACATTGACTTGTAGAGGATAAGCTTAACCCGGATTTATTTAGTCATGCTTAATCCGAAAGAACATAGCCTAGTCGGGTCTAACCTACATCATGGCTATGCCATCTCGTCTTGGACCGGATTAGCGTAATCCGACATAATCTCTACTAATCTTGCCTAATCCCACTTGATAGGTATCTATCAGTATAGATTGGTATGGACTAGCGTTAAATTCGCTTGTCCAAATTCATTTAGGCTGCGATATGCTGGCTTAAATAGGCTTTTTCTAAGCTTACCCTGGTTTAATCCGGCGGCTTAATTGGTATCACTGAGTATCAATCAGTATTGATTCGTATCGATTACTATTGATTGTTTTGACTATGCTTATTTAGCATGGGCTACGAGCATGATTAACTTGTCTTGACCAAGCTTATCTAAGCTTATCGGCAAGGTAGCCGAAGCATCTATTCACTCCGCAAGGCTTAACGCAAAGCTTAACATCCTCTTTGTAAAAGCAGTTTCACGCGATGATTATGCGATGCAGCTATAGCGAGACAAACAAGGATTTCTTTAACAGCATGCTCACCGCCAGCGATAAAAAATGCACGGCCACATGCGAGACAAGTCAACAACTAACCTCGCATATCTTGGTGCTGTCGGTCGGATGCCAGCGGTCGCGTTTCACTTGTGCTTCCCATTTTTTTCTTCGCTCGCTGTTGCGAGGGAAGCGAAACATCCGCTGGCCTTTCGCGTGTGAACTGGTACACCATGGCACACAGCAGCCTGTCATAGCGGCCAAAGAACTGATCTCAAACGTAGAGAACAACGTGTTTACAGCACCGTTCCCGCGCTAGCCTCTGCGCGCCGCCCGACACTTTCGAACCAATATGGCCGCCAGGCGGCGCGGGGTCTTTCAAAAGGTGTCTCCACCCTGGAGCGGAGGCGCGCGCACATCGAGGCACCCTATATTTGGACTGCGCGTCACGCCATCTATTGCAGGCGCGGCGAAACAACGCGCTGAGCTACCACACGCTCCCGGTGTCTTCCGGTGTCGCTCTATAAGACACGCGTTGCTATTGGACGCCTCCACTGACGTCAGCGGGAGAGCGAAATACGAAAGGGAATCTTGGTTTCATGCTGTCTGCTCGTGTTTTGAACTTCGAGGGCTAATAACTCCAGTTCTAGACCACCGATTTGCATAATTCCTTTTGCGTTCATCTCAGCATTCGATCCTACACACACTGCAGTACTGCAGACGGCAGTTGAAAAAGTGTCGCAGGGCCCCTTTAAGACGCACAAGAGCGTAAGGGCGAAGCACAACCACTCCTGGCGTCCGCTGAAGTGTGAACTGCGGGCTGAACGTGCGGACAGTTCAGGCCCTCTGCTGCCGTATCCGAGATAGGCAAGCGCATCCGGTTATCGATTGTTTTGCTTTTGTTTCCTTTGGCGTTCTGTACCTTGCTTTGACACCGGTGTGCCACGTTGATGAGTTCTACTGATCGCAAGTGGCGGTGCAGTTTCTCTGGCGGCAGCGGCTGTCGACCGCGTGCGTGAAGCGAGCGCTCACAGCTGCCTGATAGCGTTTTGATCTTGCTTCCATCTCCGCCTTGTTATCAGCGCCTAACTGCGGTGCGAACAAAAGGCAAAATGGATAGCGAATCTCCAGTGCACACGCATTGAAGTTACCGAAGTGTTTCTACTGCCGTAAACGAGATAGGCAAGCGCATCCGGTTATCGATTGTTTTGCTTTTGTTTTCTTTGGCGTTCTATACCTTTCTTTGCCACCGGAGTGCCACGTTCATGAGTTCTACTGATCGTAAGTGGCGGTGCACAGTTCCTGTCGCGGCAGCGGCTGTCAACCGTGTGCGTGAAGCAAGCGCTCATAGCTATCTGATAGTGTTTTGATCTTCCTTTCATCTCCGCCTTGTTATCACGCCTAACTGCGGTGCGAACAAAAGGCGAAATGGATAGCGAATCTCCAGCGCACACGCGATGAAGTTACCCGAGAAGTGTTCCGAACGCTTTTCGTCTGAGGAGGCGAAAAGGCGCTCTGACTGCCGTCTCTAAGAGCATCTGAGGGGCGCGCGCACCTGCTCGGTAGCCCCGCGCTCATGGCCGCTCTGGTGAATAAATCGTTTCGAAATTGACGTCATCAGTGCATTAACACCTTTTTTCGGTGCTGCTGGCCTCTTAAGGACCAGAAATTCAATTCTGTTTTCATTCTATGCACTCGGCGGGCAAGAAGCCGGATCAACAACAATTGCCTATCATTGCGTAAAGGTCTCATTCGACAGCCTGTAACTCCTAGTGGAACAAAATTATGCAACATGTTTTTAGTGATTTTGAAACCCAATGTTAAGGAGAATAAGTGTACAAACTTTGAAAATTATCAAAAATGTGGTTTTTTTTAATTGTCTTCAGAAATTTCCATTGTTCGGTGTTTTCTTGAAGTTAGCCCGCCCGTATCTCTTTATTGAAAAGTCATATAAACTTGAGCTTTCGCAGTTTCACAAAACAGTAAGCTTGGAACGTAATGCGGAATTTTCGCCGCTCTGCCACAAGCCTTTTTTGAGATATAAGCCTGCAAAGTAGAGAGAAAAACGTTCACTGGGCCGAATTGAGATTTTTTATAAAAATCTCTACACTACCCTTAAAAAGCAAAAATAACTTAACACAAGGAAAACCATGCATATAGTTACGTAAATAAATTTCAGCCACCTCACCTTAATATAGCCCGTGTAATTATTAAGCAAAGTTGGCGAAAACAGAACAGCAGGTAAGCGCGGCACTCCACCTCTCCGTCATTATTGACTCCCAGCTCTTCGCAAAGATTTTTTCTAGCAAAACCAATTGCGGATCCCTTCTTTCCACTCATCAGGCAGCAATACATAAAATTGTGAAATAAATTTGAGAGGGTGACCAGCCATGCTTTGTTCGATCTTACGTGGAATCACCCCAACATAAAAATCTCTCCACAAACTGCCTGGCGTCCGTGCCGAATTCCTCTTCTTCCCGAGCTGTCCAGCATAGTTTGCAACGGCCGGTGACTGACTATTACCAAAAACATGCACCGTCATCCGGTACTCTACTACCTCGTTTTGGATGTCATTGTTGCGGAACCACGGGAACCACAAGTAGTTTCTATGATCTTGGCGCACGCTAAAGCAGTAAAACATCTGCTGTATATCTGCTGTCAGCGCAATGAGGTCATTTCTGAAGTGGATGAGCACACCCAACAGACTACCTGTGAAGTCTGGGCCGATGAGGAGAACCCTGTTCAACGACGTGTTTTCATACTAAGCGCTAGAATCAAACACGACTCTAGTTTCGCCTGGCTTCTGCAGATGACACACGCCAAGAATAGGAAGGTACCAGCACTCTTCTCCTTAAGCAAGAGGCGGAGCTTCTTCCGCGTGGCCATTTTCGCATATTTTTTTCCATGAATGCTACGAAAGACTTCAATGCTTCTGGTTTCTTCTGAAGCGTGCGTTTCAATGTGGCTAGACAAGTTTGAGCGAGTTTCTTGTTGTTACGAGGTCGACGTATCGGGGACGAAAAGGGAGGGGCGCTACCCAGCAGCCCGATTCCTGCTTGAAAGACTCCGCGTCCATGATTTTCAAAAACTTCCTGTCCTCCATAGAAAGAGAAGGTTGGTTGTCGTCCTCAGTCACCTCGAATAACGTGTCGCCGACATCATCTTAACAATCTTGTATGGATGACGAGTGAAGAACAAGTTGGGAAGTGCGCGTCGTGTCTGACTTAGCGGAGATGTTTTCTTTGACATGGAAGTGGTTTGAGCAACGCTTCAAGAAGGAAGGGCGACCGTTTACGAGTATGTTGGTTTTGAAGTTGTTTACAGAGTCGGATGTGCGTTGGCGGTCAATGCAGACATCGCCAACAATTACCCAGCCAAGGTCGAGTTTTTGGGCGAATGATGAATCAGCCGGATCATTTCGTTGCTGACGGACTTTATGTACTCGCAAAATGTCTCTGCCGAGCAGAAGAAGAATTTCTGCATTTGGGTCAAGGCTGGGGATTTGCTCAGCTATAGCCTTGAGGTGATCTTGATTCCGTGCCGCCTCAGGCGTAGGAATCTCACTCCCGTTGTCGGTAGCTTGTTGCACTCTATGAGAGTTGGGAGTGGTAACCTATCCCCTCCTTTGACACCCTCAAGAAAGAAACCAGAAGCTCTTCTTCCCGAAGTCTCCTCAACTCCCGAGCACGTCTTTAGTGTGTAGGCGACAGTCTGCCCACTTAGCCCAAACAGATCGAAAAACTCTGAACTAGCCAGGCATCTGTTGCTCTGATCATCTAGGATGGCATACATCCTCACTTTCTTTTGAGGCTCGCTTGTGTGGCTCAAGTCTACTAAGCAGATCTTTGAGCAGGACCTGGCAGCACAGCCACGTCCGCATACTTCTGTGCACGAATGAGGAAACCTTAGGCGACTGCAGATCAGGGTTCGGCTCGTCGATTTTAGCACCTTGCTTGGAGTCGGAAGGTACGCTGGAAGGACTCTTCTGGTGGACTGCCACAGTCCTCGCAAGTGGCAACGACCTTACAGTCTTTCGCGAAATGGTCTGTAGCCGTCCAGCACTTAAAGCACAAGCCGAACTGCTCCGGAAGAAATTTGCGCTCATCCAATGGTTTTTCCCTAAATGCTCGACACTTTTGCAAAGCGTGTGGCTTCTTGTGCAAAGGACAATATTTGGTGGAGCTAGTGGTCTTCTTGCCGTCGCGAGGAAATATTTCTGAGCCGAGATCCACATCGCTAACATGAACAGCAATGGGTGTCTTTCTGTTTCCTAGATGCTTTGAGACCGCGCCGTTAGCTGAACTGAGCGTCAAGCTTGGGTCATTCCTCATTTTGGCCTGACTGCGGAAAAACTCAACGAAGAAAGCGAACGGAGGAAAGGCTAGGCCGCGGTCTTGTTGGTACCTGGATCCCTTGGAAATCCACGCTTTCTGCAGATGAGGTGGCACCTTTTCCACAACGGGCAATATCCCTCTGGCAGTATCTAAGTAGCTGAGCCCAGTGAGGTGAGGATCAGCGTTTGCACACTCCAGTTCCAGCAGTAAGCCTCCCAGCTCCCGCAGCTTGTGCGTGTCCTAATCCGAGAGCTTGGGAAAGTTTGCAACCCTTTTAAAAAGAGAATCCTCGATCACTTCTGGTCGGCCGTAACACTCCTCTAGGCTTTCCCAAACAAGGCGAAGACCGGCTTCTGGGTTGGCGACATGAACCGAGCGGAGCCTTTTGGCGTAGCCCGATGATTCCACCCTTGAGCCACTTCACTAAAAGATCAAGTTCTTCGTTTGCGTTTAAGTCGAGACTTTGCGTCATTCCTTGGAATGTTGACCTCCACGATCGGTAATGTTCAGAACGATCGTCGAACTGCACGAGCACCGAGCTGACGAGGTCTCGACGCACTAGATATTTTGCCATAGCGTCCATCTCCGTGCGCTGCACTGGCTCCTGCTGGCGGAGGTGTAAGGCGATGTGCATTGGGCTTCCTCTGTCGTACCGACCGTGTGGGTTCAAATGGCCAGTAGCGATATCGAAGCGCTCACGGCCGTGTTGCTCTAAGGGCGTTGGGGTCAAGCCGGATTGTGACGGTGACAGGTTGAGTGCGCTGTCTGGTATGCGTCCAGTACGGAATTCGTGCGCCTCTCCAACCTTTGGCAAAGTGAGCCGCTGTCACTCCTCAACTGTTTGCGGGTAGGAACCGGCTTGCGCTGTACCTTGGTTGATCGCGAAGGCATGCGCGCGTTGAGCGCGTTCTCCGGGTGCGTCTGTAGCAGCCGAGAGACCGCGATGCTCTCCGCCTTGCTATTCCGGAGGTATCGAGTGCGGCCCTGTTTCACTGTAGCTTGTTGAAGCACAAAGTCTAGCGTGGGTTAAGAGCGGTCTACGGACCCTTGCGAAGCGGCCCGACAGGTGTGATGCTCTTCTCGTTCTTGTGCAACAGCTTCCAGTACGTCAGCTTGCGCTTCCGGGGCCGTTGCCTCTCCCTCAAAGCGTAACACCTCTAACTCAGCGTCCAGCTTTGCCCTTTCTAGTTTTACCACTGCTTCCTTTTTTACGAACGCCGCTCGCGTACGCGCCGCCGCGGCATCGGCTCTCGCCTTGGCAGCGAGCGTGCTGGCTGTGCTCGCACTTGAACGCCCGGAACGCGTAGAACGCGACGAGCGTCCCGAACGTGAGAGCGCCGTCTGCCCTTCTCCCGCATCATGTTCGAAGAGGGAGCGGTCTGGGCTTACTTGAGACGAGCCGGGCTCGAAGTCCGATGGCTCCATTTCGACGACTCCGGTGCGGAGCCTCCTGTGTTTGGAACGACGTGCGCGAAGGCGAGGCTTAACGGCGTCCGCTTCGTCGTGGCGTAGCAGAGTTGGCGATGAAGGCCTTTTTACTGATCTGATTCCATGGCACGCGTCTCTGTAGCGGCCACTCGTCGGGCAGATGACGGACGGCGACAAGAAATAATAAAGTGTTGTTTAATGCTGTATAACCATCCGTAAAAAGGCGGTGCTGCCACACGGTACAACTCCAGTAGGAACAAAAGAGAAAAGAGGGAGCAAACACAAAGTGCTCCGGACAAGGTTGCCAGACCACACAGCAAAAACGAAACTGCAGCTGCGATGGCCCCGATAAATGGTTACAACACATTGATCACCTGCCGATTTTCGCTGTGTTACGATTTCATGTGCGCACTGATCAACATCACGAAGTTAAACGAGTCGTGGATAACCAAAGGAGACGGCTATTTCAAACTTGGGTTTCTAATACAAATTGGTGTGATGTTTATGCTCATGCGAATAACTCTGCATCATACAACCTATTTGTATCCAAAGTAAAACAAATATGTAATGAAGCATTTCCTTTTGCCCCTGTGGTAAAGCATAAAAAAGCTAGAAAGGAATGGGTAAATCATGGACTATATAAGCGCATTCAACACAGAGAAATATTATTGAATAAATTCTTAAATACCCATGGACCTTAAATATTTAAAGAGTTTGAGGCAGGAGCAAACTGACCAGTGGTCTGAAGAAAGCTAAATCTGAGTATTACATGCGTCGATTTGAAATTTCTATGAGTGATGGTCGTAGAATGTGGAACACATACTGCGAGATAATAGGTTCCTCTACACAGAATGTACCGTCAGAAATTTTTGTAAATGATGTTAAATTTTGTGGAAATAGTGCAGCTAATTTATTTAATAATCATTTAATCGATGCTGGTGCTTCAACTTTTACATCATATTTTTTCCCAAATCGAAATAGTAATAGTTATATGGATAACCGTGTCAGCGAGACGATTTTTCTTGCACCTATATCTGAAAGCGAGATTTTTCCATTCTGAATTCCTTGAGCAACAAATGAACAGCTAGTGAGGACGGCATCGAAGCTTAACCTATCAATGCAGCTGCTCACATAATATGCGGTCTGTTGGAACACGTCTGTTACAGTATACTTTCCACTAGAGTTTTTACTGAAAAAATGAAGATAGCTCGTGCTGGCTGTGATATTCAAGGGCGGAAATCACAACGACCTAAACAATTACAGACCCATTTCGGTATTGCCATTATTTTCAAATGTCGCTGAGCATATTATACATAAGCGCCTAAATGGTTTTCTGTTGGATAAAGGTTTGTTGTTGTTTTCTGGGGTTTAACGTCCCAGAACGAGCTCTGATTATGAGAGACGCCGTAGTGGAGGGCTCTGGAAATTTCGACCACCTGGGGTTCTTTAACGTGCACTGACATCGCACAGCACATGGGGGTCGATATTTCGTCTCCATCGAAATGCAGCCTCCGCGGCCGGGATTCGATCCCGCGACCTTCGGATCAGCAGCCGAGTACCGTAGTCACTAGACCACCGTGGCGGGGCTGCTGGATAAAGGTATTATTTCGGATAAGCAATATCACTTCGAGAAAAATAAATCAATGGAAATGGCGTTATTAAGAGTCAGAGATACAATTATAAATAAAATTGAAGAGAAAAGCTTACCATCGGATTATTTTTAGACTTTCCAAAGGCCTTTGATTCTATCAAACATGCAATACTACTCGATAAGCTCCAAGTATATGGCGCTCGAGGCACAGCATTAGAACTTATGAATAGTTACCTTGAATCTCGAGTGCAATACACTTCATTGCAAGGTAACACTTCGGAAAAAAACGTAATTAAGTATGGGGTACCGCACGGTTCCATTTTAGGGCCGTTACTGTTTACTGTGTATATAAATGATAGAGTAAACGTTCCATTAACAGATGAAATAATAATGTACGCGGATGACACTGATGTTTTCTTTTCTGGTGTTGACCGTCAGGAACTAGAAGTTCCCGTAAATTCTTCGTTAGAAGAACTTCACAAATGGCTACATTTAAATCAGCTCAGCCTGAATGCGAAAAAAACTAAGTTTATGGTCTTTTATGCTAGGAAAAAAGAAATAAGTTACAATGGTAAACTTCACTACTGTGGATCGCTACTAGAACATGTGTCAAGTCATTATTTTCTAGGAGTTACATTTCATAAAAACTTACGCTGGACAGAGCACATAAATAATGTACGCACAAAAGTTGCACGGTCACTTTGTTGCCTACAACGAACCCGGTACTATGTACCTGTCAGGCTTATCAGGCAACTGTACTTTTCACTGGTACATTGCCATCTTAGCTATGGCTGATTAGTATGGGAAACGGCAATAAAACCGATATAGGAAGACTAGCGGTATTACAACCGCGAGCTGTTCGTTTGCTTAGTTCTTCTAATCAATACATAGGATCTTCTAAACTAATGATGCGCTATAATACCTTTAATATTAGAAGTTCTTACCAAGCAAAGAACTGCATTCGGTCGTTCAAAGAGATCTCCAGAAAGATTGAGACATTTTAAAACCGGCGCCTCAGTAAAAAAGAGCCAGGCCTGCTCGGAACCGCAGGACAGTGGCAGCGTAAGCTGGAGGACCGATGTTATTTGATGCCATTTTAAACGCTTGGGGAAAAAGTTACCCGCGGATTTATTCTTGTGTTCGTGTAGACGATGTTTTGGTTGCCAGAAAAAAGTCGGAAGATGACATCGCCTTTGTTTTAAGGCATCTTCAGAAGCACGGTATCCTTAAACCCCGCAATTGCACCTTTCGGGTCGACGCATTCGATTTTGTGAACACCGCAGCCCTCCGAGAGGAATCCAGCGACTGGAATCACAGGCACAGGCAGTCACGGACTTCCCCGCACCTAGCTGTTTCCCCAGTTTGACGACTTCCTCAAGTACATCGGCTTCAATCGGCGCTTCATTCCATCCTGTGCCCACAGTTTACAGCGGCTGACTGACTTGCTACACCAGGACGGCAAAAAAGCAGTCGATTTTCACTGTGCTGGCGCCTCGATTGCCGGTTTATCGTGAACATGATTACCCATGCTGGTTTTCTGTATTAAACTTCTCGTGTTGCTCCAATAAATCTCCGTGGAAAGTTGACCGCCTCTGCTGTGTATCTGTCCTCGTCCCCGTCATTTTAGTGCGCAATGTTTTCCTTTTCGAGTTTCACTGGTCAGGGGAACACAAAAAAGCCTTCTAGGACGCCAAAATTCAGGCTGCCTCCGCTACGATTCTAATGCACTCGCTTCCAGACTCGCCAATGTGCCTCACACTTAATGCTCAAATGACAGCAATGGGACGAGTGCTACCACAACACTGACGGAAAAGCCGTAAGTTTCTTTTCGAAACGGCTCAAACCTACGGAAATACCCCACGCAGCACAGATGCTCGGGCCAGTATTGTTTTTTATTGGCTTATTGAGGTCCAATGAAGGCACTGTGATACCACCCATAAGCCAGAACTGGAAATGCCATCTACTAAGGCCTTTAACAATGGCCCATCATTACCATTCGTTTTGCAATACTGGTTCTGCCATCCTGTAAAGAAGGCAAAATGGGTAATAGTTGCCACTCAGCTTACATTATTGGTGAGGCCAGTCCACAAGGATGGTAATGATGGGTCACTTTCCACATAGTCCTGTCAATATTGGTTATGTAATGGCAGCAGGCTGTATATATCGTCCAGTCGACCTCACTGCATCGCCAATGTTGGAATTCCAATGTTCTGTGTCGGACATTGACAGCATTGACAGTTTCCGGGGGGCAGAAAACACTACTGGAATTTGGTACCCGGCAGCCACATTCTTAAGATTGTGAGCCACAAAGTGGCTATAGTGATATGGCACAACTACAGGCCTCTTCTTCTGTGTGTCATTGTTACACCTCTGGCGCTTGGCTTTCAACTTTTGAAGCAACACCTCGGAGACCGACGTCACTACCGCACTTGGGTATCGCGCATCCTGCAGTCGTTTTAGCTGCGCGTTAAAGCTCTCGTTCGCAGTTAAAGCTTTCGTCCGCAACCCCCCTTACGCGCACGTGGCGAGTACATGTACTCGCCACATGCGCGTAAGGGTCTCTTGCCTTACGAGTCTGCGCACTCAAAAATTGTGAAACGCGCCATTGCCATGATGTGCTTAGAATCATCTTTAATGAAGTCGTGCCATCACACTGCGAACGAGAGCTTTAACGCGCAGCTAAAACGACTGCAGGATGCGCGATACCCAAGTGCGGTAGTGACGTCGGTCTCCGAGGTGTTGCTTCAAAAGTTGAAAGGCAAGCGCCAGAGGTGTAACAATGACACACAGAAGAAGAGGCCTGTAGTTGTGCCATATTGCCACAAAGTGGCTCACAATCTTAAGAATGTGGCTGCCGGGTACCAAATTCCAGTAGTGTTTTCTGTCCCCCGGAAACTGTCAATGCTGTGCTCGCGTATCGGTAAAGAAAACAATAAGCCGCAATGTGAAAAGAAACATTTCAACTTTGTAGAATGCAGCGTAGGTGTGGTCTACAAGATTCCACTCTCTTGTGGCAAGGTGTATGTAGGTCAGTCAGGCCGCTGTGTCAATGAGCGCCTCAAAGAACATGAGCGATCCCTGCCAACCGGTACAGGCTCCCATTTAGCTCAACATTGCAAAAAGTGTAAATGTCAAGCCTTGTTTAGACAGACTAGTATTTTAAAGAAGAGCGGTGACACCACCGCCCGAGAATTATCAGAAGCGTTTTACATAAGGTCCTTGGGTTCCCAGTGTATTAGTGTGCCTTCCTTGACCTTGTATAGCAATGAATTTTCTTTTTTGGAAGCGCTATCATGTGTGCTCGGATGATGAAGGTGTGGTGGTTGCCGCGCTTGGTGTTACTACGCATGTCCTTCCAGTATCTGGGTGGTATAAAGAGTGGGGTGACGCAATAAACGATATCAGTTGAGTGTAGCGCTTTGTCCTGTCCTTTCCTTCCTGTGTATTGCTTTTTTGCGCTAAATAAGCACTATGGATTCACACCAACTATCCCGACAACGCATTGTGTTACACATTGGAAGTTGAGCAAATTACATCTACAATGCCATGATATGGTCCAAAATGCCCAGCAGTATGTTAGTGGCTTCCGAGCCGACGTGCATAGTATAGCAGGTCACTTTATCTGTTGTCATAGCAATATTTGCAAAATAATAGAAGTAGGCTGTGTATACTGTCCAGACATTCTTTCTGGTTTCGCCAATACAGGGCAGCAATGCTGCTTGCGAAATAATATTGTCCAGACGTAAATATTGTCCGCCTATGTTGTTCACATTGGGAAGTACAACCGACATTCTCTGCATTGGCTAAGATCCCATCTGGCAAGAGGTCTTTTGTAGCGAAGAAGAGTGGCGCGCCTTATGGACGCAGTATCATCACCGTCTCACCGACGAAGAAGTGCTCGCGCTCTCGGTGTCTGACGCTCGCCTGAGACGGTCGCTTTGCTGCTTCGGCAATAAACCGCCTTACATATTTGGTGGAGCTGTGCTGGGTCTTTCCCCTCAACCCTGGAACTACGCACTCGGAGGCTGCCAGCCATCATGCCTGACGACGCCAGCCAAACACCACCCCCGGCATCGCCAACACTGATTTGCCCTGGCTCCATGCGTCAGCGAGATCCTCCGATCTTCAGTGGCTCCGACGAATACGACGTGGAAGACTGGCTGTCAGTGTACGAGCGGGTGAGTGCGCATAATAAATGGGACGATCCTCAGAAGCTCAGCTACGTCAACTTCTACCTGACGGGTGTCGCTAGCGTGTGGTATAACAACCACGAATCTGAGCTTCGTAACTGGTCGGATTTCAAGGCGCGCATTACGCAAGTCTTCGGTCGCCCCGCGGTGCGGAAGCTCCGTGCCGAAGAGCGCTTGCGCAGCCGTTCGCAGCTACCAGGAGAAAGCTTCACGAACTACATTGAAGACATCGTGGATCTTTGCAAGCGCGTTGATCCATCAATGACAGAGTCCGACAAAATCCGCCACGTCATGAAGGGCATTGAAGACGACGCATTTCAAATGCTCCTCTCTAAAAGCCCACGGACCGTCGTCGAAGTTGCTGAGCTTTGTCAGAGCTATGACGAACTCAAGAGGCAGCGTCTCCTTACTCGACGTCCTCCCACGCATGACGCACCTGTCTCAAGTTTGGCAGCTACAACTAGCCACGAACGCCTTCTCGGCGAAATCAAGGACTTCATACGCGCTGAAGTCGCCCGGCAGCTGTCTCTCCTGAGCGCCGTCCCAGGGCCCACGCCATCGCTGGCTCCTAGTTTCCGCCAGGTGCTTCAAGAGCAAGTGGCGGAAGCAATCCAGTCGCCTCGTGCAGCGCCACCAGCGCAGGCGCCGCTGAGCTATGCGGAGGTTGCCGCACAGCCACCTCAACAGACCTTTTCAGCTCCGCCGTTTGTTGTACCGTCACGTCCAGTACATCCTGTGTACGCCGCCGCACCAGTACCTAACACGGGATCCTGGCGTACACCCGACAATCGCCCGGTCTGCTACTTCTGCGGGATCCCTGGTCACGTGGCGCGGCTTTGCCACCGTCGCTTAGGTCTTCAAGGTAATCACCGACCTGTCCGGACCTACGGTGCTCCATCTTCGCCCTTCTCGCCGCCGAATGCCTCGCGTTTGCCGCCTACATACAACGTCCCTCCTGCTGCCCGTGATTCTCGCTCGCCATCTCCACGACGTCGTTCGCTGTCCCCCATGCGTCGTCGGCCAGCTTCTTCGGAGCAGGAAAACTAACAACCGCAGTTCCAGAGGCGAGAACTGCGTTTCTGTCGACTAACACAAGGCCTCGCTCATCATCTCCGACGAACGTAATCGATGTACTTGTAGAAGGAGTTGCTGTAGTTGCATTAGTGGACACGGGTGCTGCCGTTTCCGTGATTGCAGAATGTCTTTGCCGCAGGCTTCGAAAAGTAACGACGCCCTTCTCTGCATTGTCACTACGGACAGCAAGTTCACAGTGCATTACCCCTGTTGCTGCATGTACTGCCCGCATTGTGATTCAAGGATATCCGTACACAGTAGAGTTCGTCGTCCTCTCATCTTGCTCATACGACATCATTTTGGGATGGGACTTCCTTTCCGATCATCAGGCCGTCATCGACTGTTCTCGCGCCGAAGTTGAATTTTCTCCGCTTTCTGATATCCGTTTACATGCGCTCGACGATCTCGACGACAAAGTGGTCATGACCGAGGATATCGAGATTCCGCCGCACTCTTCGGTGATTGCGACAGCGTCTACTAATTTCGTCACCGATACTACTGCCCTCTTTGTGCCATCGTCCATTTTTGTTCTACGACGATGTGCACTACCCTTCGCTGTCCTCACTGTAAGTCGTGGCTGCACTCAACTCCTCGTCTCCAACGCTGAGGCCGTGCCCCTCACGT
This sequence comes from Hyalomma asiaticum, assembly GCA_013339685.2. Lineage (NCBI taxonomy): Eukaryota > Metazoa > Arthropoda > Arachnida > Ixodida > Ixodidae > Hyalomma > Hyalomma asiaticum. The sequence continues at coordinate 81,337,306 of CM023481.1, read as the reverse complement.
TATATCGTGGCGAGTGCCTTGGACGTCTCCAGTGTGCCGAGTCCCTGGTTACCTTCGACGCACCATTCGACAGCACCTGTACCAACGTCAATACGTTGGCTTACAGCTCATTACGCTCCCAGCCTATGCCAGATATCTTTGATCGATCACTAGATGCCCACCTGAGTCCCTCTCAACGCTCCCAGCTCCTCTGCGTGCTACGGAAATACCTCTCCACGTTCGACTGTCACCAGAAGCCACTAGGTCGCACAACGACTGTATATCACGACATCGACACCGGCACCCACGCGCCATTGCGCCAGAGGCCCTACCGTGTGTCCCATGCAGAGCGTAGTGTTATTGAAAATCAAGTGACCGAAATGCTTGAGCGTGGCGTCGTGCAACCTTCCAGCAGTCCCTGGGCGTCACCGGTAGTTCTAGTGAAGAAAAAAGACGGCTCCATCAGATTTTGCGTTGACTATCGACGTCTGAATAAGATAACTCGTAAGGACGTCTACCCCTTACCACGCATCGATGACGCCCTCGATTGTCTGCAAGGCGCCGAGTATTTTTCCTCGCTCGACTTACGCTCAGGCTACTGGCAAGTACCTATGAATCCGGCCGATCGCCCGAAGACCGCTTTCATAACGCCAGACGGCCTATATGAATTTAACGTTATGCCGTTCGGGCTTTGCAATGCCCCTGCAACTTTCGAACGAATGATGGACAATCTCCTTCGTGGACTAAAATGGAAGACATGTTTATGTTACCTCGATGACGTCGTCGTATTTTCTCCAGATTTTCCAACTCATCTGTGCCGTCTCGAAGAAGTCCTACAGTGCATCACTGACGCAGGCCTCCAGCTCAATTCGAAGAAATGTCGCTTTGGAGCCAAGCAGCTTACAATACTCGGACACGTAGTATCAAAAGATGGCATTCTACCAGACGCCTCCAAACTTCGCGCCGTCACCGAGTTCCCAAAACCCACGTCCCTGAAAGACCTCCGAAGCTTTATTGGGCTTTGTTCTTACTTTCGTCGTTTCATCCGGAATTTCGCGACCATCATTGCTCCCCTGACTCGGCTACTTCGCGGCGACGCACACCTTTCTACTTGGTCTCCTGCTTGCGACGAAGCCTTTACAACATTGCGCCGTTTGCTAACTTCGCCTCCCGTACTGCGCCATTACGACCCTTCGGCCCCCACGGAAGTACACACCGACGCCAGTGGCGTAGGTCTTGGTGCAGTCTTGGCCCAGCGAAAAAGTGGGCATGACGAATATGTCGTCGCTTATGCCAGTCGAACGCTAACCAAAGCAGAAGCTAACTACTCCGTCACCGAAAAGGAGTGCTTGGCCATCATCTGGGCCCTTGCGAAATTCAGACCCTACCTGTACGGTCGCCCCTTCGACGTCGTTACAGATCACCACGCTCTCTGTTGGTTATCGACTTTAAAAGATCCGTCTGGCCGCCTTGCACGATGGGCTCTTCGGTTACAGGACTTTGACATACGCGTCATTTACCGGTCTGGCCGTAAACACAACGACGCGGATGCTCTCTCTCGGTCGCCTACACCACGTGACACGGCTTGCATTTCTGCCATCGAGTCGGCGTCGACGGCGTTTTCATCACAAGTGGTCGTCGACATGGCTCAGGAGCAACGCCAAGATCCGTGGATTGCGGCGCTTATGGATTACCTTTCTGGCACTTCAACAACTAGCCCTTCCCGCGCTGTCCGCCGCCAAGCTTCTCACTTCGCGTTGCGGGATGGAGTTCTCCACCGTCGCAATTACGATTCCAACGGCCGCAAATGGTTGTTAGTCGTCCCCCGCCAACTCCGCACACAGGTCTGCTCTGCTCTCCATTCCGACCCGCAATGTGCCCATGCTGGCCTCTTCAAAACTTACGCCAGGCTCCGCACGCGCTTTTATTGGCGCGGCATGTATAATTTTGTGCGAAAGTACATTCGCTCGTGTACAGCGTGCCAACGCCGCAAGCTTCCTGCTCCTCGTCCTTCTGGTCCATTGCAGCCACTTCCTTGTCCGTCTCGTCCGTTCGACCGCGTCGGCATAGATCTCTACGGTCCTCTTCCCTACACACCAGCTGGCAATCGCTGGATTATCGTCGCTGTAGACCACCTCACGCGCTATGCAGAAACGGCAGCATTGAAAACAGCGACAGCCCGCGACATTGCGTTCTTTCTTCTGAATAACTTCATCCTTCGTCATGGCGCACCACGAGTACTTCTGAGTGACAGAGGGCGCGCATTTCTTTCAGAAGTTCTCAACGCTCTTCTGGCAGCTTGCCGTACCATCCATCACACCACTACAGCTTACCATCCGCAGACGAACGGCATAACTGAACGGTTCAATCGCACACTGGGCGACATGCTATCCATGTACGTTGCATCGGACCACACCAACTGGGACCTCGTCTTGCCGTATGTAACGTACGCATATAATACCGCCTCACAAGCCACAACGGGATTTTCCCCATTTTTCCTTGTGTATGGCCGTGAACCTACCTGCACGCTCGATACGATTCTCCCCTACCGCCCTGACCCATCAGAGGGCACGCCTCTGTCCGAAGCCTCCAAGTACGCCGAGGAATGCCGTCAGCTGGCCCGTTCGTTCACGGCGGAAGACCAAAGCTTCCAAAAATACCGTCGCGATGATGACCGTACTCCTGCCGCCTACCAGCCGGACTCATTAGTTTGGTTGTGGATACCTTCAAGCACCCCTGGTCTCTCCTCGAAACTCCTCGCCAAATATCATGGACCCTACCGCGTCGTTCAACAGACTTCGCCTGTCAACTACGTTGTCGAGCCGGTCACGCCGTCCACTGACTTAAGGCGTCGCGGACGGGAGACAGTGCACGTTCAGAGGTTGAAGCCTTACCACGACCCCCTCATCCTAACCACGCCTTGAGTGCTCGCGCTCTCGGTGTCTGACGCTCGCCTGAGACGGTCGCTTTGCTGCTTCGGCAATAAACCGCCTTACACAACGTTAATATACATGTAAGTACCATGTGCACTCGCATAATTAGCGCCCAAGTGTAATTTCTGCACTCCCAACTTTATGTACGGTTTGCGCAAAAATATTACTTGCATGCTCCCCCCATGACACCCAGGGCCACGTGGCGCAGGCTAGTGCTGTCCTTTATCAGTATGGCGAGTTCGGTAGCCCAGGCTTCGCCATCGCCGATCGCATTTTGATTCTCTAGTCGCGACATGTTGGCGATACCTACAAAACTATTTCAACATAGCGTTTGCCAGTTAACTGAGACCCGTTCCGGCTTGAAGACTTCGACACGCGAATATGACTCACGCTTGATACTGGATTTCGGAGACGCCGCTGACAGCACCAGTTACGACATTTCACGAGTCGCAAATCCGCTAATGCTTGAATGTAGCCCACGGATGAATTTGGCTGTTAAAATACGCGTTCTGTTGAGCGAAAGCTACCTTCGTTTTTGTGATACATTTCATTTGATACATCTCAGCTCAGCACGCGTCGAGATTCCTTACGCGATATTTCGGAAGTATTTGCGAAATTCCCATGTAATTTATGCACCTTCTATAACTTCTAGGTTCATGGAGAAAAAGAAAACACGAGTTACGTGGTATGCGCGAGTAAGCACGGTATAAGTTCCGCATGAGCAAGCACGATATGTGCCAAACGTTGGAAGGTAAAGAAGAGCCTTTGTTAGCTTTCTACCTCGAGCAGCAGGCACAGGAGGCCGCTGAACATCGAAGCGTATCGTGGCAGGGGGGGCCGGGGGGGGGGGGAGCTGCGTGGGCTGCACTAATCCGTTTTGCTTCGCATACCTGTTTGACATGTTTCTTCGTAGTGAGCCAGGGGTGAGGCAGGCGAAGCGGCTTTCACTCGGCAGAGGTTTTTCGGACGTACAGGTTGTGTCGCACGGGCCTCGGATATCTGCTGAAACTCTCAAGTTTACGAAGTCAGCACTTCTAAGTGGACTACGGACACGGAACTCGCGACTGCAAACTTCTGCATAGTGAGAAAGTGGCAGCCGGGTGGTTCTTTGGACCGGACGTTATAGGTGAACTGAAGAGATGAGCCTCAACGTGTTCGGACTGTCCTAAAGGTTTTTCTGAAAGCTTCGTACCGATTTCAGCCATTCGTTTATTTTACTCATTGTGCGTTCCGTTGTGCCCATTCCCTCATTTTGGTATGTGCCGGGTTTATTATACCATGTATTACTGCGTATTTTCTTTATATTTGTCTGTTTGTAAATGCACACGTGGCGTGCTTTGTTGTATACATCGCAGCAGATGAAGTAATCGCTCCTAGCAAAGCTGTTTTGGTTCGTGTGACTTTCATGTTTGTTTGATTTTTGTCATGCGTGAAAAACATGTTTTCCTTTTGCCCTTTAATAGTGATTTCTTGTTCCTGGTTTTCGGTTCTTTAGAAGTTGTCGGTTTGTCCCCACATACCCTCCGTTCCGGATTCTGCATGCTGAAACACATCACCGTATCCTAATATTCACTTATGTTGTTTTACTTGACGAAGTGTGTAATTTATACAATTCAGCTGTTTCGTGCAATTGTTTAAAGAACTTTTCAAGCGCCAGTTGCTCCACCATTTAATAAGCAATAAACCATAAGGTGTCGCATAGTTTTAGGCATATGTTTTCTTGTGCGTCTTCCTTTTCCTTATGCTGCTCATGCATTTAGTTTTCTCGAGGCTGATCTATACAGTGGACTTCAAACTTAGAGTGAATATTGATTTGTTGATTTGATCAGAACTTTCTTTTCAATCCGTTCTCATGTCTCTTAAAGTCACGAATAAAATGTCACAAAGATATTTTGCTTATTTGTATGTGTGTATGTGATCCAAAGATACGTTTGGCATTCACATACGAGTATATTGACTAGTTGTCTGTTTTATCCTATCGTCATAACCACGAAGCGTGAACATAACAAAATTCATTTCCCAAGCTGGCAATACATACATGCATACTAAGTACAAAATAAAGCTATTGTCACTCCCATAATTTACTGGACATTCTTGCTTTTTGCCTAGAGCCAGAAGCCTCGGCAAAACAAATTTAAGTGCGTGCATGACAGCCAATAAAAAAGGTGGGAAAAATACAGCATGAGCCAATAAAGAAGGCTGGCAAGAAATGCTGCCTCATCCAACGATGAATACTAGCAAAAAATGATGGAACAGCCAACAATAAAGGCTGGAAAAAGCGGTTCGAGCTGCCATTGTTTATACAAGCTTACCAATATTGAAAATACAAACTATGCATAATATTGGCCAAGGCCATTCTTTCCCAATTTTTCCAATGTTATACGACTGGCATCTAACATTGGACTAATCTAAAGTGTAGCATGATCCCCGAAATCCAATGTAGTTCCAATATTGTATCTAATGTTTTCCAACGTTGCGCGAACGTGGGTCCCATGTATTTGTGCTGCCTGGGACGCTACAGCACCTTCGGTAGAGGGATGCTAGCCATATATTGGTCAATCAAGCATTTTCCTTTATTCCTCGAAGGGTCGCACGTTTTTCATTTTCATCTACCACAAAGCCCTGTCATTTGTGTTCAAGCACAATGCCCCTCGTATACGGAAAGAAAACTGCGACAGCTACCCTTTCTTTCCCGTTTCCACCCACATACGCCGGAAACGAAAATCAAGCAGCCGATGCATCTCCCGCATCCACGCCAATCCCGCATCCATTGATTTTGAGGCATTAGCTGCCACCCAGTGATGAGAGGTAACCGAGATGTGGGAGCACTCATTCTCACGTATGCTCGCGGATATCCCACTACCATACGCAACGACGAAGGTTACGTGCTACACATATCAGAAAGCTCCAAGGCCCGTCGTCGCTTCCGTTCAGCTTTGCTGTGCCTACCACCTTCACGGCTCCAGCAAGCCAGGAACCCGCGCGAAGCAGAGCCTCATCCAGCTCTGCGTGGGTAGTAGTTATAGCGGACGTTAGACCTTCAGCGCAAACGTGCCGAACATGTCAACCCGTTAATGGGAGTCGTGACGCACCCATGCTAATCCAGCCATTTCACCCAGCAGTGTCGCTTCAACCACGTTGATTTCAACTTGGTAGGACCCCTTGCTCCTTCCCAGCGATAAGTACTTGCTCACTTGTGCCGATCGCTACTCACGGTGGCGCGAAGCGACGTCAATTCAGGACATATCCGCCAAAACTGTCCCGCAGGTGTTTCTGGCCACCTAGGTCCGCAGGTGTTTCTGGCCATGCTATGGCTGCCCTTGAACAACAACCGACTGCTGCCGTCAGACTTCAGGGGCTTACCACCGTGTGAGCAATGGAATGAATGGCGGAGCAGCTACACCGACACCCGAGGGCGTCTTGGACAGCAAAGTTGGATAGAAAGCATTGGGTGGAGACGCTTCCTCTGCTTCTTCTGGCGCTGCATACAACGGTGAAAGAACACCTGAGGTTCAGTGCGGCCGAAATGCTATGTGGATCCACAATCCGCATGCCGGGAGAATTCTTCGTGAAGCAACCAAACCTCCCACCGACACCTTCAGAAGATATTGTCACGAGTCTTGAGAGGTCGTGCGGGGTTTTATTGATAGATGAGGGGGCTGACCCTGGCAAAGCGCGTCCGCTAGGCTGGCTACCGAGAGGAGAAGAAACCCATGATCTTCTTCCTCGTTTTGCGGACGCAGCTTCTTTTGCCCACGACCCACGACATGCAGGTTGTATTACCCCCTTCCGGAAAAAAAACAGCATCGCCTCGATGCAACAGAAGAAACACAAGGGGAGGAGAAAAAAACAGTGCAGGGTAAACGTGGAAAACAAAAGTAACCAGAGAGCAAGATAAACTAATGGAAATAAAGAAGAAAAAAATACACAGAACAATGAATAACAGAAAGTTACAAGCGCGCAATGTACGGCTTCATGCACATAACATGAACAATGTCCGAGCTCGGTGGTCATCGTGTCCTGGCCTGCGTCTGTGATGGCTCCGGAATCACCTCGTAGTTCACGTCACTGACGCGATGAAGCACTTTATACGGGCCGTAGTAGCGGCTCAGTAACTTTTCGGAGAGCCCACGGCGGCGAACTGGGGTCCACACCCACACTTGGTCGCCGGGGGCTGTAGAGCACCTCTGTATGACGAAGGTTGTAGCGTCGTGCGTCTGTTTGTTGCTGCTGACCGATGTGCTGCCGGGCTAGCTGCCGAGCTTCCTCAGCACGCTCTGCGAATTCCTCAGCGTCAGGTGTGAATGGGTCAGCGTCGTGACACGGCAGCATAGCGTCTAGCATCGTCTGAACTTCCCGTCTGTAGAGAAGACGAAATGGGGTGAACCGCGTTGTCTCCTGCACGGCGGTATTATAAGCGAAAGTTACGTAAGGCAAGACCCGCTCCCATGTTTTGTGCTGGACGTCGATGTACATATCATGTCTGTAATAGTCTTGTTCAGTCGCTCGGTAAGTCCGTTCGTTTGGGGGTGGGTACGCGGTTGTCTTTCGATGTCTTGTGTTGCTTAATTCAAAAACTTCGTCCATAAGCCGCGCCGTGAATGCTGTCCCTCTGTCGGTTATTACATTACAGGGAGCACCGTGACGTAGGACGATGTGACGCATGAAGAACTGCGCTACTTCAGGAGCTGTGGCTCGTGGAATCGCTTGCGTCTCAGCATAACGCGTTAAATAATCCGTCGCGACAATCACCCACTTGTTGCCGTCAGCAGACAGCGGCAACGGTCCGAGGATGTCCATTCCGACTTGTTCGAAGGTGTATGAGGTGCCTCAATCGGCAGAAGTAAACCAGCCGGCTTAACCGATGGAGTCTTTCGGCGCTGGCACTCACGGCAGCCTTTAACGTACTGCTTGACGCTTGCGGAAAGCCCGGGCCAAAAGTACGTTTCGTTTACTCTTGCGAGTGTGCGTGAGAAGCCTAGGTGACCAAATGTGGGTTCGTCATGGCAAGCGAAGAGAACGTCATCTCGCATGTCTTTTGGAACAACCAGGAGGTATGTACGCCTGTTCCAACGAGCGTCCTTTTTGTACAGGACGCTATCTCGTAGACAGAATGACGTCAACGAACGCGAAAGATGACGCGGTATGGCTGTGCCACGGCCTTCTAAACGGTCAATGATCGGGCGAATCTCTGCGTCATCTCGCTGCTGTGTGCTCAAATCTGATAAGCTAGTGGCGCCCAGGAAACCGTCATCGTCGTCTGTTTCCTGACTGGCAAGTTGGATGGGTGCGCGAGACAGTGTGTCAGCGTCTTCATGCTTACGGCCAGACTTGTAAACTATGGTGACGTCAAATTCCTGCAGCCGCAAGCTCCACCATGCCAGTCGTCCTGAGGGGTCGCGCATGCTGGCCAGCCAACAAAGAGCGTGGTGGTCCGTCACCACTTTGAATGGACGACCATAGAGGTAGGGGCGAAACTTGGTAATTGCCCAAACGCCTGCGAGGCACTCTTTCTCTGTAGTCGAGTAATTCGCCTCGGCACGGGATAGTGAGCGGCTGGCGTAGCGCTATGACTCGTTCCACTCTATCTTGACGCTGTACGAGGACTGCGCCAAGACCGATGTTATTGGCGTCGGTATGCACCTCTGTGTCACCGTCGTCGTCGAAATGTGCAAGCACGGATGCTGACTGCATGTGCTGTCGTAGTGCAGCAAAAGCCTCCTGTTGTTCGCTATCCCACACAAATGGCGTGTCATCTCGAGTAATGCGAGTAAGGGGTTCCGCTATATTCGAAAAGCCCTGAATAAACCTGCGATAATAGGCGCACAAACCAAGGAATTGCCGAAAGGCCTTCTTATCGGCAGGAGCTGGAAATTCGGCTACGGCGGTAAGCTTGTCCAGATCGGGTCGGACCCCTTTTGCGCTCACTACATGTCCGAGGAACTTTAGCTCTTCGTAACCAAAGTGGCACTTTTCTGGCTTAAGTGTGAGGTCTGCCGATCGGATGGCTTCGAGCACACTCCGCAGACGGTGAAGGTGCTGCTCAAACGTTTCAGAAAACACTACCACATCGTCAAGGTAAACAAGACAGGCCTGCCACTTCAGTCAGTGAGGACAGTGTCCATCATGCGCTGGAAAGTTGCCGGCGCCGAACACAAACCAAAAGGGAGTACTTGAAATTCGTAGAGACTGTCCGGCGTCACAAAGGCTGTCTTCTCGCGGTCTCGGTCGTCTACCTCGATTTGCCAGTACCCGCTATTTAGATCGAGAGAAGAAAAATAGCAGGCATGGCGTAGCCTATCTAACGAGCCATGGATACGCGGCAGCGGGTACACGTCCTTCATTGTCACGCTATTAAGCTTCCGGTAGTCGACGCAGAAGCGTAATGTCCCATCTTTTTTTTAACAAGAACAACCGAAGATGACGATTGGCTGTTGGAAGGTTCGATGATGCCATCATCAAGCGTCTCTCGAACTTGCGTACGGATAGCTTCACGTTCTTTGGCCGACACGCGGTAAGGCGGCTGGTGTATCGGGCGTGCGTCCTCGTAAGTGATGATCCTGTGCCGAGTGATGGAAGTCTGGCGTACCTTTGATGAATTGGCGAAGCAGGCCCTGAATTCGAACAACAGCTTGCGCAGTGCAGTCTGGTTGCCGTTGGGCAGCTCAGGATTTACGTCTATATGGCCCAGAGACGTGTCTGAGGTCTTCAATGCTTCCGACGTAAAACAGTTCTTAATGTCGGCTACCTTGTCTGCAAATGCAATCGAAGTGCCGCGGAAAAGGTGCCGATGCTCGTTGCTGAAGTTGGTGACAAGCAATCGTGACTGGCCGGCACGAAGTTGTATGGCGCTTCTAGCCACACAAACACCTTGCTTAAGCAGGTGTTCCAAGTTAGTTTCGGCCACTGCTTCGCTATCGCGCAAGCCGCAACATGTGACGTCGTCCAGGACGCGAGGAGGAAGCGTTACACTGTCTGCAGAAACCCGAAGTACGTCGGCACGCCGTTGGTCGTCCTGAACGTCGATTGCTCGCTCTGCTGAGAATGTGACACGACCATCCTGAAGATTAATGACAGCACCACACTCCTGAAGAAAGTCAACTCCTAGGCAGAGGTCGCGGGAGCATACGCGCAAGACAAGGCAGCTCGCTACGAACGTCGACCCCTGGATCTCAACTCTGGCCGTGCACGTTCCTAGAGGAGCAACTACGTGGCCACCAGCCGTCCGAATCTGCGAGTTCTGCGCCGGCTTGATCACTTTTTTTAACTGCTTTGTCATTTTCCCGCTTAAAATCGAATAGTCTGCGTCTGTGTCCACCAATGCACTAGCAGCTAGGTAACCGTCCAGCACCACTGGTATATCCAGAGATAGTCGGTTGTGCCGTTCAGTTGCAGCCGCTGTCGAATCGGTAGCCTATTACTACTCACCGAAACGTGGCTAACAGATAGTATTTCCGATGCGGAGGTCCTTGATGACCTACCCGGCTTCAATGTCTTCCGCAACGACCGCCAGCACTGCCGTGGTGGCGGCGTACTCATAGCTGTTAAGGATACGTTAACTTGTTCCATTGTTGCTAACCCAAATGATCTTGAAACGTTATGGCTGTTATTTCGTTCAACACCGCAAGATATCTTACTTGGTGTGTGCTACCGTCCCCCTCGAGCAAATAGTGAATTCATTGATAAACTGAACTGTGCGCTAGATACGCTAACAAAAAGATACGCAAACGCGCACGTTTTGCTGTTTGGAGACTTCAATATGCCTCATATTAAATGGAATGTTCATCCACCGTCATCCCAATGCCAAGTTGAAAACGATTTCCTTGATGTATGCTTCAATTTCAACTTGACTCAGCTTGTGTCGGAAAACACACCCGTCACGCAGAACTCAGCTACCATTCTAGATCTCATTTTAACTAACAATCGCCTCCAGTTTATCTTCAATGACTCAACTTGAAGAAATTAGTGACCATAAAGTGATTCATACTGTTTTTTCTTTTGCCTCTCCGAAACGAGAATCATGGGATAAAACAATACGCTTGTATGACAAAGGCAACTACGACGCGATCAACAACGAGCTCTCCGACTTCTACGCTATCTACTGTTCCGAATTTCACAACCACACACTTCAAGAAAACTGGTCGATGTTCCAAAGCAAACTTACTGAACTTGCTTCTAAATATATTCCAGTTAAAACCATCCGGGCCAATCATCACAAACCACGGTTCACAAGAGAACTAGGAACCCTAAAAAACAAGAAGAAAAGGCTATTTCGTTCCGCAAAACAACACAATTCCCCTGTGGCGTGGAGCAAATATTATGAGGCAGAGAAAGACTACCTCTTAGCTGTTCGTCGCGGAAAGTACTCATTCTTCCATGACACTCTACCCAGTGTATTAACTAACAACCCCCAGAAATTCTGGCAAATCCTGCAACCCAAGGTACCAGAATCTATCACCCTCACAGATCATAATGACCTAATTATAACCGATCAATAGTGTGCCAATGCGTTAAACGTCGCGTTTTCATCTGTCTTTACCACTGAACAACGCCACGCCTGGCCCGCCACCGCCTGCTCACTTACACTCTGTCATGCCACCCATCGAATTCACTGAACACGGCATAATGCTAATAATCGAAAAGCTGAAGTTATCATCAGCATCTGGGGTAGACGGTATCAATTCGAAACTGTTAAAAAAATACAAAACACGTGTGCGCATCTTACTTGAAACTAATCTTCGCTGAGTCCTTATCATCCTCCAGTATTCCCATCGATTGGAAGAGCGGGCAGGTTATCCCGATCTACAAATCAGGGAATAAAAATTCACCTCTCAACTACCGGCCAATATCTCTTACAAGTGTACCCTGCAAGATAATGGAACACGTTATCTACACACAAATCATGCGCTTCCTAGACTCCGCTAACTTCTTTCACCCTGCCCAGCATGGATTTCGCAAAGGGTTTTCATGCGAAACGCAACTTGCCATCTTCACCCATGACTTGCACATTAACCTTGACAGAAATACCCACGTTGACGCTATCTTCCTCGATTATGCAAAAGCATTTGACAAGTTACCTCATAAACGGCTATTACTAAAACTATCTTGTTTGAACCTGCCACCAAACATTCTCAACTGGATTGCTGAATTTCTTTCCAACCGTCATCAGTCAGTGCACGTGAATAATCATACATCCGCACCCCTCCCCGTAACGTCTGGCGTCCCTCAAGGAAGTGTTCTGGGTCCCCTACTCTTCCTTATTTACATCAACGACCTTCCCCTTCATGTTTCTTCTCACATCCGTCTGTTCGCCGACGACTGTGCCATATACCGCGCAATCAATAACTACTCTGACCACAGTGCCCTGCAAGACGACCTCAACAAAGTGCAACACTGGTGCAACGACTGGCTAATGACCCTCAACCCCAACAAATGTAAAGTGATGTGTTTCAGCCGCCGCCCTCAGCCCTCTCATATGCCCTATAATATCAGCAATACTCCCTTAGAAAAAGTAGACTCATTCAAGTATCTTGGTGTCACCTTTTCATATGATTTAGACTGGTCTGTTCATGTGTCGCGCATTACAGCCTCAGCAAATCGAACCTTGGGATTCTTAAAACGCCACCTACGTCACGCACCTCCTCACGTTAAGCTACTGGCATTTAAAACGCTTGTACGTCCGAAACTTGAGTATGCATCCCCGATTTGGTCCCCACATCAAACATATCTCGTTAATGCACTCGAGTCAGTCCAAAATCGCGCGGCAAGATTCATTCATTCGTCGTACTCTTTTCACACAAGCGTATCACTACTGAAGTCACGATCCGGCCTAGACTCGCTGTCCTCCCGGCGCCGCATCGATTCACTAATCCTTTTCCACAAGTTCTTTTACAGCCCGCTTCATCAGGCACCATACATCTTGGCCCCGCCCCCACGCATTTCTCTTCGTACTGGTCATCATTTACAGGTAACCCGTCCACGCAGCCGCACTACTACCTTTTCGGCGTCTTTTTTTTGCCGCTCATCTTCTGAGTGGAACGGCCTGCCCGGTTCTATTGTTGATATCACCTGCCCATCCTCATTTGCTGAAAAACTCACCTAACCTATTCCTATGTTTTGGCTGCTAGCTATATGCTTAAGTGATTATTGTGTTGTAAGTTGTATAAATTATTGTATAAATACATATATTATTTTTATGTATAATTCTTGTGTATGTATATTTCTGTATATATATTATTGGCTACAAATGTAACCCACCCCTTATGTAATACCCCCCTTGAGGGGGCCTTTAAGGAAATAAAAGTGAAGTGAAGTGAAGGTATCTGTTCGTATCTGCGTCAATCGGAGGTCTTCAGCGCAGCGATCGTTAGCGACCTCGCCCCCAAAGGTCGCTGCAGTTAGTTTTCCCGGCGGGGACTGGGCGACCGTGCGGCAGAATATCGCTGAGGTGGAGGGGAAAATTGCCTCGGCGACAGCGAGCGCGACTGCCGCCCAGCTGGCGGTGGCATGCGTTGCTGAGCGAGGTAATCCTCGATGTCCCGAGGTCGCTGGCCGTAACGCGGTGGCGGCGAGTAGGCAGAAAAACCGCGAAGGCCAAAGCGCCGGGATGGACATTCGCGGTACAAATGGTCAGCTTCACCGCAGTGGTAACAAAGAGGACGGCGATCGGGTGTGCGCCAGACATCGGACTTCCGAAGCGGCACGCGTCTATAATCGATGTACTGCACCGGTTGCTGCGAATGATAGGCGACTGGAGCGGCATGTAAAACGGTACCGTAGTACGGCGTCGCCTGCGCCGGCTGGAGTGCCACTGTCGGATGAACCCGAGTGAACTGCGGCGGAGGGGGTGCAGGACGGTTCAAGGCATCTGCATAGTTCGCACGACAGTACTCGGCTGGTGCTTGCTGAGCGTTGTGAGGCGACAAGGTGTCACTTTGCTCACGAAGAGCCTGGTGCAGCTCGTCCTTGATGATGTTCGCCACAGAGTTACCGTGGGCTGAGGTGGTATGGTGGCCTTCTGCAACTCTTCGCGCACCACAGAGCGGATGAGTTCCCGGAGGCAGTCGTTGCTTCCTATGGCAGCGAAGATATCAGCAGGGGACACACTGTTCACCTGCTTCTCATACAGTTTAGCTCGATGCAGGAGCATCTTTTCCATTGTTACGGCCTCGGACAAGAACTCCGAGGCTGTCTTCGGAGGGCACCTCACGAGACCTACAAAGAGCTGCTCCTTGACGCCGCGCATCAGGTGACGCAGCTTCTTGTCCTCCGCCATTCCCGGATCAGCTCTTCTAAGAGGCGCGTCATGTCTTCGACATAAGCGGTCACAGTCTCGTTTGGAAACTGAACGCGGGACTGAAGCGCGCGTTCCGCTCGTTCGTGGCGATCAGTACTGATGTATGTTTCAAGAATCAGTCGGCAAAATTCGCCCCATGACGTCAACTGATTCTCCCGGTTCGTAAACCATGTACGCGCTCCGTCCTCTAAGTAGAAATACACATGCCTGAGTTTTGGTGCGTCGTCCCATTGGTTTAAGGCGGCCACCCGCTCGAAGTGTACCATCCCGTCCTCGACATCCTCCGATACGGTGCCGCTGAATAGTCGTCGGGACCCTTGGGCTCTCAAGGGTATATCGGTTGAACGGCGTGCTTTCCACACCGGTTGGGGCAGTTTGCACGGCAGCACTGGTGATGGTGGTGAAAGTGGCGGCAACGGTAGCGTCGCCTTCCGGAGGCAGTCCCCTGACTCTGCGGCTGGCCCGATGCACGGGAGTGTTGACCGGCACTGGGCTTGTACTGCGGCTTCCTGGAGGGGTCTGCGACATCCATGAGGGCTACCCAGCACCTCCACCAGTTTGTCACGAGCCTTGAGAGGTCGTTCGGGGCTTTATTGATAGATGAGGGGGCTGACCCTGGCAAAGCGGGTCCGCCTAGGCTGGCTACCGAGAGAAGAAACGCACGATCTTCTTCCTCCTTCTGGGGACGCAGCTTCTCTTGCCCACGACCCACTACATGCAAGTGGCAATATTGTTACAGGGAAAAAAGACTCTGGTTAATATTTATTTAGAAGCTTTGTACAATGGGCAGAACGCAGGCATACAATATGGAGCCCCGTCCGCGCGAACATCAGCGAACGTCGTCTTCCTCGGTGCTGTCTCCATCATCTCATATAGCAGTGCTTCGTTGCATGGCCCCTGGAGGCGAAGGCGCCATCTCGGCGCTTGGCAGGCTTGAGTGATAGCGCTTCAGGCGTACGACGCGTACGATATCAGAAGTAGGTCGCGCTGAGGTGTCGAGAGGTTGGATCTCCTAGGTCACATCAGTCACTTTTCGTAAGACACGGTATGGGCCTGAATATAGCGACATCAACTTCTCACAAAGCCCAAGTCGCCGTGATGGTTTCCAAAGTAGGACCATGTCACCAGGGCTGAAGTGGGCATCGTGGTGGGGGGCGTCGTATGCGCGTCGTTGCGTTTCCTGCGAAGTCTCAAGACGACAACGAGCAATGTCACGCGCCTCTGAAGCTCTAGAGATGGCATCACGGGCGTATTCTGACGTCGCGTCGTGAACGGTTGGGAAGAGCGTGTCAAAAGGGAGGATGGTTTTTGTTGTTTTGTGGGGCTTAATGTCCCAAAACCAGCTCTGATTATGAGAGACGCCGTAGTGGAGGGCTCCGGAAATTTCGACCACCTGGGGTTCTTTAACGTGCGCTGACATCACACAGCACACGGGCCTTAACATCTCGCCTCCATCGAAGTGCAGCCGCCACAGCCGGGATTCGATCCCGCGACCCTCGGATCAGCAGCCGAGTACCATAGCCACTAGACAACCGTGGCGGTCCAAGGGAGGATGAAGTCTAGGCCGTACAAAAGAAAAAAATGGAGAGAAACCAGCAGAATCATGGCGGGACGTATTGTAGGCGAATGTGACGAACTGTAGAGCGGCATGATCAGTTACGGTGGTCTTGGAGAGACATAAATGGCGAGCATTTCTGTTATAGTTCTATTGAGCCGCTCTGTGAGTCCGTTTGTCTGAGGATAATACGCCGTTGTGAACATGTGTATTGTAGCGCAGGAGTGCAAGATGCCCTGCACAACCTGTGAGAGAAAGGAGCGGCCGCGGTCGGTAAGCAGTTATCGAGGTGCGCCACGCTGAAGTACCACATCTCCGAGAAGGAAGTCTGCGACGTCCGTTGCGCAACTGGTAGGGAGAGCCCGTGTGATTGCGTACCGGGTGGTATAATCCGTAGCAACCGCTATCCATTTGCTGTCACTGAGCGATAAAGGGAACTGGCCAAGGAGATCAAGTCCAACCCTGAAGAATGGTTCCGATGTTATGTCAATGGGCTGAGGGCGGCCAGCTAGAAGGGTGGTTGGTTTTTTGTGGAGCTGACAAGATCTACACGGGGCGACGTAACGGCAAACGGAACGGTAAATACCGGGCCAGAAGAAACGACGACGAACACGGTGATAAGTCCGTGCAACGCCCAGATGACCCATAGTAGGAACATCGTGCATCTGAGCGAGGACAGCCTGACGCATTTGTCTAGGAATTACCAGGAGTTGTTCAGGGCCCTCAGGGTGCCTGTTATAACGGTATAAGATGCCATCTTGTAGGGCATACATACGCAAAGCGGTTGGAGTGGTCGGGCCTGTGAGTTTGGCAATGACATCTTTGAGGTAAGGGTCATGGCGTTGCTCATCGGCGATGGTAAACGTGGTACGAGCTAGCACACAAGTTGACTTTCCGGTCTCAGGGATGTCTGGGGGGCCTACCGGATGGCGTGACAAGCAATCGGCACCACCATGAAGTCGACCCGTCTTATACACCACTGTGTACGAGTATTCCAGCAGCCGAAGAGCCCACCGACCGAGCCGTCGAGCTGGATCTTTTAAGGACGAAAGCGAGCATAAGGCGTGATTATCGGTGATTACCGCGAAAGGCCGTCCATAAAGGTAAGGGCGAAATTTACTCACTGCCCAAACGAGGGCGAGGCATTCGCGTTCACTTATGGAATAATTACGTTCAGCCGGTGACAGAAGGCGGCTAGCGTACGCAATGGCATGGTCGCATCAATGTTGCCGTTGCGCCAAAACTGCACCAATGCCGTGGCCGCATGCGGCGGTGCGTACCTCTTTTGGAGCCGACATGTCGACGTGGCCAAGAACTAGTGGCGAAGTGAGACACATCGTCAGCTGAACGAATGCTGAACGATTGTTTAGGACCGCAGGCAAAGGTGACGTCTTTCTTCAGAAGTTCTGTGAGAGGGCGCGCTATGTGAGCGAAATTGCGCACGAATTTGCGGAAGTAAGATCGAGGCCCACGAAGCTTCGAACATCTTTGCACAGGTGGGCACAGGGAAGTCCTTGACTGCGCGAACTATTTCCGGATCGGGAAGAACACCCGACGAATCGACAAGGTGTCCGAACACAGTAAGGTGGCGGCGGGCGAAGTGGGATTTCTTCGAATTCAACTGAAGCCCTGCCTTCCGCAACACTGAAAGAACTGTTGAGGGACGCTCGAGGTGTGTGGCAAACGTCGGTGAAAAGACGATCACGTCATCGAGGTAGCACAAGCAGATTGACCATTTTAAGCCGTGAAGAAGGGCGTCCATCGAATGTAGCGGGAGCATTGCATAGTCCGAATGGCATGACTTTAAACTGATAGAGTCCATCAGGCGTGATGAACGCAGTCTTTTCACGATCCATTTCAACTGCAATCTCCCAGTACCCGGAACGAAGGTCGATTGAAGAAAAATATTTGGCATCAGTGAGACAGTCAAGGGCGTCATCTATTCGTGGCAAAGGGTACACGTCCTTCTTGGTTACGCGGTTAAGATTCCTGCATTCAACACAGAATCGCCAGCTGTTGTCCTTCTTTTTAAAGAACGACAGGAGAAGTCGAAAGGCTTGTAGAACGTTCGATGATATCACGGGCAAGCATCTTGTCAACTTCCTCCTGTATGATTTGGCGCTCAGCAGACGAGACGCGATACGGCTGTCGGTGGATGGATTGAGCATCGCAGGTGTGTTCGATGTTAGGCAACAGCAGTTCGAGCCAGTGGTCGATCATTACGATCAAAAATGTCCTGGTAAGACATGAGCAAGGAACGAAGCGCGTCGACGTGATGGCCGGAAGGTCAGTGGCGATCATTTTCGTCATGCTATGTTATTGTGGAGTTCGAATTAGTGGCGGCAGGAGACCCTGCAGGATCAGTTAACACAGAAATATCATGATCGCAAGCTGGCGCTAGTGTTGCAAGAGAGATAGCTGGTAGTAGTACTTGAGGGAATAGTCCGAAATTTACAATAGGGAGACATGCCGCATTGTCTTTTATGTTGATTACAGAGTGTCGGAACAGCACGCTGCGCGAGCAGAGCGCTGTAGCATTGGGTGAAGCGATGTACGCTCCGTCATAAACAGGGGGATCAGAAAAAACATCGATGTACGTCACGGCTAGATGCGGGAGGCGAATGTAATCCGTGAAAAGGAGCCGACTGAGCCCTGGATCCGAAGGCTCAACGGCATGTGGTAAGGCGAGCTGGATAACACCTGCGGAACAGTTAATAAGCACTGAATGTGCTGATAAAAATCAAGCCCCAAGATGATTTCATGTGGGCATCGGTCCAGGACGTAAAACAAAACAGAAGTATGGTGTCCAGCAACACGTGACACGGGCGGTGCACGTCCCAGTAACAGCTGGTGTCGCACCATCAGCTGCCCGGACTAGAGCGATTGGAGCAGGGGTGAGAACTTTCTTCAGTCGAGCACGAAGGTTTGAGTTCATGAATGATATGTGGGCGCCAGTGTCAATGAGTGCGATGGCAGGTGTACCATCTACGTCGACGTCGATAAGGTTGTGATGTCCAGGTAGTGTGAGCAGAGGAATTTCAGGTCGGGTCATCGCGGCAGGCTCACCTCTCCGACCACGCCCGCTAGTTTTCCGAAGAGCGGCGTGAGCAGGAAGGAGGAGAGCGACGGCACATTGGCGAGCGGGGCCGGTGCGAGGATGGCGAAGGAGAGCGGTTTAGTCGAGCTGGCCATGACTGCAGAGCATTGTCGTCTTCATTGTGGAGCGGGGCGCGAGGACTACAGACTGAACGTCGGGTATATCGATAACTTGACGAGGGCTGCCAGTTGCCAACATTTACACGATGACGGGAAATGTGACCCACGCGTCGACAAGAAAAGCAGAAGGGCCTATCGTCAGAAGTGCGCCATTCTGCGGTGTCCTGAAAACGAGGAGGAACGTATGGTTCAAAAGGACAGAAAGTTGAGCGAGTTGGTAACAATCCATAATCAAAAGAAGAGGCGTGCAGGTCACGGACACAAGGAGAGCAGTCAACAACACGAACGCCGACTAACAACTGAAGCACAGCACAGAGGCGAAAAGGAAAGAAGACACACAGCTTATCTGCGCATGCTCGGAATGGTAGCGCCACCTGTCAATCGGTTACACGTGCCGGTCTTCGCGATAGACAACTCCTAAGGCTTTCTATCTCCTCTCTGTTTAAGCTAATCGACGGCTGACTCACGCATGCACTTCCACTAATACTGATATGCCAGGCTTCAACCAATAGACGCGTATCTTCGTTCTTATGCCTGTACAGGATCTCGGTTTTGTCTAACTCGGGCATGCAGCTACAGGCCTGGCAGTGCAAGGATAGATTGGACGGCGTCCCACCTGATAGCGACCTTCTGTGTTCAATTAATCTTTGATTAATACAACGCGCAGTTTGCCCTACATAAAAACGTCCGCAGCTAAAAGGAATCTTATAAACTACACCCATGCGACAGTCGCTGAAATTGTTCTCGGCTAGGTGCTTAACCGGACAGATATCCGTTCGCTTCTTACCTTCCATCTGCTCATTCTTCTATGCACTGCAGCACAAACCCTTCCTAACTTATTGGGAGCCGTAAACACAACATTAACCCCATATTTACTTCCCACTTTCTTAAGCCTGTGCGAAACTGCGTGGATATACGGAATACTCACGACCTTTTTCTTGTTAATGTTACTCTCTGCTACAGCTTTTGTTCCGGTCGAAATCGACTTCTTAAGACGCTCAGCTACTGTGGCTATGGCTAGTCTAGGGTAACCTGCATCTAAGAGGCGCTCGACCTGCGCATTAAAGCTAATGGTCAAACGGTGCACGCACGACTTCGATAGGGCTGACTTTAAACAGGACAAGGCTATTCCGTTTTTTACTACTTTCGAATGCTTGGAGTCAAAGTTTAACAACGGCTTAGACGAGGTTTAACAAAGTTTAACAACGGCTATTTCAGCCGAAGCATGGCTGCAAGTCAGATTTTATCGCCAGTGTTTAGAAGCCAGCTGCGCCACCCGGGGAGACCGTCAAAGGAACCGCACTTGCGCCAATTGGTTGAGAGTTTCCGAGCAGCACGCGGATTTTTTGTGGAGGACGAAGCTACCGGATCTACTGCAAAGTAAGAGGAATTCTTTTTCTACTAAATCGCCGTCGGAAAAGGTAATGATTCTCGGAGCCGCCGTTTTGGACGAGAACCACAAGAAAATTCTAGCATTAGGCCCTAAGTACTGTTTTCATCCTAACCTAAAAGAAGTTGACGTTTTAAGCTTACCTCGATCGATAACTGAGGTTATTCCGGAAGTTGAACGGTCTCGATGTATTTCAGATTGCTTCGCCAGCATCAAGCAGTCGAACGATCTCGTTAAGGCCTCTGACCCTATCCGACCGGTTGTAAATTACTGTGTGGAACATAAGCTTCGACCTGTTTTATCTGATAAGGAAGGTTGTTTTGTAATAATGCCGAATAGCACTTTTTCTGAAAAAGCCTCAGCAGCTGTTGAAAAGAATTTTAGACCTGTGAAACTGAAACCTTCTGTAGTAAAACAACGAGCTATCGATCTCCTGTTATAACATAATCTAGATAAGGTAGCTTCCAGTGTTCAAAAGGCAAAACTGCTCACTTTAGAATTATTTTTCTCAGCGAAAACCCATAAGCCAGAAATTCCGTTTCGCTCGATTGTATCAGAGTCAGGGACTTGGCAAGTTTGTGTAGCTAGCTATTTGCAGAAGTGCTTAAGATCCTTAAGTTTTTCTGACCCCTTCCGTGTACGTAATTCTCAGGCTCTAGTTCAGCTGTTAACAGAGGAAAATCCTGGCCACTGCACAGCGTTTAGCATGGATGTAGAAGATTTGTATTACTCGTTGCCACATGAAGGTTTACTAAATTGCGTGAAAGAATGTATTCAAGAACAAGGGCAGGAGTCCGGTTTCATAGATAGATGCGGAATTTCCACAGGTACCTTTCTAGAAATTCTCTCCATGTACTTAACGTCAACATTAGTTGGATACAGGGAAGGCGTGTGTGTGCAGAAGTCAGGGATTTGTATAGGTTCAAAGGTAGCCCCTATTCTAAGTGATCTATACTTGAGCAAGTTTGACTGCCGTGTAAAAGAGGCCTTAGGGGACCGCATCATTAGGGTATTTCGGTATGCGGACGATTACTTGGTACTTTGTAGTAAGGATGATTTTGAATCCGTCGTCACCTATGTAAGCGATCAATTTAAACTTAAAGGGGATGGTCTAAGGTTTACGAAAGAACTACCGGAGAGAAACGTAATACAATTTTTAGATATCTCGTTGTCATTTGAGCAGAATCACGTGTGTTGGCAGTATTCCCCTAGAGCATCTAAGCCGTTGTTAAACTTTTACTCCAAGCATTCGAAAGTAGTAAAAAACGGAATAGCCTTGTCCTGTTTAAAGTCAGCCCTATCGAAGTCGTGCGTGCACCGTTTGACCATTAGCTTTAATGCGCAGGTCGAGCGCCTCTTAGATGCAGGTTACCCTAGACTAGCCATAGCCACAGTAGCTGAGCGTCTTAAGAAGTCGATTTCGACCGGAACAAAAGCTGTAGCAGAGAGTAACATTAACAAGAAAAAGGTCGTGAGTATTCCGTATATCCACGCAGTTTCGCACAGGCTTAAGAAAGTGGGAAGTAAATATGGGGTTAATGTTGTGTTTACGGCTCCCAATAAGTTAGGAAGGGTTTGTGCTGCAGTGCATAGAAGAAATGAGCAGATGGAAGGTAAGAAGCAAACGGATATCTGTCCGGTCGGTTAAGCACCTAGCCAAGAAAAATTTCAGCGACTGTGGCATGGGTGTAGTTTATAAGATTCCTTTTAGCTGCGGACGTTTTTATGTAGGGCAAACTGCGCGTTGTATTAATCAAAGATTAATTGAACACAGAAGGTCGCTATCAGGTGGGACGCCGTCCAATCTATCCTTGCACTGCCAGGTCTGTAGCTGCATGCCCGAGTTAGACAAAACCGAGATCCTGTACAGGCATAAGAACGAAGATACGCGTCAATTGGTTGAAGCCTGGCATATCAGTATTAGTG
The DNA here is from genome assembly GCA_013339685.2 of Hyalomma asiaticum. Taxonomy (NCBI): domain Eukaryota; kingdom Metazoa; phylum Arthropoda; class Arachnida; order Ixodida; family Ixodidae; genus Hyalomma; species Hyalomma asiaticum. The sequence continues at coordinate 81,315,011 of CM023481.1, read as the reverse complement.
GAAGTGCATGCGTGAGTCAGCCGTCGATTAGCTTAAACAGAGAGGAGATAGAAAGCCTTAGGAGTTGTCTATCGCGAAGACCGGCACGTGTAACCGATTGACAGGTGGCGCTACCATTCCGAGCATGCGCAGATAAGCTGTGTGTCTTCTTTCCTTTTCGCCTCTGTGCTGTGCTTCAGTTGTTAGTCGGCGTTCGTGTTGTTCACTGCTCTCCTTGTGTCCGTGTCCTGCACGCCTCTTCTTTTGGTTATGGACGAACGTATGGGCCTCGGCACAGCTCAGGCGCTCGGGGTGGTCGGTAGTCGGGCCTGCTAACTGGACAAAGAGTCTGGAGTCCTGTGTTTCCCAGTTCCTGACGCACAACGGTCTGAATAAGCGAAACAGTTGCGCGCGAGTCATCAGAGCAACCTACTTGGAGGGGAACTAGAGTGGCCGCTTCAATCTCGCGGCGCACGATGCGCACAAGGTTGTCAGATGCTGCTGGAACGGGTGGGGAACGAAGGTCCTCGCAGTTTGATGTAGCAGCCGTGTTTGGAAGACGGGTCAAGCTCGGAGTAATGCGGCGGCCTTTTTGCTTTTTGCTTCTTCAAAGCGTCGGCATTCATTGACAACGTCTTGCACCGTGGATGAGCTCTTAAAAACCAGAAGTGTAAATGCGTCATCTGCGATAGCTTTGAGGATGTGCGCAACCTTTTCCGCTTCTGGCATGTTGTCGCAGACTTTGCCACAGAGCGCGAGCACATCTTGAATGTACTACATCACATAGGACTCTGTACAAGTTCCAGCTCGGCATGCAAGTTCTTTCTGTGCAGCACGACAGCGTCCGATGGGCTTGCGGAATAGGTCAATGAGCTTTTGTTCGCATACGTCCCAGCTATATAGTAATTTCCTGCTCGTCGTTCAAAAACCATACTTGTGCCGTTCCCTTTAGGTAAAATATTGGCACATACCTTCATGCATGAACCGCCAACGCTGGCACATACGTGTTTTGTGTGAAAGAGGAAGAGAACGTTGTTCGTCGAACTCCGGAAAAGACGTGGACTTCAGGCTGCCTCTTAATTGGTCCGTGACAATATCATGTTCGCCAATATTAGGGTCCCAATAGTTGCTTGAGCTTACCCGTTCGTAGAGTTGAAGCCAATCTTCAACGTCTTTGCTGTCTGAGCCGGAAAATGTACCAGGGTGACGCGGCTGTTTGACGACGACGGCGCGATTGAGGACGGCTTGTCGGGGCATGGTTGTTGATCTGCCCGAAGCATCCTCGTCCTCGCCAGAAGTTGTCATTGCAGGTGAAGCCAGTGAACGTCCGCTGCGTAAATCTGTCTTGAGTATGGGAGAACTCGCACCTTCTCCCAAAATATTACGGGGATAAAAGACTTTAGTCATTATATATTTACACGCTTTGTACAATGGGCAGAACGTAGGTGTACAATATGGAGCCCCGTCCCGGCAAACATCAGCGAACGTCGTCTTCCTCGGTGCTGTCTCCATCTTCTATCGCAGCGCTTCGTCGCAATATGAAAGGCGTTCATGATTTCGAGGAACTGCAACCGAAATCGCCACTTATCTGCTGAAGTGAAGAAGTTTTGTCCTTCCTAGACATGAATGCGGCCACCCATTTAATTGTGCGACGGGACGCTCTTAAAGTGCCGCGAACACATGCGTGCGGTGGGCATTTTTGTGGGCTGTCGTTCTCGTGCAGAACATTGCCCATCTGTGTCCGTGACAAGGAGACAGTCTTAACTGGACCGTGTCAGACCTGATCGCCTGGAACACTACTAGCTCGACTATCTAGTTAAGCGTAAAGCTTGGGCGTGTGTGTACGAGATACTGGTACGAAAAAAAGAGGGAGAAGCGCTGTTGTGTGTCCTCTCTTTGGTGCTCCATCTTGGATCGACTCTACAGCGCTAAGTATTTTTCGTCGATAGATTAAGACCGCCTACTGGCAAATCGAAGTCGACGACTGAGACCGAGAGAAGACTGCCTTGATAACGCCAGAAAGCCTGTTCGAGTTTCAGCCATGTCCTTTGGTATTTGCACGGCGCCCGTGACCTTCCAAAGCGTTATGGACACAGTCTTGCAGTGGTAGACTTGCCTCGTATACTCGGACGATATCATTGTACTTGCCTCAATCTTCGAGGAACACGCGGTCATTCTAGCCACTGCAGAAAAAAAAAACAACGCTTGGAATTTGCTACTGAGCGCTCCTCTTATTTTATTTTGCTCGCCCGTCTTCTCTGAATTCTTGTGGCTTGAATTGCCCGCTTGCTGCACGCCCTGTTTCAGAGGTGTGTCACATCCCGAGTGGCACGTTCAATGAAAGGTGAACTCTCTTAAAACAACGGATAAGCGTCGCCATCAGCAGTCTTCATGCGACAGCAGCGACCGAAAAGAGGAACAGTAAAACCCCAAAAAGGAGATAAAGTTATTTCCTCCTCCTCCTCCTCTCAATGCGAGGTTGAAGGCATTGACTGCTTGACTGTCCAAAGGATTGCCTTGTATAAAAATTGTAGCGCAAAGGAACACACGGACAGACAAAGAGCACAGGACGGGCGCTAACTTCCAACTGTGTTTATTGAAAAAACGTACGTACACTTATACAAGTAACAAGGGGCGGCAAGGGCATGACACTCGCGTTAATCAGGAAACTACGAGGGAAATCATATCTTGAAGCAATGTGGCATGAAATCGTATCTGGACACATTGCATGCTCCATGACTTATTTTTCTTCCGTTTTTTGCGCCAGTCCATTTGATTACAAAAGTGACGCTGCAGGAGGAAGGAAACCAGGCCAAAGGAAGCAATAAGCGTTGCTAACCGAAACTTTGTAGGATTGGGTCGCATAGAGCGAACACCAACGGCTCTGCATAGCACACACACACTGGAGGACAGTCAACAATACTTAGAGGGCCAAAGGGGTGCGTCACAAAAAATAAAATATGCAAAACGACAACAGTACTTAAAGGCCAATGGGGTGTGTCACAAAGGATAAAAAACAATAAAACCGGCAAAACGACAACAAAACTTAAAGGCCAAAGGGGTGCGTCACATACAGTAAAAACCGGTAAAACGACAACAGTACTTAAAGGCCAATGGGGTGTGTCACAAACGATAAAAACAATAAAACAGGCAAAAGCTACAACAAAACTTAAAGGCCTATGGGGTGCGTCGCATACAATAAAACCGCCAAAACGACAACAATACTTAAAGGCCAAAGGGGTGCGTCACAAAACAGAAAACCATCCAAAAAACGGTAACAGGTCTTAAACGTACAATGAGGCGTCAATAAAACGGGAAAAGTAAAAACAATAGATAAAAAGATAAAAGGTAAAAAAAAGAAAAACGCACTTCCCTAATGGCGGGAAAATTTTTTATACGTGTCCTTCCAGGAAGGTCACTTCAGTTGAAGTATTGTTGTCGTTTTGGCGGTTTTATTGTATGCGACGCACCCCATTGGCCTTTAAGTTTTGGTGTCGTTTTTGCCGGTTTTATTGTTTTTATCGTTTGTGACACACCCCATTGGCCTTTAAGTACTGTTGTCGTTTTGCATATTTTATTTTTTGTGACGCACCCCTTTGGCCCTCTAAGTATTGTTGACTGTCCTCCAGTGTGTGTGTGCTATGCAGAGCCGTTGGTGTTCGCTCTATGCGACCCAATCCTACAAAGTTTCGGTTAGCAACGCTTATTGCTTCCTTTGGCCTGGTTTCCTTCGTCCTGCAGCGTCACTTTTGTAATCAAATGGACTGGCGCAAAAAACGGAAGAAAAATAAGTCATGGAGCATGCAATGTGTCCAGATACGATTTCATGCCACATTGCTTCAAGATATGCTTTCCCTCGTAGTTTCCTGATTAACGCGAGTGTCATGCCCTTGCCGCCCCTTGTTACTTGTATAAGTGTACGTACGTTTTTTTCAATAAACACAGTTGGAAGTTAGCGCCCGTCCTGTGCTCTTTGTCTGTCCGTGTGTTCCTTTGCGCTACAATTTTTATAGAAGTCATGAACCAACTAGCCCAAGAAAACGTTTTGCTAAGCCATATTGCCTTGTAGTTTTCCAGAGCAGGGAATACTGGAGCACTGTTGTTGTAGTCGAGCAATAAATGGCGTTACGAAATTAGTCATACTTGCTGGAAGGTGCGCCCTTATTGCTTCCTGCGATACTGATGGAGCGCTGAATGTAAAGTTCCTTAAACACTTTGAAATAATCATTTCTGCTGCTTTAAAAATATTTCAAGTTGATGTTTCATGTAACACGTTCACGTTAATATACAGAGGGGCCCTTCTCACCTGTATGCCAAATATAACAAAGTGGAACAGATGCCGTGTGTTTCAGGTGACGTGTGCCACCATTCAAAAAGAATCCACGTGCGCGTTACGGACACGCAACTAGGTGTTGTCCACTGCAATCTAGACCACATCAGGCTGTTATTTTAATAATGCCAGGTAGTTATTTTAGAACGACTTTTAGTCATCACAGCGCCATCGCCTAGCATCTCATATTAGCCATCTCATATCAGCGGTTGCTATGAACGCAATATGTTCAATGGGGAAGTGGTAGTGCATCTCCTCTATTGTTTAGCTAATGTGTTTCTATGATAATACGTGTAATAATTTTATTTTTCTGGGCCTTTTTTGGGTCCTCCACGTAATTTGCTCTTGCACGCGGCAGCACTATCATCCTCAAACGCGCTAAGAACGAACCACTGATGATACATCCAGACCGCAGGCATGGGCAGGTAGAATGTGCACAGCCGGCTTTCATGAGCTCTTTTGAGAAACGTTCCTCATTTAGGGATGTCGACATTTCCAACGATTGTTGCCCATTATAAGATTTTCTGTTTAATATTTACTTTCAGCTTATTTCTTCGATAGTAAACGCAGCATCGTGCATCAAAATTACAAGCCCTTTGTCATTTGTTTCGTGTTAAGGAGTTTTAAAGGTTTTTGTAGTCTTGGCGCCACATGAGAAGTGCATGGAAATAATTAACATTAAAAAGTATGCCAAGGGCCGTAAAGGGCTTTCGACACAACTTTTATAGTTTGCTCCCAATTCGTCAGTAAAATTGGAAAGCTTGCGATAAGCAAAATTATGACGTCCGCGCTGCCAACTGCAAGTATTGTTTCCCGTACGGGGTGGTTTTTTGGAATAAAATTCTCTGTTCCGGGCAATTTGAGGTGAACTTGGTGACATATAAAAATACCAAGCAAAACAGAAATCTCCAGCATATACGCGTGTTCGGTCCCTCATGGAATCGCCCAGTAAGAAAATACCTATTCGATGTGTCGAATGTATCGCGCTACTGGGAAGGACACGTGTATCTGGTTACTCTTTTGTTAAAAATCACCTGACGTGTTTCCTAGGGGGAACGGAATACCTTTTGCGCTAGGAGAAGCAAAGGCACGCTGACGGTCGGCGAAAGCGGGCAAGGGCTGCCACATGTACAGTACGGCCCACGTAACAAAACACCGACTATTGCTGGTCAGCAGCGGTGGGGAGGCCTTTCTCGTATGCGATTATTGCATTAAAGCCGAACCGGTGCTGTCGAAAAAAACAGCCCATCTCGCATACCACTGTGACTTAAGGAAATCCGCATGGCTCTTCTTATAGATTTGTGCTACCCACTGGTGCATGCCATTTTTTTTTCATTTATAAGTGGAATCAACGAGCAACTTTCGCAGCGAAGCAGACCTTGCGTATAAGATCCATGTGTGCTTTTTCGGAGTTTACTCGCGCACATACTGATTCGAGCGACGCGCTTGGCTTGCAAGTTTCTTCGCTCTGCAACATCATTTGAAATATTATGCCGCACTTCAGCGCATGAGCATAATCCCCAGCATCAGCGACTATTCCAGTAACTGCATACTTGTATTTGCTTTCCTGCACTTTCCGTTCCTGTATCTTCATTTCTGCATATATTCGTCCTGTTTTTTAAAAAATGTAATGGAAATATACCGACAGGTGAAAGAAGAATGTGTCGTCTATATTTTAGACCTCTAGCACGTGTATTTCTATACTTGTGGTCCAGAACACCTTGCTAAGTGGCTCCGCCCAGCCCTGCATATATGTACCACTAGGCTGATATCTCCTAACTTCGGCGTCGCATGCATGCGCGGCAGCGGTTGCCCTACATGATGCTAGTGAGTTTTCATGGTTGAAGAGCCAGTCTTGGCCAAAGAGCGTTATTTCAGTTATAAGGTGTGACAATAACTTGAAAAATTTAATGCTGTGTACGAGACATTCCTGCTGTAGGCCTTAAAAGCACTCAATCTGGGTTTTTAATATGGCTGCAAAGTCGCCTGAAATGGAATTGTTGTGCCGGAGCCCAAAAAGTTATGACAGATATAAAAACAAAACGTCGGGCAAAAAAGGGCGATGTCCAAAATAATGTCTCGTCTTCCACATGGGAGCATTATTCACTAAACTGGGAGGCCGAAACTTTCAGCTTTAATCCGTGTCAACGATCGCTTCAGACATATTGCGTAAGCGTAGGCGGGGATTCTCTTTGTTCCGATTAAGCGTGTCCCCTGTACTGGGATAGTCAGAGATTTCAGATAGTGTCGCTTCATTAAGTTCTTTTCGCGGGTGATACCTCAAGCCTGGCTCCACTTGATATCGCAATGCAAGTTTTCTCTATGCTCCGTGAGGGCACTGGAATGGTCTTTTTTTTCACGTCGCTCGTACGCTCCTTGAAGGCCAACTCCGGCGATTTTCTCATGTCAACGGATGTTGATGAAATTCAGTGGGTACGTTACTCTGCGCACTTACATCATGCCCTCGGAAAATGAGGCTCGTGGGTTGCACATTTTCCTTGCAAATGAATTTAATTAATTGACTCGAACGCCCTACCTTACCACCCCATCAGTTACAGGCCACGTTGGGTATGACGCTACAAGTGTCCAACGCAGAGCATGCCGGGATTGTGCAGACGATAGCCCGACAGCGACGAGAGCGCGGATGAGTGCACGATCGTGAGCCGGAGCTTGGCGTGACAAGTTGCTGCCGTTTGGATAGTACAGTGATGTCGGGTGGCAAGTGGTGTTGCGTTGTTGGCTGCAGAACCCACTCTCACAACGTGCTGCAGCTAAGGAAAGTTAGTTATCACAACTTTCCTCGCGACGATGCACTTCGCAAGCAGTGGATCAGTGCTATCCGGCGCGACAACTGGACGCCGAGCAAACACGCGACCGTCTGTTCGGATCATTTCGCGCCTGAGGCCTACAAGGACAGTGTTCGCCTGATGCAAGTCTTCGGGTTAGCAAAGCCAAACTTTCGAAGGTATCTGAAGGCGCATGCCGTGCCGACAGTGTTCGACGAGGCAGCGAGGAGCCAGCCGCGAACACCACGAGGAACAGCCGTCAAAAGGAGAGCGCAGGTACGTGTACATTTTAAATGGTCATGTAAATATCAGTTGGTAGCGTAGTGCTGCCGTAAGAGCCCTGATGAGTTACGCACGAGTATGTTACTCACATTGGTATCGCTCACTCACGCTCGTTCGTTTACCATCAAGCCTGACCTGAATAGAACTGCACGCGAAATCAAAAATTATGGCTGCTACATAGCGAAACTACCTCGATCAAGTTGGTTGAGCTTAGCGCACGATCGCCACGGATTGCGGGTGAGCGGATGCGGATCGATCGAAATCGCGATCAAAGGTGCGCACGTGTGGAAGCACACGATCTTCTTGATGGAGGCTGCTTGTCCACCTCCAGTGGACGGCAATGTTGTACGTGTTATGCCGCGAAATTCAGTGCTGTTGTGGTTTGGTCGCATAACTTATTAATCTCTCTAATTACTAATCTGTCAAGGCGAGTTCTATAGCACTCGCAGCGTCACTCGAAAAAACAGCTAATTTGCGTTGTGCGGAAGTATGCCAATAACGTGCTGCAGAATCAGTAGTATCATTGCTGCTACACGAACACACACACACACACACAGTCTTTCTAGCTCACAGTATATTTCATGTTCTTCTTTTGGGGTGTGTATGATGCAGGGTTTCTCTGTGTTCTCAACTCATAAAAGGCAATGAAATGGTAATGTGCATATTTACATTTTTGTGCACATTATATCAAATGTACCATGTTAACATGATAACTTCAACACAGTTCTTGAGTGTAGTGTGCTATAGAACAAGGAAATCGGTATTTGAGTGAAGCTGTTCACCACCACATCATACAGAATGGCAGTCTTTACAGGAAGGCCCATTGGAAGAAATATAGCTTGTGCACCTGCAGCAAATTGCTCCAGTCACTTTATTAGATATGTGGATGGTTGAAATTAGTGAAAGTACTTCCATCGATACGTGCTGTTATGTTCTAGCTAAAAGAGATAGCTTCCCTAGAAGTTCAACTACACATTGAGTTTACTCGCATCTGTTGTGCACTAAATAAAGTTGTTTCACCCACCCACTCACTATACTGCTTACAATTTTTTTGCATACCAGCATGATGTCCAAGACGCACCTGGCATGGCAGACCCAGAGGATCACCATGCGAGGAGCTACCAGAATGGGTTTAGTTGCGAAGCAGCTACCACCCCACAGCACAGTGATGCGCAGGATGAAGAGCTGCAGGTGCGTGATGTCTTTGTACAAACAGTACCTCACGCACAGAAGTCAAAGTCTGTGCAGACGAGGATCAAGAACCCATCTGTTGGTGAGAGCATAACTGCTATCTATTTTTCCTTATAAAAGGGAAATAATTGACTGCCAATGAATGGGTTTTAAAAGCTTGTTCTTATTCTGTAGGAGTCCAGGTCAGCCCATTATCTGTTTGTGACAGCTCTGCTCAAACAGAAGATGAGCCAGTATACAGTGGGGAAATAGAATTGGGTCCTTTGTGCTCAACACCGAGGCGTCATGTTGATGCACCAGACCTTCATCTATACAGGTATGCAACCAATTCCCGATTCATATTTTCTATGACAGGTGCGAGTGATTGTAGATAACAGTTCGCTGTATGCACCTTTACCAATTTTTTAGGACTGACTACCTGAGTGACAAGATGTCGTGCTATGGTGACTCGGACTCAGACATCATGTAAGCCTAAGAATAACTTGTTTGTTCTTAGTTATAATTCACTCTCCACACACCTTGGCCTTCAAAATGTACCTTGTTGATGCATAACTTCTGCTCAGTAAGCTGATGTAACCCTGCCAAGAACATGAACATAAACTTGGTGCAATTTCCAGCAAATTGAGACATGGCTGTTTCAGGAAACACTGCAGCTTAAAAAATTTTGATATGGTACTAAAGGCATAGATGCATGCTGTTGCAAATACGTTCAATATCTCTGTAATTACAGCAGCCTCATGTTTCTTGCTGAGCATTATTGACACCATTTTTTTTCTTGAGGTGCTTTAGGCATGGAAACTGTTGTAACTAAAATAACCTTTACAAATTATTTCAGAGAGCCAGTAGTGTGAAATTAATTTCTGTGTGACACTGAACTAGCTATTAAAAAATCTTGCACATTGATCAACAATGTTGTGTGTCTGGCACAAAAAAAGTAAGATGCAAAGTAAGTGTACTACATGTCTCCTCAAAATGTTTGGTTGGCCAAGGGACACGCAAAGAATGTATAGAATGATAAAATTCGAGCCATTTCGCATGTCTTCACATTTGTGCTACAAAAGCTACTGCACTGTTTCAACTAACCAGCTAATGAGTGTAACAGAGCATTATTGTGAATTTGCATAATACAGTAAAATGTTGTAGATTCAAAGCCAAACTGTTCTAATTAAGTGGAGTTCACATTGGCAGGTGGGCAGTAGAATGAACGGACATTGTGCCGAACTGCTCAGCCTGGACCCAAAGGAGCCACGTCTGCACTTGTTATTACAAATTAGATGCTACTACACAAATTTGTGACTGGTGATTTCACAAACCATGAATACTTGAATAGTGTGGAAAAGAGACAAACACAATGGAGCCAACGAGGGACCGACGAGGTTGTCTCTTTTCCACGCTGTTCACATAGTCTGGCATACCAACTAGCTTGGTCTCACACACCTTGATTTCAGAAATTGGGTTCATGGAGCTCGAACAGCAAATGAAAGTAATTTATCAGTCAGTTATACACTGGAAACAAGCACCACCATGAATTCATGTGAGCAGCAAGCCTTATGTTAAAATGCATGCGGCTATTTATGCTCCAAAACACGTTTATTTACATGGCAGGTTCAACACTACCAAAATAAATTTAATTGGTAATATGCATCAATAATATGGTTTGGTTTTGCAACATATTGCAATCACCCTGGGCCAACTTCTTCTGCAAGGAGCAGTATACATAAAAAGAAACTCCCAGTATTCATTCATCAGGAGTTTTCTCTCATTGAGATACACAATGCTGTGCCTGGACCAGGGCATCAGTTCAAATTAACTGTAAGACTGAAGTTACGGGCTTTCACTTTATAAGAATAACACTACAAAACAATGAAAATTGTTGAATCCCTTTCTAAACAAGGTTTCATGCAACGTTATTTTAACGAAGATCAACTTTAATACAGCACCTTACACTGATCCAGTTGATATTTCAAATGCTTTCAGTGATTATTTTCATGATGTGACAATTGATAACTGATAGCCTCACATTGTAAATTGAAATGTGTTGGTTTTTCTTATCTGTTCCTTGGCACAGCACACAAGGTGCTCGCTGCGATTGATAACCTTGTGAACACTCACCATCTTTAAGTAGTGGCTCATTTTTTTCTTTGATGCACTAACGTTCATCGTAAGCCTAATTTTCAAAAATGGTATTTTTTTTCAAATTTCTAAACAATTAAAGCACGCAAAATTTCCTCTTAAGAAGAAGGATGATAGAAATTCCATATCCAGGTACTATCTCGTTTCTGTTATCTGCTAGTTAGTAACATTACAGAACAGCTTTGGCGGTATGTCTAAAAGCTATGTATACAGGTTCAATATGTTAATGAATTCTCAATTGGACACAACCCACTGTGGTTGCTTAGTGGCTATGGTATTGAGCTTCTAAGCACGAGTTGTGGGATTGAATCCCGGTCATGGCAGCCGTACTTCAACGAGTTCAAAGTGTGAAAACACCTGTGTGCCTACATTTTGGTGCACGTGAAAGAGCCCCAGGTGGTCCTAATTTTTGCGCATTCCCCCCCTTAGAGCATGCCTCATAATCAAACCTTGGTGTTGGCATGTAAAACTCCAAAACTTAATGAATTAACTTTCTAAACAGATTTTATTTAAAATGCTATTTATCTTGGATGTCATGTCAGTTTTATATTTTTTAATTTTAGTACAGCTTTTGACACTTTCAATTGTTATGTCCTCCTTGACAAACTTGAGGGTTATGGTGTTGCTCAGCCTTCCTTAAAAACAACTTAATTCTTAATATATTTAAAATTGTATTTACTGTATATGCATCTGTTTGCTAGTGGCCAGTGCAGTTTATCTGGTGTAAAAACATTTGTTCAAGGCATGAATGAGGGCTGTACTTTAGGTCTACTACTCCTCATAATCTACGTCCCCAAGTTATTACCACTTTCTGCATTGATAAGTATTGTGATCATTTGCATATTCATCTGAAAAGCTTCTTTGGCTGATGTTCCTTTGAACTATTCACAGTGACTGCACAAAGGACTCATCGTACATCTGTGATGAGCTGAACGATGACGACAGTGACCTTGAGTAAGTTTCAAGACTCAATTTTCAGTATTACGAAGGTGCAAAGGCTTGCACAGTATCTGTCCGCTACCACTGTAACAGTAATTAATTCCTGACAAAGACTGTGCCATGAACAGCTTGCTAAGCACAATTGCCCAGTCATGAAGTGTGAGTAATCAGTGTTCATCAGCTTGGGTCACTGGACTCTTTCTCCTTACACTGGCATAGGGCATAGTAGGGGGCCTCCACAAATATGGGCCATGGAGCCGAACCCAGACTCTCCTGTGTGGCTTTCGTGACACCTCACGGCTTGAAATCGGCGGTTCAATTAAAATTCATCTGGTCGGGAGGAGGCATAACAAAAAGGAAAGCAGAGAGAGAGACAGAGGTTCATATAAGCCAGGCATTCCCATGTGTCTGTGGAGTTCGCGCATTCCCTCTGCATATGCCAGTTGCCTTGGTCACATACTAAAACATACAAAAGCTTACTTCGCTGAGCCACTTGTTTGTGAACAAGGCCTTAGCGTGCAAGCTGAAGCAACTTGTAGTTTCTTAGACCCCTTCATCTTTTGTGGGAATTTCTGTGCTATGTCTTCCTTTACACTGTGTGGCTTACAGCAAGTGACGAAAGTGCACCTAGTCAAATGACACTGTCCATGTAAGGGTTATATGTACAGAACGCGTAACTTTGATGAAATATTATGGGCCACCTGCACCAGGATAAAGTTTGAGTAAACTGTAGTATGTCAGTTTTAAGGACCAATAATGGGTTTGTTTCCTTTGTTACAATTTGCTGCTGTGATATTGCATCTTCCATTCCTTTTTGTCCTTATGATGTTAAGGGTATTATATAGAGCCTATAAAAAAGGAAATATTTGCATTCTATGGTCAGTCAAGCAAACACATGAAATTCTGATTCAAGATGTCAATGTTCTTGCACACATTGGAATATTGCCAATAAATGTGCATTTTGTGTGATCTCTGCAGGCCGCCTGTACAGGAAATGTGTGCTGATGAAGGAGTGGGTGCAAAAAAATATATTGTCTTCGAGACATGCCTAACGGAATTGTTGAAGTGTTGCCGGGTGTGCGGTGCTCCAGACAGTGCAGTTGACATTGCAACAACGGGAACAATGATTTCTGCGACCATCAAGTGCACAAAAAACCATGTGACAAAGTGGTGCAGCCAGCCAGTGGTCCAAGGAAAGGCCCTAGGTAACGTGTTGTTGTGCTGCGCCATTCTATTCACTGGAAGCAGCCCAACAAAAGTGATTCGCCTGCTGTCTGTCATGGGAGTTCAGTCACTGCAGAAGACACAGTACTTTCAGTACCAAAGGTGCTACCTACTTCCAGCAGTCGAGCAGGTTTGTATGGGCAATGATGCTTACTGGTGTCAGATTTCTAACCTCTACAATTATCATGGGCCATGTGCATGTCTTCAGGCTCACGCCTAACCGCGGCTGGGCCCATTGTTAGAAAGCAGCTGCTAATGCATGGCCTGTCTTTCGAGCGCTCTCCAAATGTTGGCTGGAGAGCTTTTGGGGGGATTAAGCAGTACACGTCAAGTTGTGTAGGGTGTAACCGTAAAAGCCAAGCACATGTGTTATCTGCTGTCACCCCTGCTGCTCCCAATGTTCGCCACAGTAGCAACATTAATAGTGCCACGAAATTGCTCATTCTTAACATTGAGCTGGGGTCAACATAAGTGCATGCAGTCTTTATGTAAGCATTTGTAGATGAAGGGCTTTAAAGCTAACAAAAATTATACAGGATATGCTTGCATATTTCAAGATATTGCATGCAGTGCTTGTGCAAAATTTTATTTCATTCATGAAACCTGTTTCTATGATATCTTTAAGGCATGGCAGTCCCAGCAGAAGTCCGTCATTGAAGAGGCCAAAGAGCAGCCCCGCTCATTAGCAGGCGACGGCAGATGTGACACACCTGGCCACTCTGCAGGCTTTGGCACTTACACATTGATGGATACAGACCTAAACAAAATAATTCACACTGAGCTTGTGAAAGTGCGTCCTATTTTGTTTCCTTTAGTAATATTTCATACCGTGGCATTTAAAATAGATGAAATGCTTCCACCATAATTGGTGTCTTTGTGACCACGTGATTGTTCGAAATTTTGTTTTCATATTGCCAACTTTGATGAGTGCAGGAAATCTCTGGACCTAGTGAGGCCCAAATTGATGGCTTTCCATTTGTGACCACTTTAGTTGCATTTAAGTTTAATAGTCGCTTTTCATAATCCACAACTTTGCGCATTGGTATACCGAACGTCTAGCATCCAGTCCATTTCTATTGAAAAACTGACCTTGTAGCATTTGGTAATTCTGTATGGTCGCCTATTTCGGGTGAAATACAGCTTTCATCTATTGCTTGTACTCCCATATCAGCCAGCCTAGAGGCCGCCGTCTACTTCTGTGGCACGAATGGGGGACAGTTGAAAAATACCATGTGTTCTAATCTCTGATACATTAGGCAGCACTGACAGTTCGAGCTGCACGTGCGACTGAAAAGGTGCGCGTAGCGCCGAGTTAGGCCGGAGACCAGGTGAAACCTGTGCAGTGTACTGGCACCGCTGCCGTTTATGCTAGCCGGGAGGAAAAACTCGTGTCACTATTTCCCGCAGATGCCTGCATAGGTCGGCGCACTCACTCATGAGTGCACTCACTCGCACTCATTTCATAGACGTGAGTGCGAGTGCGAGTGAGTGCCAATGACTGTGAGTGGAAGTGAGTGACTGTGAGTGCGAGTGAATGTGAGTGCGAGTGAGTGCCTGTGAGTGTGAGTGGAAGTGAGCGCAAATGCGAGTGAGTGCCAGTGAGTGTGAGTGGAAATGAGTGCGAGTGTGAGTGAGTGCCAGTGAGTGTGAGTGGAGGTGAGTGCGAGTGAGTGACATTGAGTGTGAGTGGAAGTGAGCGCAAATGCGAGTGAGTGCCAGTGAGTGTGAGTGGAAATGAGTGCGAGTGCGAGTGAGTGCAAGTTAGTGTGAGTGGAAATGAGTGCGAGTGAGTGCCATTGAGTGTGAGTGGAGGTGAGTGCGAGTGAGTGCCAGTGAATGTGAGTGGAAGTGAGTGCGAGTGAGTGCCAGTGAGTGTGAGCGGAAGTGAGTGCGAGTGAGTGCCAGTGAGTGTGAGTGGAGGTGAGTGCGAGTGCGGGTGCTGGAAAAATTAGGTTGAGTGAGTGTGAGCGAGTGTTCTCCCACACTGCCGACCTATGCTCAACCATGGCAGTTCTACATTTTATGCAGCTTGGTGTGCGTGTAGTGAAATGCATGATTGTGCATGTACATCTAATGAGCATGCACAAAATGGTGTCTGTTTTGAAAGAGTTAAACTTCCCAAATAATAAGGCGAGAGGTTTCATTGGAGTGTCTGTAGCTCCACTATAAATAGAGATTGAGAGAAGCCATTCGGGATTCAGGTAGCATGTTATGTTCAGACGTGGCCTAAAATCTCGCAAGCTAGTGCCAAACCATCACTTAAGGAAGCATTAAGGACAGCTCCAGTTTAATATTCCAATTCTCTCCCCTTTACCCTTTTTAAAAAACAAGAACATGTAAAGCATCTTAAGTATTATTGCAAACAAAATATGCTATTGCTGTAGACGACCATTGTGGAGGCTTGCATGCATGCATACCAGTCAACAATCATTTGGAAAGGTGGCTGCTGTGGCCAGTCAAGCACATTACTGGCACTTATGTGTTAACATGAAGAATTTCTGTAAGCACATGCTCACAAATTACAAAAGCTATGGCACCCTATGTTTGTGATGATCTCATAATGTATACCGCACAATGCGTACACTGACTGGGAAATCTCGTCCCCAAACCTTGTTTTGTGTCTAATGTGACAATCAGAAAAGTGCCGCAGTTGGAAGCGATCACATGTACGTCTAGAGGCACCATGTGTGTTCTATGTAGTGGCCATTGCAATAATTATCAACACTTTACAAATTTGTGCAATGTTGGCCCATTATCTAATTGCACTTTGGGTAAAATAGTTGTTCAGGCTATAGATGTCATGTGAAAACCTCACTATGTACATCGTACTGTGTGCACTTACTTTACTTACATACGTATGTAAATTTTTGGCTGCAACAGCAATACTGAAAAGGTCCTATGTGATATTGCAGTCAACCGAAGTTTCTTCAAGTAACAAGATGGAGAAGGAAGGCCTGGAGAGAGCCCTAAATCATCTCATTGAGCAGGGGCTTTGCATTGATTCGTTGGTGACGGATCGCCATTCTGAAATTAAGGCTTTCATCAGAAACCAGCACCCGACGATCCGCCACCTGTTCGACGTGTGGCATATCGCGAAAGGTAAATTCATGTCTTTTCGAAGTGGCCCAAATATCATTGGGTACATAGGTTCCTGATATCTGCATTATTATTGTACAGCGTACCCACTGCTGTATGTATTGTCATTATTGTACTTACTGCTGCACAGTTTTTGCTCAAGATTTACTGAAAGGTCTTATTTTCTTGTCTGATTCACTAAATGCAACACTTGGCGCAGTTGCTTGCCATGGTACTAAGAAAAAAGATGTGAAGTTTGCTTTCTCTATAGGAATGCAAATTGTTGCTGAGACTGTGCTTTTGTGAAGTGGCAGCTGCAAAAGAAGGTCATTTAGGTAGGGTTGCCATGTGCTGTAGCTTTTCCTGAAATTTCCTTTTCTGCAGCTGCCAGCAGGCATTGACAAAAGTTGATGCCATTGCTGCCTCAGCAGTCACTTGCAATCCAATAAATGAAGGCATCATCGGTTTTTTTTATAACCAGATGAAGGAGTGTATCAAGTGTTGCATTTTGAACAACATAGATTGCACTATCAGACCCTACTGCAAAAATTGAGCAACTACATAACAGTGAGCACAAGCTTCTTTTGCTAATTTAATAAAAGTTGGATATTCTTATCTGTTATAGGCTTGAAGAAGAAGATTATTGCCCTTGGGAGATTGAAGCAACATGAAAGTGTGATTGGGTGGCGAAAGACCATAGTTCGGCATCTGTATTGGTGTGCAGCAAACAGTCACGGTGATGAAAAGCTCTTTCTAGCAAGATGGCTATCCATCCTCCGCCATGTCGTGAACGTGCATGACCACCCTGACCCGCTGCACCCATCATGTATTCACGGCCAGATACCAGAACGTGACTGGCTGATTGAAGGTAAGAATCAAGTGCTACCACAAAAGGTTTCGGGATATTATTTTCTTTTTTTGCCATTTTTCAAGCATCCATAGTGCACTGACTACTGTTTGAGAATTGAAACACAAGTATGATGGCTACTTTTGCTTCTTAGACGTGGCAACAATGTCTTTATATTTCATTACTTGTTACCATGATCCCATTATTGTTACTGCATTGCCAAAATTCACTGACTTGATGTTTTCTGTATCCTCCTTTGCTGATGTGCTATTCAGTGGTATTTCCATCTAGACGTGTCATGTGAACAGGTCGCATTATTCTTTTTTCACAAGTGGCCACGCATCTAGCATTGTCTTGCTCCAGTGCAACTAAACTTTTTTATTTTTGAAGGATCAGAGTCATACCAACGCCTGAAGGCAATTCTGGCCGCGCCACACCTTCTGCGGGACCTTCCCCGGGCATCACAGAAGGCCCAGACATCTGGCCTAGAGGCCTTTCATAGCCTTCTCATCCACTTCGCCCCTAAGAGCAGCAAGTTCACCTACGAAGGCATGATGGCAAGGTAACACACCATGCTCATTTTCATCGTGGTTTTGTGATGACAGGATTGCTGAATGTGTTGATACTGTTTTTCTCAAATGACTTGCTTTTTCCTAGTGCACAGCTTGGATGCTCAATCTTGTGAACACATCACACTACTTGATAAGGGCCATTATGCGGTACCCTGCGCATGCCTATGCACATAGTCACCGAAGTTGTTGTTTGTCAGAAAAACTTTCCCTTTGGCACTTAACCTCCTGGTTGTGTCACTGGTTACTCCGATAAAACAAAATAAACATTCCATTGCAACATGCGATCAAATTAAAGAAGGCCCATTAACCACTGTCAGTGCCCAAGAATATTGACCCTTGTTTAATAAGGAAAATAGTGCTTGCTAGCTTCAGTCAATATGAAACGTGTTTTATCTATCAGTGAGGGTATCTCAGTTAATGTTCTTGTCATTTGCCTGTCGCTTTGAATGATTTTGGTTTTCAGATGTGAACCTGCTATAAAACAAGAACACCTGCACAGTATCCTTCGTGATTCCATTTATTGCAGGACGAAAATTGCTGCTCTGCATTACAACGAGAACAGCTGTAGAGAAATGCTCAGAGACTCCAGTGGTGCAGAGAGGATTTCACAGAGGTTCTCCCGAGCAGAGAAAGAATGGACTGTGGTTCCAGTGAAACAAAACGCAGGCTACGGTGAGCAGGTTGTTTAAAATACTGTTGTAAAGCAGTAGGTGCAGAACATTGAAGTAATACGTGTTTTGGTACTTCAGTGTTTAGCATTAAAATACTGCACAGACATTACAGTGCACACAGTTTTCACAGCAAACTTCAATGTCTAAAGAATGATGTTTAGTGTGTCCTGCTGGTAGAAGCTGCAGGGATGGCCTTTGGGATGCCTTGGAGCTGAAAAGAGAAGGACACACTTAAAGTTAGTGGCTTAAATTGGAAAATGTCAGTATGCTTGTGAGGATGAAACGGCTGCACTTCTGTCAGTGCTCGGTAAAGGCAAAACCACAGCCAAGCACAGACAGACACTTGTTCCTTCGAGGAGTGTAATGTTTCCCTAACATGCTCTGTGAGTTAGACGGCAATGTACAGCACAACCAGTTCTACATTGTTGGTGCTATACCATCAGGAGACCACAAGGGTTCTTCAAGCCAAGTGCGTTGGCACGTGTGGATATTGTAGCCCCATTCAACAGTGTTATTCAATGCCTTAGACGACGATGACACAGATAGAAGAGAGAATGCATGTGAAATACAGTTTATCATTGAGGGAAAAGTTGGAATGTTTTCTCGTGTCATGGGTTCTGCCACCATATTGAATTTTGCCACACGTCCAAGCAAGGCCTCCTACAGTGCCACTCCCTCCCCCTTCACTTTCCCTTCCATCTAATTTTCTCATGTTTCCTCTTACCATAAACAGTAGAGGATAGGGGCTCCTATTGTAGACTTAACAGTAGTAATAACATCTAGCAACATTTTTTTTAATGTAGTCAACATGTGTTTTGTTTCAGGGTACGTGTCTGTCCTCCTGTCCAATGTCATGGGCTGCCTTGAGAAGTGGCCGTCATTTTCAACTGCTGAGCAAGCATCTGTGCGAATGCATCACATGAGTCTTTCCTCCAAGTATGGACCAAAGCCACCAAAGGAGGAGGCTAGGAAGAAGCACTATTCACGCTTTGCACCACAAGTGACACATCAGTCCTGCAGAAATACTAAATAGTGCCAAAAAAGGCAAGGACAGACATAAGAAAAACAACACATGGCACTCTGCCATGTGTTGTTGTTCTTATGTCTGTCGTAGTTTGTCTTGGCATTATTATTGGCTCCCAGTTTGATGCATCTACCATCTGGAGTTGCCACTTTCATCAATCCAGCTGCCAGACGCCCCATCACTCACTGCTAAACGGCCCTTTTCAGGGCCACCTAATAGCTGCCTTGGCTGACGTGAGCAAAGCATCGATCTCCTGCACTCTATGTGTCGTATTGGTCTCACTAGATTCAAATATACGTTTACTTTCATAGACTACCAACAGCATAGCACATATACAATACATCCAGCTCCACGCTTGTGAACAACATGCTCCAGAGTAAGAAAAACCATCTGATGACAGCTGCCATATGTGGGGTCAGAACCACGTTGCTTTCATTCCTTCATGACCACCTGCATGCTCAAGCAGATAAGTACGCTGTGTGCACAAACTAGTTTCTTGGAAAAGTGCTAGGCAACTTATTCATTCTCTTGTTTGAACTGCATCAGGACACTTCCAAAGAAAATAAATGGGCGTGTGTTAGCTTGACAAGTTCAATGAAGACATCTTTTAGTAAAAGGCACACTATGGCATTTCAGCAGGCACTACAGATTAAATATTTTCATTTGCTTAAGTGCACCATTGAAAGTAGTTTGTCTTCATGTACCCCACCAACACCTTCACAGCACGAAAGGGGCAACACATCGCCATGTTGCCCGTGGTACCAAAGTTTAAAAGGGCCCCTAACCAGGCCTAGCCATTTTGAGTTGTCAAGCTCATTACGCACATAGTGCGCTCAAGATCATGCCTGCCAAGAACTGCGTTGCTACGCGCCGTGGAAGGCACTCAAATTTCAAACTGAGTGTCGGTGCTCTTTTTGCAAGCATCGCGCACCGCGAGGAGAGGATGAGGATAATGCTTTCCACCACCACAAAACTCCTCTGCGTCACTAACTAAACACCGTGGCATGTGATACTCGTCGAAATTGCACGTCGGCAGCCCGAACGACAGTTCAAGCTGCCAATGTGCACTTGAGGCGGCGCTCCGACAGCTCGTTCCAAGGAGGGGACTACCAGCTGGCGGCATAATAGTATGCCTCTCGCCTTTTCTTTTTTGTTCCTCCTCCCAGCAGCATGTTGCTGGGGTGAGGGTGTCGTATTGGCAGTGTCCCTCACCTTCCAAAATGTATCCCACCGCTTTAAGCCATTTGAGATTATAAATACAGCAACATATTTGATCGCTATGGTGATGAAAACCAATATTTAGCTCAAAGCAAGGGGTCGACGCACTGGTCTTCATGGAAAAAGAGTGTTGCATTCCCATTCCTCCGGGACGTATTTTTTGTATCTGTGTGCAGCATTTTTAGTCAGCGTAAGCACCAACCTGTCCAATAAGATGTTAGTTTGTGACCTTTCCTACTTTCGAAAGCTTATCATTGTCATTAACATTTGCTTGAACTAGTGCACCTTGGGACTAAACATGCTTTTGACTTTCAATGCTAGAAAATAGCTAGAAAAAGCAAGTGCTCCAAAGCAAAAATAAAAGCATTGTTTTGCAATGGTCAAATGTCAGGGGTGAGACAGCAGAAACAGACTTGGGAGCAGTTTTTGGAGCAGCAAAATGTTCATTTTGGAGCAGGAGGACCTTGATTTGGAGCAGCCCACAGCATTTAATGTGATGTCTTAAGAGCTCAAAAAGTCGAATTTGGAGCAACCAGGGGTCAGTACACTTCTCAAAATTAAAAAAAGTTGGCACTACACCAAAATTATCGACACACAATAGTCTTAGTAAAGACCACTGGCATGATTTCGCCAGTTACTGCTTTGACCTTTTGTAAGCTTTCTTATTTAACTTCTGAAGGATTCCTAGCACTTCTTGTAGGTTAACTAGTGTTCTCTTTTGTCAGGAGAGTCTGGTCACTTGGCCCATTTTGTCAAGATTTTCCTGCTTCACACCATTACGAAGAAGCTCATCTCAACTTTTCACCAGCACATTGCCCTCTATTTTATCAATGCAATACTGTGCTGGTAACTAATCATGGAAGATACTCCAATTTCATGTAGATACTGGCATTCCACATGCCTTGGTTACACATGTCTTGATTTTCTTGTCAAAGTACGTGCACACGAAAATCGAAGCGTCAGCAGAAAATCTCGGACGCCCGAGATTCAATCACACGATGCACGTTGCATGACTCCGCTTTTTTTCCCCATTGACACTGATGTGAGGACCAAAATACTTGCTTTCCAGGCTGTTTTGGAGCAGTTTGGAGCAAATTTCCCAATTTTCATGCTTTTGGAGCAGCTCGGAGCAGAAAAACAGAATTGTATGAAAACTGTGCAATATGAGCAGC
The DNA here is from genome assembly GCA_013339685.2 of Hyalomma asiaticum. Lineage (NCBI taxonomy): Eukaryota > Metazoa > Arthropoda > Arachnida > Ixodida > Ixodidae > Hyalomma > Hyalomma asiaticum. Next base: position 81,293,568 of record CM023481.1, on the reverse strand, counting down.
TGTCTCACCCCTGAAATGTGCTGTAGCAGCCAGATTCAATAGAAATACACTACTTGGTTTGTTTATTTTTTGCACAAATAAACACATGCAATTCATTGCAAAAGCAGTGCTCACCTATATCCAGGAAAACGCCTCGTAGTTGCTTGACGGAAATGAGTTCCTTATTTTCCGCAGCACACAACCAGGCAGTGGTTGACGATTTCCTCGCCCCAGGCGACTCCAGACCCACCAAACAAACAGCCTGTAGGCTGTATACCTAAGAGACCTGAAGTAGTGAAAAGAAAGGTGCCGCATATTAAAAGCAAATGCAGTGTTCATGCAGCCCTTCTTCTTAGTTAGGATAGGGAAAAGTGTGCTTGGTGGTGCTCAAGTGCAAATCTCTGTCCTAAATTCATTTGATAAATGCATCGCATGTTACGATTTCATAGGAATTCAGGACGGGTCAGGCATTGTACATGGATCTCTTCATTAAAAAAAAAAAAAATAATGAGAACAGGCTGGAGATAACCCTGACACGCATGCACACAAGTAGATGAAAACATTATATACATTAATGTGCTATATACTTCAGTGTTAAATGATAACGCTGAAATAGAAAAAAAAGAAAATGTGCCAGGAGTTCATTTACATGCATTATTGCAGCAGAAATGCGAACTCGATTGACCAATTCAGTGAGGGTGATACCATCGAAGGACATCTAATTGCTTGAACGCGAGCCTTTCCACCACTGCTAAATGTGCGTTCTCGCGTGCGTGTGAGAGCGCGAGTCGAGTACCCGCAAGCAATCGCACGCCACATCTCAACGGGCGTAAGCTTGGGCAAGTGTTGACGCCATATTTCACGTGGAGCGATGCTGCTGGTGCATGCGTCAATTCACTGCCGTTTTAAATGCAAGAAAAAAAAAAGTTGCCGCACAATTTTACACACCGAATAAATGTAATGCGTTACTCACCTGTTCCTGTCGATATACTCTAGATACGTGGGATTGTAAAAATTAAGCTGCCGCCTGCTGACTTCAACGAGCTCTTCATCCAAACACAACAAGGAGAACAGGCGATGTTGTGTTATGCAACTCCACTCGCCTGTATCCAGCAGGGGCCGAATAGCTGCGATGTCGCGGCAGAATATCCGCTCGTCCCTAAGGACGGTCTGGCATTCCCCGCAAGTGCACCTGTAACAGGGTCGCGATTCCATCAGTGATTTTCGAACAGTCGCACAACACGATCGCAGCTAAGGCTTACCCTTGGTCTACGTATTGCAGCGAGATGCGCTGCGCTGGGCCGGAGGGTGGCTCCCGTGGCGGTGGATCGTATGCAAATGGCGATTCGCTGCTGTTGTATTCCACAGATCCGCAGCTGTCGCTGTTAGACAGATCCAGGGAGCTCGCGCCGCTAATATTGTCGCTTGAAGACATCGTGCGGCGCGGCGCGAATCAGCTGAGCGTCTGCTCTTCAGCGCTTTCGAGCTTCGCGCTGTCGCGACTGGCATGCCTTGCGCACCCTCTCACTGACTAAACACTTGTGACGTCACTCGACGGGGCACACTAGGCTGCCCGGCGGAGTTTCGGTTTCATTTTCACGTTTCCTTGCTTATTTAAAATTATTTTCCCATTCTAGGGGCAATTATGCTATCATACGGGTGACAGGGGAGTCACTAGAAGCTAAAACTGCCATTACTTTGACATGGTCAGAAAATAGCCGGAGTTGGCCTTTAAGCGAAAGGTGATGGCCCTAAAATCCTGAGCAAGAGCCCCCCCTTGGGTGAGAGAGATAACTCCACAAATTTATAGGAGAAACCCTTGCTTGGTCACGAACAGAAAATCAAGATGACGGTGGATGTGCCAGGGATAAAGAATGCAGAGTGGTTCTGTTTATTAATATCTGCTGAATAACTGTGTTTACTGCTTTTATTTGACGTCATTTCTCTCAAAGCTGTCACGACTCCTTGGAGTTGGGCACACAAGTTGCAGGCCAGCAGGCCTTACGAGCCCTGAACATTAAATTCCGCTAGCAGCTGACAGGCACTCACTTCAACCACGCTTTATTGATGAAAGTGCCAGAAATATATGGACGAGAAATCGAGTCGACAGACATGAGCACTGAAATCAAGTTCACATCCCGTACCCCACCACATCACAGCCAGATACTCAGTTTCATTTTTGGCGAGGGCAATCAATGGCATGCTGATACACACATCACTTAGCTGCTGTATCTTATCTGCTTCTATAAGTTGTCGGGTGAGTTGCTCACAATGTTTTGACAGAACGGTGTCATTTTTGAAATCCAGTTGACAACCACTATCTCTGCAGTGGATGCTGAGATGACCCTGAATGGCTGCGCTAGCATTAAAAAAATGCTCTTTGCTTCATCTGCCCATTTGCCCCACATACTTGCTGCCAAAGTTCAGGGGGCAATGTGTTGTTTCCTTTTCTTTTCTCTCATCATCATCAGCTTATTTGAAGTCCATGCAGGACGAAGGCCTCCCTAAACGATTTCCAATCCACCATATCCTGAGCAAGCTGGTTCCACTTTATGCCTGCGAGCTTATTAATTTCACCACTCCATCTAACCTTTTGCTTGCCTCTGTTGTGTTTTCGCTTTTTTGGTATCCATTCCCTTACTCTTAATGTCCGCCTCTTATCTGTCCTCCTCATGGGATGTCCTGCCAAGGTCCACTTCTTCCTTTTAACTGAAATAATATCAGCTACTCCTGTCTGTTCCCTAATCCACTCCGCTCGTTTTTTTCTCTCTTAGCGCTACACCTATAATTTTTCTTTCCATTGCACGCTGTGAGCTCCTTAATTTCATCTTTAGCTTTTTCGATATCCTCCATGCTTCGGTACCGACCGTTAGTACTGGGACAGTGCCGTAATTAAATACTTTTCACTTTAGTGACAGCGGCAAGTTTCCAGTCATGATTTGGGAATGCCTCCCGAATGCGTTCCAGCCCATTGTTATCCTACAGTGAGTTTCCTTTTCATGGATGTGCATCCCTGTTATTAACTGCCCAGGTATACGTATTCGTTCACACATTATAAGGCTTCATCGCCAATTTTAAATTTCCATTTTTAGTTGGACTGCTCAGCATAACTGTCACGGATTGACATTGCCTCGTGGTGAAATATAACTGAAGGTTGACGGCATGGCCACATGCGCGATTTTAGAAGTGCTTGACCGCTCCAAAGACGTCAGAAGCAATCGGCCCGTTTCCGAGAAAACAAGGATAAGAAAGTGTTTCCTGAGCTGGGAAGCTTGAACTTTCGGCTTTCCCATGCGACCCCCCGGCGCGGTTCTTGAAAACCCCGAACGCAGTGCTTCACCAACAATGAAGGGCAAGACAGCAGGGCGCCGTTTAGCGTGCACTGGCCACGTGCGGACGTACGCTTTTGTTTGCTCGGCGGCCACTGTGTCCAGAGGGGACGAGTACGCATACCGTTGTTGACCCCCCGCCATGCTGACAATAATGACCTGTCAATCAGGCGAGCGGAATGAAGATGCCCGCTCGGTGACCGCGAGAAAGGGTTTGGTCATCGCTCTCTCCAGTGCATTAATTGCGAGAGGGATATTTTGGGTGGAGCCAGAAATGAAGTTACGGAGCAATTGCCTCACAACACGCCCCGATTCCAAATACAGCGAATCAGGAAAAACATGCGGGTATTTAAGCGAGGAGCATTGAGGAGCATGGGGTTCTAGTCGCTTGGCGGATATGGCGTAGAAGCCGATCATCGTATCGCTCTAGAAGTTGTTAGCGTGGCTCTGTACCGGCTGGCCACCTAACCTTAGCCGCTTCACCTAGTTGAGATGTGCGCTTACCGTCTGCAACGTAGGCATCGGGACTTCGGCTTGAGTTAGCTAAAACTGCTCGAGTTCGCCATCAAGCACTAGCTCCCCGGGAACATCAGCGCCGCAACTCCATCAACCCCAACGCTGTGCCGTACCAGACTGTGCCGCACCAGACTGTCGTGGACCCTTCGACGCTGCCGGTCATCACATCCCGTATGCCATCGCTTGTTTTTCTGAACTCTCTGCCTGAACTTTCACAGCTTTTGTAAATTAGACTCCTGTATTGTTTACATCGCCCTACTTACTGCTTGTTTGTTAGTTTATTTTTCCTGTTTGTTTGTTGTTCTCGCGCTTTAGTATTTTTGTCAAGCTCTTTAATCGCTGTTCATTGTTAGTTAAGTGAAGTGTTGGTTCACTTGTATTACTTGCGCTGCCCTATCATTATAGATTAAATTCTGTTGTTTTGTTTTCTCAACCACGACTCTGATGTTTTCACTGTGTCTGCTTGCGTACGGAATGACCGAAACTGCCACTGTTCCCTTTGTCAACTTCGCACCGGGGAGCTTGAACAGCGGCCCTGTAACAATAACTTTGGTCTTTTGCCTATTCATTTTTAGTCCTATTTTAACACTTGTGGGGCGATCATATCTCCTTGTCTGCACCTCTCTTGATCAGAATTTTTCTGCTCATTTCATATAGAAGTAGTGCGGCTGTGCAATCTTTTGTAGGTGTTAGTTATGGTTTGCAAGTATACGCCAGGTACCCCTTGTCGACATAATGCTCCTGGAACTGCTTGTATTTCTATGGAATCAAATGCTTTCTCATAGTCTATAAAGGCCATGTAAAGAGGTTTGTTATACTCAGTGAACTTCTCAATTATTAGGTTGATAGCATGGCTGTGGTTCATTGTTGAGTAACCTTTCCAAAACCAGCTTGTTCTCTTGGTGGGTTAAAGCTGAGTCTTTCTCTTATCATAGCAGAAATTACCTTCGTAAATAGCTTGTATATTACTAGGAATGGGCTAATTGGTCTGCAATTCTTCATAGCTCCTTCGTAGCTTCATAGCACCGCCTTCATAGCTCAGCGGTAGAGCATCAGATGCGTTATCCGAAGGTCGTGGGTTCGGTTCCCACTGTTACAAAGCTGCTCAAGATGTGCTTGCGACGGTGTGGTGCCGCCAGGGGACATGAGTTCCTGTGCCGCACGTGCGCGTGTGCTTCATGTGTGCGAACGTTTTCAGTTAGCACAAAAGGAAGGCCAGCCGGGAAGAGCGTCCGGTCCCGAGCCGATGAGGCGACCCCGTCCGGCACATCTGGAAGTGGTTCGTCCGGCGAGTGTCCACATCATCAGCATCGGACCACACAAACTGTTAACAGGTGTGTGTCTCCACTTGTGCACGTGTGATAACGGTGGTGCTGGCTGCGTGACGTGATCGTCTCCGGCGTCGTTTCCCGGACTTTCGGTAGTTACGGCCATGCGCTGGTCAAGTACGGACACCTCCCATCCTCTCCCTCCTCCCTCGCCCAGGAGCCAATGGGGGAGAAGCCCGGGCAACCAAAAGCACGGGACCCAGAGGAGGACTCCGGAGGAAATAACTCTCTGAAGAGAACGCTCTTGTAAATATGTAAATAAACGTCTTTAAGTTTTTCTCTACCTCTGCCTCAGCTCTCGTCTCCCAAAGTCCAAGTGCCTGCGAGTCATCTTCACCGCTCCGCACACGCTACCCGCTGGTCGGCTAATTCAGCAGGCCAGTCGCAACTGGCTGGCAGCGGCGCGATTCGTTACCCGGAGGTCCGACGTCGGCATGGGAGATCCTTGCGGCCCGCAACAGATAGTGCAAGCGTCGGAATCGACTCTGCCGGGATCATGGCTGTAGGGTGGTGAGTGCTTGACTTTTCTCCACTGAGATTTTACTAGGCTTTCTTTTGATTTGTGTTAGCAAAGATGGTAATTTCGGTAGCTATGATTCCACGTTAATCTGAGAATGGGAACGTAGTATTTTTGTGCTGGTGAAGAATTAGCAGCACTTGCAGCAACCATGAGCTTACAGGCACTGAAAAAACCGCTTTTGCTAGAGTTAGCCAAAAGATTGGGTTTGGAGGTTCGGGAGCAAATGAGAAAGCCAAAGATCATCGAGGCTATCGACAACCTTGAAGCAGACGATGACGAGCTCTCAGAGTGTCTCAAGCTAATTGAGGAAGAAAAAAATGAGAAGTTAAAGCACGAAGCAGAGGAAGAAAATGAGAAACGCCTCGCAGAAGAAAGGGAGGACAGGTGTCTTGAAATGGAGCTTGAGATGAAGCTTCGTGAACTCGAGCTGCTCAAGGCTCGAATTAGAGGAGGTAGCAAAGCATCTCGCAGAGTAGAACGAATTCCGTTCAATGTTGAGGACCTTATGCAACCCTACCGCTCCGGAGAGGACATAGGTCGGTACTTGGTAAACTTCGAGCAAACGTGCGAGAAGGCGGGTGTTACCATAAGAATGTGGCCGCAATGCTTGCAGATTTTATTACCGTGTGAGGCTGCCGATATAATTGCCTGTTTGACAGAGGAGGAAGCAGACGACTACGAGCAGGTTAGGTCGAGCTTGCTAATGAAGTTGGATGTTCGTCAGTTCGAGGCAAAGCAGCAAAGCGGTAGTGCATCGGTAGAAGTAGCGCACGAAAGGGGTGGAGTAGTGGCGAGTGCGGTGCAGTTCAGGGCCAAAGAAAAGGCTAGCGCATGTAGGAGCAGCAGCGTGTTCATGCGGGAGGAAAGCTCATCAGCGAGTAAACATGACGCGCTAGCAGTTGAGGCCGTTCAAGGCCAAATGGAGCGCGACGTGGTGATGTGCCAATGGGATGTGGATGAGTTGGCACATGCATCACTGGGGAGTGTCGCGGAAGCTCGTGCCGATATGTGCGATGGTAGCAGTGCGCTTGCGAGTGAAATTGGGTTATCAGCTGTTAACAATCCCCGAGTGTGTGAGGGTAAGAGCACGCTCGTGAGTGAGAGAGAGTTTTCAGCTGTTAACAATACCAGAGTGGTAGTGGAGGCCGTTCAAGGCCAAAGTGAACGCGGCAAGGTGATGTGCCAATGGAATGTTGGTGAATCAGATAGGCCAGCTGTAGTCGATTTGGCACATTCATCAAATGGAAGTGTCGCAGATGCTCGTGCTGATACGTGTGAGGGTAAGAGCACGCTCACGAGAGAAATGAAAGTAGCTGCTATTGATGCCGAAGTGATAGTTGAGGCCGTTGATGGCCAAAGTGAAGGCGACGAGATATCGTGCCAAAGGGATGAGAGGGAAGCACCCAGGCAGGCCCCAGACGATTTGGCACGTATACACAGGGAGTGCGTCGTGCGAGTAGGTCTTGCCTGCGAAGTTCGAGATTAAGTCATCTCGTTAGACGAGAAAGCCAGTGCATATTTAGGAGAGTGCGATGAAGCACATTGTAGGGAGGACGATGCAGGTGCGGATAGCGCTCAGGTATGCGAGCTGCGGAGCTCAGATTCACCAACTTGCATGGTTCCTAAGCGTGCTAGGCTGTCCGCCAGTCAGGAAGGCAAGAGAAAAGATCATTTGCCTGTAAGTAATTTGGACTGCGTGAATCGGTCAGCTATCAAGAACAGTCAGATTGCTCAGAAAGAAAAAATGCGAGTGAAACGCTCGAAAAGGAGCAGCAAAAGGAGGAGTAGACGTAAAAAGCGTCATAGAGAGAGGAATGCCGCCGGGAGCGCAGGGCGGTTGACAACAGGCTTCAGGCGAGGAAGCAAGAGAACGAGAAAGGCGCGCTTTTCGCGTGTGGCAAATTGGACCAAGACACGTCCGAGCCGACTAGCAAAAAGGGAAAGAAAAGCGCACTATGATCGAACACGGTCAGAGGGGCATGTCAGCAGCCGTGGACACGTGCCGTTATCCTACCGCTGCTTTCTTCAGGGTAAATTGTCACGTGAGTTCAGGGTAAGGCCCCTCCGCGAAGCCGTCGAACAATGCCACGGAGGGAAGACGCTGGCGACGATTGTGGCGCTCCGCAGTGAGGCGAACACGTGTGTCATCCTTCGTGCTTCCTGTCTGAGAAAAACGTTCAGTGCGCGTCCCCCGCGAGCACGGCTAAAAGGGGCGAGACAGACATAGGTGGTCAAATGCCGTCAATGGAGACACTTGCGACACTTTTGTATTGATTTTGTTAGTTGTGGAATGGTGTCTCGTGATCTCTGCGATCAGTGGTCATTATGTAACTTGTTGCGAGTTTTGTAGCTTTCTCCTAGATCGTCGATTTGTTTCGTGAATAGTGTTTTTTGCTGACTTGATAACCATTGTGAAGAAGCAATGGAAAGTGTGTTATCTGTTGAAAGCTTAGAGAAACGTGTCAGATCGTCTTAAATGTTCGCGATGTGATCCTGGAAAACTATGCATAATGACGCTTACATAAGTAAGCCTAATTTCTACAAACAGATTCCTTATAGACCTGCAAAAGTGCTGTATTGTAAAAAGAAAAAAGGCAGTAGCCAAGCTACTTGGGGTACCATTGGGCTGTGCAAAGAAGTGAACAGGTTGTACAAGGCTGTTATGTAATCACTAGCGCCCCCTACACCTCTACTCCATTTACTGAATAAACGCCACTCCCGACAGGGGACAGGCCAGTACACATTACACTCAACATGGCGTCCGTTGTCTCTCGTTCCAGTCGCGCCCAATCCTTATAATCGCTAGCCATCCATGTGTAACATGGTGTCAGAAGTGAAGTAATGCAACAATATTAAACATGGCCCTTCCACTCATACAACCACCGAAGCATTTCGAGCCGGGCAGCAGTCCCGCGGAAGCGTGGTCGGAATGGAAAGCGGCGTATCAGCTTTATGAAGCAGCCTGCGAATACAGCACAAAGCCAGAAGCAACACGACGTCACGTCATGGGCCCAACAGAGCGGAAAATCGTCGAGACCTTCCGTTTTCCGTCGCCAGCTGAAGGTGAGCAGAGAACCGACACGGCAGCAGCAATATTCGAGCGGTTCGACGAGAGATACCTTCCGTACAAAAACGTGACGCAAGCGACAGCCATTTTCAACACCATGTGCCAGAAAGAGAACCAGCCGATTGACGACTTCATTGCTGAACTTCAGCAACAAGCAGGAATGTGCGACTTCGGTGCCAAGCATGACCGCCTCCTAGTCGATAGCATTATCGTCAGCATCCGAGACGCAGCACTTCGAGAAAGGCTGTTCCGCGAGAATAACTTGACACTGGAGAAAATCGTCGCTACGTGCAGAGCGGCAGAAATCTCAAAGCAGCATGTGTCCTCGCTAGCAACGACTTCGGATGGACAAGAAACAACTGTGGACTACTTGAGCAGTAAAAGCAAGCAATTTGGACAACCTCACAAGCATTACCCGAGAGGGCAACCAGCGTATCCTCGGAAGAACAAACAGCCCACAGTAACAGTACCTCAGCTTACGTGCGGCAGATGTGGAACCATACACCAGCCCCGACAGTGTCCCGCCTACGGCTCTACATGCTACGCGTGTGGGAAGTTCGGACACTACGCCACTGTTTGCCGTCAGAAGCAACGAACAGTGCAGAAAAAAGTTCGCGTACTCGCCGACCAAGGGGACGACTCTGACCAGGAATTATTCTTGGGAAGCCTCACAGTGGATGCTGTGGAAAGTGTATCGTCTGACTGGTTCGAAAGTGTGGAAGTGAACGGTCGTGTCGTTAACTTTAAATTGGGCACGGGGTCGGATGTGAACAATCTCCCAGAGCAGCTAGTGTTGAAATGGAAGCCTCAACCAACAGTGAAAGCTACAAAATCCAAGGTCACCACGTATCTAGGTGAGCAACTCAACATTGAAAATGAATGTGAACTCTCTTGTTCTGTGAAAAACAAGCAAAGCCTTTTAAAGTTCTTGCTGGTCAAAGGAAGCCTTAAGCCAATACTTGGAGCAGCTGCATGCACAGCACTAAACTTGGTGCAGAGAGTTAGGAATGTCGAGGCAGTAGGAGAGGCTTGTCCTCCAACTTCTATGCAACTTGAAGCAGTACTTCAAGGATTTTCTGACGTGTTCAAAGGCACTGGCAAGCTCCCAGGAGAGTACAGCATACACCTACAGCAGGACGCAAAGCCTACAGTTAGTGCCCTTCGTCGTGTGCCATGTGCACTAGAAAACACAGTGAAAGCGGAACTTGAACGAATAGAAAAAATGGCATAATCAAGCGTGTGACAGAACCGACAGACTGGGTGCATCCCATTTCATTATTACCAAAAAAGATGGAAGCGTACGAATATGTCTAGACCCCAGGAACTTAAATGCAGCAGTGAAGCGACACCACTATCGCATTCCAGATGCAGAACAACTGTTTGCACGACTCAGTGGGTGTACTGTGTTTTCAGTTCTGGATGCCAAGAGCGCATTTTGGCAGCTAGCATTTGACGAGAACAGCTCGTACTTATGCACATTTTCCACTCCATGGGTATTTGCGGTACTGGTACTGGTAAATGGTACCCGGAGGTTCCTCCGGGTACCATATGGCCTCAACATATCCCCTAAACTCTTTCAGCAAGCCATTGATAGTATCTTTGAGTCTCAAGCTCTTGTAACGCCATACTCTGATGACATTTTGGTTGCATCCTAAACACATGATGAACATGTTATTCACTTGCGTAAAGTACTCAGCATAGCACGAGCTAACAACCTCAAGCTCAATTATGACAAGCTCAAGCTGGGTTTACCAACAGTCACCTACCTAGGACATCAGTTGACACAGCAAGGCATCACTCCTTATCCTAGCAAAGTCAAGGCAATCAACGCTATACCAGCGCCAACCAGCAAAGCAGAGCTTCTTCGCTTCCTGAGCATGGCGATATACCTAATGAAGTTTGTCCCAAATCTCCCGACGAAGACACAGCCCCTTCGGGAACTTCTCTAATCTGATGTTGCATGGCACTGGACGCAAAAGATGACTGATGCATTCAATGAGATTAAGAGCAAGCTGGCAACATCACCAGTCTTGCACTACTTTGACCCGGCACAGTCTATTGCCATTTCCACTGATGCAAGCTCCTATGGAATCGGCAGTGTCCTCCTTCAGAACGGACACCCAGTAGCCTATGCATCTACAGCACTCACATCAGCACAACAGCGCTATGCGCAAATTGAGAAGGAACTGTTAGCTGTAGTGTTTGCCTGTGAACAGTTCCACTATTATATCTGTGGACGCAGCATTGTCGTTGAGGCTGACCACAAACCTCTTATTGGTCTTCAGTCCAAGGACTTCCACAAGGTCTCACCCAGGCTACAACGCCTACTACTTCGACTCCAGAGCTGCAGTGTGAAGTTGGTATATGTGCCAGGTAAACATTTGACTGCTGCAGACACACTGTCTCGTGCACCTGATCCAGCAGAGACAGTCAAGCCGTCGGACCAAGAGTATCAGGTTCTAGCCTGTACATTTGTGCAAGCATCGACCCCGAAGCTAGCAGAGATAAGAACCTGCACAGCTGCTGATAGCACACTCCAAAGTGAAGCCTCGTTCATTCAGAATGGCTGGCCCAACAACATCTCAAAAGTTCCCACAGAGGTGAAGCCCTACTACTCAATCAGAAGTGAACTGTATGCAACTAATGGCTTTTTGTGCTATGGTGAACGACTTGTTGTGCCCCAGGCATGTCAAAAAGAAGTGCTCTCAAGGCTCCACTTGACCCACCGAGGCATTGTCTCATGTAACAATACAGCTCGCCAGAGTGTCTATTGGCCAGGAATAAGCCAGGACATTGAGCAGATGATAACTAACTGCGAGGTCTGCCAGCGCCATCAGAGGGCTAACCAGTGAGAGCCACTCCTTGGCAGAGAACTACCAACACGACCTTGGGAAAAAGCGGCAGTGGATTTTTTCCACCACAATGGCGTGACATATTTGCTTTTAGTGGACTACTATTCTAAGTACGTCGAGGTCGAGAAAATGCCTGCTACCTCAGCCTCATCTGTCATCACACTGCTGAAGGATATCTATGCACGCTTTGGCATACCGTGAGAAATCGTGAGTGATCAAGGCCCTCCATTTGTTTCAGCCAACTTCAGCGACTTCAACAAGGAATGGGACATCGTCCACAAGCCCACATCACCTCTTTTTCCTCGTTCAAACGGGCAAGTGGAAAGAATGGTCGAAACCATGAAAGCAACAATGACAAAAGCACTGTCTCAAGGCAAGGAACTCGCAGTGGTGCTAATGAACCACAGAACAACTCCGAATGAATGGCCTTCTTTCTCCAGCGGAGATGCTTATGGGAAGAAGGATAAGAACATTTATTCCAGTCCATCCCAGCACTTTGTTACCGCACTATCCACATACGGTGCTCCAAAGAAAACTGCAGTCAAGGCAGCAGGCACAGCATAAGCATGTAGACCAGCATGCTCGACAGCTGCCTCCGTTAACTGCGAATATGCCTGTGTGGTTTTGGCATGGAAAGAAATGGGACAAAGCAGTCGTAACACAGGTAGGCTCAGAGCCACGGAGATACACTGTCACAGCAGCCAATGGTCAAGTGTACGTGCGGAACCGACACCACCTACGAGTGCGGCACCACCCAAGTGACCACCAGTCAACACCTGAAGACTACTATCCTCTTCAGACAACTAGGGGAAATGAGCTCCACCATACCTCGCACCCAAGATCTCTGCCTGAGCGTCCTCCGGACACCAGAACGGTGCCACCGCATGCACTCCCGAAGAAGACACGTTCGGGAAGGCCAGTGAGAATCCCTTCAAGAGTCCTTGTGTGATCGAATTTCGTTTCTTGTTTTTCTCTTTTGTCAAGTTACTTGTGTGGCGGCGTGTTATGTAATCACTAGCGCCCCCTACACTTCTACTCCATTTACTGAATAAATGCCACTCCCGACACGGGACAGGCCAGTACACATTACACTCAACAAGGCGTCCGTTGTCTCTCGTTCCTGTCGCGCCCAATCCTTATAATCGCTAGCCATCCATATGTAACAAAGGCGATCGAAAAAACCATGCTGCAGAAATGTATAGTTCATTGCACATGGTCAAACCAAAGAACACAGCAGATTGGGTGTTCTTATCAGTCCACAATACAGCGTGCCTATCATTCCTAAACCTATACTGCACCAGAATTATTCAACAGCATTGTCAATTATCAGAATGACTTTATAACCACAATGTGCATAGTTTGGTTAATTAAACAGGCGTTGGCAGCTTGTTAGAAGAATCAGAGCATTTCCTTGATCCACTGTTCAGACATATGCCCTAGCGTATCTCTCAGATACAGATAGCTACAGTTGTCGGCCAAGGTCAGAGAGACCTTGGCCGACCATGCGGGAGCGCATGGTCTTTTAAATTAGGGACGCTGCTTCGCCATTGTGCACGGAGTGCAATGAACTGGCAGACATTGACCACTACATCTGGTCCTGCAAGCGCTTTTGCACCGAGAGAAAAGCACTCATGGACAACATGCAAAGAAGAGGGTTTCCACATGGGAGCATTGAACAAATTATTTATCCGGAAGGTACACGGTCGGTTCGCAAGAAGGTGTCAGCTCTGCTTGTTGCATTTCTTCAAGAGACAGGATTGAGTGATACGTGGTGACTAATGCGACATGGAAAGAGACGCTCGGGCGGAGCAATTGCCGGCCAGGTCTGACAGGCTAACACCGCCTGTAGCCACAACGCCACTACTACTACTACTACTATGCCTATTTGCTCTGGTGACTGAATGACAGAGCAAACTGTAGTCACCAGCTGTTGTGGCACTTTTTATTACAACCCCATTGCCTCTGTGCAAGAATGCTTACCTTGCCCAAAATCTTGGATATTCCAAAGAGGCCAAGGATGTCCTGACGTTGTAAGAGGCCTCGATATGGCTAACTTGATGTCAGTTTTCTTAAAGCAATAGCTAAATGTGTCCACATATAGACAAACAGCCAATTCTATATCACCGCTTCAATCTGTGCATTGTGCGTGGAATGAGAAGTGAAGTTTCATGAGTTAGGGCCCATTAGATTTGCAGAGAGGTTAGCATTACTTCCTTTACTAGATTCCAACCACATGGTCCAGAAATCTGGTTCAGTGCCTTTTCTCCTTTTTTCGCTATGAAAGGCACAAGCGCCGAGTTAGGTGCACGGTTGCATTGTTGATCACTACACCTGAGATTACCATACTACATGTTGCAGTCTCGGAGGTGACAGGCATGGCATGCAACACAACTTTTGATGGTCAGATGACATACTATGCGAAATTAGCTTTTGCATATTGGAATGAAGAAACAAAAGATTGACTTGTGTGAAGAAGTGCGGGGAAACATGTTTTGCTTCTGGCAGAAGTGTGAAAGGCACTGGACACGACATCACAGGTTTGTGGGAATTGAAGGAACTACAGTCGCAATTGGGAAATCAACCGTGCCAATGCAGCTGGCATCTAATAAGGAAAATATTGGTTGTAGATGAAAGCATATTTACCAAACACTTCGTTTTTTCAATTCTGTTCGATGAATGAGCTGAAGCATAAACCTTGTTTCTAGGTCATATATGCACCTAGGTAGTCCACCATATTTTCAAGAAAACTGAGAGCAACTTGTCGATGATATTTTCTCAACCTCTTTCATGTTTTCTATGTTGTGAAAGAGTACACACTTTTACACAGAAGCAAAGCAGTTGCTACAATGACTGTCAGAAATGTGTCGTGCATGAATACATTTTACTATATTGAAGTTTACTCCAGGTACAGCTGATACACAAGATCTTTACTGTCAGACAGTCGAAAACACAGCAAATATTTTGGTTCAGAATGCTGGTGAATGTTTCATTGTAGTCCACTGGTGCTATTGTACTCGAGATCAGTTTTCTATAAATGTGGTGAGCCTCACCTTGGGATTTGGTCGCTGGTTTTTTTAATCGCCGCATCTATACAGTTTGTGTTGCTTTTTTTATTTCTGCTACATTGAGATGTGTGATGTGGCATTCATACTATTTTAGCAGCAGTAGTTAAAAGTCCTTGCCCTTGAGCATGTGGTTTTTCTAATCACTGAGTAATCACTTGCGGTATCAGTTTATATTTGTTTGCTTTTCGTGTTACCTTCAATCAAGAACGTGGCTCAATAATTGTAATATTCATGAAAATATTTACAATGTGAAAGAATTTTCATAATTTCTATATTAATGGCATATTTAAATGGAAATTTTCAGAGACTTGCGGACTCCAATTCCTTGTCTTTGCTGATGTATACATTCATTGCAAATAATACATGGCAACCTTGTATATTCAAAACTAAGGAGCGAAAATATGGGAGCATCAGGTAGTCTTATGATAGCTTCCTTGT
This sequence comes from Hyalomma asiaticum, assembly GCA_013339685.2. NCBI lineage: Eukaryota > Metazoa > Arthropoda > Arachnida > Ixodida > Ixodidae > Hyalomma > Hyalomma asiaticum. Next base: position 81,278,474 of record CM023481.1, on the reverse strand, counting down.
CGCATGTACAACATTTTCTTGCGCTATTAAGTTAGGAATGCATAGTTGACCCTCGAATTGCTGTTTTAAGTGAAATTATACAGAACATTCCAGTCGTAAGCTACTTTTCATTGCACGCATGTAGTCCACCTGCGTCAAAACTACATGTCGGCCTCCCTTTTTTCTAAAAATATATTTTAGTTTGTGGAAAACCAAAGTTGCTGTAATGGAGGCCGCAAAATGGTTTAAAGTCTGTGGTTACAATTAATGTTGTTTTTTTAGATTCTGCAGTTATATTTTTTCGATTGTGGTGTCAGCGTGTTTGTGACTGTAGTTGTGTGTTCTTTTCTTGTTGGGTATTATTCCATCTTATGCATAGAATCATGCTTTGTTTATATGCATTCTACGAAATGTGCCAGTAGTGGATATTCAATCCCTTACGTAGGGTTGTTTTCGCCCATGGGAATTGCGATATGCAGCTGTCATAGTCACTCATAAGTCACATAACTCATAACTCCAAGCCTGTAACATAAACACACATGCTGAACCTAGCTCAAAATGATATCATTTAATTCAAGGTGACTGCATAGCATTAGACTATTGTTTTCTGCACAGCCTTTACATTTGTTATTTAGCCACCAAGATGGATTGTGATGGTTTTAATAACCAATTTTGTTGTTTTTGTTTCACATCTCAACTGCTCTTGAATACCTTTTGCTGAAACCCGAACTGAAGTTAAGGTTACAACGTGTTGACGATCCATAATACTTCTCTACTGCAAAACGACACTCACGGGGAAGAATACGGGACGACACAGGAAGTTGAGGCATCTGCTGACATATCTGTTGTGATGGGTGAAGTGACTTGCACTCACGGGTAGCGGTTGCATACTCTCCGTTTTAATAGACGTTCCACAAATATATACAAGCACAAGGACACAGTGTTGCCAACCTAAACACTAAACCGAAACTGCCAGAAGTATGTACAGGATACAACATTTTTCCCTCCCTCATTTATTTTTTTTTATTTTGGGAAGGTGTTAGTACGTTAGTATAGGTTAATCGCGCACAGTTTATATATGGAACGAGAAATACACAGCAAGAAATACACATCCATATATACACAAAATTATCTATACACATGCCAAAAATATTGAATGCATTAGGTAATTGGTCCACCAACTAAGGAATATTTATACATTCACAATTAATAACCATATCTGTCCGGTCGCCGTCTGTCTCTGTGCGGCTGAATGCGACGACCAGGTGGGCACGACACCACAGGTTCTTCTGTAGTATTCACGGGCGGGCGTGAAACAGTTTCTGAAGCCGGAAACTGTCCGGCGGCTGATCTTGTTGGCGACCTGGAATCGCAGTCTGCACTAGGCACAGGTTTCGCTGCGGGAACACTTGCCTCGGCGGACACTGGTTGCCATGTTGCAGAAAGAAGCGTCGCATCAACGGGATCATAATTTAACGAAGATTCACGCCCTGCAGAATGGTGCTGAAGGCCATTGTCGCCAGGGCGCCGAGCAGGCACCTTGCACAGCTTGGCCGCGTTCCATGTTTTGCCGTCGTCGAGAATGAAGGATGCTGGACCGCATTTCTCGATGACTTTTCTTGGCTTCGAGAAAGAGGTGTCACCCTTGAATGAAACCGATGGTTTCTTCACCCGCACCATGTCTCCTACTGCCACTGTTGTCGGTTTTGCCGCTCGCCTCCTGTCGGTGTAGGCTTTGCTGTACTCTTGCCTGCGCTTGACACGTTGCCTCAGCCTGGCCAGTTCCTGGTAGGGTGCCTTTGCGAAGGACTCAGGAGATAAGCCGAAGATGTCAAGCTTCGTTCTTGGCAGCCTTCCATGTAAAAGTACCGCAGGGGCCACTCCTGTTGTGGCGTGTGGTGTACACCTGTATGCGGCGAGGTAATCCCGTACAGCAGTTCGCAGCGGACGTTGTTCTAGACGGGCCAGTTGTAGGTAAGTCTTGAACGTGCGGTTGAAGCGCTCGATCTGTCCGTTTGCCTGCGGGTAATAAACAGATGAATGCGACAGACGGATCACTCGTTCTTGTAAGAAGTTGACAAATTCCTTTGACGTGAACTGGGGCCCATTATCACAGACTATCTCTTCAGGATAGCCTTCCCGGGCAAATACGTTGAGCAGGAACTCTGTCACGGTTCTTGTAGAAATTTCCCTTGAAAACTGTACTTCTGGCCATTTTGAGAAGTAGTCTACGAGTGTCAGCACAAATCTGCAATCTGGAGGCGCCCTCTCCAGGGGACCAACGATATCTATTGCAAGTTTCTGCCATGGTCTCTCTGGTAGCTCGACAGGTTGCAGCGGGGCAGGCGACGTCTTTGCCGATTTATCTGCTGCTTCACAGATGCTACAATTGTGGACTGCTTCTTCCACGTGAAAGTCCATGCGGGGCCACCAAAATTGTTCCCTAAGTCTGGCTTTGGTGCGTCCGATACCCTGGTGAGTTTCATGTGCTGTTGCCACCAGTTGAGCCACGAGAGATGATGGAACTACAAGCCTCTCAGCACGCAACAACAATTCGCTCACCACTGACAGTTCGTCTCGAACTCTGAAATATGGTTCCAGACCTTCCGGCAAGTCTCTGTGTGAGGGCCAAGACCCATTTACAAACGCCTTCACCTTTTGAAGAGTGGCGTCAGCAAGAACCGCTTGTTCAAACTGCTCTTTGGTCAGGCAAGTTGGTTGAACCATGGAAACAATTTCTTCCTCAAAAGTCAGCTCTCCATCTGCCATATGAACGGGTAACCGCGAAAGAGCATCGGCTACTGTGTTAGATGAGCCTTTCTGGTACTCCACCGTGAAATTGTACCGTAGTAGCCTTGTGCACCAACGTGCAATCCTAAGAGGGCGTCGGCCTGAGCCCTGCGAAGACAGAAGCGAAACGAGGGCCTGATGGTCTGTTCGGAGAGTGAAGCTCCGTCCCCACAGGTATGCATGCCAATGTTCGCATGCCCAAATGCATGCAAGTGCTTCCTTCTCACCCACTGCGTACTTTCTTTCAGCCGGAGATAGCGTGCGTGATGCAAAAGCAACAGTACGAAGCTTATTACCGGCGTGCTGCTGGAGGACTGCTCCTAGACAACATTCGGATGCATCAGTGGAAATGATGATTGGAAGCGCAGGATCAAACATGTGCAAGACCAGATCTGAAGATAATACCGCCTTTACCGCGCGGAAACTGTTATCCACCTCAACAGACCAGGTGACGGTTTCGCCTTTCCTAAGAAGAGCCCTCATTGGTTCAACCATCTCGGCCAAGTGTGGCACAAACTTGGCGTAGTATTCCACCAACCCAAGAAAGGAGCGGAGTTCAGCGGCATTTCTTGGAACTGGGGTTTCCACAATTGCGTCCACTTTCCCTGGGAGCGGCGAAATACCGCAAGGTGTCACCTTGTGGCCCAAGAATTCGAGCTCCTGAACTCCAAACACACATTTGCTGTTGAGCTTCAGACCTGCGTCTTTGATACGCTGTAACACTGCCTCCAAGTTCTTCAGGTGCTCCTCAGCTGATTTACCAAAAATAATGACATCGTCAATGTAAAAGAGGACACCCGGACAATTGCGAAGGATTCGAGACATCATACTCTGGAAAGCAGCAGGTGCTGAGGCTAGCCCAAAACAAACGCGTTTGAACCGGTACAGTCCTTCATGTGTGATGAAAGCTGTCAAGTCCCTGCTCTCAGGATGCAGGGGAACTTGGTGGTAGGCAGACGCTAAGTCGAGTTTAGAAAAGTGCGTGGCACCCACCAAGGCATGAAGCAGCTCATCCATGTGAGGTAGCGGAAAGCTGTCCGGAACGATGGCCTTGTTAGGTTCGCGTAAATCTACACAAAGCCTAATACTTCCATCTTTCTTCTGAATGACTACTATAGGGGACACCCATTCTGACGCATCGATACGTTCAATGATGTCCAAGCTTTCCAAGCGCTGCAGTTCGGAAGACACGCGTGGTCGTAACATGAAAGGAAGCCGGCGAAGTTTTGATGCTACTGGCTGAACACCCGCACGTGTCTTAATCCTGTGAACAAAACCTTTTGCAAGGCCCAGCTCATTTGTGAAGAGCGAGCAAAACTGCCGCTGAAGTGCTGATGGCAGCTGCATAGATGGCTCTATCGGATATGTCCGAGCTACTTCGGCGTTCGGTACCGTGCTGGTTTGAAAACACTGCAGCTCAGAGCCTTCAATGCGCAGCTTCAAGGCCTTAATACCATCCAAGCCAATGAGAGAAGGACCCTGCTCGACGACATAAAACAAAAGCGGTGCGCTGCGATTCTCGAAAAAGACCTCTGAAAAGAAGCAGCCTCGAACCAAAATTGGTCTTTTGGAATAATCCAGAAGCGTCACACGAGGAACGGGAAGAAGCGGCACACCAGAGAAATGTTGGTCAAACTCCTTGCCTGAAAGAATGGAAACGGAAGAGCCAGAATCGACTAACAGCTTCATAGCGACTTGCCCGACTTGAATGATAATGTGAATTCCGGATGCAAGCGGCTGTTGAACTACAAGAACCTCGACGGTTTCATCCTGCAACGGGCTATCTACTGAAACCTCGCGGACCGCTGCTTGCGACCGCTTCTGGTTGCAAACGTTTTCAAAATGTCCAATACGGCCACAAAAGAAGCATTTTTTTCCTTTAGCTGGGCAGCGTTTCCAAGAAGCGCGATGCTGCTTAGAACCACATCTGAAGCAATGCGAAGAAATCGCGTGTTGCTGCGAGTTCGATGGGGAGCGCTGTCGAGATGGGGGGCGGTTCCCCGATTCGCGTTGACTGAATGTGCGAGCACGCGGCAGTGAATTCGGTGATTGCAACGATGAACTGCCTTTTGTGCCAGACTGCGCAGATACTGGTTGCACGGTGAAGATACTGGTTGCAAAGTGAAGACCCTTCTAACAGAAGACGTTCCCGAATACGATGCGAGGACACACCGGCAACAAACTGGTCCCGTAGTGACTCTTCTTGCGACGTAAATGAGCACATCGCGGCACGCTCTTGTAGCGCGGTCACGTATTCTGGAATAGACTCGCCTGGGAACTGAATTCGACGGTGAAATCGGTGGCGCTCGACGACCAGGTTGCAGGTGGTATCGAAGTGCTTAGCCAGTGCCGCTACCGCGGAGTCATAGACGTCGGGTGTAGCTCCGGTCCCTTCCTCCTCCGTCTTTTCGGCAGCCTGCGAAACAGACAGAGTATTGAAGATACGTTGACCTTCGGGTCCCAAGGAATGTAGTAGAAGAGCCTTGCGTCGCTCTGGGGAGAACTCTGAAGCACCGGACGCCAGCAGGTAGACCTTGAACATGTCGTGCCATCGGGGCCATGGCTGCACGGGACGACCCGGTGTCGGAAGGAACGGATCCGGTGGGGCGATGCCGGCAAAAGCCATCTGGGGGGCGTGGCTGGTTATCACCCGGGAACTATCCCATCCTCGTCGCCATTGTTGTGATGGGTGAAGTGACTTGCACTCACGGGTAGCGGTTGCATACTCTCCGTTTTAATAGACGTTCCACAAATATATACAAGCACAAGGACACAGTGTTGCCAACCTAAACACTAAACCGAAACTGCCAGAACTATGTACAGGATACAACAATATCCCACTCGTGAGTTTTTAAATCACACCTGTTCTTTCCTTTTTGGTGAGACTGGAATGTCTGTATACCCACAAACATGCATGTTTAATGCCGATACTGAAAACTATGAGTTGCTCTAGTTTTAAATATCTATGTGCTCAGAGGGCTATCATGCCAGTGAGACCATTACCAGTCAACTTGAACTGCATAGGCTGATCATGCGATTTACTGGCTTTGTTTGCAAAGTCCTTGAAGAATTTCGCAACTTGCTACATGGCAGAAAATTATAGCATGAAACATGCACATGGCCAACAAAGCAGAGGGAGGAATGCTCATCACCACCTGGTTTTTAATTGCGCCAATTATCTGGCAACCTCACCATCTGCTGTTGCAGCACAGCTGTTAGAGCAGATTAATAATGAATGGTAGTCGATTTGAACTTATTATCTTGAAAGACAGTATAAGTACACTTCTAGAAGGACACGGCAAGGGAGTGCAAGGTGGAGAGATTGCAACTCGCCCATGGAAACTTTATATCAGCTAATAGCCAGAGTCACACGGAGTTCGTCTTCGTACATCCACAGGCCTGTGGATGTATGAGGACGAGAAGCTATAACACATGTAATTCAGCCTTAAATGCATGTGCATTCACAATGACATTGGATTTATGACACAAGGCTGTCATGTCTGTTTCCTTTCGATTATGCGATCTCAAACATTTGCAAATACAGAGTCTGAGAGAAAAGTCAGCCATTTTCTGGTTTTGTGGCCTACTAATTTATGCTGGTGGTTGCATTGCATGAAGTTTAAAATAAAAAACAACTCTCAGGATCTTCAACGCTAGCCGACGTGATATTAGGCTTAAGTAAATTATATCGAATTGTCAGAACTTTTGTAATAAGGCATAAATTAATCATACAAACAGGTGAAATTACAGGAGTACAAACGGGATATAAATTCAGCTGTAATCGGTGCTTTCATTTGTGTGCTGAAGTATGCTAATCATGTAATTTTGTCCGTGTACTTCTGTTGTTCTTCTGGCAATCTTGTATTAGCACTTTATATTCTGAAGCATTTACTTCTTTTGTCAATCGGCATATTATTTAATTTCAACCCTATAGACATTTTGAATATTGTGATACAAGCAAACTTTTACGTGTCAATCTGATGTAATGAATAATGTTCTCTTACTATTTGTACAGTCCAGAGGCACTATGCTGCGTACTTTGCATTTTCCGGGAGCAAGATTCAAGCGGCTGAGGACTCATTCTTTTATATCGACAAGTATTGCCTGTGCTACACCATTGTTGCAGACAAGGGGCTGACTGCTATGCTGGCAGTATACTTGCTGTTTTAAAAGTAATCTGCAATGAGCAATATTTTACAGCCTAGCAGCATCATTTACACTGTGCACACAGAACAGCCAATATCACTATACTTTATATATTTTCTGTTTGATAGAGAAATAAACAAATTTCTTCTGTTCAACCATTGTAGTGTTTGACTTCTTACATATATCTATAGGATGCTTGTACCTGTTAAATCAAAATTTTTTTTTGTGTATGCATGATTAATGATTTTTCAGCTGCACATTTTTCATGTAATATCTGCAGTACTAATGTCATGCATGCAGATGCTAATTAAACATGCATTTGCATGCATGAACTTAGTGGATGAATGAATAGTTTTTAATAGTGGGATATTTTTACTTAGACCCTTAATTGAAAGGGTCATCACAACACCCTTTGCAAAAAAAATCATAGCATATCCACGGGGTGAATGATGATGAGTGGGCGAAGCTCCGGAGGGAATCATCGGTAAACCGTGAATCTCCCAGTCGCCCAGTCGATCATCAGTCGAAATCGCCCAGTCGATCATCATGTAAAGGCGTGAGAAACACTGTATTCGTACGCTGGGATCTCGCGTTTAAGGGGGATATGCTGTGCCAGAGCCAGGCCTGCGCGGAACTGCAGGACAGTGACAGCGTAAGCAGGAGGAGCTACTTTCTTAGAGGCCATTTTAAACGCTTGAGGAAACTAGTGCAAGTAGAAGTGGTAGGTATCTCCTGCGCCATAACTTATCATTTTGCCAAGTAGGGAAGTACCCACTACGCCATAATTACCAGTGCCGCCGTAATGGGTTCAAAGCTACAAAGCACGCAGCTCTGTGTTCTTTCAAATGATGCCTCGACCTCGTTATACAATCCATTTTCGCGTCGTGTAGTGGTGTATTACTATTTTTCAACGTAACATTACGTTTGTTAATGCGATTCCGCGGGAGACATTATACCTGTTTAGGTCTTTTAGCGATAATTTTTCAAGCGTGTTCGCAAAATGTACGTTTCTCCTAATTCAAAAACCTTCTTTTATAAACTTCACTCAGAAACATTGCCTGTGAAGGCATGGCTACACAAGAAAGGCATTTTTGTTTCTTCAGTTGACTGCCGTCTTTGTAATGTACCGGAGAAAATAGAACACTGCTTTATTAACTGCAAGGACGCTATTCTGTTCTGGGATATCCTTCAGCGAACTCTAAAGAAAGATTTTACCTTTAATCCGCATACTATACGTTACCTTCTGCCAACATCCCTGGATGAAGTGCCCTTTGATATGTTCTTTCTATGGGAATGCATAGCTTGTGGAAGACGCGCATGCAAGACCGCAACGCAGAACCAGTCATAACATCGACAACTCATTTTGTTCAAATGATCATGCATCTAAAGGACATCTACGACGAGCTTGACGTCAGGCCTGAATGGTACCCCATCTTGGTGAAGTGCTCATCCCTACCAGCAATGCTGTGCAACACATCTTGAACTCTCCCAAAAAAACACTTATGTGCATCCCATCAGTGAATGTGTACTTTAGGCTGACATTGTCATTTGGATTGCTTGTGCGATTATTGTCGCTGGGTCACTGCAACAGCGCCTTATGCAATTTGCGAATTTCTTAGCGCACTGTAATAAATACCATGTATGAAAGAAAAAAAAACAGGCGTAGCTCAGTGGTAGAACGCTCGACTGCCACGCCGAGAGCCTGGGTTCGAATCCAGGCAGAGGACACAACTTTCGGAATTTTTTTTTCATAAAAGTAGAGGTGGCTACGTACATCACCAACGAACACCATGGGATGTACAGACCCACGCCCTAAGGAGCTTCGCCCCTAAAACGGTGTGGTGATGGTGAAATACCCCATGGTGTAATTATGCCAAAACACCTATTAGTCATAAAGGGTGCATGTTTGGTTAAACACCTACCGAAAAATGGGTGTTTCTGTCAGCAAGACAACCCTGTATATGGGTGTTTGAATTGACCAAGAACCCATATTTAAGGGTGCTAGGATGTCAATTATAGACTCTCGAAAACACCCTTAAGGTTGTTTTTTCTCTTAGTGTGCACTATGCTTCAAATAGTCCCTTCTTTGAACTTTCCATGTTCCAATATAAAGCTAGGGTGGCAATAATGATGGACAGATGCCTAAATTATTTCCGCTTGATTCGTTTAGTCGACTGGAACATGGAAAGTGTAAAGGTCGTCGGAAAAAGACGGAAATCGCGGTAGTCCGATATGGTGGAATACACATTATACACTTTTTCACCATAAGGGTGTAAATGAACTTGTCTCCCAGAGCGATACCCTTTGGAACCTATTGGGTGCTTGAAAAAGGGTGCTAGAAAAGAGTGCAGAGTTCAGCACCCATAACAAAGGGTGCACAGCAAAAATTTTAAAGGGTGTAGTGGTTGCATCCTTGCTAAAGAGTGCTCTTTCACTCCAACACCTTTGCTAAAGGGTGCTATTTCACTGCGGCACCCTTTTATATGGGTGCTGGAAAGGTGCTCCAGATTGATTCACACGAAAAATAATTGTCAATGTTGCTGCACAGCAGCATAAGTGTCCACAAACCTAGAATGCTGTACTCCACGAACAATGCAGAGTGACAGGTTGCATGCTATTAAGTGAAATTGTGACTGATGTAGCTCAAAAGAAGATGTACTGTGTAGTATTCCATAAAATATGAAAATGAACATCTTTTCGACAGTAGAGCTTTTTTATAAGGCACATCAGCTGACATTTCACTTGCTATCATTCAGCCTGTCACTCTATAATGTCTGCAGAGCAAAGCATTCTACATTTGTGGACACATATGCTGCTGTACAGCAACCCTAGGCATCTATTTCGTGCGTGATGTGCGGATACCTGCTGTCAAGCCTTGCATAATTGTTCTATATCAGCTGAGTTTCTGGCTGCAGTGCACATCATGCAGGCCCCACATTACAAGCACGAATGCTTGTTCACCACCAGATATGCATGCCTGAAAAATAAAAGCTAATGCAGGAAAACAATACTTAATATTGCTTTTCTAAAGAAACATATGATGGTTGAACCAGAGTTCAGATATCATATGAAGATAATATCCATAACATGCATAATATATACCACACAAAATCTGGCCATATTTTGCTATTGCGAAGCATCCATGACACGGGTGGATTTTTATAGACAATGATTTGGGATCGTTTTGGTATGAAAGTAAATTTATCAGAAACATCAGTAAAACAATTAACGCACCCGGAATATATATCAAGTCACGTATGTGTGCACATTATAAAACTTAATGGAAAAAGAGTAGGTAACAGTGTACATGGGCAATGGTCCACAGCAGCGTGTACTGTCCGCTGGCCAGCGAAAACAGCAAATGCAACATTTTTGTGACTCTACTGAACAAGCCAGAAGCATAAAACTTCTAGAGCTGTCCACGTGTCCTTGTGACTAATTTCTTGCTTATTTAATGAAAGTTAAAAGTTAACAGTGTAATACAAACGTAGCTGGCCTGTAATTTTCATATAAGAGATGCAATTCAGAAATTTTTCTAGTTTGGGTTTTTCTGCAATCCATATGAAGGAAACCAACCATGACTGACACCAAGAAAAGCATATTGGGAAGAATATTGGGAAAGCTGTTCACACGGTCACCTTATGGCTGAACAGTAAATGTTTAGAAAGCAGGAAGCCACATGGTGGCAGTGGGATACCAGTCTACAATCTCCTGAGAAAATTACGCTAAAAATGTCTCGTTACAAATACCACAAATAAAAAAAGGAGAATTCAAATAGTTTTCCTCGGTATGAGTGGCAGTTGACTTTTTTCATATATGTCACAGACGCGGTTTAAAAAACAAAGCATACATCTAAAAATAACAGCTAAATACATGAGCAGGTAACAATACGCAACTCAAGCACATTCATTTATGACACCTTTGGCAGCTCAGAGAGATGCTTAGACACAACAAAACATGTAGATATAAAGATTATAGCTGAGTGGTAACGTGTAAAGCTCTTGAAAAGTGACAACAGAAGAGACTATAACGCAAGCACTAACTTTCAAGAAGCGAATTTGCTTTGGAAATCAAAGCAAACATATAAGTTCATACATGCCATTTCGTTACCACAGTAACTGCCATGTGCTAATACAAAGCGCTTTGTATTGTTTCAAGATTTCAGTAAACATAAAAAATACACAAACCACAACAAAGGATGTTTTTTCTGTTAAGGCAAAGGAATGAGTGCTTACTTATTTTCTAGTAGGCACCACTTGGTAGCAATTATTCAGGCACTAACTGAGTAAGCACTCCATGCCTGCTTTAACAGAAAAAGAATTGTCATTTCGGCACAACGCCTAAGGAGTGCATTTGTCTACTTTTGTTGTGATTTGTGCATTTTTTGTTATGTTTACTGAAGCCTGGAAAAGATAGCAAGCACTTTCCTTGCAAATGACAGTTACTGTAATGAATGAATAGCATGTATTAGCCTATATGTGTGCCTCGGTCTTCAAAATAAGTTGGCTTGTTAAAGGTAACACTCATGTTGTGTTCTCCCGTGTTGATGTTGCCCTTTCGAGAGCTGTACACCGTCACAATGCCAAACGAACATGGCTGAACTGGCGACCTTCATTATAGCTATCTAAACTCATGACGGAGATAACAATTCATTACTTCAGCACATTCAGCATGGCAAACTTTGGCGGCTCACATAAATATTTACACAAGACAAAACGTGCATGTAAAGATTACAGCTAAACTCATGATTAGCTAACACACTGCACATTTGGCCAGTTTCTTTGACAACTTTGTAGCCACAACTGTAGGTGTACTTATTGTGAGCGCAAGGAAAGGTCGCCCTAGCACAACAGTGATGGAAATATTGTGAAGCAGGGGTAATAACGCCGTTTTATTAAGCCTTGAGGCTACGAAGAATGGCTGACCCCAAGGCGCAGATTGGACCCAAGATGACAACCCACCACAGACAAAGATGAAGAGATTGATGATGATGAGTATGTACAGATGAAGTAGAAGTACCTAATGATTGCCCACACTAGTTTACCGCGCGCGAGAGCGGCCACCCTGGCCGCAACTTAAGGGGATGGCGAGCGCTGGGTGAAAGGCTTCATACGGGAAACGTGGACCACTTCGGTAGCGCGGTAGCGGCGGTCAGGTGGAACGACAACAGGTGCGACGCGGTAGTCGACGGAAGAGGTCTGCGCCAAGACGGCCGATGAACCGAAACTGAAACTTGTCACATAAGCCAGGGGTGTGAACTGGTGTCCAGAGCAGCACTTCATCGCCAGGGCTGAAGAACACGATGCGGCGATGTGCGTCATAGTGATCTTTGCGGTCACACTGTCTAGCTTCAGTGTTCATGCGGGCGAGCTGGCGACAACGCAGGAGACGGGACACATATTCTTCACAGGTCGATGAAGGTTCTTTAATAGGTGCCGCGAAAAATGAAACGTCAAGAAAATAAGAGGGCGAGCGGCCATAGACGAGGTAGAACGGCGAGTAGCCGGTTGTGCGTTCTACAGACGTATTATACGCAAAAGTTACAAATGGCAAAATTGTGTCCCAATTCTTGTGGTCTGGCTGAATGTACATGGCGATCATGTCGGAGTGTGTGCGGTGAAATCGCCCGGTTAGGCCGTTGGTCTGTGGGTGGTAGCTGGAGGTTGTCTTGTGGATAGTGCTGGAGGCTCTGAGAACTTCGTCGACTATTCATGAGAGAAATGCTTTTCCACGGTCGCTCAGGACGACGCGAGGAGCACCGTGACGGAGTATTAAAGACTGACGGATGAATTCAGCGACTTCAGAAGCTGACGCTGAAAGAACACAAGCAATCTCAGCTTAGCGTGTCAAATGGTCCACGGCTGTCACTATCCATGGGTTACCGCGCGAAGTCAAAGGAAGGGGACCGTAGAGGTCAACGCCGACGACTTCGAAGGGTTCTCACGAACACGGAACCGGTTGCAGCTGTCCGCTTGGTGGTGTTGTAGGGAGCTTTCGACGCTGACAACGGGCGCAAGAAGCGACATATCTCGCTACACTAGCACACAAGCCTGGCCAATAGAAGCGAGCTTTGATGCGGTCATAGGTTTTATGAAAACCGAGGTGACCAGAAGTCATATGGTCGTGAAAAGCCTGAAGGACTTGAAGCCTTAGAGAGCTAGGCAGGACAGGCACCCAGCGTCGGCCGTCAGGGTGGTATGCAAGGCGGTACAAGACGTGGTCTACGATCTTAAACTGTGCCAGCTGAAGACGAAGGCGGGCATTAGGTGGGCGCGAAGTTCCTTTAAGGCGGGCTACGATGCGCTGTTAATAAGGGGCTGCAAGCTAGCTAGCGAGACTGGAATGATGTGTTGTCATGCGGCGGTACCTGATCCACTGGAGCGTACGAGGAGGAATCTTGCGAGGGCTTGTCGGACAAGAGGGTTGAAGGCCCGTCGCAGTGCGTCGCAGGAAACGGACACCGAGAAAGTGCATCTGCATCCTTGTGTTTTCGACGGGACTTCTAGGTAATTGTGGAGTCATACTCTTGTAGACGTAGAATCCACCGACCAAGGCGCCCAGACAGGTTCTTCAACGTCGAAAGCCAGCATAAAGCGTGATGGTCCGTCATGATGGTCAAATGACGCCCGTGAAGGTAAGGTCGAAATTCTGCACAGACCAAACGACGGCTAGATATTCTTGTTCAGTGATGGTGTAGTTCCTTTCGGCCTTTGTCAGAACGCGGCTTACGGAAGAAACGGCCCGTTCTCGTGAAGACTCGTCTCGCTGGAGGAGAATGCCACCTATGATGGAATTACTCCAGGTTTAGGCCCAGGACCGCTCACCAAGGAACGCACCGCTTTCGAGAACACACGCACACAAACTATATTACAAAAATCCTATGTACAGGCATGCACTGACTGTACATACGCACTCCTATGGCTACTCCTATATTACGTCCTGGACAACGAAAAAATGTAATAGTCTCGCCGTATTTCCTGCGTGTCGTCGATGATGCTTCCAGGCTTCCAGCAGGGGTCGGTTGCGACGACGAAGTGGCCGGTAGAATACTGGCGATGTGGGACCACCCACAAGACTGTTGGCCGCAGTAGCGGCCCTTACGCCGCAGAGCCTGTTTCGGCAGCCACGGCAGCCGGTAGGCCGCGGCATCGCATCTCCAGCTACAGGTTTCGGCGGTACCGGTGGCTGGAAATGACCGCCCCAGTAGCCTGACTGTCTCCGCAGTAGCCGAGAGCACCGCCGCCTCGTCTGGCTCCCTGGACCCGTCGCCCAGCGCGGAACACAGGCCCTTGAGGTCTTCTTCAGCGGTTGTTCAGCTCGCCTGGCTCCCTGAACCCGTTGCCCAGCAGGAACGCAGGTCTTTGGCGTCGCAATATGCCGTGGCGGTTGCTCGAAGATTCTCTGAACCGGACGTCCAGCGAGAATCAGCTGGATTCAACGCAGCGCAGCGCGAACCACTGCACGCACCACGCACCACGCACCACACACGTACTTCTTCGTTCTCGCCCCGCACGGCGAACACTGATTGTATTTCGGGCCTCTATCATGACACCACCAATGCCGTGACCACTGGCGTCCGTATGCCGGAGAGTAGGTGCGGTTTCGTCAAAATGGCGGAGTATGGGCTCAGAAGTGACGGCGCGCTTCAGATAGCCGAAAGCTGATTCGCATTCGGGCGACCATACAAAGGGAACATTAGATCCGAGCAGCTTGTGCAAAGGGGAAGCTATGGTGGCGAAGTCCCGTATGAATCGACGAAAGTAGGAAGCGAGGCCTAAAAAACTGCGCAGATCCTTGGCCTTCTCGGGACGAAGAAAGTGCAGAACTGCGGAAGCCTTGTAAGGATCAGGGCGAATGCCGTCCTTGCTGACAATGAGACCTAATACCTTGATTGTCCTGCTTGCGAAATGGCACTTCTTGGTGTTTAGCTGAAGTCCAGCATTGGCGAGACACATGAGAACTTCATCCAAACTGCTCAGATGCCGAGGGAAGCTTGATGAAAAAATAACGATATCATTTAGATAGCATAAGCAAGTCTTCCAATTCAGGCCACGGAGAACGATGTCTACCATGCGCTCGAACATTGCGGGTGCATTGCAGAGGTCGAACGGCATGTCGTTGAACTCTTAGAGTCCGTCGGGTGTTGAAAAAGCCGTTTACTCTTTATTGTCCTCATGCATAGGTCAGTACCCGGAACGTAGGTCAAGAGTCGAAAAGTATTCGGCACCCTGTAAGGAATCCAAGGCATCGTCTATGCGCGGCATAGGGCATACATTTTTGCACGTGATCTTGTTGAGTGCCCGGTGATCTACATAGATCCGCACAGAGCCGTCTTCTTTTTGAACGAGAACAACGGGAGATGACCATGAGCTCGAGGATGGGCGTATTATATTGCGTTGTATCATGTCAGCGGCGTTTTCTTCAATCACTTTCCGCTCGGCGGACGATACGCGATATGGGCGACGGCGCACGATGGACTTGCCGTCGGTCCCAATTCGATGCGTTGTAATCGATGTCTTGGCCAGTGAAGTGGAATACACATCGAACATAGCTTCATGCTTCTTGAGCAAAGCCAGCAACTCTTGTGATTTTGAAGGTGTCATGTTGGAACTGATGGTAGATGTAAGAGCAGGAAGACACAACTGCCAACAGATGACGCTGCAGAGGATGCTGATTTAAAAGAAAGCAATGATATAGGCTGCGATTCAAGGACGCGCGCCAATGTAGTGCCTTTAGGGATGAGCATTTTTTCGGGCGTCGTGTTGATCACGTAGAGATGAGCACGACCACTATCAAACCCAACCAGCCCTGACGCAAAGGCGGCCCTCTTGCGAGACAGCGGACAGGTGTTAGGTCGAACACGTCACCCCGGTCAATGACATCAGACAGTATGGCCACAATTTTCTGATGGCGGGGTGGTAGCTCAGTGTCTTGCGCAGCAAGAAAGTGAAGAGGTGCGTCATCGGTGTAGATTGAGTGGTTGGTGTCGGTCATGTGGATAACCCGTTGCCGGCAGCAGATGGAAGCGGACGCCGTAGAAATAAAATCCCATCCCAAGATGAGCTGCTGGGCACACGAACTTAGTACGGCGAATAGTATCCAATGTAGGAGTCCATCAATGGAAACTCGGGCAGTGCACCTAGCAGTAGGACGAATAGTCGATCCTTCAGCAGCAAGTAATGTAGGTCCGTCATATGGAGTGGTAACTTTTCGCAGACGCCAACACAAGTCACGATGAATTACTGATACGCTAGCACCAGTGTCTATCAAAGCTTCCACTAACACACCCTCTACTGAAACCAATATCATGTTACATGGGCGCGCTGGAGGAATTTCTGTCCCGTCGTCCGATGCAGCTTCTCCTCCTGAAGCTTCATAAGTTAGTTTTCTCAACGGCGATCGGTGAAGGGAGAAGCAGGGCGCAGCGGTGATGTAGAGTGGCGGAGAGGTGATGGGGAGCGGCGCCTCGCCGGACGGTAGGCAGCAGCATTTGGTGACTCTGCAGGCGGCGATGGAGAACGACGTCGAGGAGGAGAATACGGACGGCGTCGGAAAGTAGGTCAGGCGGAATAGTCATCCCGTTCGTACACGTCGTAACCGCGGCTCTCGTCTTGCTGGCGCTTGCGGCGAAACCGCACGATGGGACCACGATATCCGCAGTAGTAGCATGTAAGACGCGGCGGGCGCCACTGCTGATAACAGGGCTGAGGGGATCCACCGACAGTCATAAAAGCCAGTGGACCGGCGTTGGTTGGGACATCGATGGAACCGCGGCCGGCGAGCTTGCGGATACTTCGCGTATGTTGGCGGGGGATAAGTTGTTGGACGGTCCGCACAAACAGCACCAGTCACGGACGCCAACTCTTCCTTTATAACGTCTCGCAAAACGTCACCAGAAGTAGGCAGGGGCACTTGAAGCTGGTAAGAAGCCGAGGGACTGGAGCTCTTCCCGTATGATTGTACGGATCGTAGCGCGCAATGAGGAATCGGCGGGAGGACTGTTTTCTGTGGGGTCCGGTTGTTAACGGACAGACTCCAGTTCATCAAGGCGCTGGAAGGTGGCAAATATGACGGTTTTGGGGTTTTTAATTGAAGTTGAAGTTTATTTCACCAAGTTGAAGTTCAAGTTTATTTCACCACATTTTTATATTTTTTACATATGATTGTATTACATATAATTACATTACATTGATTATATTACATATAATTGCCAGTGCGTTGAAGGCGATACTCCCAATGCCCTTGAGAATGTGCCGAACCCTCTCTGATTCAGTCAGGGATGAGTTCACACGTCGACAAAGGGCAAGGACGTCTTAAATATACGACGTATATGATTCACCGTGCTGTTGTTTACGGGAATCTAGCGTCTTTTTGCGAGAGCGGAGCGAACAGCCGGTGTGCCGAAAATTTGTCGAAGCTGCTCCTTGAAGTTACGCCAATCCCCGATGTCAACCTGGTGGTTGTAAAACCAAGTTATTGCCACTCCCGTTAGATAAAAAGGGACGTGGCTTAGCTTAAGCCGATCGTCCCAACGGTTGGCTGCGTTTACTCGGTCGTAGTCATCGAGCCAAACCTCCACGTCTTCACCGCGAAGTCTAGCGAACAGATGGGGGTCACGCTGGTGGCCGCTTACAACCAAACATTGAGGGGTGGCAGCTGTCTGAGCCGACATGGCTGAAGTGGAAGTGCCTGTTGGCTGCGACATGACAGCGGGGGGCTGACAGTCGGCGTCCTGATCGAAGCTCCAGGGGGTAGACGGGGCTAGCAGAGGACGGACGACCGAAGAGCACTCTCCACCACTTGTGAAGCAGGGGTAATAACGCCGCTTTATTAAGCCTTGAGGCTACGAAGAATGGCTGACCCCAAGGCGCAGATTGGACCAAAGATGGCAACCCACTACAGACAAAGATGAAGAGACTGAGACGATGATGAGTATGTACAGATGAAGTAGAAGTACCTAACGATTGCCCACAATATTGTCGTCAGGGAGAATGAAGAGCCAGCAAGCGGTTAAAGCAGCAGGCAGCTCCTCCTTCTCTCTATTTTTACCCGCAAACGACTTCTCGCAGTCCACCTTGATGTGGAGAAGGTCAGCATCTGCAGCATCTCCTCCAGAAAATATGATGCGAGGGGCAGCAGGAACATTCCAAGTTCTGCAGAGGCTAGAAAACATGGCATCATCACCATCCCTCCATGACGAATTCATTTCCATCTCTTGATGCTTAGTCACTGCTGCAATGTGAGCTTACCTTTACAGAAACTATACTTGTATTTTGGCAGCATTTATGCGTTCAGCATTTATGTTATTACATGACAGCATATCATGTTTTGCGAAGTCTATAACAGCTGAGCTTCTTTTGCTTCAGGTCGGCTTACGGCTAGCCACCTTTAGATACACGGACAATGCACAACTATATGCATAACATATGGACATTTTGCGATCCTTGGCTAATTTTAGGCAAGCAAAAACTGAAAGTTATAAATAATTGCAGCAACTCTTCTAGTAGACGACTACAACACAAGAGAAACCACAAGCTTCGCATAATTCCCAGTACTTTAAAGTTACACAGTCAATCTCTCACTCTGCTTGGAGTGATTCAAATGCTCGTAAATAGTCGTTGGATGACTCCACAGCATATAAACAAAGGAACCGGCACCTACGTCAGGCCACATGGCCTGACGTAGGCGCCGACGTAGGCGCCTTTACACATGTAAGTATAAAAAGCAAGACGATCACATTGATCGTGAAAACTCTGTCTCATTCGGTAAATATATACACAGAACATAGCACGTGCGTGACGGCTAGTCAGCAGCACTTTGTAAAGGAAACGATTACGTTGTTCACAGACATTGTGCATCCGGGAATGCAGCACTACTGTATGTGCACTCAGCATCACGACATTCGATTTGCTTCGTCCAGAGCGCGCACGGAAATGGCAACGCACAAAGCGCAAATCGTTACACGTAAGGCCACCTACCTTAGACAACACAAGTCGACATTTCGCGACGTCCGCCGTTCTGGAGGTGATACGCTGAGCTCCTAACGTGCATGAACTAGAAGGCATTTTCCCGGAACACGGACCGCGTCGCTGCCAAATTATTCCAGCACTGCATCTCGATGAGCACGCGTTTGAAGACGCTATCGTTCTCCCGACAAAGAATCACATCGACAGCGGGCGTAACTTGGCTGTTCCTTCTGAGCTTGCTGAGTGCTGCGCCTCATACGGAGTGATGTTGCACTTAACGCCAATCATAAATAGAGGCAACACAGGTTGAAATCGACCCTAGGAAGTCAAATTTTCACCATAACAACAAACACGACAACTGCAGGGGACCGCCATTTTGACTGCGAAATAAGAAAAGCAGAGACAGGGCGATAGTGGCCACACCACAGCCTTACAGAAAAGTTTCAGTTTCGATTACGGTTTGTTATGCATACGCTGTGAGAAATCACTCAAAACTAATGCGCTGAAGCTCGAAACACAGTACACACGGTAAAATTTATTTCCCCACCAATCTACTTACTGTCCATTATGCATATGTGATATAACACATCGCCAAAGTGTTGAGGCGAAGCGTACATTTGAGCTGCGAGAAGGGTGCATTTTGCATTTTCCGGTCATTTTCCTCAATATTTACACACGGAGAATAATAGTTCATGCTTGCTCTCAGTCTTAGAAATGTGTTGTGAAAGCCCAACTCCGACAATTTTCTTTTGTCTTTGCCACGCCTATGTAATAAAAATTCTGTGTTTCTCATATGCTCTTCTTACTGGAAATGCTCAATAAATTCGAAAATAACATTTTAAGAAAGCGCACCACCGAAGCTAAAATCAAATGGAGCAGTACCGGTTACTCTGCATTTGGCCTCCAAGATATGGCACTTTGGCAAGCGGCTTGCGCGAATCTCGGAAGCTACTGTGTGCCCGTGCACTTTCGTTGTGTTGCCGTGGAAGACCTCACGCACTGCGGCCAAGATTAGGGCAAGTCAGCTGGGAGATTGAGATAATGAGTAAAATTGATTTGTAAGCAACATATGCACTCTCAAGCCTTACTGTAAGCTGGAGCAAATGACGAAGCACAAAGGACCAGGGAAAGCGAATTTCCTTGAGAGGCATTCACCTGGAAAACCTAGAGAGCCGCCAGTTCAGCAGGAAGGTTGTGCTTGAGCACGTGCTCTTGGTTGGCGAGGTTCAATATGCTATGCCCCATGGTATTTTGCGTGTAATCTACCGCATGTACCGATAAAAAAGGTTAATTCCTTAGTTGTTATTTTTTCTTGTTACAGTTAAGATAGCATAAAGTCTGCGTCAGCCAAGACATGGAGGTGTAATACACTATTTGGCTAAATTGAGTAGCAATAAAAAAATGCTTGCTGTCAGTTTAGGAAATGCATACACGCTCAATGTCCGCTTACTGAGGCTGCACAAGCACCAGATAATGATCTGGACCTACGCGTCGGCCAGACGCTGCCACCGCTCAGCCGATCGCTACTCTGACAAGCATTACATCGAAAACACTATAGCGACCATGGCAAATGTGTTCGCGGTGGCTAGCCAGGCAACTAAAAGCTACCGGCGTCGTTAGCGAATCACGTGGTGAACGAACTTTTGTCCCCGACTGTAGACCCTCATGAGCAAATCAGCACCCATTGGCGGTAGCGCCCTTATTGAACCCTTCTTCACACCCTTCCGCTCAATGCACCCTTCGATCACTGCTCGTACGGTGCTCCTGCCCAAATACGTTGCTGGAAGGGTGTGCTGTGGGATGTAGCACTCTTTTTTGCACCCTTATGGGTAAGAAATTGTTTATTGTGTATTTGCCAGAGAATGCGCACAACCAGGTGGCGGACATGGCAGATGGCGACCACTGTTGGAATTCGTTGTGCAGCTGGGAACAGGCACCTGGCAATTGTGAACCGGTTTGACAGGTGTTTGGCAGTCCCAGGGAGACCTGTAGTTCAGGCAGGCCTGTCGAGGGATGTCTTTATATAGTCACCAGCTCATTAAGATGGGGTTCGGCACCGTCTTAGACGGTCCCAAACCCCATGAGACGGGATGGTGCCAAACCCCTGGCTAGGGTTTGACACCATCCCGTCTCATGGAGCGTCTTTGTTAAGAGGGCGTGGGAGCAAGGGGCAGAGTGGAGGCCAAGGTTATTGCTCACGGGTTGAAGTCACCGGGGGTGTTTCATTTCTGTATGTTCTTTTTTGTTGCCATTGTGGATGGTTGTGCCTGTATGTTTCCATTTTCCTTTCCGTGTGTTTCTTGTAGGTGCTAGTTGGTATGTGGTGTTCTCTGCGTTGCAAGGTGTTTGGCACTTTGCAGGGTGTTTGGCACTGACCTATCTCTCCTCCGCCAAGTGTGCAGTAAAAGGAGAGGGGGATGTAGGAGGAGTGCCCAGTGTGAAAACTCTTGTGCTTTGCGGTCAGGGATTCAGGGGCGGAGCAACCAGTGTTTATAAGGAGGCTCCTCGTCCGTGTCAGGGAGGGCAGAAGGTTGGAAGCGAGGTTGGAAGGCTACAGGTTGGTGAGGACGGAGCGGATAGTGCTAGAGAGGACATCTAGCTCGAGTCCGGGTGGTGGTTCTGGTCGCAGGAGCCGTGCTATGCACTGGTCGGCTCTGCCGAATGGAAGCGATCGTTCCACCTAAGTCCTACCAACCGAGGCTAGGGAGCGGATAGTGCTAGAGAGGACATCTGGTACAAGTCCGGGTGGTGATCCTGGTCGCAGGAGTGGTGCTAGCCCTGTTCGGCTCTGCTGAATTGAAGCGACGGTCCCACTTCAGTCCTGCCAACCTAGGCTACTGCCTGAAAATATGTATATGACGTCTAGAATCTTGAATATAAAGTCAAGTGTTTCCGTAAGAAAAAGGCTGGTCTCCATGCCTCAAGCAGAGACAACGCAACTTCGGACAGGCAGTAGGGAAAAGACTTCCACTCATCCTACTTCGCAGCGGCAACGTCAGCTGGGGGAGCTCGGCTCCATGAGGAGGTAAAGAAGTAGAAGGAAGGAGAAGGTGCGAATTGAGAACAAGTTCACCACATCAGTTCATCAAACTACCTGTTCTCTTCTTTCCAAAAGTTACTGAAAGGATTATTCCTTATTCGGCTGAAATCAAACGCTTACAATGGAAAAACCCGGCACGTCACATGCTCCGCCACCCAAGTTTTTCAGATCAGTTCAGGGAATCCTCACGCGTAAAACGGGCTGGGAAGCGTAATGAGCTGTACCGCGTTTCGCAGATGGAAACGCTGAGACTACGCGAATTTTTGTCCACGCTCCTTGAGCGCATCATGGCTTATACCAATGAAAGGACTCGAGAACAGCAGACAGTCTCCAGCTACCGAAGGCATAAGCACGGCGCCATTTTGAAAAGGTCGCATGACGATGATTTCGTTTTCTTCTCTGATTGGCTCACGGAGCAGCACAAACGCACGCGTTCTGTCAGCCCTTGTTTCTAAGTGCAGTTTTTTAAGCTGTATGCAACTATAGTACTGAGCTTGTCAAGTGTGCGGCGCTGCATGTCCAAGGCACACCCCCAGCGCGCCGGCTTTCTCTCGCCTCTCCTCCTGGTCACCTCTGGAATGTTGTCCTTGGAACCGGTTCCTGTTGAGAAGAAGCCTACCTCGCCCGAAAGGATTGCAAAGGGTGACGACGACGCGTCGTTCCGAGTAAGCATATTTGTCGGCGTCTGTAGACGTAGGAAAAGAGCTACTTCGTAGATAAAAACGTCTCTTTTAATAGCTTTTACTCAGTTACTGGAGAAACCAGTGTACGCTCGGACACTTCGAAAGGTACGCTTTCTATTCAGGTAAACACGGCAGAGTGATGAAGTACGGTAGACAGTCTTTTTAAGATGCGCAAAGCATCAACTTGAGGCTCCTGCCGTACCCGTTCCAGCTTCAGCATGAGGTCCAGTTTGAGAGCATTCGTTGAGACGAGATTTCGCCGAATTCTCAATTTCCTAAAAAATGTATCATACAAAATCACTTGGCATGGTCTATAAAACCCAATTGCCAGCATAAAAAATCTCAAGGGCCAACTAAAGGCCTGTGTGTCCAAAGTATGGGAGGCAAGCGCTTTCCTTTAACATCACTACTCCAGAAGCAGCCTCTCATGAGAGGCTGTGCTGTGTAGTTCGTAGGTACATAACGCGAACAGTGCGCACATATTTCAGAATCGAAAGCAACCATTCCTATTCAATTATCCTGCAGATCCCACGCATTGTGGGAATCGGTGTCATGCGAATCACCCAGCGAGGAAATCGCCAATGATGAATTCTTTGGCATTCATCCAAGTATTACGACTAGGATCAAGGCATTTGTGCAAAGCGCATAAGTACCCACTCATGAGTATGCTTAACGCGGGCGAACCAGGAACGTCGACGGTACCGTGGCGACTGAATGGCATGTCATGGTACGACGTAACATTGGCTCACTCGCTAGTTGAAGCGCCGACGTCTGTTTTGTCGAAGGAAAAGGCACTATACGGTGCGTTGGCATGCTACCTAAGCGTCGTTTGTATAAGTATGTCGACGGGATCGATCAAACTTCCACAAAAGCATACCGAATGGCTGCAGATCATATATCGCTATGATAATCCTTATCACACAGAAGCGCCATTCACTTTGCACAAGCACCATCTTTACAACTGCTGGTGCAATGAGTTTATTACTGCATATACCGTGTGGGAACAGCCGCCGTAGCCTAGTGGTAGCGTGCATGCCTGGCACCTGCAGGATCCGTGTTTGATATCCCCGTATCGCTCGGTAAGTTGTATGACTGCCTGTGTTCTTACCTCTGCATTTCAATCGGAAGAGAGCACAAATGCATTTAAAGCGGAGCTTCTTAAGCCGGCCTGGTGGTTGCCGTGAACAGGAAGAAGGGGGCCGATCCTAGAGAGCGTTCACCGTGTGAGGTGCAGAAAAGCTCTGACGCCACCCGAGGTTGCAGGTTCCATCCCAGCAGCCACAACGTTTCATAAGCTGATTTACTGGGTACTCGACTGACATAGGCTGTGTAAAATTCAAACACTTGTGGCACATACCCGGACACCGTGGGCCTAGCACTAAGGATATGACCTACACGTGATTGCGATATCGCTTAACGTGACGTACATCCGAAGTATGTCATGTTAGTCATGTAACTATTATTGCTTCGTGTTCGTCACACATTTATCATTTATAGCTTGCCTCACAAATATTCGGGTAAATATGGGATCAATACGACCAGGAGAGTAGCGAGACATAGGGGGATAGATAGATAGGTAGATATATAGATAGATAGCTAGATAGAAAGAAAGAAAGAAAAGTGGCGCGCGTGATTGTTTCGGTTTGTTTGCGCGGAGCGCTGTGATCACTTTCTGTTACATGCATCGCAGGCCGCGTTTATCTTGCACGTCGCTTCCGGAACCGTGCCGACCGTTCTAGAAGCTTTGCATGCCTTACGCACACTTTTGAGTGTCTTATAGAATCTAAAAACAACGCGAGAACGCGTTATGACGTATGTATAAAAGCCGACGCATTTCGGCACTTTGAGTTTCTTACCGTCGACCGACGAATTTACACGACGCTATCGTCTTGCTGTGTGGTTTGCTTTCTTTGCTGGCGACAGGGTTCGCACAATACACAGTTCAACAGAAAACACCCTCAGTTCTGCTGCGTGCTTCATTGTCACGACCACGTGACATCCGGCGGAGGAGCTTCCCGGGTCCATATGCCATACGACCTCTAGCCGTGAGCCAAGTCCGCACCGACAAGATGACGACTCTAACCCGATCCTTCGAGCTAGCCGCAGGCAGCAAGGACTACCGCCAGAATAGCAGTGCTTCCTGACAAGGACAAGAATACAAGGGCTAGGACGAAAACAGCATTCATGATGGCGGCAGCAGGCTTTACTGCTACAGTGGTTATGCAGCAACCGAAAGAGACGTCTACATTCCGCGGATCTTCAAGTGAGGCCCCGGAAAGCTGGCGGCACACCTACGACCGCGTCGCAGCCTTTAACAATAGGGATGTCGAAGATAAGCTGCGTCACGCTTATTTCTACGTAGAAGACGCTGCCAGAACGTGGTTCTGGAACCGAGAGTCGCCGCTTCGAATTTCGGATATGTTTCGCTCGGGTTTGTTGGAAAACTTCGCAAGCATCGTACGCCAGACCCGCATCACTGTTTGATACTTGGGTACAGCTCCCGAATGAAAAGTTCACGATCTTTAAGAAGGATATGACGCGAACTTTTCCGCCACTCCGACGCCGACATGTCTGAAAAGAAGAAGGTTAGCTTGCTCATGCGAGGAGGGAAGCGGAAACTCTTCACCAACCTGATAAGAAACCCACCGAAGATTGTCCTAGAGTTCCTCTCCGAGGGGACGACATTAGAGAAGGCTCTCTAAATGCTCACCGAGCAACATAATTGCGGCTTGTAGGCAGACTATGGAGAAGAGGACTCAGCCACGACTACCTGCGCGAGACCATAAGGAATATTAAGGGCTACTCTTCGTGAGGAACTGCACCGGATGCTCCCTTTGTCTCAGCCTCAAGTAGCCTCCCTCGAAGACAATGCTCGCTAGGAAGTAAAGCGATCGCTCCCTGTTCCCTAACCGCCGCAATCTGAACCGGAGCCGATGACCTACGCGGCTGCTGCACGTGGACCTGCTTCCGCTCCTCGCCCACACCAAGACGCCACACCTCCGCAGTTTCGTCGCCAGCCACCGCCGCCACCTCCGACGCCATCCCACTCGCTAGTAATACAGCGCTATGGGCCAAGGAAAACCGACGTGTGGTGTGTTCCCGACCACTGCGCACGCTGCTACAACTGCGGAGAAGCCAGCCATCACATGGGGCTGCGTGGCTTCGCCGGGAACGCGCCGCGTCGGAGCACAGGTGAACGACTTCGCTACCTCGCTGAGTACAATGCCGGAGCGCACAGGCAATCACAACGACCATCCCGTTCACCTTCGCCTGGCCGGCATATATCGCCGGATTGCCGCCAGCACACAGGTCTAACCCATGGCTGATCTCCCAGCTTTTATCGGGAAAGCTAAAGGCAGTAGGCGATAGAGGTGTGGTTGTTGCACGACGCAATGCCGACGATCCTCCGCCGCCACCGACGCCGTCACCGACGACGGCGACCACGACGTACGAATCCTCCCCACATAGTAGCCTGGCCACAGTTTTCACGACAACACTTCTCGGCCGAAAGATTTGCCTACGCGACATAGCAGCGAAGCAAGCCGCCGCAGCCGTGATCCGATGCTCTGACCTAACCGCAACACCAGACGACGAACCGCCGACGTCGGCGTGATTATCAACAGCCACAGCTTCACCGCCTTAGTCGTTACCGGAGCCGACTACTATGTCATAAGTGGTATTTTTTCCGACAAGTTGAAGAATGTAAAGACTGCCTGCCAAGGACCAGATGTCCGAACAGCAGGGGCCACCTTATAACACCGACTGGAACCTGCACGACCCGAGTCGCGATTGACTGCCAGGCCTATTCAGTGACTTTTGTGGTCCTGCCGCAATGCTCGATAGATGTCATCTCAGGTATTGATTTCATATAACAAAGAGTCGCAGTCGCCGACCTAAGATCCAGGGGCCGGATTGACAAAGCTTTCTCTTACTCACGATGTTCTTAGCTACGAAATCTTTTAGCGAGAAGGAATGCGATAGCGGTGGTGCGCATTTAACCGATTCGACACTATTGAGGGCAAGGAGACGCGAAAGCAGACGGAACGTCAACAAAAGGAAGATGTGCGGTCACATGATAGCCTCGCACCAATCAAAGCATCTGATGTCGAGTTTATGTTATAATCGCGAATCCCTCCTCGCGGCGCCTCATCTTCCTGTTCCGGGCGTCTGCTATGGTGCCTATGCACGTCGCGCTGCAGCGGACGTCCGCGTGGTCAGTGTAAACCCACGCGCTAGCGTTTTGTGAACGACGATAGCTCGAAGAAGAAAAAAAAACAAAGACACCCTTGGTGACACCGGCAGGTGCCGCGGAACAACAGGACCGCAGTCATGAAGCCGCAATTAAGGTAAAATATTAAAGGTGGGCTTATATCACTCAAGGTTTGCTCCTTTGATTACTATTTCAGATGTATTTTGATGAATATGTACTGCCTCACAATTGATTCCGGTCATTCAGACGCAGTACATTTATTTGCATAATAATGTCTTGTAGCTCGACGTAAATTGTTGTTTGGCAAAGAAGTCTTAGAACATACATCGACGGAGCCTTTGAGGTCATACAGAAGATGTGCGGCTGTATAAACAACTTCCAAATATGCATGCTCCACGTAATGTGTCAAATTCAAGTGATGGGCGGATTTCAATAAATGCGACATCCCGAAAGATACATATGCTTATAAATAGGCCCACTTTCAATAAATTAGTCATCATATTTTTGAATACTACTTCTATTTTTATGACATACTGAGGAAATTCGGTAATTTGGGTATTGTTTGTATCTTTAATACGTTAGTGAGTCCTGCTTTTCTAAATGACGGAGTATGAACCCTTACAATGTGTAAACGAATACGTATACCTGGGACAGTTAATAACAGGAACTCCTAACCATGAAAAAGAAATTCTCCGTAGAATAAGGTTGGGCTGGAGCGCATTCGGAAGGCATTATGAAATCATGACTGGAAACTTACCGCTCTCACTAAAACGAAAAGTATTCAATCACTGCATTCTCCCAGTACTAACGTACGGCGCAGAAACGTGGAGGATAACGAAAAAACTAGTTAAAACTAAGGAGCACGCAACGTGCAATGGAAAGGAAAATGTTGGGGGTAACGCTAAGAGATAAAAAACGAGCGGAATGGATCAGAGAACAGACAGGAATAGCCGATATTATTATATCAATTAAAAGAAAGAAGTGGACCTGGGCAGGACATGTCATGAGGAGGAAAGATAACAGATGGACAGTAAGAGCAACGGAATGGATACCAAGAGAGGGAAAACGTAACAGAGGCAGGCAAAAGATTAGATGGAGCGATGAAATTAGCAGTTAAGTAACAAAAAAGAGTCGTAAGCCCCGCCACGGTGGTCTAGTGGTTATGGTACTCGGCTGCTGATTCGATGGTCGCAGGCCCCGCCACGGTGGTCTAGTGGCTAAGGTACTCGGCTGCTGATCCGAGGGTCGCGGGATCGAATCCCGGCTGCGGCGGCTGCATTTCGATGGAGGCGAAATGTTGAGGCCCGTGTGCTGTGCGATGTCAGTGCACGTTAAAGAACCCCGGGTGGTCCAAATTTCCGGAGCCCTCCACTACGGCGTCTCTCATAATCAGAGCTGGTTTTGGGACGTAAAACCCCACAACACAACAACAACCGATGGTCGCGGGAGAGAATCCCGGCCGGGAAAGCTGCATTTAGATAGAGGCGAAATGTTGAGGCCATGTGTGCTGTGGGATATCAGTGCACGTTAAAGAACCACAGGTGGTCGAACCTTCCGCAGCCGTCCACTACAGCGTCTGTCAAAATCATGTCGAGGTTTTGGGACGTCAAACCCACGAAATCGTCAAAAACGAGACGTCACATTTTTTCGTGCGCACACGCACAAAGAGCCATAGCTTCCTTTCGTTCCGCAATTTCTTTTACTTCTTTCTTAATACGTTACGCCGGACATTGAGTGCTAGGCTCCTTAAGAAGGAGAGAGCGTTTATCG
This sequence comes from Hyalomma asiaticum, assembly GCA_013339685.2. Classification (NCBI taxonomy): domain Eukaryota; kingdom Metazoa; phylum Arthropoda; class Arachnida; order Ixodida; family Ixodidae; genus Hyalomma; species Hyalomma asiaticum. The sequence goes on along the minus strand of CM023481.1, from coordinate 81,249,890 downwards.
TCAGCGACATGAGAGCTACATTGGACAACTACTCTTGTAAGCGCCTCAATAGTCGAAACGAAATTTTTCGTGTGTACACGAACTTGAGACGCCTCTGACTACCAGACTGCTGTTTAGCCATCGTCATGCTGAAAGCGCGGAAGCGCACGCGGAAGCCAAATTATTCCACCACCGAAATCGTTGCGCTTTTCAGTGTCACAAAATAAACTGTGGATGCTTAGTCGTAAGCTAAGTGATGCGACAACAGAGGTAAAGCTACTAGCGTATAAGACTACAATATTGCCTTTGCTGGAATATGCATGTCCGATATGGAAACAACACACACGCAGAAACATTTCTAAATGTGAACGCGTTCAAAACAGAGCTTTACGATTTCTTTTTAACTCATTCCGACGGACGTTTGGGTAACAGCGTTGGAAACGCTGGCATCAATTCCTGATGTGCAGTAAAGAATGAACTTCAACAGCTTCAATGTTTTCTTTCCAGATATTGTATGAAAAATATGAAACCAAATAACCAAAACTCTCATTATTGATACAACACTTTCGCACACTGGCCACAGACATTACGTACAGCCTCTGAGACACCAACACGCATTCTTTCAAAAACTTCTTTATTGTGTTGGCTATCGATCCGTGCAGCAGGTTACCGCATGATGTTGCAACGTGCAGTGATGTTAAAATACATGAAAGGCCATTGCTGAGCAATATTAGCGAATGCACTTAATACCGTTTTGTAGTGTCGGAATAACAATTCATATATCCGAATGCATTTTCTTTTTGACGAGTGTTCTGCTGAGGAAGTTTACATGTGTGTCGTAACATAGCATCTTGTGCACTTATTTCATTAAGTTTTTCTCTGAATTTTTTTGGTTCTTTTAAGTTCTGCGAAAGAAAATACAATCACATTTGGATTTTATTTATCAACAACTGTATTTGTGCCCAATATAGGAACTCCTGTTTTGGCCTGTACGCTAACGGTATAAATAAAATATATGAATAAAAAGTACACAGCAGAGCGTATGGGTGTGTCATTTCAGGTTCTGCACAGTACCCGCTAACGCAAGCAAAGGGATGGAGTAGGAGGGCATAAATGCTAAACGTAGCGTAGTCGCGAATTATTTTACCTGTTGCACTGCTTCCACACGGTCTTTGCCTCTTCAAATGACTTCGAAGTTTCGACACAGCACCTGCGCACAAGCCTAGGTTGTTTCTTTCTAAACATGGAGTTATCCTCGAAGTAACGCGCCCAAACACAGTCGATGCGAAACGGCCTACGTTAAAAAACAAAAAAAAAACAATCGACCACAAAGCAAGGAAAACGAACTGACCGGTCTCCAAAAACACAATGCAGACTTCCTAAATGAGAGTTCACGGCGGCACACTAGCCGCGGTTCGCTGTTGACGAGCATTAAAGGCAGAGGCTTCAACACGGTTCAGCGCTGAGTCGGAGACACTGGCGATGCTTTTCACAAAACTTTCAGGCACTTAAAAAGCGAAGGCATTAACAACACATCCCATCGAATCGTGAAGGAGCTCAAGCAGGGAACGTTACCACGAAACAACACCCACACTATCTTTACGTCGCCATGTTCTTTTCGCCTTAAGAAGCTCTTAAACACTTACGCGTTCTTTGAGGTGATATGAAAAATTCTCTTATGTGCGAAAGCGATAATGTGACAACTGCAGCGTACAGACACGAGCGTACAACAGGAACAGAGTTTATTAGGAGTGAGGTGTTTTATTGCCGCTGAAGCGCATGCGCATACACCGTGAGCAGTGGCAATGACATGTGCCAGTGCATCAGCCTTATCTCCCCTTAAGGCTGGTAGCGATCCGTCGGGCGTCGGTTCCTGGTGGACCTGCGTAACATAGTCTCGCCGGGGTAGAACTCCTTATTGCCATCAGAGTGCGCGCTGCTGAGATCACTTCCAACTTCGCTGTCATGCCCATATGATCGGCTGTCTGCGTGTGGCGTACCTGGGCTATTGAGTCCTTTTCTTGAAGTCACTGGTGCCCCGGATTCGCCGGTATCCGCCTGCGGTGCCTCAGCACCGGGCTCTTTCTTGGCTAAGGCTTCACCGACGGCGAGTCCAACGCTGTCGGTTTTCCTTGCTCTGAGCTGGTCGTAATGCCGGCGAGGATGTTCGCCGTCTGCGGCCTTGATGGTTACCATGCGGTGGCCTTCTGGGGCCTGTACAACGCCAGCCTTCCACTTAGCCCATGTCCTGTAGTTCCTGTACCAGTCTCCCACTTGGTGGGTGGTTCCGGGGTGCTCAGTATCTGCATGAAAAAATGAGCGACATGACACGATGTTATCCAAATTGCATCGAGGCTCGAATCCTAGCAGCATGAAGGATGGTGTTTTTCCACTGGGCAGAGGGGTGAGGCGATACTGCAGCAGAATTCGGTCCAATCGGCCTTGCAGTGTGCCACTAGCGTTCTTGCACAGTCCCAGCTTAATCGTTCGCACTGCCCTCTCTGTTAAACCTTTGGACTGCGGATGATAGGGCGCGGTGTGTAAGTGGCGAATCCCGCTTTCATTCATGAACGACTGGAACTGCGCTCTAGTGAACTGTGGTCCATTATCCGAAAATATGGTTCGGGGCAGGCCAAACCTACTAAACATTGATTGTAAGTCTTCAATAGTCCGCCCCGTGCTGGCTATCTTTAATGGGCTCGGTTCTATCCACTTCGTGTGCGAGTCAACCGTGATGAGCAACACATGTCCATCAACCGGGCCGACATAGTCTACATGCATCACTGAACACTTTTCATTTGTTTCCGGCCATGGCACTGGCTCGTTGGCTTGTGGCATGCTGCTACACTGCACACATGCAGGGAAAGTGTTTACCACACGTTTAATGTCCCGACCCAGCCCAGGATACCAAAAAAATTGGCAGATCCCACGTGCGGTGGGAATCAAGGTATTGCGAAGCACGCAGCAGGAGCGTAAAATGGATTTGCATGGCTGTCTCGCAATACCGAGTTTGGTACATATGAAGTTAATGAAACGGCCGCAAGAGCACCATGACTGTGGCATGTAAACCATGCCGCTCATACACGCATGTCATGGTTCTAAATTTATGACCTGTCATTTACGTTCGTCATGCAGTCGCGTTGTGCCATAGCAGTTTTGGTATACATCCCATTAACGAAACGCGTGGCATGTAAATCATGCCGCTCATGATATGCATGTCACGATATTCATGTTATGACCTGTCATTTATGATCGTCATGCAGTCTTGTTGGGCCATACCAATTTTCGTATGCATCCCATTAACGAAACGGCAGTATAGCGTGAGGACCGTGGCATGTAAATCATGACGCTCGTGACATGCATATCATGATTTTCCATGTTCTGACCTGTCATTTATGATAGTCATGCAGTCGTGTTGTGCCATAGCAATTTTGGTACACATCTCCTTAACGAAACGGGTGGCATGTAAATCATGCCGCCCATGACATGCATGTCATGCTTTTCACGTTATAACCTGTCATTTATGTTCCTCATGCAGTCATATTGTGGCATGCCAATTTCCCTATACATCCCATTAACGAAACGGCCAGAAGAGCATCAAGACCGTGGCATGTAAATCATGTCTCTCATGACATGCATATCATGGTTTTGATATGACCTGCCATTTACGTTCGTCATGAAGTGTGTTGTGGCATGCCAATTTTCGCATACACCCCGTCAACGAAGCGCGTGGCATGTAAATCATGTCGCTCATGACATGCATGTCATGATTTTCATGTTATGACCTGTTAGTTATGTTCGCCATGCAGTCATGTTGTGGCATACCAATTTCCGCATACCCATTAGCGAAACGGCCAGGAGAGCACCAAGACCGTGGCATGTAAATCATGCCGCTCATGACATGCATATCACGATTTTCATGTCTTGACCTGTCATTTATGTTTATCATGCAGTCTTGTTGTGGCATCCCAATTTTCGTAAACATCCCATTAGCCAAGCGGATAGGAGAGCACAAAATAGTAGGAAGCTAGATAGATAGATAGATAGATAGATAGATAGATAGATAGATAGATAGATAGATAGATAGATAGATAGACAGATAGATACGCTCAAAGTCGCCGAAGTTCGCAAAGAAATGCTTCGCATTTAAAAGTGAACGCGCCAACCTCTCTATGGACGTTATCCCTTGATGCCTGTCGTGGACCATGCGTGGAACGGCACTCCGGGCCGTTCTACGCATGCTCAACGACACGCATCTGGAATTATCGCTCGGTGGCCCCTGTAGACAATGTTATTACTGCACAAAAGTTCGTGTGGTTTGAAAAAGAATGGGCGTAAGTCTGGATTTGACCTCGGTAGTTTCCTAGGCCAGCCGTCGCGAATATAGACAGCGACTTGTTTGATGGTGCAGTCAGCTTTTGTCGCCCGGATCAAATCACTGGACGGCAACAAGGTGTTGTCAAGTTGCTCAGCGAAAAGGACGTACTCACGTGCGTCGTTATTGATGGACTCCGTCGTACTGGCATTGTGCTGGTAGCTTGCCGGAAGGCGACTCATAGAATCAGCTACAGGAAGGGCTTTTCTTGCCTTGTACTCAATCTTGTATGCTGTAGCCACTGAGCAATAAAGACCAACGTTTGATCCGTGCAGAGCAGGTACGGGCTTGTCTGGGCTGAGCAGTCGCAGCAGTGGCTTGCGATCTGTAATTAACGTAAAAGTGTTACCCAGTAGGTACTCGCGAAATTTGGTCCCCCGAAGGACAACTGCCAGCGCTTCACGCTCAATCTATGCGTAATTCCGCTCTGCGGCAGTCGGAGTGCGTGGCCGAAATCCAACTGGCTTCTCTCCATTTACTCGGTGGTATAGCACAGCGCCGATGCCGTAAGACGACGCATCTGTTTCTAAAACGAGGGGCTTTTCCAGGTCATAGTGCGTGAGGAACTTGGTACCTTTGACGAGGCGTTTCGTTGCTTCAAAAGCGCCCTCTTGTCTTGCTCCCTACTGCCAACGCGAATTTTTCTTTAACAGTTCATAAAACAGGGCGAGAACGGTGGAAAGGTTGTCTAGGAATCCATGATAATACGTCGCAAAGCCGATGAATGACCGCAGCTCTGACACACATGCCAGCGTTGGCATTCCCGATACTGCTGCAATGTTCTCCGCTTTTGGTAAAAGTCCATCTGCGCATATGCGGTGCCCAAGATACTCAAATTCTATCGTATTTTGCATTTGCTTGAGTGAAGATTCACACCATAGTCCCGAACCCTCAGGAAGACTTTTCACAGTCGTCGTGCTTCCCGGCCACTTCCACGTCGTCCAAGTAAACTTAAACGCCCGGATATTCCTTGAAGGATGGCCTCCATGCGTCTCTGGAAAATGGCTGGGGCGGACGCCACACCGAAAGGGAGCAGAATAGTCCTTTTTGGGTGTTGACTAATAGAAGCTTCTTTGCGTTGTCACCCAGAGGTAGCTGACCGTAAGCGTCCTTTAGATCGATTGTAGAGAACACCTCGCCTCCACTTAAGTTCGAAAAGATATCTTGGATTTTGGGCAATGGATATTTTAGGAGCGAAGTTCCTTAAGGTTTGGGTCTGTCCGTCCGTTGTTCCTAGTAGCGCGTTACCTTCAAAGAAATGAATGATGCTACATGTGGGAGGCGCGCCCTATGCGCGTGCCTCCCAGGGCGGGAGCTCTCTCACTCTTCCATCTGCTGTCTTGTGAGAGAGAGGGAGACAGAGAGAGCGAAAGGCGCGCGTTGACTATGGAAACGCTCTTTCTTCGATGAACGCGCTACCAGCTCGCAAAGAAGGAGAACGCGCCCTCAACCGCGTGAGACAAGCTTGATCCAGGCAGCGTCTTCTAGCGAGTTTCTTGATTGAAAAACACCGACTGCTCACGCTGGAGAACCGTTCACCAGCCACCCATATATATATATATATATTGTAATAAAGAACGAGACAAACACAGCGCCTTTGCAGCAGGCCGGCGGTTCTAATCTGACTTCCTCTTTCTCTGCTTCTCTAGCCCCGCTTTGCAAGCGCGAGCGTCCGAGCCCCATTGCAGCTTTTCTCCATTACAGTATATATATATATATATATAGGCACTGGATCTTGACTTGCAATGAAGTGCCGGTGGGAGATTTCACTTGTGAGTAGTTGAACCATAAGGATTCGTAGTGTGCGTGTTAACTAAATTAATCCGGAACTCGGCCCGATGAACTTCCGGAGCTTCGCCCACTCATCATCATTCACTCCGTGGATATGCTGCGAATTTTTTCCGTGTGGCAAGGAGCGTTGACTGTTACATTGAAGACACCACAAAGTCGTATAGACCCAATTTTTTTCTTTACTACCCGAAGAAGAGGCGTTGCCCAGTCAGTGCAAGCAACTGGTGTCGAGGTTCCTGTCTCAAAAATACGACCTATCTCTTGGCTAACCGCTTCCCTCATCGAGTAAGGCACGGCACACGCCTTAAAGAAACGATGTACGACACCTTCGCGCAAGCGTAACTCAACGGGCGGCCATTTGATTAACCCTAGCTCTCCTGAAAACAAGTCCTGAAACTCGTCTTATAACTGTCGCACTTGTAGCTCGTCCTTATTAGACTGATCGCTTACCGGGGGCAGCCTTGATTTCGACAGCGAGAACCTGTCTTCCGTGCAGTTCGAAGGCTTTGATAACGTCCCGCCCACACAGATCCGGTCCAGAGCATTCCAGCACCACCAAGGTAGCTTCCAAGTGTAGTCCCGCCGTATGTGACCTAGACGTTGAGTTGACCCTTGATGGGAAGTTGACCGAGGAAACAAGTTAGTTGCAAGGTAGTCTTCTGGGGCCCAGGCCAAAGGTAACGGTATTTGGTGTAGGTGGGCCATGTGATGATCGTTACCAGGGAACCTTGTCTACTTGCATTATAAGAGCCACGCCATCCCATGGTGCGATAGAATGGCTGTACCATGTTCACCGACGCCGCTTGCAAGCTGAGCAGAAATTATTCGTAGTCATTATCAGACCATTGTCCTTCACAGTGGAATACTTTGCTTTGCTGACACTGGTGCTGCTGGCACACACGGGCTAGGTGCCCTTGCCTCTTACAAGTGAAGCATATAACATGACCGAACTTGCATTTAGCCACTGTATGACCACTGTTGCCGCAGCATGTGCACGTGCCTTCGTGTCGCCAGTCTTGACGGCTCGCCGACTCTCGGAGTGACCGAAGCCTGGTTGGTTGGCCCGTGCGCTTCATCATCATAGCGTGCACATTGTCTATGTTTTGTGCGCTGGCCATGTGGTCCACGTTTGCCGCTGCCATTTCTGCAGCACGCGCCGCCTCTTCTGCCTCTCTCAGCGTGAGCTCCATCTTCGCCAACAGTTTCCGCTGAACACTCGCATCGCGCAGGCCGCAAACAATGCGGTCCCTTAGCATTCTGTCGAAGGAGTCACCGAAATTATACCTGCTTGCAATCTTGCGTATTTCCACTAAGAATTCGTTTGCCGACTCTTCTGCAAGCTGATTCCTTGTGAAAAACTTGTACGATTCGGCGATTTCGTTGCATGCCAGAGAAAATCGCTCACCCAGGAACTTCACAGCGTCGTCATATGTCAGGTCTTGTATCTTCGCCGGCGCGCAGTGTGCGGCCAATAAATCCACTGTCTTGGTGCTCAACGCCGTGAACAAAATCGCCCGGCGCTCTCTCTCTCGTCTGTGACGTCGTGAACCTCGAAGTATGCTTCCAAACTCAGCCGATGAGCCTCCCAGTTGTCCATCTCCTCATCAAAAGTTGGTAGCCCTGCGTGCGCAGCCATGGTCGCAGTGCGACCAACGGTTCGACCACCTTGTCGCTACTGAAGCGTACAGACACGGGCGCACAACAGTGAACAGAGTTTATTGGGGGTGAGGCTTTTTATAGCTTCTGAAGGGTATGAGCATAAAGCGTGCGCAGTGGCAATTGCATGTGGCAGTGACGGTGCATCAACGACCACCGAAGAAATGCGCGATGAAAGAAGTGAGTGACATTATTTTAGTGGCGTCATAAAATTGCCTGCTATAGAGAGTACCCGTTCTAACCAGTAATGCTTGGCATCTCGCTCAAACCGTCGTCTGCTGTCGTCGTCTGCTACGATATGATGGCTGGCGTAGGCTGGGAGGCGATCCACGGCATATGACTACGCAATAAATTCTATTAGGTTAACCTTCCCGCCACAATACCGCTTCCTCAGGGGACGAAGCGGCCTTTTGTTGAGACTCTCACGTCCAGTTAAAAAGAAAGTAATTGTCAAACGCGCGAGTGCAGTCCAGGTGATATTACACTGATTAGCATTGCCTTTCGCATGCATCTTAGGCGCATGCATTCAGTCCTAAGCATTTGCCATACTGAAACTTTTCTATTTTCTTTCGCGGGCAGTGAATGTCTGTTAAACTCAATTTATTTCCTAGTTTATGCGCAAAACAACGTATATCTTGTATGTGCGGTTCTTTTGAAGCACTATCTTTTTAGTTAATCAGTCTATAGTGCACAAAGCGGAAGCTGCATTTGGGTTAGCGTGTCTATTGGGAAATAATAAAGACCACTGCAGCTAAAGAATCCATAAACGACATAATGAGCTCGTGAATGGCTGACTGGAGCCTACTGTCCAACTTCCTTTCCAATAGTGTGCGACAGAATTTTATCCGTCCCTTTATGGTGGTACAGGTGCGACCAATGATGCATACGGTAACACAGCTTGTACGCCTTATTGGGAGAGGCATGGCGCAACAAAAACAAGGTAAAAAATATTGACCATACACGGTGCCGATTTTGGCATCAAGTACCATCCACACAACTTTTCACGTTTCATCAACCACAAGCATTTGCATACATAATTTTTTTCTGCTGCTGATACCCAATAGGTGCCTCTGATAACTCTAAAGCAAAGCTTACTGGATAAGTGCTAGTGGCAAGATTGTCCAATGCGTAAAACACAATGGCAACAGCAACCTCAAGGCTGTGAGCCTTGTACATACGCGGCAATCATCAGCCAGCTGAAATGGCCATATTTTTTTAGTATCACCGACGGCACCCAAATACCCGCCGCGGTTGCACGTTCCAAGACCACCATGTTGCTCGTTAGAGTGCTCCGGACCATAGAGTTTCCTACTAAGGTACTAGAGGGAAACCTGGCGCTGCGATCGTGAAGATGCCATGGAAATGATGGGGATGACATGGATTTGTTTAATCTTTGTGCCCGCAGCTTCGAACGTTCTGGTGGATTTGTTTATTCCTCTTTTCTTAGCGTCAATGACGCGAGTGATATTACTACACTTTTTCATTACGCGACGAGAGCAGCCGCTGTAGTGTAGGCTGTACCACTAGAAATCATCACAGTGTCGCATGTACAAAAGTCGTTTGCAATGATGAGCTGCCGTGCAGTCTGTTTCGTTCCTGTGTTTGTTGATGGATGGCTACACATTATTTGCAGTGGTATTTCACCCAACTTTAGAAATATTTGCACTGCGTCTCGTGAACCTTATCGTTGCCTTTTGTTGTTGTTGTTCTTTTTTTGTGTCAGGCGCGACAGAATCTCTAAGCGTAGGGTCGGTTTCAGGGCTGGCATACATCCCTTGTGACAAGGCTGTCCGTATATCTTGTACTACACCATTTCGATTACGCTGTCTGATTAATTCAACGCTGACCGAATGCGCCAAGTAGACACCCATTTGGCGATAGGCATACGCGCCTGCGGACGATGCTCAAAAAGTCAGCTCAAATGGAAGCTCAGACGGAGTTTCCGACGGAGTTCAACGCCACGATTGCTTATTTAACATCACGTTTTGCACAACACTAACCACCATAAGATGGGCGATACTGCGCTTCTGCTACGGCCCCGCGCAGCGGCTTGACCCATATAGTTTGTAAAAAGGCTGTGGAGCACTTGCACTGCCCTTAAAGAAGCGAGTGAAAGCACGTGTGTTAGATTTAGAAGGCGCACCTACCTTTTACATACTTGAAAACGTTAACACGTCACTTACAGGAGCAAAAACCTCTATTTTAAATTCGAACACAACTATATATCGAACTTAAACATTCATGGACGCCGCTAATCTGGGCACAAGTAGACTAGGCAAAACCGCCATATCGCAGAATATTGCTAAATTTGTGAGCGTTCTGTATTTTTATCACCGCGAAAAAGCTACCACTACATGCACACGCACATAGTTATTCGTAAATCTTACGTTCTAGTGTGCTATTTTGTCGTAAACGACCTACTTTTTAGAGCGTAAGCTGTTATGAGATCACAAAACGGGCCGTTTTTGCGCCGTAGTTGTCCGCCGCCGCCGCCGGTGTCCGTAACCGCTATCGCGGCAAATTTTAGAAAAAATAACTAGGGCCAAGGAGTATACCAACTCGTCCTCTGCGTGGATTCCAACCCACACTCTCTGTGTGGCAGTCGAGGTTTCTACCACTGAGCTACGGCTGTGGTTGCAAAATCATCGCTAGACCTAAACAGGTATTACATCTGCCGAGGGATCGCATTAACAAATGTAATGTTACGTGGAAAAATAATAAAACGCCACTCTACGTCGCGTAAAGTTGATTGCATAATGAGTTCGAGGAATAATTTCCAAGGACACACGGGTGCTTGCTCCGTAGCTCTGCACCCATTACAGAGGCACCATCTACATCGCCATTATGAAACAATCTTCTTAAACTTTACCATCATCGTTATTGCGAACCGCTGCCCTTTATCGTGTCGTATCGTGCCATGCGACATGCGGCAGGCGACGTGCGCAGCCCCGACAGCAACTTGACTTGGTTCTTCAATATACCTGATGGCGCCTCCTCGTAAAGGTGCGGACCGCTGCTGAAGAAGCGAATCGCAGAACTACGCGCGCGGCTGCAGCAAGGCAACGTCGGGCACAACAGACAGCTGTGCAGAGAGAAGCCCAAACCGCAGCTCGCCGTCGACGCCGGGCCGAGAGTTCGGTTCGTTCTCGAGAAAACGACGCCAAGAGACTCTCTAAGCTGCGCAGTTATACAGATTTGCCACGTTACAATGCCGCAGTAATTATGGCGTAGTGGGTACTTCCCTACTTGGCGAAATGATGAGTTACAGCGCAGGGGATAGCTACCACCTCTAGTTGCACTAGTTTCCTCGAGCGTTTAAAATGGCCTCTAAGAACATCGGTCCTCCAGCTTACGCTGCCACTGTCCTGCGGTTCCGCGCAGGCCTGGCTCCTTTTTGAGGTGGCAAAGCCATATGAAGCCAGAAGAACGAAGACTCGGAAAATCCATCTCATACCCATTGTTGCCATGCTGGCTCAACAGCCGTGTTTGGAACTCCCGTAGACACGAGCGCCAGATTTCGCTCTAGCATTTTAGCAGGAAACTCTATGCTCCGCACCACTCTTAGGATTTCATCGTATCTGCGCAGTTTTGGGGAACATTTTGGCCTTGTGAATCCACTTACGAGCCTTTTTCGCGTACGTCGCAAATGCATCACCATCACTGATATATTAACCGGCAACCGCAGCACTCGCTATAGAAGCGGCCGGACGTGAGAACCACGTCCTCTTACGATGTTTTCCGCTTCGTGAAACCACTTACGCACAAAAATTTCTCTTACACGAAAATTTGTTCGTGACTGAGTTTTGTGAATCCGGCCCCAGGTCAATAACTCTTCCCACGGATAATGCAACGCCGCCAGATAGCAACGTCGCTTACAATAACTTGAATGTGACGGAATTCCAGGCAACCGTTCCGCCACTGTCCAGCGTCATCATTTCCGTCGGAAAGCACCAAGCGACTTAGAAGGCGTCATCGAGAGCGACAAGCACCTGCTCCTAAAGAGCCAGATATGCGTCGCAAGAGGCATAGCCAAGCTGCATATTGGCGCAGCAAAGGTAATGGTGACAATGTTAAGTAACGATAACAGGCACCGGAAAAGTGGTATGATGGTTGCCCAGATAGATGAATTTGTGGAAGTCAGGAATGCCTTCGCCCAGACGGATTCTGGGGGTCCCGCAACGACGACCGCAGTGTCCGCACCCGCTTTCAACGTCAAAGTCCCGGCAACAAGAAAAGCTGAAGGCCTTACTCTAGCAATACAAGGACTGCTTCTCGTTTTCATCGATGCTTCATCAGAGCCCTCTCGCCAAGCACTGCATCGTAACCGACGGATACGCCGTCCATACCGTAAGAGCGCCTTTGGAGCTTCGGCACGGGAACGTGATGCCATCAAGCAACAACTCGACGAAGTGCTGCGGTCGATATCATGCAACCGTCTACGAGTCTGTGGGCGTCACCCGTGGTGTTAGCAAACAAGAAGAATGGAACCCCACGTTTTTCCGTAGATTATCATCGCCTGAAGAAAATCACAAAGAATCAAGTGTGTCCCATCCCACGGATAGACGACGCCTCGGATCGACTCTAGAACACAAAATATCTTTCGTCGAAGTACCTCCAAACCAGGTACTTGCAAGTCGAAGTAGACAAGAGAAACCAAGAGAAGACTGCCTTCATAACACCAGACAGGCTGTTCGAGTTTAAGGTCATGCCCTTTTGTCTTTGCTCGGCGACTGCGACGTTCCAGCGGGTTATGGACACGGCACTGGCAGGCTTGAAGTGGCCGACTTGCCTCGTCTACTTGGACGACATTGTCGTATTGGCTTCTACCTACGACGAACACCTCCGGCGCCTTGAAGCTGTTCTTCAGGCAATCAAGGCCCTCGGACTTACCTTGAAGCCAGAAAAGTGCCGCTTTGCATACGAGGAACTCTTGTTTCTGGGTCACGTTATAAGCAAGTCTCGAGTACGCCCAGATCCGCCGAACACCGCTGCGGTCGCCGACTCTCCTTCGTCCGCCGACAAGAAGGCAGTACGCACATCTCTTGGGCTCTGCACTTATTAAAGGCACTTCGTCAAGAACTTTTCACGGGACGCCAAGCCAGTGATGTACCTCACGAAGGCCGACGTCGAGTTCAAATGGGAAATGCCGCAAGTCGAGGCATTTCAGGAAATAAAGCGATGCCTGCAAACACCGCCAATACTCGCATGAATCGACGAAGAAGCCGATGCCGAAATCTGCACAGACGCAAGCAGCGCAGGGCTCGGCGCCGTCTTAGTGCAGAGGACCGACGGACTTCCAAGGGTTATCAGTTACACTAGCCGGTCACTCTCGAAGACGGAAGAGAATTATTCCACCAGAGAAAAGGAACACCTTGCGATCATCTGAGCTAGAGCTAAATTCCGCGCTGCCTGTACGGCAGGCCTTTCAAAGTCGTGAGTGACCACCGCGCTTTGTGTTGGTTAGCTAACTTGAAAGATCCATCAGGACGCCTCACACGATGGGGCCTCAGACTTCAAGGATTTGACATCACGTCTGTTTGATAAGATAGCTCGCCAGCCATGGCAGCGTCGTCAGCCTCACCATGTATAGTAGTACCGCGAAGGCGCTAGTGATGCGGTCGATGCAAGGCGCTGCTTGCTGATAATAGAGGTGGGTTCTTTTTGTTGTTTCCTGTGAAAAAGAAGCACGCCCACTTCTGTCTGTGTTGTCACGACGCAAACATGGTGTCAGAAGTGACGCCCACCGATCATAGTCATCACGGCTACCGGAAGTGATACTGGCCCGAATACGAGAAGGCCGCATGCCCGCTTAACAGTGCCAGACGACGTACAACCCACCAGGTACTTACAAGGAAATACCAAGTGCGATTCCTCTGTTTCAAATTGTTCCACCCGAGCCCTTCATCTTCGCAGCACAAACGACTGGCCACCCTGGAAACAGCGACTTCTTCGCTTCCGAACGGCCTCTGGACTTGACGCGAAGCCATAAAAGAGTCAAATAGATGCATTGGTGTATATGACGGGACCTCAGGCCGAGGACATCTTCAAGACGTTCAAGCTTGATGCTAACGACAAGGAGAAGTTTGAGGTCGTGCTGAATGCATATGAGGCCTACTTTGTTCCTCGATGGAGCATTAGTTATGAAAGGGCAAAATTTAACACCCGAACACTACAATACAGCTAATATGTCGAGGATTTTGTTGCCGTACTGCACGCCTTGCTTCTACGTGCCACTACAGGAAGCTGCGTGAGGACTTAATTCGAGACCGTCTCGTGGTGGGTATCCAAGACCACAAGATCTCAAAAGCGCTGCGACTCGATCCTGACCTAAAACATCAGAAAGCATTGTTGGTAGCGCGACAGCACGAGACCATCAACCAACAGCACGCAGAGCTTCACTGCGTGCGGGAACAGGACGTCCACCACATACAGGCACAGAGGAGTCCGCGACGAATGGGGAAAAACTTGCCTTCGCGAGCAAGTGGAAGCAACGTTCCGAAACCATGTGGTTGGTGCGGAAGAAACTGCCACAATCCAGCATATTGTCCAGCAAAAGATGCAGTCTGCCGAAAGTGCGGAAAAGAGGACATTTCGAGGTGGTTTGCCGATAAATCAAAGCTGCCAGGAACGTCGAACACCCGACCGAAGAAGCAGGCTTCCTCGAAGTCACATCCCGTTCATTCGCTTCCAGGTGGGAAGTTCCAGTCGTCGTTGAATCTTCGACAGTGCTATTTAAAATATATACGGGCGCGGATGAAACGGTGTTTCCGGCGGATATCTTCACTTGCCTATTTTCCGCGATAAAACTCCAAACAGTAAGGCGCCGGCTTCAGGGGCCTGATGGCAAACCCCTTGCCATATCTTGTGGGGCGGCCAAGAATCTGACGTTTGCGTGAGCGAGCAGACGCGAAGACGTGTGGTACGTCCTGCAAGACAAATTTTGATGAAAGTATTCTCCAAGTGTTTTCACATTATCAACCATCTCTATGGCGGAATTCCCCGAAACTAAAGCATTCGGTAATGGAACGTTTATTTGGGGTGCCTATAATATGACTGATTTTGTTTTGCTTACGTTACTAGTAATGAATTCAAACTGCACCACATGCTGAGACATTTGAGACCATCGTTTATCGTGTGAATTCTGTAAATCCAATAATAGTGCCGTATCATCTGCTTATAAGGCATATTTAGGTTTGTTAGTAACACTTAGTACATCATTTAAATAAAGAATAAGCCGTAAAGGACCTAAAATGCTCCGTTGTGGAACTCCTGTAATTAAAAGCTTACATGATGATAGGTAGCCATTTCTTTCTACCAGTTAGTTGCGATCCCGGAGGTGTGACGCTTGTCACCGAACCCGAGCTGTGAGGTACGGGACGCAATCGCCGTAAAAAGATCCCCCGAAAGCTTGGACGATTAACTTTTGGTCCCCTTCGGCACACAGGCAAAACGCCAGCAGTGGTTCAAAGACCTAGTAAGAGCCTAGGGTGATCAAACAAAACAAATATACTCTCATCAAACAGGCAGTTACATGAAATGTGCACAAACACGGCTCTTCACAACGCAAACACAGATGGGTTACAACTTTAGACGAAACCAATAAAAACGTACAAGCTCATGCACTGCAACAAAGAAGAAAACATAAAAGAGTCCTATTCACCAGTCACTCGAAGCGTCTTCTCAACTTGACGCTTGCAGGAAGGGCTCGTCAGCTGGCTCGTGGAGCAGCGTCTTCTCCTTCTCGCTGAGTCACACACGACTACGACTGTTACGACTGCTGTTCTGGGCCCGTGGTCGACTCCTTGTATTGCCTCGAAGTGCCTTTCTCGAAGGTTCAGTTCGGCCCGCGTCATACAAGCGCGCGCAAGGTTTAAGAACCTTCTTGCCCTTTCTCGGTTCTTCAACCTTTGCCGGCGCTGATTTCTCCCTCTCAATGCGCGAAAGCGTCGGTATGCGCTCTCCACCTCCTCCCTCTCCCTCCGTTTGTCTCGCTCTCTTGCTCGCCGCGATAAGACGCTTTCTGCAAAATTCTCTCCTTTTTGGAGATTCAGCCAGTTGCAGCGTGACCTTGGGCGCCTTTCCCGTGCGCGCCGCTTTTCTTCTTGCTTTTTTTTTTTTGCTTTCCTTACAGTTTCTCTACAAAATGAGCATCATTTTGTGACAATGCTATGAGATGTAATGGTAAGCCTCGTACATCATATAACTGTAATTTGTTTAATAACGTTTTATTATTCAGCCTAAGAAACACCTTGGAGAAGTCTATATAAATGCCCATTACTGCTTCCTTTTCTTGCAATGCTCTGAGGTTGCAGTATTTCTCAGTAGATGTCAGGTGAGGTGACGTCGTCGAACATATTTCACTGCGCACACATATGCTAAAGGATTAATTGCAGCGCGAATGGACGAAGACGAAGGCACACGAATGAACAGGACAGGCGCTGACTTTCAACTCAGTTTAATGACGGGAAATGACAAATATATATACGTGCGCGTACGTCGTCAAAAATCCCATAAAACCTGTCAGAAATTGAGCATCTTTTCCTAGCAATGTAATGGATGGAACGCTCACACACTTGTCTCCTCGAACGATAAAATAGGCTTCGATGATTTCACGTTCCAGCCTATAGTGCGTACGTTATAGAAACGTGGTGTTCTGAAAAAGGGGGGTACATTCGCACTCCTTACAATGAAAAAGAAGATGGCCCCTGGATTTTTAGCAACATCTGATTTGTCCTCACGTGTACGGTCATTAAAACACCTTTTTGTTTTGCCAATATAATATCCACAGGTTAAGGGTATCTTATGCACAACATGACTAGCGCGCCTAGTGGCTGGCAAATCATGTTGGGTATCTCAGTCAATTTGCAAGATTTTTGCAGTTATGGTGCAAACACGCGACAATGTGCAAGGCGCGTTGAAAAGAACATTTACCCCATATTTAGTTCCAATTTTCTTTATGTTGTGCGATATTCGATGAACATAGGGAATTGACTGAATTTTACTTCTGCCAACCTTCCTCGCGGTTTTTGTTCTTTCAAGCCTTTGCTAATGTTCTCACAAATATCAGATATCAGGTCACGGGGAAAACCTGCGCGCTCCCATCGCTTTACTTGCTGATTAAGGATGTCAGACTTCAAGTGCTCACACGATTTGGTTAAGAGGTATTGCGAGGTGTTGCGACAAACTGTTTGCAATCCGCCTTATCTCTCACGTAGACCTGCCTCGCCAAGGTGATCTAGCGGCTACGGCACTCGGATGCTGATACAAAGGTCGTGGGATGGAATCCCTGCCGTGGCGGCAGCATTTCGATGAAGGCGAAATGTTACGGTCCGTGTTCTGTGCGATGTCCCTGCCCGTTAAACCCCAGGTGGTGAAAATTTCCGGATCCCGTCACTATGGCGTCTCTCATGCTCAATGTTGGTTCTGGGACGTAAACTCCAGAAAATCAATCAATCATCTCACGCAGACGTAGCCGTTTGGAATGTGTCGCTACCATTCCCGATAATGCGCTGTTTCACTTTAATGCTCTCCTTCAGTTCAGAGTCGGCGTTCGTGACAATCAGTGTTCGCTTCTTCTGCGTTCGCGTTCTCACGGCTGTCCTTTGCATGACGAACCTGGGGGGTATTACGTTCTTACAAAGCTCCATTAGTCTATGATTAAGGCAGCGGCGCGTTTCAACTATATGTTGTTTACCGCTGGGAAGGGGAATCTGGTGAACAACTGGAGTTGTGTAGTAATCATGTTGCAATATTGTGTTCACGTTGCATCCATTGGGCTTCCTGTTGTTCCCCTTCAGGCGACAGAGCTCTGCTAAATTTTCGGGAGCAAAGAACCTCAGCACCGGCACGCATACCTATTTTCGTTTAAATTGTCAGAAAATTTGTGATGGTACCGCATGACAAATTGCGGCTATTCACGAGTCCATCTAAATACTCGCAACCTAGCGGACGCTCATGGAACTAGCCGATCCAAGGTCGACCTCGAAACGCGGCATGGTATCGCATTACCGCGGGCTGTAAAACAGCTCTATAGTTCCTTAATCGACGCCATACCGCCTCGAAGCAGCCGAAAAAGAAAGAATCCTCATCCAAAGACTTTTGTTGTGTGCCTCAGTGCGTGTCACCGCGATTCAAAGACAGCAACACGTCGTTTCATCGGTTCCCCAAAGAAGCAGACGACGCTTCGCGAAGGGCATGATGGATTAGGAACTTGCTCATCGGGAACGAGTTTACGGGAACTATGCTAGTTTGGTCCAGGCACTTCACTCGCGACGATTTCTTCGTCCCAGGTGAGTACACAGAGTGTGCTTGTGTGTGCGCGCGTTCATTATCATGCACGCTTTTCGAAGAGCCGGAATTAGTTTTGTTTAGGGAAGCGCGTGAACAAAACAGCGACATTGTTTATACGTGTATATCTGGTAACGTTTTCTGAACGTGCCAATGCTCAACTTGAGCCGCGGTAACATTCTTGATGTACTTTTGCACGCATGCATTGTAGTAAATAGATATAAAGCCAACGCTTGCCTTCGCTCGCTGGCTTCGTCCAACACGCGCGTTGCACCTCGTAATTTGTTTGGTGGTTATGGAGGTAATGTATGATAGTTTAACGTAGCGTGTTTGCATTTCGAGTTGATCTGGGGGCAATTCATGATCTATTGCTCTCGTTCCAACTTTTCAGCCCTCGACGTGTTCACCGCGCCTCTAAGTTTGTCTTCCGGCACCGCGCGTAGAACTGCACTCTTTGAACACGTTTATAAGTGACGCCTTTGTACTCAATAGAACAACGCCGCGTACAAGTACCTGCATCTCTCGGAGAGGCCTGCTACGCATTAAAAACTGCATTCTTCAACTTCAGGCTCGCTGGAAAGGCTCTTTATCCGTAAGACAATCTGATGCGGTTCTCCGAACAAGTGCGACGTTTGAGCGCACAGCCCAATTATTTCCGCTGTTTCGCCGCTCAAATCCTTTAGACCGATTAATATCAGATGTTCGGCAGCAAGAACGCTTTCGCATTCGACAAACATCGGGACTCGAACCCGCAATCAAGAAACTTTAGCACAGCTCTAAGCGGATGTGCGGCCGTGACCCTGGATATAGAAACGATCTTTGTTTATCTCAGCAATGTTGCCAGATGAACCACTTTTTCTGGAGTTGCGAATAGAAGGTGAAATCCCTCGACCCTCGACCGTTTGTGCTTCCCTCGACCCTGTGTGCATGAGCACCTCGCCTCTGAGCTTTAGTGAGACGAAACCATCGTTCTTTACGCAGTAATTTGCGCATGCGCGCCAGGGGATGTGTTTCCTCGGAAGATATTTGCGCGTAAAGAAATAGGTGTTGGAAGTTAGCGCTTTTCTTGTTGGGCCGTCTGCTTTGTCGTAGTTGAATTTAGCGTCATTATCTTCCAAGATATTGTATCAGGACATATCCACTGCGATGAAATTAAGCCTAGTTTTGAGCATCAGGTCAGCCACTCTTTGGCTGCAAGCTTCCCCGACTCGGCCTTGACTGTAGTTTCTGATAACTTCCTTCAAACACCGAAGCATGGAACGCGAAGTACAATGGATAAGAAACAGCGGAAGGCCATTGGCTTGAGGTTGTAAGTTACATCCATAAAATTTCTCAATTAAAAGAAGGTGGCAAGAGGGCACGGTGCGCGGAATTGTAGCTCTGCCCTTAGAGCAGGGAAATTTGTGTTCGCCTGTTTGCAATACCAATAATTTGTGTGCTCGTATTTGCACTACCAGTAAACGTGTATGCCAGAGTTCCAGAACGCATTTCGTTTCAATGTTCCACTTGATTGCATTCCCATGTTGTGCGGAATGTTTCTGGCCGACGAAATTGGATGCAGTGCCAATGTCCGTAGGTTGGACAGGCTAGGTAACATTCCCAGTAAGTACACAGATGCCGGGACCGCTTTGAAGGGACGATGATTCTAGGCGATGGCAAAACCGCACGCATCAGTTTAAAAGTCAACCGTATTTGGATATTTGTTAGCTAGTGCTTTAGCACCCTTTCGTTTGCTCCCTTTGGTGCTGAGTTTGATCATCTGGATGTGGCAATATGGTTGGAGACTGCAATAGAAAAAATGAGTGATGACGCCTTGTTGCCCTTTATCCTTGGTTGGGTGTATTGGGATATGCGTTGTTGGCACATTTTCATTCATCCCCCTTTATTTACTATGTTTCACTCGGGTATTTGTCCAGTTGCTAAATACCGTGATTAGTCAGCGCTTGCGTGTACGAGTCTTGTTTCTTGTGGACGCGTTTTGCCGCTCGTAAGCCAGCACCTAAAGATGAACCAAATTGCCGAAAAGGACGTATCCATACTTCTGCGAAAGTTCTACTCAGCAACGTTCCTTAAATAACAGCATCGTGCGACGCCAAGGGCATTCAATCCGCGAGCGCCAGGGAATGGCACGCCTAAATCATCTGGCCATATGCATAACCCACAGCCTGCTAGAACTCCAGGCCGCAAGCTGATTTCTTTGTCTCATAGTACTACTTCTCCCTTGAAATCCCGCTTCACTTCCTGTACGCATTTCTCAAGCCACTGGGATACTTCAGGCTCTTTCGTCAGTTTTCCTTGTTTTCTTGGTATGTGTTTACCTTTTTAGATGCGAAGCAGCTTATGGCAGGGGCTTTGTCCGTCCCTCCCTCCGCCGTGTGGTGTCCACACCCGCACTGCACATGCGCATCCTCCTCTCCTTCCTCTCGGAACGGCGCGCGTTGACTATGGAAACGACCTTTCTTCGATGAACGCTTTACCAGCTCGCAGGGAACGAGAACGCGCCCTCGCCCGCGAGAGACAATGCTGACGCAGGCAGCGTCTGGTAGCGTCAAGCCGACTGCAAACGCGGTGTGCACCCCCCCGCGCTCCTTCGCATCCCCTTACCGGGAGATCCCCTTTACCGGGAGATGGAGTAATTTTGTTATACCTTGTTTATCATGCAGTTTTATTCGATGCATGCCAAACTTGCGTTTTTTGATGGGAATGACTAATGTGCATTGTTACGAATCAACATTTCTCATATTACTGCACTGTACTTGTACGAATCAAATGCGGATGGGATATTTTATTGTAGATAAATATTCATGCTGCTGTTACAATCGATGTCAGATGTCACATGTGTCGTGCTTGTAATTTTCGCTCCCCGATGCAATCAGAGCCGGAGCCCTTGTCAAGCTCCTTGAAAGCAGCTTTTTGCTCTAGTCCTCGCATTTTGTTTCTTTGTAAGGACTGAAATGCGAAATAAACTGTCTGTCTGTCTGTCTGTATGTCTGTCTGTCTGTCTGTCTGTCTGTCTGTCTTATTCCGTGTGGAATCAGGAGAACATCGACTTTGCCAAATTTATATTCCAAACACGTCGCTGACCCGATGAAATTCAGTAGGCGCGGGATTCTCTTGCGCTGTTTCAGACGCCAACCAACGCTAGATGACGAAAGGATCCAGGCTGTTGCTGCCCGGCAACAAACCTTCCAAGGAGGCTGGGAACGAGAACAAACGCCGGAAACACAAGCACGTCACTCCGGACGTCATCAATAAAAAAAAGGTACTCGTACCATATTGGTCTCACGTAACATTTCCGTGCTGCCACACACAATGGACGTCATGCGTTCACGCTTCCTTTCTGCACAATGAGCTCGGCAATCGGATACGTGATTCGTGCGCTCTGCGAAGGGCCAGAGTGAAAACAACAGCGCCGGAATCCTGCTGAACATGAATTTCGCGTTAAGTAATACTATAACCACAGTTATTGTTTTAGATGTTAATGCCAACAGTACACGAAGATTTTACAACTCCTTTCTCTTGCATAGTAATGCATCTAATTAAAACCCGTCAGCTGCCACTATTTTATGTTCGGTCGGTATAACGTTTATCGTCAGACACAGGTTAGCATCAAGCATGCTTGCATAACACAAACATTTTGGTTAATCTGGAAACTCTTCCAGTACTCCTATAGACATTTCCACTGGAGCCCTCCTGGCCACTTCCATGAAGTGCCACTAGCAACGTCTAGCGGAGGCACCATCTTAGGCTGTTTGCTTTTCGGGCTTTTCCTCCAGTCACATGCATTTCTTTTGTGTGTGTCAGCAACATCTTAATTTTGTACTTTGTTGTTGTTGTTGTTTTGTGGGGTTTTACGTCCCAAAACCAGTTCTGATTATGAGAGACTCCGTAGGGGAGGGCTCCGGAAATTTCGACCACCTGGAGTTCTTTAACGTGCACTGACATCGCACAGCACACGGGCCTCAACATTTTGTCTCCGCCGAAATGCAGCCGCCGCGGCCGGGATTCGATCCCGCGACCCTCGGATCAGCAGCCGAGTACCATAGCCACTAGACCACCGTGGTTTTGTACTTTGTAAACATGGTGGAACCCTTATGTAAGTTCATTTGTGAGTCTGGGGAACTTAGTTTATTGGCCGGACAGTTACAAATGGCATTGTTTTGCGTGCTCTTGCATGGGCGGAACCAGCGGGGCTGGCTGGCAGAAGTAAAACGGGAAAACTGCAGACCATGTCTCCTCTATTTTGTTTGAGCTACTGTTTTAAGATGACTCACCTCATAATAGGAATACTGTTGATTTTGCTAACAATGGTCCCACTCATTCAGATGGGAGCCTTAATGCAATTAAAGTGAGGTGAAACGAGGAGAGTCCCAAAGTTATGGTAAATTATCAGAAAATAATGGTACCTTGAGAAATCAGTGACCAATCATGTATCATGATATATCAAACAATTCCTAAATTCAATGCAGACATGACGAAGGTATAATTAGCATGATAGCCAAGCTTTAAGTCATGCTCATGACCATTACTATGAAAGTCGGTTGCCAGTCAAGAAATGAAAGGTTGAAAACTAAAGTCTCCAAGATACAAAAGTTAGATTACAGCGGTTGCAATAATCAGGGTGCAGAATAATAATGACCCAGCCATGATTAAAGAATGCTTCGATTTGTCAAAGCGTGAAACTAGAAGACGCACAATAAAAAGAAAAGCTTGAAACTAGAAAGGCGACCGAGACATGTTGAAGGATGTGATATTGGCCATAGTCGCGTTCATGGCATGACGTGAGCACGACTCTGCGAAATAAAGGTACTAGAAGGGGGTCGAGATCGGTTTCAACAGAAAGGCGCTTCTCAAAGAATGTGGTATTAGTCGTAGTCGTGTTCATGATGGCACAACATGCTCATGTCATGATGATGACTCTGAAAAAATAAAACTACTGGAAGGGACGAGATGGGTGTCAAATGAACGATATAGGTCGAGAAATTTGATATCAATTAGTTGTGTTCTTGGCATGAACAACATGATATGACGTGAGCATGACAAAGCAAAAACTAACAGAAGGAGGTCAAGATGGGTGTCAAATGAAAGGTAGAGTTGAAGGAATGTGATGTGAGTTATAGTCATGTTCATGACATATGACATAAATGTCATTAAACGAAATGGAAATAATGGAAGAGGGTCGAAATGGGTGTGGTGCGAGTTACAGTGATGTTCATGACATGACATCGTCAATTTGACACTGCATGAGACGAGTATTTCATGCAAATGAAATATATTTTATGACATGAATATCACTGCATGCAGGTTATACCTGATCATACCTCATGAAGCATGACTATGGCTTCGCTATTTTTTCTTTTCAAGCAATCTGTATCACACGACGTCAGCTTACAGCAAACGTGATAGAGGGACAGAAAATCAACTTTATTTAAGTGAAAAAAACTTCACTGATATATAGCAGTCACACAGTGCCTGGCCGGCACTTCCTTTGCTCGTTTAATGGCCTAAAGTTTTTTCACAAGGCATGAGTCGCGGAGGACGGTGCCAACTCTCCAGGCGAAGGAGTGGTCAGTAGATCGGAAAGGGACGGGTCCTCGCAGTTGTCCCAGAATATGTGCGCAAGGGTGTTGACTATACCCACACTGTGAGCAGTGTGGGCTAAACAGTTCAGGGTACACGTGACTGAGTAATTGCAGGCGTGGGAAGGAGTGCGTTTGGATGTGGCACCACACGATTTCGTGAGATTTTGTGAGTTTGGGGTGCGGGAGAAATTATTTGATGAGCGAGGTGACAATGCTGAGTGATGATAGGTCACGACATTAATATTCATGACAAGCACGTCTTACAAGTCATGAAATATGTGCCTCAGCTCATACGATGTTGTGATCTGTCTTGATCATTCAATTAACATACTTGCATACATTAGAAGCACATGATAACAAAAGACATGGCATGCCATGATTGCAATGACATGTCATTACGGCCACTTCTTAAGCTGATACATATATTGACGCGAGGTAGGTTGGAACGCTGCGCCAACGGGCCCCTTGAAGCGAGAACGACGAAGTTCTTGGACGCGCACGTGCTCTCGAACGATCAGCCTTTGCTGAAGCCAGACGCTCGCTGCCAAGCTCGCGCTTACGAACGCTTTTTCCTGGCTGTAGCTTGGACATCTGCCGATTCCTTGCTTGTAGGCAGCTCTTGCATGTACTAGCTTCGTGACATTTTTCTGGTGGAGGTGCTGGGTAAATGATAGCATCGCCGGAGACGCAGCGTACTCCTGACTCGACTCCTGTGAGTAGTCCCGGCGAGGTCACCCCTGTACACGTTCGCGCTAGCCGTCGTCTACAAGGGCTTCATCCTGAGCACGGTCTGTTGCCTGGTCATTCCCGAATGATGAATCCGAACTCGCAGACCCCCGCTCCCGGTGTTGCCCCGGTCCAGCAGCACATTGTCAGCTGGCCACAGACCCAGACTGCCTTCCATGGTGATGTTACTCAAGACGTCGACGACTGGCTGGACCATTTCGACCGTGTCACCGCGTGCAACGGATGGAACGAAGACGTCAAGTTACGGCGCGTGTACTTCGCGCTTCAAGACTCTGCGAGGACGTGGTTTCACAATCACGAAGCGACACTGACTACATGGGACGAATTTCGACGCCAACTAATAGCCGCGTACTCCAACGCCGACTACAAGGAGAGAGCGGAGCTGGCGATACAGTCTCGATTTCAAGCGCCGAACGAGAGTGTCATGACATACATTCACGATATGGCTCGCCTCTTCAGACGTGCGGATGCATTAATGACAGAAGAAAAGAAGGTCAGACATCTCATGCGAGGAGTTAAGCAAGAGATATTCGCAAGTCTTGTGCGAAATCCACCGGCAACACTTGCGGACTTCCTGGCTGAAGTGACAGCAATGGAAAGGGCTCTTCGAGAGCGTACTAGGCAATACAACCGCAGCGTGCTGGAATTTTCGCATGCGACTCCTGCGTGCAATAACTTCGAGGACTTGCGTGAATTGATCCGTGCCGTCATCAGAGAAGAGCTGCAGAAAATGCGGACAACCGATGCGCCGACTCCGCGAATATCTATGGCGGAAATTGTGCGGGACGAGATTCGGCAAGCAGTTCAAGCTCCAGGCTATGCAGTACCTCAGCGCTCCGAGATACCTCAACGCTACAAGGTACCTCAACACTACGAGGTACCCCAACGCTGCGACGCACGCCCCAGCTACGAGGTACCGCAACCGCCAGAACAAGTTCGCATGAGTTACGCCGAAGCCATACAACGACCTTCGCTGTACGTCGCCTCAAATGTCACACACCCCGGATACAACGAAGCAGTATCCAGGCTCCGCAGTCCGCAGTTCGTCGATGAGTCGAGGCCCTGGAAGTGCGATGTCTGGCGAGCCCCTGATTACAGGCCCCTGTGCTTCCACTGCGGAGAGGCTGGTCACGTCTACAGGATGTGTCCCTATCGACGCGTAGGCCTTCGTGGCTTTCCGCCAAATGCACCTCGCCCACGGCTTGGTGAGCGACCGCCGGAAATAGAGAATTTCGTCGCGAATCGTCCGAACGTCAATCAGCGGTGGCACGAGCCCCGTTCGTCGTCTCCTGCCCGTTACAGATCGCCGAGCCCAGCCATCTCCGGCGGCACTCCTAGACGCCGCTCGCCTAGCCCTGCAGGTCGAGAAAACTGAGTTCAGCGACCTCCGGAGGTGAGGCCGCTGACGTTCGCTGTACTCAAGATCCTCCATTGCGACGACAACGACGACAACAGAACGGCGCAGACACGCAGACGCAGTCAAATACGGTGCGAGAAGTAGTAAAGTCGAACATTCCCGTAACTGTCGACCATGAAGACATAACGGCGTTAATCGACACCGGAGCTGACACGTCAGTCATGAGCATGGATCTTGCCACCAAGCTTAAGAAAGTTTCTACCGTGTGGACTGGATCGCAGATTCGCACTGCAGGGGGACACCTTCTAACTCCGGTAGGAAGATGCACAGCACGAGTGAGCATTTGCGGGTATACATACCTCGGAGATTCCGTTATCCTGCCAGGTTATTCATGGGACCTCATTCTGGGAATGGACTTTCTTCAGGCTAATGGAGCCGTGATTAATTTGCAAAAGTCTCGGGTAACGTTTTCGACTGCACACGCCTTAGCAGGGAACACCTGTGACGAAACTCACGTCAACGCCTTGAGGATCGTCGACGACAACGTCACGGTGCCACCAAGAAGCAGTGTATTGGCTCTTGTAACATGCGACGCATCCGACAAACATGAGGGTATTGCCGAGGCAAATATCCCACTGCTCCTCGAAAGATACATCTGCGTCGCGCGAGGTCTCGTCCGGTTACGGAATAAGTGCTCGCATGTTTTGCTGACAAACTTTGGCAATGAGTATCAGCACGTCCCGCAAGGCACTGCTGTCGCATTCCTCGACGACATTGCTGAGTTCTCCGACGTCGGTACGTTACAAGTTGCTTCGCCTGGTGCATCAAGTCATGTCAGCTTGGATGCTCGCGTTCACATTAATGCTGAAGTAACCGAGCTACAAAAGAAGGAGCTGCTGGGCCTCGTGAAAGAATTCTCTGGCTGTTTCTCGACAGAATCTAAAGTTCAGCGCACATCCGTTGCACAACACCGGATTGTGACAGAGGAGTCGGCACGACCTGTTCGTCAGCATCCGTACCGTGTGTCACCTAAGGACCGGGAAGCGATTAAGCGGCAAGTAGAAGAAATGCTAAATGATGACGTCATCCAGCCGTCGACAAGTCCCTGGGTGTCGCCAGTAGTACTAGTAAAGAAGAAAGACAACACACTCCGTTTCTGCGTCGACTACAGGCGGCTTAACAAAGTTACGAAACGCGACGTCTACCCCCTGCCACGGATTGATGACGCTCTGGACCGTCTACGCCACGCTCAGTTCTTCACTTCATTAGACCTAAAGTCAGTGTATTGGCAAATTGAAGTCGATGAGCGCGACCGTGAAAAAAGCGCCTTCGTTACTCCTGACGGGCTATACGAATTTAAAGTCCTCCCTTTCGGCCTCTGTTCTGCTCCTGCTACGTTTCAGCGCATGATGGACACTGTGCTCGCTGGGCTCAAGTGGCAGACATGCCTGGTATACTTAGACGACGTTGTTGTGTTTTCCAGCACGTTCGATGAACATCTCGTCCGACTAAGAAGCGTGCTGACTGCAATAAGCGAGGCAAATCTGACCATCAAGCCCGAAAAATGCTTCTTTGGCTTCCGGGAACTCAAGTTCCTAGGTCACGTAGTCAGCTCCCAAGGTGTCCGACCAGACCCAGAGAAGTTGACTGCCGTTGCAGAGTTCCCTCGTCCTAAGGACAAGAAGGCTGTTCAACGGTTCCTAGGACTCTGCGCATACTACCGTCGTTTTGTTGAAGGCTTCTCAAGAATTGCGGAACCTCTCACAAGAATAACGCGACAAGACGTCCCCTTTGTGTGGACGGATGACCAAGAACAGGCCTTTACAGACCTGCGCCAATGACTTCAATCAGCACCAGTGATGGCACATTTTGACGAGGCCGCGGAAACTGAAATTCATACCGATGCAAGCAACGTGGGACTAGGAGCCATTCTGGTGCAATAGCAAGGCGGCGGAGAACGTGTAATCGCTTATGCGAGCCGCAGTCTCACGAAGGCAGAAGTTAACTATTCGACAACCGAAAAGGAATGTTTAGCCGTCGTCTGGGCCATCAGCAAGTTCCGACCTTACGGCCGGCCATTCCGAGCGGTCAGTGACCACCACTCGCTCTGCTGGCTTGCCAATCTCCGAGATCCGTCGGGCCGCCTCGCTCGTTGGAGCCTCCGCCTTCAGGAGTACGACATAACTGTCGTCTACCGGTCCGGCCATAAGCCTAGCGACGCTGACTGCCTGTCACGTGCTCCCATTCCTTTGACGTCATCCGACCTGGAGCAAGATTTGCCGTTTCTGGGGGTCGTCGACGCGACGAGCATGGCTAACCATCAACGCGCAGACTCTGAGCTGCTTCCACTTATTCGGTATTTTGAGGGAGCTGACATTGTTGACCCGCGCCCGCTTTCAAGGGGTTTGACGTCATTCTGTTTGCGGAACGATGTTCTGTATAAGAAGAATTTCGACAACAGCCAGGAGACGTTCCTCATCGTCGTTCCGGCAGCGCTACGCGAGGAAGTGTTCCAGGCGTGCCCCGACGCCCCATGTGCCGGTCACTTAGGCTTCGCGAGGACTCTAGCACGCATACGCCAGCGATACTATTGGCCACAGCTTTTTTCATCTGTTCAGCGGTATGTGAAAACGTGCCGTGACTGCCAGAGACCTAAAGCCCCACCCGTCAAGCCTGCCGGCCTGCTTCAGCCTTTGGATCCGCCTCCGACGCCGTTCCAGCAAGTTGGAATGGATCTTCTTGGTCCGTTCCCTATCTCATCCTTTAAAAACAAATGGATAATCGTGGCAACCGACTATTTAACCCGATACGCGGAGACCAAAGCTGTGCCCCGAGGTACTGCGGCTGAAGTTGCCAGCTTCTTCGTCCAGAACATCGTGCTGCGTCACGGCGCACCCACTGTACTCATTACTGACCGTGGTGCAGCGTTTACAGTGGAGCTATTGAAAGAAGTCGTTACGCTCACCCACACCAATCACCGAAGGACCACCACCTATCATCCCCAAACTAATGGCTTGACAGAGCGCTTAAACAGAACATTGGCCGACATGCTCTCCATGTATGTCGATATGGAGCACAAAACGTGGGATGAAATTGTACCATACGTGACGTTTGCTTATAATACCGCTGTGCAGGAGACAACCGAGTTCACACCATTCGAACTCGCTTATGGCCGTCGCGTTACAACACCCTTAGACGCGATGCTCCCAGTCGACTACGGCGCCACGACAAATGAGACCACTGAAGATTTCATTGAGAAGGCCGAGGTAGCTCGCCAGCTTGCTCGGAACCGCATCCGTACCCAGCAGATTACCGACGCCTGCCGTTACAACCTGGGTCGCCGGAACGTCCAGTATTCGCCAGGCGACCGCGTGTGGGTGTGGACGCCTATCCGGCACCGTGGGCTCTCCGAGAAACTGTTGCGCCGCTACTTCGGACCTTATGAAGTTGTACGCCGCCTCAGTGATGTGAATACGAGGTGGTCCCTCAAAGCTCTGACCCTGGTTCGAGCCGACGTCGCCCTCGTGCTGAAGTCGTCCACGTTGTGCGGATGAAGCCGTACTAGGCCCGCGAGACATAAGCAACCCTCAAAGCCGCTTCTGGACTGTGTACATCTGTGTGTTTTTTTTGTTCTTTTGTATGTTCTCAGCGTTGACCATATTGCTGTACCGTTACACTTGCAGCGACCGGGACGGTCGCTTTTGAGGGGGGAGAAATGACGCGAGGTAGGTTGGAACGCTGCGCCAACGGGCCCCTTGAAGCGAGAACGACGAAGTTCTTGGACGCGCACGTGCTCTCGAACGATCAGCCTTTGCTGAAGCCAGACGCTCGCTGCCAAGCTCGCGCTTACGAACGCTTTTTCCTGGCTGTAGCTTGGACATCTGCCGATTCCTTGCTTGTAGGCAGCAATTGCATGTACTAGCTTCGTGACAATATCAACATGCATGGCATCATATAGATGTTATGGCGTGATATATAATCCATGGCATATGAGTCATTTTCTCATTCAAAACCCAACATTGTAGCTAGTTTTGGCTGGAGTTCCCTCATCTCGGGTAATCATCGGCTATTGTGTGCTAACCTTCTCTGTGATGGCTAATTTTGGCTAACACGTAGGAATCATGCTGGCCTTTTTGTATGTCAGTTCGTACAGCACATGAAACCTGCTAGAATTTTTTGGTTCTATTCGGTTTTAACTTTTATCACATTTATTGCAGTCATGAATGATAAGCATTCATCTGGGTGGGTCTGCTTAACGGGGTTCATTATCGACTTTATTTTTGTGCCTGCGTATTGAGATTTCCACATTTTTCCTTCTTTATGAGAAACGTTCTTAGCACAAAAAGTGTCCAACCAGATGTGCCGTTCAAATTAACTTTGTTAGCTACGCACCTGCATAGTTTGCTCTGCTCAGGACGGACCCGCACTGGGTGTTTTCTCCGCATGCTTTATCCATTAGCTGGGGGGCTGGCCTTTCAAATGCCTGGAGTGATTGCGAATGCTTTGTCCCTGAAATAGAAAGAAAAAGTACTAGTACGTACTAGACTGCTGACAGAAGTGAAGCGTCGCGGCGAGAATCCGAGCACTGCTTCTCGTCCACAAAATTCGCAGTACATGCACGTGATCAAGATGAAGGAAAAAACCCTTTCTGCTAACCACAGTGATCCACTGTCCCTTCAAGCCCGCATCAGCTGGAAATCTATGCGACAAATAGATTTCGCAGCCACGTTCCTCTTGCGCAAAGTTGTGCACATGCTGCACAGTTGTTTATAAGCAGAATTTAGTTTCTTTTTGCTTGAGGTATAACTGAAGACAGAGCGATGCCCTGTCAACAGACTTTTAGAGCACACTAGAGAGCGGAAAACAGGCCATGCATCATACGAACACAGAAACATGTGCAGGCTGCTCCACGGTCACAAACAGGCCAAAGAAGGGAGGTGTGGCCCAGATGGCTCGGAGACGTGTCTCCCGTGCTATAGCAGACGACAAGTTGTCTTCTGGCTCGGCGGTCAAAGAGTATTGCTGGAAATTGCTATACTGCTATGTTGACGTTGAGTATTCCTATGCTAAGAAGCCAGCTGCCTACAAGATGCTTCATGATAATAATCAATCAATCAATCAGTCAATCATTCATTCAAAGTTTATTTAACGTGCCCAGGAACAATCGTAAGGTCTTTGTACTGGCGCACGGGAAAAAATAACAAGAAACAATACAATAAGCAGACTCTACGGAAACAAAACTACCAATAAAAAACAACAAAGGCCAATATTCATAATAAAATATCAGGGATAAAGGACGCTATAAAATTGCATATATACAACTATCCGCAGGCAAAACAAGGAAAAAATGTCAACAGTGTACGACACTATGTTAGTACATGTTAAGTTCTGTGCATTTGTGTCTTCGAGCTTCAATCTCATGTTTTCCGTTTATCTCCAACAATTTACAGTTTTCGTTTCCGTTGTATCTCTTCGGCTTTTCTGAACATTTGCGAGGAATGTACGCGCCCGAACATGATGACCCTGTGCATGGTGTCTGACCATAGCCCCACAATTCTGCTGCTCTTCCAAAAAATCTAATGGTCCGGGCAGCCATTGTTTGGTTGTGGCAATATAGACTCTTGGCTAGAGGGATGGATCTCACGGAAATGTGGAAGGCCTCAGAACACCGCGCAGGTGTTTCTGTGATATGTTTGGTTTACTGGGAGGGTGTGCATTTCTAGAATGATAGCTCTTCCATGCAGACTCGCGTCTACTTGTGGCACGAGCGGCTGCTTCCTCTCATACATGGCTGGACCGGTGCTTCTGAAACATTGTCCGCAGGCTATCTAAGCATTTGCTTCTTCGGGTCGCTACCACCAGTTCTTCTTCAGGAGTTCATCTTGTGGTACAGTAATTCCTCAATATTCGGAATAAATTTTTAGACAAACTTCACCTATCCAGGGTGGCATTGAATCTTAGAGTTTAAGGGATTTCAACGATTATTCTGCTCATTTCAGGGCAAAGGACTCTCGATTCAGAGTCCCTTACATTTGAGCCTGAACGCCAGGTAATGTACCATCGTTTTGGAGAAGTGGCGACTCGTCTGACAGAGCTTGCGATTTATTTCTTGACACCGTTGCGAGCTGTTTCATAGACGTAGGTCATGCTGGTCCTTTGTTCAACGTCGCACAAGCATGTCAGTCATGACTACATCACGCCGTCAAGATCTTGAAGTAGTCTTCCATTGCGATCTGGGACACTTTCGGGTAGCGAAAATACGAATCGGAAACCGTAGGTATCTGCATCTTCGGTATGGTGCCATAGTATAGTGGTGCGTAACTATCAGCTAGGCTTTTCAGGTCCCATTTGCCAAAATCCTGTCGTCATCATCTTCATCATTTTCAGTCTTCTTTAGGTCTGCTGAAAAAAACGGAGGTTCACCCAATGATTTCCAATTTTCGCTGTCCTGAGCGAGCGAATTACACATAAAGTCCGCGTACTTCCTTTTCCCCGTCTTTCTGCCTTCCTCGGAGGCGTTTTCTCCCTTAGTATCCAGCCCCGCCACCGAATCCCGGCCGCGGCGGCTGAATTTTGATGGAGGCGAAGTGGCAGAGGTCCGCGTATACTGCACGATGTAAGTGCGCGTTGAAGAACCCCAGGTGGTTGAAATTTCCGGAGCCGTCCATTACGGTGACTCTCATAGTCATATCGTGGTTTTGGGACGTAAAACCCCGAGAACAATCATCGTCAATCCACTCGTAGCCAGTCTTGTGTCCTCTTTGTCTACCTGTTCTTTGTCTTCTGCTTTAATTTTCCTGCCCAGGTTCACTTATTTATTTAT
Organism: Hyalomma asiaticum; assembly: GCA_013339685.2. Classification (NCBI taxonomy): domain Eukaryota; kingdom Metazoa; phylum Arthropoda; class Arachnida; order Ixodida; family Ixodidae; genus Hyalomma; species Hyalomma asiaticum. Next base: position 81,217,293 of record CM023481.1, on the reverse strand, counting down.
TTATTTATTTATTTATTGAAAATACCTTACAGGCCCGAAGGCATTGAGTAAGGGGGGTTACAGTGAAAATCGCATGTAAATTTCCAAACAAAAACGGTACAATGTAGGCTAGTAATAACAACAACAAAAAAATGCGGCGCACAAATTTAACAAAACAATAAGTCAGCAATACGTAAGCATGGTGATGAAATATATAAGAACACTCCGTAACATATAAAGGCTCGGAAAACAATTAAAAGAACATCAAGATGAAATATTAAGGAAATGCATCTGAAGTTTTTGCCGAAACGTGTTGGGGTTACTATCAGAGGCGATATCGTCGGGACGATCATTTGACATGCGGATGGCTTGTTGTAGTGCTGATGTGTTGAACGCGTTTGTGTTTCCAAAGATGCCAGTGAAGATGAGATGGTTATGTAATCTGCGTGACGTGTAGAGCGGGCGTTGAAGGTGCAACAACGATGTTTTGTTACTGTAGACGTACTTATGAAATAGGCATAACAAGGACACGTGACGACGAACATTTAATGCTTGGAGGGAATGATGGAGTTTAAGCTGAGTCACACTGGAATTGATGTCGTAGTTCCTAGAAATGTAACGGGTGGCTCGGTTCTGAATTGTTTCCAGCATGTTAATTTGATACTGAGCTGAAGGGGACCAAAGAGATGAGACATATTAAAGTTGCGGGCGGACGAAAGTTAGGTATGACATCTTGCGAATGTTAGTGCGACAATGACGAAGGTTTCGGCGTAAATACCCCAACGTTTTGGAGGCTTTTGCACAAACATGGGTGATGTGATCAAACCAGGAAAGCCCTGGTGTAAGCTGGAGGCCAAGATACTTGTAAGAAGTCGCCGTGGAGAGCCTGTCACTTTGTATATGGTAAGTGAAGTTAGAAATGACCTGTTTACGTCCAAAAGAAACAACTTTACACTTGTTCAACGTCATAAGCCAAGTGCTACACCAGTTAGAAATACTGTTGAGATCATCTTTAAGGATGGAGTGGTCGTTAGGACAGTTTATAGGTCTGTAGAGCATGCAGTCATCAGCGAAGATTCTTATATGCGATGATATGTTAGTTGGGAGGTCGTTGATGTAGATAAGGAAAAGGAATGGGCCAAGAACGCTCCCCTGTGGGATGCCAGAGGAGACGTACGAAGAGGGAAAGGAAGAATTATTAACGATTGTGAACTGCTTACGAAGCGACAGAAAATTGCGTAGCCAAGATAAAGTGAGGGAGTCTAATCGGAGGGCAGATAATTTTGAAATAAGGCGACAATGGGCGACACGATCAAATACTTTAGCAAAATCAAGCAATATGCAATCAATTTGTAGGCCATAATTTATGTTGTAATGAATGGCTGTAGTAAATTCTAGTAACTGTGTTTCGCATGACATGCCCTTTCTGAATCCGTGCTGGTTTGGAAAGAAGAATTTGTTAGTCTCGAAGTTACTGCATACGTGGGAGGCAATTATGTGCTCGAGGAGTTTGCAACATATGCATGTGAGCGAGAATGGGCGATAATTTTTAGGTGAGTTCTTGTCTCCGGATTTAAAAATGGGTACTACTTTGGCAATTTTCCAGTCCGGAAGTTTTCCAGACGATAGCGACTGTCGAAAAATGTGGTATAGTGCAAAGCTAGATATGGAAACAGTATTTTTGAGTACCTTAGATTTGATATCATCTATACCAGCTGATGAGGATGCCTTAATCTGTTTAATTCGACACGCGATACCATCCACCGTGATTTCAATAGGCTGCATGCATTGGAAGTTGTAATCAGGGATATGTGGCACGTCAGAAGAATCTTCTTGGCTAAATACAGATGAAAAAAATGTATTAAAAGTGTAGAGCACTCGTAATCTGAAAGCTGAAGGTTGTTTTCATTAAGTAATGACAGCTGGTTGGAACCGTGGTCAGGGGATATGAGGCGCCAGAATTTCTTTGGATTATTTTGCAGAAGAGAAGGTAGGTCGTTGTGAAAATATTTGTCTTTGGCGTTGCATATTGCTTTACAGTAGTCAGTCAAGTACTGCGTGTATTTGTCCCAAGTGGAGGGCGTAGCAATGCGTTTGGCATTGCAGTACAGGCGTTTTTTTTCTTGTTTCTTTGCATACGGAGGGATTTAGTGAACGAGGGATTAGATATACCATTAGAAACAGTGATAGCAGGCATATATTGGTTTATCAATGAAGACATCTTGTCTATAAAAAGCACCCAGTTTTCATTTACAGACCGGATGTAGAATGACGGAAAGAGGTCTTCGCTTAAAAATTCTTCGAGCTGTGCATTTATATTGCCAAACTCTGCTTTGCTGTAGTCCCGAATTTTCTTTTTGGATTTCCTGAAAATGGTACAGGTAAGTCCAACGCTCAATTAAATTGTGATCACTAAAGCCCCTTAGGCAAGAGACTGTCTTCACTGAACCAGGAGCATTAGTTAGCAACAGGTCTAACGTATTTATACTATCTGTTGGTTGGTCAATGACTTGCGAGAGGTTGAAGTCCAGGACTAACTTAATGTATTATGTGGAAAGGCAGCATGGTGATGATAAGTTTGTCCAATCAATCAGCGGAAGGTTGAAGTCACCGAAGAGGTAAACTACATCTGCAGGGCAAGGATCTTTGGTATTTTTGACTTCTTTCTCGTGATTCACGTAAGGATATTAGGTACCCGTGTCTGTTCCCTCGTCCGATCCGCTCGCTCCTATCTCATAACTCACAACTATTATATGGCGAGCATGTTCCGTGCGGAACGTTGTTCGCAGAAATGCCAAGCAAGGAGACGGGCAAATATATTGTGAGACGGAAAGTTCTGCAGAGTGAAAAGGGTGTGGAGATGAATGGAGGAAGGAGATGAATGGAGAGGAGGACCGGCTGCACAGGTGACAGGACGGAGCTCAGCGGTAGCAGAGCCACTGACAGCCGTGACAAGAACACATGGTATGATGTTATAATGACGTCAGCTCTCTCTACTTAAAAGCGCGTTCTCACTTTGGCGGACATTGCTCGCCCTGGACTTTCTCGACGTGGCGCAATAGTGAATGCGACCGCTGTAACTCCCAAAGAGAACACGATCGATTGTGACGCCGTAGAGGTGCGCCTTGTGAACGTGCTGGAAAAAGAAGAGCCGATCACGAGCAGCGGTAGTTGAAGCCAACTGTCACCGTAGCAAAGGTGTAGGTATTCCAGTAAAGGAAGCACGGACCAAGCGCCGGCAAAGAAATGAACATCCTGAGTGGTAGCCAAGCAATGCTTTACAGCAGTAAACCTTGCTTAGCTTTCATGCTCCTTTGCTCTTCTTCTCCTAGCTTAGCATAACATTGCTGAGGCTTACATTCAGCTCCGCTTTTCATTGGTGTTTCCTATTGTTGCGCCATGCCTAATTTTTCTCAGTTTTACGCATTCTGGTACTCATGTACTTTCAACTGATACACAGCTGCAAGTTTCTGGTCATTGCTTCGTGATGTCTCCCGTATGCACTCCAGCTGATTCTTATCCTACGGAAAACATCATCTTCATGAAGAGGCTTCTGTGCTCGTACTGCCCTAGACAGGCACACATTCCAATTTCAATTCATATTTAAATTTTTATTTCAAGAAGAATACAGGAAAGCCCGAACAAAAAGTTGATAATTGGCACTTGAGTATTCGGGCCCCCTCTACAAGGCGTGCAACAAGATAACAAATTATACACACATATCCATGTAGCGCATTCAATATCAAAGGAAGTAAAGAGGTTAAGGCGTATTCTTATTTGATCGCATGTGGTATATCGTATTTCAACAATATTAGTAGGACCGCTACACAGAAAAAAAGATAAAAGTGAATAAAACTTTAAAACATAGCAGTTTGTGAAAGCATATGTCATCATTACAGTTAGCTATTGGTGTGGCATCAAATGGTAATTAAGCATTTGATATCACTGGTTTATTACAATGCAAGGACGAGCTCGGTGCTGATTGTTCGCTTTTGATTACATGTCGGTGTCTGTGGCCATGTTTACCTGGTAAGCAGCGGGGCGCTGCCACGATTGTGCATAACCTCGTTTTGTCTGCACGTCACGGGTTTAAGCTCCAAAAAAAGAAATTCTTCGTTTTCATAAAGCAGAATTATTTATGTGAAAACAAAAAACATTTCGTTTTGCAGCATATTGTAAAATATGACAACAACACCTGCTCGTAAGTATTGGGACAGCTTCCCCATTGGTCGCTCTCGCCCTCCCGTTCTCGCATATTTTGTGGGTCTCCCTGTCATGAAAGAGTGCCGGCTCAGAGGGGGACGAATCCCGGAAGCGTGCGCCTGCACTCAATCGCGCCAAATCTGCGTCGCGCAGAACGGGGGTCGCGCACCACTTGGTAACGTTGCAGCGAGCAAACGTGTTGTGTTCCGTACAAAGATCTCCGATCTCGTTCCAATTAAGCAGATCCTTTTTTATGAGGTTGGCAATGCTAATCCCTTTTTAAAGGGGTTAACATTGTTAAAGGGATTTAGCAATACAGGAAGCGTACGTATGTCGAACACTCTGCTCACCATATTTATTCCTTGAAAAAGTACTTTTATTCAATGTTACGCATAGCATGCAAGGGTGTTCTGGTTCTAAGGATCTAATCTGTAGTTTTCTGTTACTATTCTTAGTCAGGTTTCTATGTATTATTTTTGCTTTGGCCAATTAATTTTTAATCTTATGCCGTACTCCACTCAGGACAACAGTCGTGTTTTGTAGTTCATCACCGTGATTGTTGAACGAAACCTGAGCAATTTATGGCTGCAAACCCTAAATTGCTCAAGTATTCGCTGTTAGTTCTGATTCCTTGGTGTTCGCAATGGAAACGCTTGAGAACTTCCTCTAAGCATGCAGTAAATAAGACTGGAGGAAACATATGTCCCTGACTAACCCCTGTGTCGATCGAACATTTAGGGGCGAGGCTCCTTATGGCGTGGGTCTGTCCTTCCTTCGATGTAGTATGTAGCGACCTGCAGTTTCATGAAGTGCTCACTAGAAGGCGTGATGGCGCTGCGGTGCTTGATTGATTCAGACGTATGGGAACGCGTAGTATGGGAGTCAAAAGGACAGAAAGTGGAGCGAGTTGGTAAGGATCCATAGTCAAAAGAAGAACGCCGACTAACAACTCAAGTTGTTAGTCGGCGTACGTGTTGTTCACTTCTCCCCTTGTGTACGTGTCTTGCACGCCTCTTCTTTTGAGTATGGGAGTCCGTCCGTCCGTCTGGGAGTCCGACCTATACACGTCTGTCTGTCTGTCTGTCTCTCTGTCTGTCTGTCTGTCCGTTGTCCGTCCGCCCGTCCGTCCGTCTGTCTGTCTGTCTGTCTGTCCGTCCGTCCGTCCTCTGTCTGTCTGTCTGTCCGTCCGTCAGAGCGCTGAGGTGCTGCTTAGCTAGTACGTGAATTGATCAATAGATGGCGCGGAGGCGCTCGCTGCGTGCTCAAGTGTGATAGGAGAGCGCTAGATGGCGACACACAGTGTTTGTCACTGTGTGTCGGCATAGGCGACGATTGGGCATAGGCGACGATTGTGTACAGCTTTTGAGGGAAATATATCGAGAAAATACAGTTTGCATAGAATGGGAAGGAATAAGTAGCAGAGAGAACGTTGATATTAGCAAGGGGCTGAGACAGGGATGTCCTTTGTCGCCGCTGTTATTCATGCTGTACATGGTTAGAATGGAAAAAGCGCTAGGAGATAGCCACATTGGTTTTAATCTGTCACACAAACAGGGCGGCGTGATGATTGAGCAGATGCTTCCGGGTTTATTTTATGCTGATGATATTGTCTTATTCGCAAACAGTCGAGATGATATACAACGGCTGGTGAATATATGCGGGAAGGAAGGCGAGGATCTAGGACTAGGATTTAGTGTAACAAAATGCGGATTGATGGTATTCAATGATCCCAACGACCAGGCGGTATCCATACAGGGCCAAGAAATACAGAGAGTAAGCGAATACAAGTACCTTGGCGTATGGGTAAATGAGGGCGATAGATACATGAAGGTACAGGAAAAAGCCTTGGCAGCAAAGGGAAAGAGGAACGCAGGAATAATGAAGCACAGAGCGTTATGGGGACACAATAGGTACGAGGTGCTTAGGGGTCTGTGGAAAGGGGTAATGGTACCGGGGCTTACATTTGGGAACTCAGTGGTGTGCATGAGGCCAGAGATACAATCGGGAATGGATGTGAATCAAAGAACTGTGGGACGCCTCGCGTTGGGTGCTCACGGGAAAACTACAAACGAGGCTGTAAAGGGCGATATGGGATGGGCGAGTTTTGAGGCAAGGGAAGCGCAGAGCAAAATAACGTTTGAAGAAAGGCTAAGGAATATGAAAGAGGTTAGGTGGGCAGTGAAGGTGTTCCGCTATTTATATAGAAAGAGCGTTGACACGCAGTGGAGAAAGATAACTAGGAGGCTCACCAGTAAATATACGGCTCTAAGAGAACTGACAACAAAGAGCGTAAAGGGAAAAGTCAGAGAGGCGGAGAAGATTTACTGGAGGACAGCGATGGAAAAAAAACCGACTCTGAATAACTACCGAGAGGGCAAAAACGAAATAAAGAGGGAGGCATTTTATGATAATCAAGAGGAAGCGCTTTATTGTTTGAAGCGAGATCGGGCTGCCTTAGAACGCGTGTTTATAAAGCGAAATTCAGTAAAGAAGAAGAAAAATGCACATGCTGTGATGAAGATAGGGAAACGACAGAGCATGTTCTGATTGAATGCGGAAATATCCACCCAGGTGTACGTTTGGGCACCACCCTACATGAAGCCTTGGGTTTTAGGGCGAACAACGGGAAGCTGAACATAGCCGCGATTGAAATAAGTAAGAGACGGTTGGAATACTGGTGGCAGAAAACTAGAGAGAACGGACAAAAATAATTATAGGGAAAAATATGGAATTTCTGCCATAAGGGGCAGGGAACTGGGATATGAAATTCCGTTTTTGATATGGCATGATCGATTTGATTGAAGTGGGACGAATCCCGGAAGCGTGCGCCGCACTCAATCGCGCCAAATCTGCGTCGCGCAGAACGGGGGTCGCGCACCACTTGGTAACGTTGCAGCGAGCAAACGTGTTGTGTTCCGTACAAAGATCTCCGATCTCGTTCCAATTAAGCAGATCCTTTTTTATGAGGTTGGCAATGCTAATCCCTTTTTAAAGGGGTTAACATTGTTAAAGGGATTTAGCAATACAGGAAGCGTACGTATGTCGAACACTCTGCTCACCATATTTATTCCTTGAAAAGTACTTTTATTCAATGTTACGCATAGCATGCAAGGGTGTTCTGGTTCTAAGGATCTAATCTGTAGTTTTCTGTTACTATTCTTAGTCAGGTTTCTATGTATTATTTTTGCTTTGGCCAATTAATTTTTAATCTATGCCGTACTCCACTCAGGACAACAGTCGTGTTTTGCAGTTCATCACCGTGATTGTTGAACGAAACCTGAGCAATTTATGGCTGCAAACCCTAAATTGCTCAAGTATTCGCTGTTAGTTCTGATTCCTTGGTGTTCGCAGTGGAAACGCTTGAGAACTTCCTCTAAGCATGCAGTAAATAAGACTGGAGGAAACATATGTCCCTGACTAACCCCTGTGTCGATCGAACATTTAGGGGCGAGGCTCCTTATGGCGTGGGTCTGTCCTTCCTTCGATGTAGTATGTAGCGAGCTGCAGTTTCATGAAGTGCTCACTAGAAGGCGTGATGGCGCTGCGGTGCTTGATTCATTCAGACGTATGGGAACGCGTAGTATGGGAGTCAAAAGGACAGAAAGTGGAGCGAGTTGGTAAGGATCCATAGTCAAAAGAAGAACGCCGACTAACAACTCAAGTTGTTAGTCGGCGTACGTGTTGTTCACTTCTCCCCTTGTGTACGTGTCTTGCACGCCTCTTCTTTTGAGTATGGGAGTCCGTCCGTCCGTCTGGGAGTCCGACCTATACACGTCTGTCTGTCTGTCTGTCTCTCTGTCTGTCTGTCTGTCCGTTGTCCGTCCGCCCGTCCGTCCGTCTGTCTGTCTGTCCGTCCGTCCTCTGTCTGTCTGTCTGTCCGTCCGTCAGAGCGCTGAGGTGCTGCTTAGCTAGTACGTGAATTGATCAATAGATGGCGCGGAGGCGCTCGCTGCGTGCTCAAGTGTGATAGGAGAGCGCTAGATGGCGACACACAGTGTTTGTCACGTCTTTGATGATGTACTGGGCAAGATTCACGGAAGATTCGCGGTTCTTACCGATGAACATCCGGAGCTTCGCCCACTCATCATCATTCACTCCTTGGATATGGGTGGATTTTTTTCTACTCCTCTAGTAGAGGAGTCTGAAGGAACGCGCTCGCTTGATGCCGCTATATTGGCAAAGTTTATCAACAGCACAAAGTTCACGCTGCTTAGCGCGGTCGCGCGGTATGAAGCGCGCGCCGGAAGAAATGAACACAAGATAACTTAGCTCGCAGGTCTGATGTGCCTTTATCTCTGCCATTCGACCGTCGCATGAAATTTAGCGCCGTTTCACGGCCGCATCACCGAGAAGCGAGAGAGCTGGCGAGATGATGTGGAAGCATGTATCTTTCTCTCTCTCTCTCTCTCTCTACACTTCAACGCGCCGTCTCTCTCGTTTGCTGGTGCTGTGGTCAACGGCTGTGCGGAGCGGGGAGGCGGCTGTCAACGTAAAACGGCCCTTACGCCATCATGCCACCGCGTCTCATCAGAAAGCCTGTCCAAGAGCTCCAGCAGAATGCTACTGGTGCTGAGGCAAGGCGCGTTTTACTTCTCATGTAATCATTGGAACACTGTCATTCGAAGCGCATTCGAGGCCGCGCCAGCTGTAACTGCTCGAAAATGTGCCTAGGCCGGCGCGGGAACAGTGGCGTGCAATATGATCTTCTGTAGCCCGCATCGCGCCCAAACTTAGCCGACAGTAAGCCGAGGACGCTGCTCGCGTTCTCCCTTTTCACACGCTTTCCCCCGTGCCGTAAGGCGAACGCTTTTTCCTCTGCTCAAATTCCACCGCGTGGTACGCACGAAATATTGACCATAGAACAGTAACACAGAACGTAAATAGCCGTTGACCGCCTGCCCATGGGGCTCGTTTCGCATCAGCCATACTCCTCTGTGAGTGACATGCCGTGGTCATTCAATCCCTTCGTGCGAGCCTGGCCACGCCCAAGTGCATGCTTACTATCATGCGTGCTCTCGTGGGCAACATGGAAGTGCAAGATTCTTTCCTGCGAGCGCTTTGGCTTCAATGAATTCCACCGCACGTCCAGGCAATTCTGCATGCTAAGGTTGCGCTACCTCTCGACCAACTTGCCGAGATCGCTGACCGCGTCATCGAGGTTAATTAGCCACAGTCACCGCCCATCATCCAGGCTGTCGTAGCACCGCTGTCACTATAAGCCCACGTTCACTATAATTCAGATTGCCCCTAAAAACTGCTAGTGTGGGTGATTCGAAGTGTCGAACTAACGTAGCCCTGCACCGCAAACGTCATTCTAATGCAACGATGGGTTATACTGTGCCACTCGACAACTCTTTTTACTTCCTATTTGCTCTATCTCATTCTGCGTGTGCGTTTACATCACTAATAATAATAATAATAATAATAATAATAATAATAATAATAATAATAATAATATATAGCACAAGTGCAAATACTGAAATCAGACCATTTTATCGTTTAATTTGCACTTGAAGTCCGCTTCTATGCCAAAGGCCGCGTCGTACGTAAGTATTTGGCAGAGCAAGCTAGGCCTTGAGGCACGCGACTGATGCGGTTTGTGTTGACTCATTGGGCAGGATATAAAGACTGAGTGTATGCAACTATGTTGTACGTCAAGCGCGTACAGCGCCTAAGATTCAAAGCAAGTTCTGCACATTTCAAAGCTATAAAGCGGACAAATTTGTGCAGTAGTGGGAGTGCACTTGCAATAGCCACTAGGTGTGACACCCCTCAGCGTTTGAATGTGACATGTGAGTGCAATGTCAGCATTTCTAGCACAAGCAAGGAGTGAAAAGAACATAGCAAAAGCACACACCTTTCTCGTTATGCATACTGCATCGGCTTCAATTTTTCCAGGATTTCAAAGGGGCCTTACAAGTTCCAACACTTTTGAACATAGTCAGTCTCTCGAGGATGGTTCTATAAAGAGGTCAGGGAAAATATTAACGCACTGCACGCACCACTGAATTCGCAATTCGGTTACACAGCTGGAAGGCACCCGCTGACGTCACCGGGGCTACGACTACGCCACTTGTTTTCTTCAGCCCTTTAAGAGATATACGCCCATTTCTTTCACTTGTTGAATTCAAAACGATAAATAAAGCATAGCAGATTATCTTCCACTCTCATGAAATCAGCCAACGCTGTTTCTTTCTCAAGCGAATTAGCCGCGCCTGCAGTGATGTCATTTTTTGAAAGAAGAGCGGGCGAAACAATACCATGGATTCCCTTTAGCGTGCAGTGCAATAATACTTGACTCAAACGTTCACAGCACCCTTCACGAATCATCGGCACCGTTTTCTGACTCTACCCAGAAAAAAAGAGAAAAAGAAAAGAGGGCTTCAAGCTTGCACTAAGCCGCGAAAAGCTCATAAACAGCGAAGCTGATCGGTGACATGCTTATTGCTGTAACGAGGTTGAACTTGGCCACGTATTCCACATCTGCTCCGCGCCGTCGATTTCGTTCTCCCGTGGCGGCAAGCCTTCGACCTTCGGATCGCGGTTTATTCTTCGCGAGTGCGATTTAGCTTCAAGCTACCCATGGCTGCATGCGTTTGTGCATAGCCTCGCGCCGTGAGAGGACGCATGCTATCGTGGTGCGATGCAATGCACAAACGCAGATCTTAGCGGCACCCTGTGCACTAGGCGTATCAAAGCACACAGGATTTACCTTCTTTTTCTCCTGCTTGCGACCGCCAGCCACCGTTTTGCCGGTGTTAGTAGCGGCCGTAGGCCATGTGCGCAAGAGAAGAAAGAAGCTCGCGTGTGGTAGCATCGTATGTGTTCAGGAACATCATCATCATCAACACTGCGCATTCGGTATTGCAGAATTCGCCCGCTCTCTTGGGGAGATGAGCTAACGATGATGATAGTTTTTTTGTTTGCCGGACAAGAAAGGATTTGCTAAACTGCTTTGCTGTTAAAAGTGCTGTAGGACCCCTTTAAGAAAGTGCGCAAGGTTAGAATGCACGATGTATCTAGGCACTTGCGTGCAATGACATCAGCGCCTTCGAAAATATACCAACAAGCAATCGATGATGCATATATACCGTACGCATCAAGAAGAGGAGAGGGCGTACAGTGTGGCCACGTCTTATCAATATTCTTGTGGCGCGTCCAGTGCTGTCTGTGTTCGTGCATCACCGGATCATCCTGTTGTAGCATGTTTGAGAGCGCTAATTACAAGGCTTGGAAACGCTTCGTAACGTGGTACTTTTAGGGGCGAAGCTCCTTACGCCGTGGGTCGTTCCATCCTCTGTTGTCCCTCGCAGCCACCTCGGGCGGACATAAGCCGCCCTTGATTGCTAAATAACCAGCCGAAAGCGAAAATAGACATTTTCTTCTTCGCCCTTCCTGACTGTACAAGAAACATTCCTGAAACCCTATACAAAGAGTGAAGGGAGACTCATAACAAAGTAAACTACGTTCAAAAGCATCTAAACGGCGAAAGTAAATGTGTAATACACGAAAAAAGACCAAGAAATGAACAAGTTGTATTATTAAGTCATTGGCGCACATGTATATCACAGCTCCTAGAATGCGCAAAACCTCCTTGTAGAACATTTTGAGGCAAGAGAAATTTTTTTATCAGTATGACATTACAGCAGCCATGTCTGCCTTGAAAATAAAAATAAAAACTTCACAATTTAATGCGAAAACATACTTAACACTTGCCGTCTACAACAAGCCGTATTCCCGCAACACACGCGTAGTCCAAGGGTCGGGAGCGCGGTCGAAGCTTCCACTTTCGTAGAAGAGGGGAGATGAGAGTCCCAAACCAGCTCCTCGACGCAAAATACTTCGGTGGGCTTGGTGGCAGTGCACTTTCTTCTTTTTCCTTGCTGCGGCGCTCCTGTCGTGTCTTTCTTCTTCTTGGACGTACAAACAAAAAAGGGCACCGTACCATGAGCAAAAAAAAAAAAAAGATAAACGGGGAGGACGGTAAATTCTTCCAACATTCTTCCGTACACCGATTGTTACCTATCGGGATGGCCGTAAACAAAAGAAGAAAAAACGCACAGCTGAAAGGAGCAAAGAGGAAAACTATTCACTAGGGTAATTAAACGGTCTGAATAAAGCACAACCACACACTTCGCGCAGCCGCCGAAGTCGCTCGCTCAGTCCGCACGCGCTCGTATGACGGACATCGCGCTCTCTTTCGCGGCCATTCAGGTGGCTTTCGGTCGGTTCATTTTCCCTCGCTTTTTTCTGTTTTTCTTTTTTTGTTTTTGAATGTGACGACTTCTCCGGCAGCTCCGCGCACTCGAGCTCATGCGCGCTGTCACGAACGCACAAACACCCGCGTGCACAGAGCTTCCTTCTAGGCCGTCTAACATTCACCCAGGGGAAGAGGGGAGGAGGGGGAGAGAGAGAGAGTGACAGGAAAAGAAATAAATATAATGGCGTTGTGGTATCACTGGCGGATTTGGAGCAGTCACCGAAATCCTGGAGGGAGCGCTCGATTTTCACGAATCCAAATCTGCCAGCGGAGTGCTAGAATGCTCCGCGAGCGAGTATACACACTCTAAAAACTGCAGCCGGTTTCCAAGGAGTGACACGCCCGAGCTACTCTTTAGGGCATCGTTCTACTCTAGTAAAACGTCGGATGGAGTGAAATGTCCATGCCTCTTGCGGCATGAGAGAGTAAAATGCAATTTCACTGCTGCCACACACATGTGATGCTCGCATTCGCAGCCGCAAACATGGCGGCTGGGGTGGGAGCGGACGATTGAAGAAGACAACAGCCGCTTTGTGAAGTACTTTTCGATGGAACTATAGCAGCGGCCTTCTTACGACTTTCACGTACAAGCTTTCGCGTACAAACGCGTGCAGTGTACGTTTAATGAACGGTGCCTTCCTCGACTACGAGCCTCAACCGACGGGAGTGTCATAAAGCTGCTGCAGATGCGCTTGCGACGGGTGTGGCGCCGCCAGGGCACATGAGTTCCTGTGCCGCACGTGCGCGTGTGCTTCGTGTGTGCGAACGTTTTTAGTTAGCACAGAAGGAAGGCCAGCTGGGAAGAACGTCCGGTCCCGAGCCGAGGAGTCGACCCCGTCCGGCACACCTGGAAGTGGTTAGTCCGGCGAGTGTCCCCCTTTTCAGCCTCGGACCACACAAACTGTTAACCGGTGTGTGTCTCCGCACGTGCACGTGGCCGCGTGACGTGATCGTCTCCGGCGTCGTTTCCCGGACTTTCGGTAATTACGGCCATGGGCGGGTCAAGTACGTACACCTCCCATCCTCTCCCTCCTCCCTCGCCCAGGAGCCAATGGGGGAGAAGTCCGGACAACAAAAAGCGCGGGACCTAGAGAAGGACCCCGGGAAGGAAAGAACTTGGAAGAGAACGCTCTTGTAAATATGTAAATAAACGTCTTTTAAGTTTTTCTCTACCTCTGCCTCGGCTCTCGTCTCCCGAAGCCCAAGTGCCTGCGAGTCGTCTCCGCCGCTCCGCAACACGCTACCCGCTGGTCGGCTAAATCAGCAGGCCAGTCGCAACAGGAGTCATAGCGAGCTGCCTCTCCTGTGTTTTTCCCCGATCGAACGGCCGTACCCGTGCTAGTGAAACCCGGCAGCCTACACGCCTCGGATTCTTCGCTTACGTGTGCGAAACGAAGAATACACTTTCAGTGACACAGTAAGCTGTTGTGATCGTCGACGGGTGGTCTCCGAAGACTCACTGGATATAACTCATACATGTAAAGAAAAAGGCTTCGCTACGACTTCGGCATCGAGCCGTGTGACGGCCATGAGCGCGTCGACGGTGAAAATACCGTGACTGCGATCCGTCCCGTTCGCAAGTATGGTAAGTACAGCATAGTACCCTAAACACTTCTGATGGCAGAGACTATATTTCATCTGTGTGCAGAATAATGAAGAACGAGGAGTGCATATTTTGTGATCGCCTAGCAGGTTGTTCGCCGTACAGAAGTGCTCGACGGACTCGAAACGGGACGCCGTCGGTAATGAAGCGGGTGGTAGCGGAGCACCCGCGTGCCGCGTTTCTTCGCTGGCGTTGATGAAATTCAGCCGCTATTATGTTCGTACTCGCGTCCTCAGATGCACTTAACATCGCGAAGCAGCACTGCGAACTCGCGTTTGCCCGTAAAACGGAATGCCAGCTCATGATAGGAATACGTTAATCTAAAAAACATTGTATATTTTCCGCGCGTTCAGATTAACAGATCTGTGTGGCGAGCGGCTACCTATGAGCCAACGCTAAATATACACCTGTTCTATGCATACTTTTTGTTAAATTACGCAGAACAGTACTTTACCACTGGCGCTACATAGCAGGTCAAGTATACGGGTTATATATACGGGACTTCAGTGTAAGACGGTATATCGCGAGTGTGTTGTGGGCTTTGTGCTTTGCTTTGGTTGTGTTATTGCCGTGTATGTGCGTTCGTGTCATGTCAGCCTGTATGTTCTATGTTCAGTGGGATGTAATTAAATGCCTGCTAATTGTAGCATGGTCGAAAAACGCAGTGGTTGCCTTTTTTTTTGTCTCTGCTACTCCCTCTGGGAGTACTAGCACCCCGCTTGGTGGGGTAGTAGAGCTCCCTTCAACAGAGTGTTCGAATCCCCTTCGGAGGCGTCCTACTACTCTCTCTTGGTGAGAGTACCGGTACCCTGCAATGGGGTTGATCTACTCTGAAAAAAACGGAGTTAAATTTGGGACACGAAAGTACTCCCCCAAAGTGAGTGCCCCGCACTCTCTTTGTTTTTAGAGTGCAGGAAGTCAATGAGCACGTCATACAAACCCAACTTCCGCGCAGTACGTTTCTGTGGCAACCAGAGACGCTTTCCCAGGCACATTTTGAGTGCAGCAGTTTCAGAGTTGTTTACATTCAATTCACGCATTCTGTGCTCAAGCTTTATTACTCTGAGAGCGCACTAAGCGCTAAATACACGGTACGATTTCGCGTTCGGTGCCGTAAGCTCCGCCATGATGCGTACGATGAAAGGGGAGAGGAACGATGAGCACGTAGGGGCGCAGGCTCCGCCGAATTTTGCGCCTTGGCATACGCGCTCGTAAGAGTTCGTGTCTTCATCAACAAGTAGAAAAGAGAGAGTATTGCACATCCCCGCTCTATAAGACCATTGAAAACACTCTCGATAAAGCTGTGTCATCGCGAGCGAGAAACACATCCAAGCCATCCAAACAGTCCAGCGTCAATGACGACTCCGAGGGTAGGCTTAGCTAGAACGACGCCGCTTCTATCCCGTCGTCGTTCGCAACGAACCGCGAACTCGCAATGAAGCGCTTACTTTTGCCAAGACGATAAACGTCTGTACTCACATGTCATGCGTTAACACATCCAATCAGTTTTGTGGAAACATCGGTGTGGAGCGCGACGATGGAAACGAAGCGAGCCGCGTCGGTGAAACGGCCAGTGCCACTATTTAATGGAACTGGCCTTTCGTAATGCGGATTCAGGTCTATCGAATGTTTTGAAAACCGGTGCTGCTTTCCACTTTAAACATACTTACACTCATTTGTAAGCTATTCCATTTCACAACCCAATCGCAGTCAAATATTACACGCCATACCGTCAAATACAGCCTACACCACACTATTCGAGTGGCGGGGAGAACCAGACGATGGCGAGCGGCGCGATGTCACACGTACGGCGCTCGACGTACGCTACGTACAGCACGTCGTAATCACTGCCTTCTGAGCTGGAAGAGCTTCTGCTTGTCCTGCTTTCGTCGCTAAACGCGAGCTCCACTTCCTTGTACACTCCAGCTCCACAGCCGCCGCGAACGCAGCCATTTTGACAGTAAAGACGGAAGTGACGCTGAGGACGCGGCCCGCTTCCGCCCGAATCTGTCTGAATCCGTGCTTCGGCGCTGGA
Organism: Hyalomma asiaticum; assembly: GCA_013339685.2. NCBI lineage: Eukaryota > Metazoa > Arthropoda > Arachnida > Ixodida > Ixodidae > Hyalomma > Hyalomma asiaticum. The sequence goes on along the minus strand of CM023481.1, from coordinate 81,201,213 downwards.
GCAAGTCGGAGCGCTCTGGCGCGGTTTGAGTTGCTCCGAATCTGCCAGTGAAACGCACCAACCCGCTCCCGCTCGACCAGTGAAACACGGGTTCGTCGCGGCGGAGCAAAAAATCCTGCTCTGAATATGCCAGTGAAAAACGCCACAAAATAACTAAAAGGCTTTGTCAGAGCTCGCGTACACGGTTCTCAAAAATGCTTAGGTAGCATTTCCTGCAGTGTTTTTCCCCCCCCCAACAAAGTCGGTATCCCCACCGCTTCTAAGAAGCGCGTGCTAGAGGAGCCAGGACGGACGACAGGCTGAGAAAGACGACAGGCTGAGAAAGATTTTTACATTCTGAAGGGCCGAGAAAGATAAAAAAAGGAAAAACAAAGACTATGCAAGATTTTTACATACTGCACGGGCGTGACACAGTGAAGAGATCGCGGTACGACCACGGCTGCCTGAACAGCTCGCGGTGCACACCTTTCTACGGCTTGAGTGTCGCACGAGCCCGAGCTCGCAGTGACGCCGGTGACACCAGTGGGATATGCGGCGCTCATTGTTCGCGTCGACCAGCCAGGATGCTTTGCCGGTGCTGACGAACGCACTCATCCCTGGAATGCACGCAGTGGACGCAGTCCTCAGATGGAGCGCAAGTGCTGGCAAGGGGATTTGAGGCACAACAGCGTGGAGGGAGGAATCTGGCCGCGAGCACCGGGACAAAAAAGGTCGACGCGAAGGTCGCGGCTTTCGACGTGGGGTGGATCGCCGAAATATATTGTAACGAAGATGCCAAGAGGTCCAACGAGAAAAGGCCAGAACCTTCTTTAATGGCGGCGCATCGTTCCTAAAAACCACGTGCGCCAGAGCGCATTTCCTTGGCACTCGGTGCCCATAATGGGTAGGCAGCTTACTGCGCGTCATTACTCCCCCTGTGAAAAGCGACCGTCCCGGTCGCTGGTTGAGCTGAGAGAGGAAGAAAAAGGAAGAGGGAGGAGAAAGTTCTTCACGCCGTCAGTTGCTGCGGGTGTAGCACAGCTTCATCCGTACTACGTGAACAGTCTCTGGTCATGGCCACCGTCGGCTCGAGCACAAGGTAGTACCCTCAGTGACGACATTGTACTTTACGTCGCTAATTCGTCAGACGATCCTGTACGGTCCGACTTATCAGCGCAATAATTTCTCTGATAGTCCGCTGACGACGGACAGGCTTCCACACCAATACTGTAACACCGGGCTCGTATTGGATGTGCCTTCTTCCACTGTTATAACGGCGGGCGTCGACACTGCTGATCATGGATGCGGTTGCGCGCAAGCTGTCGGCCTTCTTCGGCTTTCTGTACGATGTCTTCGGCGGTGTCGCTTCTCGTTGTTCCGTTGTCGACAGGGAGCATGGCATCTAAAGGCGTTGTAACATGGCGTCCATAAACGAGATCAAAGGGTGTGAATCGCGTGGTTTCCTGCACCGCCGTATTGTAGGCAAACGTCACAGATGGGAGAATTTGGTCCCAAGTGTTGTGCTGGATGTCAACGTACATTGAGAACATGTCTGCTAAAGTTCTTTTGAGGTGTTCCAGTGGATCCATTAGTTTGTGGATGGTAGCCCGTAGTTGTCTGATGGTTCTTCTAGGTTAGCGTGACGATTTCCCGGATTAATTCAGCCGTAAACGCTGTCCCTCGATAGGTTATAAAGACGGAAGGGGCTCCATGACGTAGGACGATGTCATGCACAAAAAATGGTGATTTCTGTAGCGGTTGCACGGGGAACAGGTTTGGTTTCCGCATACTGTGTTAGGTAGTCGGTTGCGACGAATATCCAGTTGTTTCCTGTGAATGATGTGGGGAAAGAACCAAGGAGATCCATTCCCACCTGCCGGAATGGTGCATCGGGGGGTTTCATAGGTTTCAGAAGACCAGCAGGTCTTAAAGGTGGCACCTTGCGTCGCTGACAATCCCGGCAGCTTCTGACGTAGTGTTGAACGGAGGGGAATAGCTGCGGCCAATAGCACTTTTGGCGCATGCGCGCTTACGTCCTCGTGAATCCTACGTGACCAGCACACGCGTCGTCATGGCACGCCTGCCCCTATTGGAAAACCCAGCGCCACTGGGAGCCAGCGTCCAGCGCCATGCCGGATTATGGGCCCAGTGTGACGCTGTATACTGGCACGCTGGCCTGCCACGGGATACTGGGAGGCGCGGGTTACTGGCACGCAAAACCTCTTTAGAGCAAAAAAACGTGGTGCTTCCCTGCCATGCATGCTAAATAATACACAAATATTGTCACGAAGACAAGCAGTAGACGATCGGCGGAACACAACAACCTTCTTTAATGGCGACCAGCACCAAAAGAACGCTCGCGCAACTGTGCTCTTCTTCGTCTTCCCTCTGCTCGAGATCGGCGCCTGTAGTGGGGAGCTTGCTTCTCAAAACTTGCTCCGCGGTGGGCACTTTGCTTGGCGTCATTACTCCCCTCTGTGAAAAGCGACCGTCCCGGTCGCCGACGGGGCTGATGCAAATGAAACAGAGGGCAAGGAAAAGTATGGTCAGATGACTTCTTGACGGGCGTAGTACGGCTTGATACGCACTACGTGAACAATTTCTGGTCGCGGCCGCCGTCGGCTCATGCTCGTAGCAGAAGTTTCGGGAACGACCTCGTAGTTCACGTCGCTGAGGCGCTTTGTAATCCTGTAGGGACCGAAATATCTGCGCAGCAGTTTCTCGGAGAGACCCTGCTGCCGGATGGGCGTCCATACCCAGACGTAGTCACCAGGTTCATAGTGAATTTCTCTTCGGCCGCTGTTGTATCGGCGGGCATCGGCACTTTGCTGGTTACGGATTCGGTTTCGAGCGAGCTGTCGAGCTTCTTCAGCCTTCTGGACGATGTCGTCGGCATTCTCGCTTCTCGATGTCCCGGTGTCGACTGGTAGCATCGCGTCTAAGGGGGTTGTGACACGACGTCCATAAACGAGTTCAAACGGTGTGAAACGGGTAGTTTCCTGCACAGCTGTATTGTATGCGAATGTCACATATGAGAGGATTTGGTCCCACGTCTTGTGCTCTACGTCGACGTACATCGACAGCATATCGGCCATTGTCCTGTTCAGGCGTTCCGTTAAACCATTTGTTTGAGGGTGATAGGCCGTGGTTTTTCGGTGGCTGGTGTTAGTAAGCGTGACAATCTCCTTGATTAAGTCAGCAGTAAACGCTGTGCCTCGATCAGTGATCAAGACGGAAGGGGCTCCATGACGTAATACAATGTCCTGCATAAAAAACGTGGCGACTTCGGCAGCGGTTCCGCGGGCTACGGCCTTGGTTTCTGCGTACCGCATCAGATAATCAGTTGCGACGACTATCCACTTGTTTCCTGCAGAGGACGTGGGAAAGGGACCGAGGAGATCCATTCCGATCTGCTGAAACGGTGCTGCGGGAGGTTCCAAGGGTTGCAAAAGTCCAGCAGGTTTTAAAGGTGGAACCTTTCGTCGCTGACAGTCACGACAGCTTCTCACGTAGCGCTGAACGGACGAGAACAGCTGCGGCCAATAGTACTTCTGGCGTATGCGTGCCAAAGTCCTGGCAAAGCCTAGGTGCCCGGCACACGGTTCGTCATGGGATGCCTGTAAGACTTCTGCACGCAGTGAAACTGGAACAACGAGTAGGTATGTTTCCTGGCGGTTTTGGAAATTTTTCTTGTAGAGGATGTTGTTTCGGAGGCAGTAAGAAGTGAGCCCTCGCAACATGGGGCGCGGAACAACGACGTCCGCACCCTCAAGGTATCTGATCACAGGCAGCAATGTTGTGTCGGCGCGTTGGTAGTCGGCCATCTCGACAATGTCGACGACGCCGAGAAACGGAAAATCTTGCTCTAAGTCGCTCGGTTTCAAAGGTAAAGGGGCACGTGAGAGGCAGTCAGCGTCGCCGTGTTTCTGCCCGGACCGGTAGACTACTGTCACGTCGTACTCCTGAAGGCGAAGGCTCCAACGAGCGAGGCTACCTGACGGATCTCTAAGGTTCGCAAGCCAACACAGCGAGTGATGGTCGCTCACAACGCGAAAAGGTCTTCCGTAAATGTACGGTCGGAACTTGCAGATAGCCCAAATGACTGCTAAGCACTCCTTTTCCGTCGTGGAGTAGTTGACTTCCGCCTTTGTCAAACTGCGACTCGCGTAGGCGACTACCCGTTCGGCACCATCTTGCCACTGAACAAGAATAGCGCCGAGGCCGACATTGCTGGCGTCTGTGTGGATTTCAGTGGTAGCCTCCTCGTCGAAATGCGCGAGTACAGGGGCGGTTTGCAGGCGCCGGCGCAACTCCGTGAAGGCTTCCTGTTGTTCTTCGGTCCAGTTGAAGGGTACGCCTAGGCGTGTTAATCTTGTTAATGGTTCGGCGATCTTTGAAAAACCTTCGACAAAACGACGGTAGTACGCGCACAGACCTAGGAAGCGTTGGACTGCCTTCTTGTCTGCGGGACGGGGAAACTCTGCGACGGCAGCCAGTTTCTCGGGGTCTGGTCGAACACCGTGGGAGCTAACGACGTGTCCGAGAAACTTTAACTCCTGAAAGCCAAAGTGACACTTTTCTGGCTTAATAGTCAGATTTGCCTTTCTGATCGCAAGGAGCACATCCTGTAGGCGATCTAGATGTTCGTCAAACGTTCTCGAAAATACCACGACGTCGTCCAAGTACACTAAGCATGTCTGCCATTTCAGTCCAGATAGAACAGTGTCCATCATTCGTTGGAATGTGGCAGGTGCGGAACAGAGGCCGAATGGGAGGACCTTGAATTCATATAACCCATCAGGGGTAACAAACGCCGTTTTTTCCCGATCGCGCTCGTCCACCTCGATCTGCCAGTACCCTGACTTGAGATCCAATGAGGTGAAAAACTTGGCGTGGTGTAGACGGTCAAGGGCGTCGTCGATGCGGGGAAGGGGATAAACATCGCGTTTCGTGACACTATTAAGCCGCCTGTAGTCGACACAGAAGCGCTGTGTATTGTCCTTCTTCTTAACGAGAACGACGGGTGACGCCCATGGACTAGCGGATGGCTGAATCACATCATCGTTTAGCATGTCCTGCACCTGGCGCTTTATGACTTCTCTTTCTGCAGGCGAAACGCGATATGGATGCTGGCGAAGCGGCCGGGCTGACTCTTCGGTAATAATGCGATGCTTTGCCACGGAAGTGCGTCCAACTTTTGACTCGGTAGAGAAGCAGTCAGAGAAGGCATTGACAAGGTCTAGCAGTCGTTGTTTCCGTCCTTCCAGTAAGTCAGGGTTAATGTGTATGGGATCCTTCAGATTGGCCTCTTTTGGTGGGTTTTGCGAAGCTGTGCCTAGCGAGGCGACATCTGTGAAAGCAGATATTTCATGTATGAAGGCTACAGCTGTGCCTTGCGGTACGTGCTGGTATTCATTGCTGAAGTTCGTCAACATCACTAATGAGCATCGATTCTGGAGGTGAACGAGGCCTCGTGCAATACAGAGGTTCCGCTCAAGCAGTAGCGGAATGTTCGCCTCGGCGATGCCTTCGTAGCCGTCGAATGCGTCGCATGTTACCAACGTCAGTAGGCTGCTTCGGGGCGGTACCGTTACGTTGTCGGCAACGATGCGCAAGGCGTTGTCAGCGTTGTTGTCGGGTCCACCATCGTCCGCTATAGCTTTCGCTGTAGAAAAAGTTACGCTTGAGTTTTCCAAGTTAATTACAGCTCCATTCGCCTGCAGGAAGTCCATGCCAAGTATCAGGTCCCTCGAACAATCGGGCAAGACGATGAATACTCCGACGTAAGTAAATCCACGAATATTTACACGAGCAGTACAGCTGCCGACGGGGGTTAGTAGATGACCTCCAGCAGTACGGACTTGTGATCATGTCCATTGCGTAAAAACTTTCTTTAACTTTACCGCGAGATCTTTACTCATAACTGAGCTGTCGGCTCCAGTGTCAATTAAGGCCGTAACTTCGTCGTCGTCTACGGTAACAAGTATCTCCGACGTCACGACGTGCCTGGAATCGTGTGAGCGTGTGTGGACGTCGGTCTGTTGTCGTCGTTGTCGTCGAGATGGAGGATATTCCATTCGTTCGGCGTCAGCGGCCTCACCTCCGGAGGTCGCTGAACTCAGTTTTCCGGGCTTGCAGGGCTGGGCGACCGACGACGGCGGGCTTCACGGGCAAACGAGGGACTTGGTGACCGGTATCGAGCAGGCGACGAAGAACGAGGCTCGTGTCTTCCATGCTCGTATGGACGGTCTCGGCTTGCAAGGAAGTTCTCTATCTCCGCCGGTCGCTCACCAGGGCGCGGGCGAGGTGCACTCGGAGCGAACCCACGGAGACCCACTCGTCGGTAGGGGCACGTCCTGTAGACGTGGCCAGCCTCTCCGCAGTGGAAGCAGAGGGGCCTGGAGTCAGGGTTCCGCCATATGTCGCTTTTCCGTGGCCTCGACTCCTCGACGAGTGGTGGACTGCGACGCCTAAATACTGCTTCCCTTTGAACGGCGGGCTGAACGGCGGCTGAGACAGTGTATAGCGACGGTCGTCGGGCGGCTTCCGCATAGCTTATGCGGTCTGGTTCCTGCTGGTAGGGCACCTCGTAGCGCTGTGGTACGTCGTAACATTGTGGTACCTCGGAGCGTTCTGGCCCCTCATAGCGTTGAGGTACGTCGTAGCTCGGAGATTGAATGGCTTGCCGAATCTCTTCACGCACCATCTCCGCCACAGAGATTCGCGCTGGTGGTGCGGCGGTTACTTGCATTTTCTGGAGCTCCTCTCGGACAACCATTCGGATCAGCTCCCGCAAGTCCGCAGTGCTGTTTCCCGATGCCGTTTGAGGCGCGTCCGAAAGTTCCAAGACGTTGCGATCGTACTGCCTGGAACGCTGTCGAAGGGCTCTTTCCATCGCTGTCGCTTCAGCAAGGAAGCCCGCAAGTGTTGCTGGTGGGTTTCGGACGAGGCCTGCGAATATTTCCTGTTTGACACCACACATCAGATGTCTCACTTTCTTTTCTTCGGTCATTGAGGTGTCCGCACGTCTGAAGAGCCGAGCCATATCTTCAGTGTACGTCGCGACGCTTTCATTTGGGGCTTGAAACCTCGTCTGTATCGCCAGCTCTGCCTTCTCCTTTCGGTCAGGGTTGGAATATGCGGCGATCACCTGACGACGAAATTCCTCCCACGAAGTCAACGTCGCTTCGTGGTTGTAGAACCATGTCCTCGCGGAGTCTTGGAGCGCGAAGTAGACGTTGCGAAGCTTGCGCTCTTCGTTCCAGCCGTTGCAATCCGCGACCCGGTCAAAATGGTCTAACCAGTCTTCCACGTCTTCTGAAGGATCTCCGTGAAAGACAGGTGGTGGCTGCGGCTGGTTGACTATGACGTGATGCGCCGGTGGAACAGGCGCAGCAGAGCGCTGTGGGTCCAGGTTCATGGCGCGGACACGATGAGGTAACGGACCGTGTTCTGGTTGGAGCCCTTGGAGGCGACTGCTGGCGCGTACGTGGACAGGGGTGATGTCGCCCCGGCTACTCACTGGACTTGAGTCAGGGCTACGCTGTGGCTCCGGCGATGATAGCATGTACCCCGCACCTCCACCAATAAAATGTCACGAAGACAAGCAGTAGACGATCGGCGGAAGAGAACAACCTTCTTTAATGGCGACCAGCACCAAAAGAACGCTCGCGCAACTGCGCTCTTCTTCGTCTTCCCTCTGCTCGAGATCGGCGCCTGTAGTGGGGAGCTTGCTTCTCAAAACTTGCTCCGCGGTGGGCACTTTGCTTGGCGTCAATATAGAAAAGCGAGAGGACGCATTATAACAAAAAAAGAAAGCACTAAAAACAAATCTTCCGAGACAAGCATTTGAACGTGGTACCTCGGCAGCACCAGCCCAGCGCACTAACTGCACCATGCCAGAACATGCTAAAGTGTCAGTAAACAGGCTAGTCAGCGGTGTGACCTGCCGTCAGACTTGTTTGCAGTGGCAAACACAAGCCCAACGCGCTTTTTACGCGCAATTAAACCCCCACACCTTCGTCAGACAAATAAAACAAGCCGCCAATCACGCATGACATTCGAATAATGGCGACAACAGTCAGTATATCATAAAATTCATATCTAATACCGACAAAATATAACTAGACCGACGGGCAGGGACTATCGGCTGTTACGGCTTGAACTCGATAGCCTTTTGTTGCTCTTACGAATAGTCGACATGTATTTAGATGCGTTCTGTGCAGACTATAATGCCGCTCTATAATTGAACGTGTACTTCAAGTGGCACTTAGCAGTTTTCTCGCTCAAACGTGATATTTTAGGACAGCGGCAGTACCAGTGTCTGACATACACAGGTTCATCGGAGCTCACAACTGTTGATCGCTTCGCAAAAAGCAAGCGCAGTGCAGTGGGAAACCTCTCATCATCTTTGTTCAGTAAGCCCTAGTGATCGACAAACGTGTGATTGCATTTGAGTCAGAAAAGAGTGCGGCAGCAACTTTCCGTGGCATATATGTGCTTGCTCAAAGTGCGTCGCTTCGATGCTCACATGCTCACCGCTTCATCTTCAAGCACCGGGAAGAAATAATAATCATCTGTTCAGGTTAACCGATGCCAAGGCTGTACTAAGCAGCAATTTTGTTTCGTCATAGTAGCGTATTCTTAAGTCTTGAAGTGCCGTTCGCGTGTAGATGGACTCGGCCGGTACACTATGCCCAAGCTTCACTGGGAGCATACTGGGATAGACCGATCGGGACTCGGCGGCTTGAGAAAGCTAAAATTATTGTATATTATCTCAAGAAGCTTTCTGATATGATTAATTTTTGTCGCATCTAAAGTACTTGAAGGTGCAGCAATCGCCAGAGGTGCGTTTGCAGCGTGGTGGTGATCGGTCGGTTTTTTTTTCTTTTTCTGAATGAGCTGCGATCGATGGTTTGAGAGCGTCATTAAATTTCGTGGCGATGTAAAATTTATTGTTATTTGCACCGACTCCACACAAGTGAACACTACAGCAGAACTATTACCAGAGTGGCTCATAGATGCGACATTGCGTGTCTAAGCAAAGTGCGGGGAAAATGCACAAACGTAAACATTCACAGCTGCTAGCGCTTACTGCGCGCGGACGCCGTACGCCACATTGCTGCACACTGTAGCTCGCAGCGATAAAGTACGGCCAAGCCGTAAATGTTCCCAGAGTCTTCACACCTAGTGAAATCAACTAATACTGGCCCAGAGCAGAGCGCGCGCCTGTGAAACCAGCGCCAGCGTCTCTGGGCTGCTTCCAGTGTGTTCCGCACTCGTGTCAGCGCACAGCCTTCCAGTGTACAGCGCTTTCCAGCCAGCCTCCTACTGGTACCCGTGACATTCCAGCTATGCCAGCTTGTCCCAGTACAACGCCGGCACACACCAGTGCAAGCCAGCGCTGCCAGCGTCCCAGTGTGTACGGCCCAGTGAAATATGATCGTTCCCAGCACGTTTCCAGTCCACCCAGTACGGAAAACGTACTGGAAATGCACTGGAGGCGCTGGTGTTTGCAATAGGGGCAACACTTCGTCGCACAGAGAAACTGGAACGACAAGCAGGTACGTTTCTTCGCTGTTGTCAAAGTTCTTGTAAAGAACGTGGTCGCGGAGGCAGTAAGAAGTAAGCCCTCGTGATATAGGGCACGGCACAACAACGTCGGCACCCTGAAGGTATCTGATCATGGGCAGCAACGTAGTGTCTTCGCGTTGGTAGCCGGCCATTTCGACTGCATTGATTGCGCCGAGAAAGGGGAAATCCTGCTCGATGTCACCTGGCTTCGAAGATAGAGGCGCACGTGAGAGGTAGTCAGCATCGCCGGACCGGTATAGCACTGTGACGTCATATTCCTGAAGGCGGAGACTCCAGCGAGCAAGCCGGCCTGACGGGTCCCCAAGATTCGCAAGCCAACACAGTGAGTGATTGTCACTTACTACGCTGAAACGTCTGCCGTAGAAGTAAGGAGGGAACTTGGCGATAGCCCATACCACCGCCAAGGACTCCTTTTCCATCGTGTAGTAGTTGACCTCCGCCTTCGTAAAACTGCGGCTTGCGTAAGCTACTACCCGTTCGGTGTCGTCTTGCCACTGGACGAGGACAGCACCGAGGCCCACGTTGCTAGCGTCGGTGTTGATTTTCGTGCTTGCCTTGTCGTCGAAATGCGCCAGTAGAGGGGCTCTTTGTAGGCGGTTTCGCAACTTTGTGAAAGTTTCCTGTTGCGCTTCGGTCCTCTCGAAGGGTGCATCTTGGCATGTTATTTATTTATTTATTTATTTATTTATGAATACTACAATCCCTTCGTTGGGATTTTGGTAGGGTGCGTAGATGAACAATACATGACATTATACAACGAAATTTGTAGAAAAAGTGCTAGGCGCAACTGGGTTATATAATTTGCGCGACCGAAAACAAAAGAGTCGTTTAATAACGAAAGAAACGCAGTAAAACATGCACGTACATATGAACACGCACACACACACAAATATGCACTATATATAGATATATACACACACGCATATATATGCAATCCTCAATGCAATTGCGTGTACATAGCAACGAAATACCGAATGTAGGTAAATAAACTAGCTATAACAAAATAACAAAGCAGATTACACACATAGGCGCTTCAAGGTATACTCGAATTAAATACACATATACACGTCTACAGAAAATATTCATGAAAAGCAGGTTCATGAACACAAACTAGAAATAAAACTTGCCAACGAAGGCTGCAGCACCTGCTCATTTGTTAATAAATTGCAGTCGTTCACGGTTCTGGGTAAAAATGAATATTTAAATGAATTATTTCGCGTTTGATGCGGTGTTAGTGTTCCAGCATGCCGCTGTCTTGTGCTATATCTGGTGGTGAGTGGCATAACAGAGTATGCGTCGACCTTAACATGTCCCATTAATATTTGGTAAAGAAACTTCAAACGTGAATGAAGGTTTCTAGTGGATACAGGTCGCAGATGAGCTCTGGTTAACAGGTCTGTTACAGATGTACGGTCATAGCGATTATATATAAAGCGAACTGCTCTTTTCTCAATCATTTTCAGTTTATGAATATTCGTTTTAGTATATGGGTCCCAAATAACAGCAGCGTAGTCTAACCTCAGCAGAATAACAGATTTTTACTCAAGGAGTCGTACTGTGGGGGTGGATAGTTTCAGTGCCCTGCAAAGAAAAAAATAGTTTGCGTTGTGTATGAGCTATGACTTGGTCGATGTGTTTATTCCACCGGAGATCATTTGTTATTAAATGTCCTAAATATTTGTACTCGGTTACCTCGGTGAGATAATTGTTGCTGTAGCCGTAATAATAAGATGGGGGCGTTTTTTTCTGAGTAAATTTCATTGCTACTGTTTTTTCAAGATTAAGACACATCTGCCAACTTTGACACCATGACACAACCATTTCAAAAGCTTGATTTAGGAGCAGCTGGTCAGTTACGTTTTTAACCTAGCGGTACAGAATGCAATCGTCGACGTAAAGTTTAATTTTTACCGGGATGCCAACAGCTATATCATTTATAAAAATAAGGAAAAAAAGTGGTCCGAGTACCGAACCCCGTGGGACACCAGATGATACTGAGACTCTACCCGAGCAATTTTGGTTGAAAGAAACAATTTATTGACGACCAGTTATATATGATGACATGCAGGATAATAGCTTAGGCTTCTGAAGTACTGAGTTTAATTTATAAAGCAGTTTATTATGAGAAACCGTGTCGAAGGCTTCGCGAAAGTCCAGAAAAATAGCGTTAGTTTGATTACTATTATTAACGAATACCGCAAAATCATGTATTGTTTCTACTAATTGAGTTTGTGTAGAAAAGCCCCTGCGAAAACCATGTTGTCCTTTGGTGAACAAGTTTTGTTCTTCGAGAAATTCTGAAATGTGTTTATGTATTATATGTTCCATCAGTTTAGAAGCCGTCGAGATTAATGATATGGGACGGTAATGTATAACGGAACGTTTGCTCCCACTTTTGTGTAGCGGTATAACCTTGGCTATTTTCCAATCTTTAGGAACCTCGCCCTCCTGCAATGATTTCGAAAACACTACCTGGAGGTACTTAGCCATCCACCCCACATACCGCTTTAAAAATTCGTTTGGGATGTCATCGGGACCGCACAACTTCTTAATATCTATATTTAAGAGCAAGTTGAGTATTCCCTCTTCGCTAATGACGATATCCGGTATTGGCAGAAGGGAAAGACTGAAATCGGGCAATAAATTATCGTCTTTGGTGAACACAGATTGAAAATGAGTATTGAATGCGTTCGCAATCTTTGAGCTGTCGTGAGTGGTGGAGTCGTCAATTTCAAAAGCCGTGGGAGAAATTAATCGCCAGAATTTTTCTGGGGATGTCGAGATAAAGCGCGGTAGTAGTACACTATGGTAATTTTGCTTATCCTTGGGAACTTCACCTTGAAGTTTAACAGTTAAAAGAGATATTGCTTGTCTTTGACAATCTATTCAAAAGCCCTTCTTTAATCTTTTAAGCGTTCTTTTGTGCTGTAGTGTAGGCCGGGTAATCCAGGGATTTTTATTTTTTGGTTTCTTGACAATGCCTTGCACAAAACAGTCCATGCATTCCATAATAATGCTTTTTAAGTGGTCCCAGAGATTGTTTACGCAGCACCACTGCTTGTCTTGTTAATGGTTCGGCGATCCTTGAGAAGCCTTCGATGAAATGACGGTAGCATGCGCACAGACCCAAGAACCACCGAACTGCCTTCTTGTCTGTGGGACGGCAGCTAGTTTTTCGGGGTCCGGTCGAACACCATGTGAGCTGACTACGTGGCCGAGAAACGTTAACTCCCGAAAGCCAATGTAGCGTTTTTCAGGCTTGATAGTTAGATTTGCTTTCCTGATAGCAACGAGGACATGCTTGAGCCGTTCCAGATGTTCATCAAACGTACTTGAATACACGACGACATCATCACGACCAAGCACGTCTGCCATTTAAGTCCGGCGAGAACTGTATCCATCATCCGCTGAAACGTTGCCGGTGCTGAACAGAGGCCGTGCGGGAACACTTTAAATTCATATAATCCATCGGGAGTCACAAACGCCGTTTTTTTCTCGGTCGCGCTCTCTACTTCTATCTGCCAGTACCCTGACTTGAGATCCAATGACGTGAAAAATTGGGCGTGCCGTAAACGGTCCAAGGCGTCATTGATCCTCGGCAGGGGGTAGACGTCGCGTTTGGTGACACTCTTAACCCGCCGGTAGTCTACACAGAAACGTAATGTGTTGTCCTTCTTTTTAACTAAAACGACGGGTGACGCTCATGGACTCATGGAGGGCTGCATGACGTCGTCCTGTAGCATTTCTTCTACTTGGCGTTTTGTCACATCTCTTTCTGTGGACGAAACGCGGTACGGATGCTGGCGAACAGGGCGCGCTGACTCGTCTGTGAAGATCCGATGAACGGAAGTGCGCCGAACCTTTGACTCAGTAGCGAAGCAGTCAGAGAAGTCACTGATAAGGTCTAGCAGTTGCTGTTTCTGTGGTTCCTGTAAGCCTGTGCTTATCTGAATACGATTGCTGAGGTTGACATCTTGGGACGCACTGTGTGAAACAGTTCCTAGCGTGGCGAGATCAGTGAAGTCAGCAATTTCCTGGAGGAAGGCGACAGCTGTGCCTTGCGGTACGTGTTGATATTCTTTAGCAAAGTTTGTCAGCAGCACCAGTGAACGTCGGTTCTGGAGCTGAACGAGGCCTCGTGCAATACAAAGGTTCCGCTCTAAAAGTAACGGGATGTTTGCCTCAGCGATGCCCTCGCAGCCGTCGAATGCATCGCACATTACCAATGTCAGCAGGCTGCTTCTTGGCGGTACTGTTACATTATCTGCGACAATTCGCAGGGCGTTTTCTGCGTTATCGTCGGCGCCAGGGTCATTTGCTATAGCTTTGGCTGTAGAGAAGGTGACGCTTGATTTTTCCAAATTTATTATGGCTCCGTTCGACTGCAAAAAGTCCATCCCTAGTATCAAGTCCCTCGAATAACTGGGCAGCACAATGAAGGACCCGACGCATGTAAATCCTCGAATGTTTACCCGAGCCGTGCATCAGCCTACAGGAACCAGTAAATGACCTCCAGCGGGGTGGATCTGCGACCCTGTCCATTCTTTACAAACTTTCTACAGCAATGATGGAAGCTCCCCGCTCACGGCCGAGGTGTCTGCACCAGTATTGATTAAGGCTGTAACTTCGTCGTCTATCGTAACCAGTATATCCGACGTCACGACTTGCCTTTGAACACCGGAGTGTTCCTGGACAGTAGTCTGCTATCGTTGTCGTCGTGATGGAGGATGTTCGATGCAGTAGGCGTCAGCTGCTGACCTCCGGAGGTCACTGGACTCAGTTTTTCGTGTTCGGAGGGCTGGGTGAACGGCGTCGGCGGGCGTCACGAGGAGCCACGGGAATTGGCGATCGGTATCTACCAGGCGACGACGAGCGGGGTTCGTGCCTGCGATGCTCCAATGAATAATCTCGGCCCGCGATGAAGTTCTCTATCTCTGCAGGTCGCTCACCAAGCCTCAGACGGGGTGCATTTGGCGGAAAGCCACGAAGGCGTACGCGTCGATAGGGACACATCCTGTAGACGTGGTCAGCCTCTCCGCAATGGAAGCACAGGGGCCTGTAATCAGGGGCCCGCCAGATGTCGCACTTCCTGGGCCTTGACTCATCGATGAACTGCGGACTGCGACACTTGAATACTGCTCGGTGTATCCGGGGTGCGTGACGTTTGAGGCGACTTACAGCGACGGTCGTTGTATGGCTTCCACGTAACTCATCCGAACTTGTTCCGGTGGTTGCGGTGCCTCGTAGCTGGGGCGTACGTCGCAGCGTTGGGGTACCTCGTAGAGTTGAGGTACTTCGTAGCGTTGAGGTACCTCGTAGCGTTGAGGTATCTGGAAGCGCTGAGGCGCCTCGTAGCCTGGAACTTGAACTGCTTGCCGAATCTCGTCGCGCTTAAGCTCCGCCACAGATATTCGCGGAGTCGGCGCATCTGTTGTCCGCATTTTCTGCAGCTTTTCTCTGATCACAACATGGATCAATTCACGCAAGTCCTCGATGTTATTGCATGCAGGAGTACCATGCGAAAGTTCCAGCACGCTGCGGTTGTACTGCCTGGTACGCTCTCGAAGGGCCCTTTCAATTACTGTCGCTTCAGTCAGGAAGTCCGTAAGGGTTGCCGGTGGATTTCGCACAAGACCTTCGAATATCTCTTGCTTAACTCCTCGCATGAGATGTCTCACCTTCTTTTCTTCCGTCATTGACGCATCCGCACGTCTGAAGAGGCCAGCCATATCTTCAGTGTACGTCATGACACTCTGTTCGGCACTTGAAATCTAGACTGTATCGCCAGCTCCGCTCTCTCCTTGTAGTCGGCGTTAGAGTACGTGGCGATCAGTTGGCGTGGAAATTCGTCCCATGTAGTCAGGGTCGCTTCGTGATTGTGAAACCGTGTCCTCGCAGAGTCTTGAACCGCGAAGTACACGCGCCGCAACTTGCCGTCTTCGTTCCATCCGTTGCACGCGGCGATCCGGTCGAAATGGTCCAGCCAATCATCAACGTCTTCAGTAGGATCACCATGGAAGACAGTCGGGGTCTGTGGCTGGCTGACCATGTACTGATGGACCGGGGCAACACCGGCAGCGGGGGTCTGCGAGTTCAGGTTCGTCATCCGAGAATGATCAGGCAACACACCGTGCTCAGGTTGAAGCCCTTGTAGACGACGGCTAGTGCGTACGTGTACAGGGGTGATCTCACCGGGACTACTCACAGGAGTCGAGTCAGGAGTACGCGGCGTCTCCGGCGATGCTATCATTTACCCGGCACCTCCACCAGAAAAATGTAACAAAGATGCCAATAGGTCCAACGAGAAAAGGCCAGAACCTCCTTTAATGGTGGCGAACCTTTCCTAAAAACCACGTGTTCCACAGCGTTCTTCGTCGTCATCTCCCTGGCGATCGGTTCCCATAGTGGGTAGGCAGCTTACTGCGCGTCAATATTCTAGAAAATTCACTTTCCATACAGCCTCCTCTAGCGAGTTTCCCGGCCCTCTTCGTCGCCACAAGAAGTTTCGAAAGCTTTTCTGAGCGATCAGCTGAAGGGTCTGTTCTACGAACGCGTTCGACACTCACCCCTCTTTTTCGTTTTTCCATGCATTCTTTCCTACAGAAGCACTAAAACTGACGACACTGCCTCGCCAGTGCTGTTTTGGGAGTCACGCCTATTTACATTGAGAGAAGATTGTGGCGGCTTCGGAGGACCTCTGGAAAAGCATGCGCCACTGCATCGACAGTGTTCAACACCCCCCCCCCCTTGCTTGCTTGCTTTGCCCCCCTCGTGTGCCCCCCTTCCCTCTGGGTTGTCACTGCATTTGCTTAGAGACGTGAATGCAACCCGTAGCTTCACTCTGCTTCACTAGTTCCGTGTAGCGCAGCCAAGGCCACGCGACCATGACCGCAGTATCGGCTGGAAATAAACGTTGCAGGAAGGCCTACCTACAAATTTTTTTAATCGGTCCACCGATATCTCCACTTCTACATACCCTATTTAAAACACGTCACAAGAATGAGCGCATAGATGCATTCTCAAAGGAAATAAAAAAAGAATTGTTCAGCTGAATTCGTTACTTTCTCAAAAAGCATATTATCGATTTCAGTTGTTATTCGGCCAATTTACAAGACAGATCCAAGTAAATTGCAAGTGATCATAAACAATGACGCAGCGCTTATTATACTGACTGTAGTGAAAGATAAATTGATGGATACGTGACCTATAACGGAAAAAGCATTTTAATTTTAATATCTTTATAACGTCGTAATGAATATAGCTACGGCCATAGTTTTGCGGGATAGCATGTATCTTCGTACAGACATTCTACGCGCTAAATCTCACACTCCTACGTGCAAGTTTGTAGAAGCTATGCCCATTTATATAGTTTTAAAACACGTGTTTCAAACAATGGCAATTCCGTCGGAATTCTTACTCATATATTTTTCTGTAGCAGACGCGATTATTCTTGTACTACTCAATTCTACATTACCGGTATTGTTATTTGTTAAATCGTCCCAAACTTTACTTGATTTTGACAAGAATAACACACGCACTTCAAGAGGTATACTGGGTCACTCACCGACGCAGTCGTGCCTGGAATCCGCGGCTGACATTCGATTGCTCCACAACACTAGCACGACGTAGGTTCCAGCGACGCTCTGCTGCCGTCGACCGCAGTGTCCCTTGGTGCTCATCGCTGCTTGTAAAGTTCACAAGATGCACAAACCGATTTCATTTTTTTGTCCTAACGCGGCGGTAAGCCTGCCACTTCGCGTAAGCATGGCATCGGTTCCACTGGGCGGCTAGGTGCGGCGCCATGTTAGTTTTGAGAGACCTCATCGGGCTTCGACGTCACTCCTCCAGCAGCCTATGAGAGTTGCCTGGCGCGATCAGGCGGGGGTACGGGAGGATTTGCAGGTAGATACCGGAAGGAAATACGAACTCCGGTCATTGTTTACCTGAGGATAATAATGGAAGGCGTCCGAATTGAAAACGCGCCGGATTGAAACCGCGTCGAGGCCTCTCACGTACTCCGGCACATCCCGATGCGTCGGGTATATGGTGACGTCACGGGAGGTTAGCGGGAGTATGATCGTGCAAGACCTCCCAGCTCGGTATATTTTCGCTTACAGTATATAGTGCAGTAAGTATTGCGAGCACTACACACGCTTCATCTTCTCATGTGTGCATGCTCCTGATGACGCCTTGGAACCACCGTGGTGGGGCTTCGGCTCAGAATAATTAAGTACAGACAGGACCTAAAGGTTGTCTCGCAAGAGGTGGAGGTGCTGGGTACTGCACTTGCAGGAGTAGAATATTGACTTTGTGTGTAAGTCTGGCAAAAAACACCAAGATTCCGACGTTCTTTCTCGCTGCCCTCTACCACTTCCATCTTCGGGCAACTGCCCACATTCCCATGATAAAGACGCCACATCTCCAGTTACGTTCTCCCCACTTGCAGCTGCTGACCTGCTTTATTCCAATCGCTGCGCTCGACAGGTGCCATGTCAACGTGACGACGGATATTTCAACCGCATTATTCACGTCTATGTAGAACATCTCCTCGACCTAATGCGGGATTGCGCCGCCAACTATGACTGTTTACGCTCTACAACAATGTGCTCAACCGTTATATTTATGATACCCACGGACACAACTGGGTTCTAGTCCTGCCGCGCTCGCTGCGTTCGCGTCTCCTAGAAGCTTTCCACGACTACCCTTCTGCTGGCCACTTGGGGTTTCACAAGATATAATGCCGTATTATAAGTCGTTTTTTCTGGCCTGGCCTGTCTACCTCTGTGGCCCAGTACGTCGCTTCGTACGACCGTTGCCAACCCCGAAAGCGACACACTTCGCCCCCTGCTCGTCTTCTACAACCAGTTGCGTGCCCCGAGACACCTTTTGACATTGAGGGCATAAACCGGGTCCGATCACTTCCCACAACACCAGCGGGCCATGGGGATCGCTACGGCAGTGCACCACCTTACACGTCACGCAGAGGCCACTCCTCTAAAACTTCTCTCGCGCCTCAGACATTCCTTACTTCTTTGTAGAAGCCCTTTTCTGCACGATGGTGCACTTTGTGCCTTGCTGAGGGATCGCGGCAAGGTTTTTCTGTCACAATGCTAGAGCACACTTCATAAGACAATGGCGGCCTACCACCCTGAAACCAATGGCTTAACCGAGAGGTCCCTTCTTAGACTGGCCGACATGACCTTCATGTACATCAGGCCAAGCCATAACAGCTGGGACGCAATTTCACCTTCCGTGACGTTTACTCACAACACTGCGATTGAACGCAAAACTTCATACTCCCCCTCCTACCTGGTTTATGATGTTACGACCTAAGCCGGCGACAACCAGACGACCCAGTGTGGAGGGGAGGAGGTGGACACACAGAGTACAGAGGTTTGACCTTGACCGTCTTCCAAGCTCACAGCTGTGTCTCCAGACGCGTAGGAGTACGAATTGCTAGGAGTATAAATCGCTATGCGTAACTGTCCCAACCGGTTTGAGATATTTCCTAAGAGAAGAACCGGTATGCGGCATCTGAGAGGTGGCCTGTGCTTCATTGGCCCGTGCCTGAGAAGGACGGCTGGACTGGAGTTGTACTTAAGGACCATGCATTCGGAGAAAAAGTGCTCTGGCCCTACGTTTTGGTGTCTATCCAGTTATCTCTACGCACATGTCATGTGTTTATCTATCATGTAATTTAGTCTTCCTAGAGACAGTAAACCTTTTCTTATCATTTTCCCAACTCCAGTCTTGAGAGTTTCTACACGCGATGACCTCGCCACCCCCGTTGGGTGGCGTTTGGTGTGTGGCGACACCACGGACCCGATCCGAGGTGGGGTTTCGAGCCCCTCCCACGTGTCCCCGCGTATGGCTTAGCCGTGTCCGGGAGAAAGGGAACCTGGGGTTGACCCGACTACGGGTGTTTGGACCTTTAACGCCCTCCGCAAGAGACAACACACCCCTTTGGCCCCGGCTTCACGTAGACGGCACCCCCGGATTGACCCGCCCGGCGGAAATCGTCAGTCACCCTTTCCTGTGCTCCTCTTTAATCTTGGTCTTTCTCTCTCACTTTCAATCTTTCCTCTCTCTACTCACTTCCTTTTACTTCCGATTTTCTGGGTGGCAAGGGTTAACTTTGGTTGCGATAACCAACCTTGCTTATAAAATATCTGGTTATAGTAGCTGTGTACAGCTGGCGTTCGCAAGCCCTTTCTATGGGCACTCCTTCCCGCGTCCCCTCATTGGGCTCCATGGTTGGCGGCTGGCGCAACTGCCGAAATTCGTTACGCATTTGTGGCATCCTCCATTCCCCCTTCGTGATCGTCCTCACTTGAAAAGACGCACCGAAGAAGTTCTGCAGTTTTTTGCCAAACGCAAGGAAATATTCCTGCGTTTCCATGTCATTCAGTTTTTCACCCCGAAACTACCGTGTGAACAGTCTCCCCATTCACTCTCAAAAGTTCTCACTGATACACTAAGCCCTGGTTACAAAGTCACTAAAAGGGCTAGTGGTGACCTCCTCCATGAGGTTCACAACATCCTACATGGAAAGATATCAAATCTTGTAGAATTTGGAAATATTAAGATCACTGTGACCCCACACCGTTCAATGAATACAAGGAAGGGAGTAGTCGCCGATGAGGTTCTGGTTACCCTAAGCGAGGAAGAGCTCCTAGGGTGATGGAAAGATCAGCAGGTAACACAAGTAGAAAGAATTAAGATAAAGAGGGACAGCAAATACATTCCAACAAAATATCTGATCCTGACATTTGCATGGAGTGTGTTACCAGATACATTAGAGAGAGGGTATATCAAATTCCAAGCGAGGCCGTATATCCCCAACCCTCGTAAGTGCCTCAACTGCCAGCGATATGGCCACAGTTCACAAATTTGCCGGGGTCGTCAAACTTGTGCGAAACGTGGTGAACAGGATCACCCCTCTGATGACTGTACTAATGCGCTGCATTGTATCAACTGCGACGGTGAACACGCAGCATACACGCGGTCGTGCTCCACCTCGAAAGGAGAAAAAGATATTGTGAGCAGAACATTCATCGTTCATCTTCTTCACCGCTACATAATCATCATCACGGTGAGCGCCATCTTCGTTCTGCTCGAGGCTCGGCCAAATAAAGGCTTCGAGACAACAGCTGTGCTTCTGCCTTACAAAGTGGTGGAAGGTGCTTTCTATCCCTTGGTCCTCTGCGTCGACGCGGTTCCCTGGAGCTACGTGCGGGTCGCCGTTTGCTCCGGCCGTCCACTGCCATGAGTAACGAAGAGCAGCCTGGCCCCTCGGGCATCAACGCCCCTGCGCACCTGCCCGCTCCCCCATGGACCATCACCTCCCGGCAGCGTGAACCCACCATCTTCTCTGGTCTCCCGCGTGACGACGTAGAAGAGTGGCTGGAGGATTACGAAAGAGTGAGCGCGTACAACCGCTGGGACGACCCTCAGAAACTTCGTCACGTCGGCTTCTATGTGTCCTACGTCGCTAAAACCTGGTAAAACCTACGTCGCTAAAACCTGGCGGCCAGCAGCTTCGCTGATTGGTCTGATTTGTGCCAACAAGTTCGCAGGATTTTCGGAATCCCCAACATCCGTTCTGAAGTATCCAAGCGAAAGCTCGACGGGCGCTTGCAACATCCAGGAGAGGCGTACACTTCGTACATCGAAGACGTCCTCGCCTTGTGCGGCCGCGTGGACTCGGCCATGAAGGAATCGGATCGCGTCCGGCATATTCTGAAAGGGATAGGACACGTTGCGTTCAACGCCTTGGCGATCAAGAACCCCAGCACCGTGGACGATATCATCACAACATGTTGGCATCTGGATGAACTCCAAGTCATTCGGTTACAGCCAGCCGCTGTGACACCCAACCTTCTACGGATGTTGATTTGCGCACGTTGATTCGCACTTTGATCCGCGAAGAGCTACACGCGCAAGGACTCTCTTGCTCGCCCGTTCCGCAACCGTCGTCCACCCCTAATGATCTGCGCGACATCATCAGGGAGGAGTTGTCCGCTATGGCTTGCACTGTGGCCTCCGATCCCCCGACGCTGCCACCCCCGCCACCCCCACCCGTGACTTATGCTCAAATGGCGGGCATGCAACCCGCCTTTGCGTAGCGCGCGCCGCCTGTTCCTGTGCAGAGCAACATAGCGGCATTTGCACCCAGTGCGCCAGTCTCACCATATTACACACCCTGGCGCTCGTCCCGGCCAGTATGCTACTACTGTGGCATTCTAGGGCACATCTCCAGGTTTTGTCGCAAACGCCAACAGGACGAACGCCGTGGCTACGATGTCTACGAAAGGGACCGGGCGTCCTCTCTAAGTCAGTACCATCGCCGCCCGTCCACGCGTTCCTTCTCACCACCTTCTCCACCCGACGCACCTCAGAGTTAAGGGGCGCCCACACTACCGGCAAAGCAGCTTGCCGTTCGCCGTTTGCCGTTCTGAACTCGCCGGGCGACGGCGATAGTCCTCAAAAACGGTAAGTATTCCTCGCCGGAGAGCTTGCCGGAGGATTTGGTGCCGAGGCCCAAATTGTCCGGCAGCCGGCGGCCGGTGCCGGCCGCCGGCGGCGATGTGACCAATCGGCGACCGAGGATTGGTTGCTATGACCACACTCGCGAGCCGCCGAGACGGCGTCGTCAGCCTGGCAGCGGTTCGCATTTTTTTCTTTTCTTCGTACCCGATCCTCGACTTCGCAAAAAAAAATTCCACACGACGAGTGTTTCAGAGACGTTTGTACCCGTTTTATTAGGATAAAATAAACCCAGATTACAAATATATAGACACATAAATAATGTTAATCAAGAATTTATCTACACGAAAAGTACATGCACATTGTAACATTGGAATTGCCCGTGCCGCGATATTGTGCTCGGGGTGCTGGAAACAGTATTTGCTGTACGTCACCATACTATTACGAAATTCAGAAGAGCAAGTGATCGGCGGCGCAAATTAGATTTGAAGACGATCGGACCACATGAAGCGGCCACTGGTGTGGCGCCGGCAAAAAAGCAAACTGGTCGCTCTAGTCCGCAAGAGACAGCATGCTAGCAGACAGCGCACTAGCTCGTGTGGCACTTACCTTTCAGTGCGCAATCGTGGCTCACACAGACCTACAATACGACACGAACACACAGATGCACGTGGTTTTGTTTTTGCGATCAGCACTTTCCTGCATGTATAGAACACACCGCTTGACAACACCACTTACTGCACGCACAGCGCTGTTTTTCAGTCAAGTCGAGCAGCAGAACTAAACTTTGACGGTCGTCGATGTTTCGATATATCCAGCTTGGTTCCATTTCAAACATTCGGTGTCGTGCCTAAAGAGTACGCCGATGTCGTAGTAGGAGGCAGCACACCAGGTGATTACATCCACCGTCGTTACGATATATCCGTGTTCGTGCCGTCATCAGGCGCCACAGCTTCACAATTTGTCACACAAAAAAGCAGACCCGACTAAGTTCGCGGCGTCGACGCATAGACAACGCAAAGCGAGTGAAACGTCACCTCCACACGATCATGCAGCGACTGTGCGAGACTCGAAGCGGGCACAACGTCGCCGTCTGTTCGTGTCACGTGACTGCTGCGCCGGTGAAACGCGCCGGTGTGCAGTGTGGACAGCGCTCGCTCGGCTGCCGTCTCCAACCTCCGGAGGCCGGCGCGCCGTTACGGCGAGCTTGTCGGTAGTGTGGGCGCCCCTTTACCGTCCAGAGCGCCGACGCTCTCCTCTTCGGCGCTCAACATCGCCCCTACGACCAGTCACCCCGCTTCTGACTACCGTTCGGAAAACTAAATGCTGCAGTTTTTGGAGGGAAAACTGCATCGCTCGGACAACACGCAACACCTCCAGAGTGCCCGGCCAATTCTTCATTAGTGTGTGCTGAAGATGTGCCCATAGAAGCATTAGTCGACACGGGAGCAGCTCTTTCTGTCATTCGCTCTGACTTGTGTTCTCGTCTACGCAAGGTTACTACACCTTATAGTGGAACTCCTTGACGTAGTGCAAATAATGTTTCAATTCGACCGTCGGCACAGTCACCGTCCGAGTTTTTATTGATGGGATCCGCCACCACATTCAGTTCGTCGTGCTACGATCCTACGCCTATATGCTTATTCTAGGATGGGACTTTCTTTCAGACGCTCGCGCCTTCATCTCTTGCCGACAACGTCTTGTGCACATGCGGGAGACTCATGATGTCGACACAGAAGTCCAGTCCCGCCACCGTCTTCGAACCGTAACTGATTGCGTAGTGCCACCTGGCCACGAGGAACTCCTGACGGTTGCTTCTGACGTATCGACAGCGGTGACATTATCGTAGCTCCGTCAGCGTGTTACCTATCGAAAGGGATAGCAATAGCCTTCAGTCTTGTTCGATGCATCAACGGCACGGCTCTTCTCGCTGTACTTAACGTCACCAATGAACCAATTTTGCTCCCTAAAGATGCTGTTGTGGTTTCCGGTGCCGACACGCAGCCTGTTTCTGTGATTACCGTTAGCTCTGGTGCGGCGCCACAACGCCCAGCTGCGGATAGTGCTCCTGCCTCTACCCTTGCCAGCGCAATCAGTACGGACCTGACTCCGCCGCAGAGAGATGCATGGCTTGCCTTGTTGTCGAAACACAAGTCTTCCTTCGATGTAGACTCTCCTCTTTTGGGACAGACCTCGGCGGCAACCCATCGCATACACGTCGATGGAACTACTATTGTGCGCCGCGGACCGTATCGCGTCTCTTCCACCGAACGCGAAATCATCGACAGGCACGTCGCCGACATGCTCAAGCGAAATGTCATCCGGCCCTCCTCAAGCCCGTGGTCATCACCTGTCGTCCTCGTGCAGACAAAAGATGGTTCAGTGCGCTTTTCTGTCGATTACCGTGCCTTGAATAAAATAACTCGAAAAGACGTGTACCCCTTGCCCCGCATTGACGATGCGTTAGATTCATTGCAAGGAGCGGAATATTTTTCCACTCTTGACCTACGCTCGGGTTACTGGCAAATCCCCATGCATGAGGCCGACAAGGAAAAGACTGCCTTTGCCACACCTGATGGACTTTATGAATTCAATGTTATGTTATGCCTTTCGGCCTTTGCAATGCTCCCGCAACCTTTGAGCGAATTAGGGACACTGTGCTGCGAGGCCTCAAGTGGAAGACTTGTTTATGTTACCTGGACGACACAGTCATATTTTCTTCAACATTCGCACAACACTTAGAGCACCTAGAGGAAGTTCTCACGTGTCTCTCTGCAGCCGGTCTTCAGCTCAACACCAAGAAGTGCCACTTTGCGAGCAAAACTATTAAAGTACTGGGCCACCTCGTCAGCAAAGACGGCATTCGGCCTGACCCCGATAAGGTTACCGCCGTCCTCCGATTTCCGAGGCCTCAGCGCCTCAAAGAGCTGCGCAGCTTTCTTGGCCTCGCCTCGTACTTCCGCCGCTTCATCCGAGACTTCGCTGCGATTGCGGCCCCGCTTCACCGTCTACTCCCTTCGGGAACTCCGTATGTATGGTCCGACGACTGCCAAACGGCTTTTGACACTTTGAAGCATGCCCTCACGTCGGAACCAGTCCTTCGTCATTTCGACAACACCGCACCCACTCTGCTCCATACTGACGCCAGTGGCCATGGAATCCGCGCGCTTTTGTTACGGCGACAGAGATTTCCGAAGCACGTGTGGTCGCATACGCAAGTCACACACTGACTTCGGCAGAAAAAAACTATACCATAACCGAACAGGAATGTCTTGCCATTGTCTGGGCCATACAGAAATTTCGACCTTATCCCACGGCCGCCGCTTCACGGTCGTCACCGACCACCATGCCTTGCGCTGGCTGTCGACGTTAAAGAACCTATCCGGACGTCTAGGTCGTCGGATACTGCGTCTTCAAGAATATGACTTCGACGTCACGTACAAATCCGGCAGGAAACATAATAATGCGGATTCTCTCAGTCGTTGCCCGCTACCGTCACCTTCCGACGTTTCCTGCCTACCACGCACCGTGAGCAAGCCTATGGACGAATCGTCCACAGTCCTGTCACTCGCCGCACTCGATGACCGTCCTTTCCACCCCCCACATTCGCGGCACACCAACGCAACGACACTTACTGCCACTCAGTTATAGAACGCCTTCATGGCTCATCACGTCCTCCTAATGCTCGGCCCCGTAGGCAATTAAAGAACATCAAGTTTGCAAACTCAATCCTGTACCGTCACATCTTCCACCCCGAAAGACAGCGTTGGGTTCCGGTCGCCCCTCGGTCACTCAGGGCACAGATATTGCAGATGTTTCACGAAGACCCGACGGCAGGTCACTCGCCTTTCATAAAACTTACGACCGCATCCGTACTCCCTTTGCCTGGCCTGGCCTTGCCACTTCTGTCGCAAAATACATTGCTTCTTGTTCGCTGTGCCAACGCCGCAAACGGCCTACTTTACCACCCGCTTGGCTGCTGCAACCGCTTCCATGTCCCGACACTCCATTTGCAGTGATTGGGATCGACCTTTACGGACCTTTGACAACATGAGCTGGCGGAAAGAGATGGATAGCCACGGCCGTAGACCACATGACAAGGTCCGCGGAAGAGATCGCTAATTTCTTCTTGGAAGCTATCTTCTTGCGGCACGGCGCTCCGCGCGTGCTCTTGAGTGACCGCGGCAAGGCTTTCCTGTCGAGACTGCTTGAGGACGTCCGTCTCACTTGTAACGCCATCCATAAGACGACTTCCAGCTATCATTCTCAGACTAGCGGCCTCACAGAACACTTTCGTCGTACCCTCTCCGATATGATATCTATTTACATCAACGCTGATCACACCAACTGGGACTCAGTACTGCCATTCGTGACGTTTGAATACTATACTGCTGTCCAACGCACTACTGGTTATTCGCCCTTCTTTCTGGTTTACGGCCGGCAACCAGCATCTTTCCTCGACGCCTCTTTTTTTGATGTCCCCGTCCACTCGTCGCCATCGCTAAGCGAGCAGTTTTTGTCTCGCCTTGCAACGTGTCGCCGTCGTGCTCCCCTCAACACCGAGGCAAGTCAACAGGAACGCAAGGCTCGCTACGACGCATCTCACCGCGTCGTTTCATTCCACCCCGGCGACGAAGTGTTGTTGTTGACCCCAACCCGAGTTCCCGGTCTGCGTGCAAAGTTTCAGTCACGTTTTATCGGACCTTACATTGTGCTCGAGCAAACTTCACCGGTGAACTATCGCGTCACTCCCGCTGTCATGCCTTCTGACGGCCGCTGCCGTGGTACGGAGGTTGTGCATGTCTCCCGTTTAAAACCTTTCATACGACGTACTTCCCCGCCATAGACAGAGGCCAGGTTGGCCGCTTTCGCGCGAGGGGGAATTCATGTGAGCAGAACATTCATCGTTCATCTTCTCCACCGCTACATAATCATCATCACGGTGAGCGCCATCTTCGTTCTCCTCGAGGCTCGGCCAAATAAAGGCTTCGAGATAACAATTGTGCTTCTGCCTTATAATATTGTCACTTTGAAGGTTAAAGAAAATATCTCCTTCCAGAAAGCGCGTAAGCGTGTTCTGCTCATGAGCAGGACATGCTACGCCGATACGGCGCGTAAGGGAGCAGCACCACGGCGGACTGGGGCACTGGTCCAGCCCACGAACACAGTGGCAGGGGTTGTGCCACCAGCTCCCTCAGCAGTAGCAGCGAGCACGTCCTTCCAGCCCAGAAGAAAGGCCCATCAACCTCAGGGTTGGTAACCTTCAAGGCCTTGCCTCTTGGGGAGAGGTCTGCTCCGCGAGAACACCGCTGAAGTGAGCGGAAATCCAGCGCCTCTCAGGAGGAAATGGACACCACAGCGAGCCAGACTGCACAGTCTGCGCCAAATCAGGAAGGCGGGTCACTCGCTGCTCCAACAAAAAAGGAAAACCCCGTATAATGGGGCCCCTATGAGCTTAATAACTCATTAACTGTTATAAACGTACAGCACAAATATTTTTAGCAACATGAACACACAAATATTACAGTGGAACGTGCGAGGACTTCTTCACAACCTGTACGATGTCAGAGAACTCACACATAAATGCACTCCAAAGGTGCTGAATGTTCGCTGTATGCATCTAAAGGCTACGCAAACAAACTTTCTTCGCGCAGTACATCATCCGGGAGGACCGCGACGATGCCGATGTGCCGTCCGGTGGTGTAGCCGTCATAAACGTGAAGAGTGTAGCAAGCATGGCTGTAGGTATTCAAACGCCTCATGAGGCAGTAGCTGCACAGGCTATTTTATTCAACAATCTAATTACAATTTGCTCATTATACATATCATCAAATCATAAGCTAAAGAAACACACTTTTTATCGCCTCGCCGAACAACTCCCTGAGCCCTATATACTTGTCGGGGAATTCATTGAGTATAACAGCCATTGGGGAGACACCCGGTGTGATGCGAGAGGTTGCCTTATAGAAAAATTATTTGTGAACTATGATGCTTGCTTTTTCAATAAGAAGGAGCCGACATATTATGATATCTATCACAACTCACACTCATCTATAGACTTAGCAATTGGTTCTGCTTCTCTTTACTTTCCTAGAATGGGATGTCCTCAAGACTCCATTCAGAAGTAACCACTTTCCTGTAACATAAAATATCGATCTACAGCATGTCTGGCCTCCCAGTATCTCCCGTTAGAAACTAGCCTCAGCGGATTGGATGGCTTTTAATGAATCTTCTTGTCTAACGAGTGATTTTATACATGGTTTTAGCGTAGACGATACTGTATCACTTTTGTGCTGCTTGCAGTATTGAGGAAGCCGAGAAATACATCTCAAAGACAAATGGCGATATATGCAAAAGGAGGGCACCATGGTGGAATGACGATTGTTGACA
The DNA here is from genome assembly GCA_013339685.2 of Hyalomma asiaticum. Taxonomy (NCBI): domain Eukaryota; kingdom Metazoa; phylum Arthropoda; class Arachnida; order Ixodida; family Ixodidae; genus Hyalomma; species Hyalomma asiaticum. The sequence continues at coordinate 81,172,764 of CM023481.1, read as the reverse complement.
GGCGCGAAAACGGCAAAGCAAAGCATGGGGCCAGCTACATCGGTACCCAACAGCAGAAAACCTTATTGAATTCAAGAATGTTAAATCTCAGGGCAGGCGGACAAGGCGACAGATAGGACAGAAAGCAGGCAGAGGTGCGTTCCGGCCATCTGTTCCTATACCCAGAATGCTAAAGTGTGGAGTGGTCTCAGGTGGCTAAGCGTGCAGCAAACATACTCGTTGCCTCTGGTAAATGAACAAGGAGCCAGCTTTGAAGATGACGCAGATGCTTTTTGGGAACACTGCATACATGTCCGATTCCATACACTATTCAGAGTCATCCCACAGACACAAAGAAAAAATAGAACAAAAGATACTGCATCGCACAGGTAGGAATAATGAGACATACAGCTGTCCTTTCAACATTGCCGAGCTGAAAGACGCCTTGAACACATATACCAGCTCTGGGAGCGGACAGAGTCATGTACGACATGCTCAAGAACCTGCACGCTGTGACAATGCTTTCGCTCTTTAACGACATTTGGGCTGTCCGATACATCCCAGCTGTTTGGAAGGAGCCGGTCGTAATCCCCGTCTTGAAGCACGGTAAAACTTCATCCTCAGTAGCAAGCTAATGCCCGATAGCGCTCACAAGTTGTCTTTGCAAACATTTTGAAAAAACATTATTGATAGCCGCCTCTTACACTTTCCTGAGTCCAACAAGCTTCTTGGTCCATTCCAGTGTGGCTTAGAGAAGGTCTTTCGACATCCGACCATCTCGTACATATAGAAACAAATATTCGTGATTCATTCGTCCACAAACATTTCTTCTTAGCAATATTCATCGATATGGACAAGGCGTACGATACGACATGGCGCTAGGGGATCCTGCGAGATATGTGAAAAATGGGCATACGAGGAAATATTCTACATGTTATTGAAAGCTATCTAACAAAATGTACCTTCCGTGTTAATTTCGGCAACGCACTATCAGGCCATTTTACTCAAGAAACTGGAGTACCTCAAGGTGCCTACTTAGCTGGACACTCTTCATCGTGAAAATGAACTCGCTGCGTATGTCTTTACTGGCAGCCATGAATTACTCTGCCTACGTTGCCGATGTGCAGGTAGGTTTCAAGTCGTGTAACCTTGCCGTTTGCGAGCTACAAGTTTGACTTGGATTGAACAAAGTGTGTAGATGGGCACGCGAAAATGGATTTAAACCTAATCCAAACAAAAGTTCTTGTCTTCTTTTGACAAGAAGTAGAGGGTTCGTTAAAGATCCTGATATTCAGCTACATGGACAGCGCATACCTGTGAACAAAGAACACAAGTTTATACTTGAATCGAGGCTGCCCATACCACACCTAAAACACCCCAAAGTGAAGTGCCTCAAATCAAGAAACATACTTAAAATACTTTCGCACGCGAACCAGGGAAGTGACAGAAAGTGTTTACTCAGCCTGTACAGGAGCTCGATACCATCACGTTTAGACTACGGCTCTATTGTTTACCATTCTGCCACCCCCGTGCCCTAAAGGTGCTACATCCGATCCACCATTTAGGCATCCGGCTGGCAACTGGTGCGTTCAGGACCAGCCCAGTACCAAGTCTGTAGGTAGAGTCCAAGGAGTGGTCTTTGCACCTCCTGAGGACATATCGCAGTTTCAAATATTTCTTGCAAGTGTTCTCTAATTGTGCACCCTATCATAACCGATCCAACACAATCTGTACACTTCCACAACCGGCCATCAGTGCGGGAGCCTTTCTCATTGCGCGCGAGAAAACTGGGCGACGAAATTGACATTCCTCTCATCACATATCACCTAAACGCCCCGGCCAGCTTGCCACCACCATGGCAGTGCAAACTTGTCGAATGCGACACGTTATTTATTGAGATCACGAAACATGCTCCTGAGTTGCACATCCGAATGCATTTCCTTGAACTCCAAGCCAGGTACTCATGTTCAGAATTTTACACAAATGCATGGAAGTCACATGCTGGCGTGTCGTACGCAGCTGTTGGTCCCTATATTACAGAATCCGACGTCATCCACCACAAACAAGTATCGTCACGGCGGAGGCCTGCGCATTACTCTCAACTGTTAGGAAAATGAAGAAAACGAAATTACAAAAGGTAATAATATTTACCGACTCTTTAAGTGTTGTGAAATCATTAATTTACCTGCGAAGTCAAAAGAATGCTGTAATCATTAATCTTTCTTCTCTCCTATGTGAAGCCTACGCACCCAATCAGCAAATAATATGCCGGGTGCCCGGGCACAGAGGCATCGCAGGCAACACACTTGAGGAGCAAATGACCAAGTCTAGCGGCAAAAGGTGGAAACCATTCCCTACCTGTTTCTGCCTTGGTTATGAAACCATTTTTACGCAAAGGACTCAGACGCTATTGACAGCGAACGTGGGATGCTGAAGTGTCGAATATGCTCCACTTAGTTAAACCATTTTTAGGAAATTGGCCCCCAACAACAAAATTAAGGCAAACTGAAGTGCCATGCTGTCGTCTTGGGATGTGTCATTTATATGACACCCACCCGTACCTATTGACCCGTGATGATCCCCCCCCTCTGTGTTAAGTGTGGGGGGACCACTGATTTTCCTTCATGTTTTATTGGAGTGTGAGAAGTGGAGCCCTAATGAAAAAAACATTTCCCTGGGGCATACAGACAGCATACCCCACTCCATCCTCTATTGCTCCTATCCAATGAACCTTTATTTAGCACAAGATCAATTTTAAGTTTTTTTAAAAGACGTTAGCACATTGCACGTAATCAGCCGAAGAGAATCGTACAGCGGCCTCTCCTGAGAGGCCGCCGTTGCGATAGTAGTACTTGGTAAAGGATATGCCTCCAGGCCTTGCGCTGAAGGGTCATGGCAGGGCAGTGGTGCTACTAACGCATATTTTACTTTGACTCATATCTTACTGAGCATATGCCACCCTATTTGGTATCTTTGCTGCCTATTTTCATAATTTTAGTGCCTATACACTTTATGCACGTTCCGTACAGACAATTATAACGCCCCTTTAGAGCCCTGTCACACCATTGCACTGCCATTAACCACTTCATCGTAGACTCATTCCTAGTGTCCTTAGCGCACCTTGGTCACATCCGGCCCTTGCGCCAATAACATGAAACTATCATCATCATCATGACCTCGCGACGTGATAAAGTGGGGTCTGGGTTTCAAGGAACCTTTCGCCACAACTCGATGCCAGTGGTGGGATCCGAAGCCACAAGCCGCGACGGACGCTAGCACAGGCACCGGAAGCCACAAGGTTCAACTGACTGCACCAACAAGCCACAAGCAGCGACTGAACAGGGGAGACAACTGAGACCACAAGCTCCAACAACGGTCGGCGAGTGAGAGAGCAGCTGTCTCGGTACACCGATCAGGTATGGGTGAGTGCTGGACTTTTCCTTTGATACTGACCAGGTTCTAAGGGAGGGTGAGATTTTATAAATGGGAGATAACTTTAAACACTAAAAGGTAAGTGCTTTCAGATAGTTGTTTTGGAAATACCCAACACGTCGATCAATCATGCAAGCTGTTT
>CM023481.1:80891085-81169111 GCA_013339685.2 Hyalomma asiaticum | reverse complement strand
AGCGGAAAACAGGCCATGCATCATACGAACACAGAAACATGTGCAGGCTGCTCCACGGTCACAAACAGGCCAAAGAAGGAGGTGTGGCCCAGATGGCTCGGAGACGTGTCTCCCGTGCTATAGCAGACGACAAGTTGTCTTCTGCTCGGCGGTCAAAGAGTATTGCTGGAAATTGCTATACTGCTATGTTGACGTTGAGTATTCCTATGATAAGAAGCCAGCTGCCTACAAGATGCTACATGATAATAATCAATCAATCAATCAGTCAATCATTCATTCAAAGTTATTTAACGGCCCAGAAACAATCGTAAGGTCTTTGTACTGGCGCACGGGAAAAAAATAACAAGAAACAATACAATAAGCAGACTCTACGGAAACAAAACTACCAATAAAAAACAACAAAGGCCAATATTCATAATAAAATATCAGGGATAAAGGACGCTAAAAATTGCATATATACAACTATCCGCAGGCAAAACAAGGAAAAAATGTCAACAGTGTACGACACTATGTTAGTACATGTTAAGTTCTGTGCATTTGTGTCTTCGAGCTTCAATCTCATGTTTTCCGTTTATCTCCAACAATTTACAGTTTTCGTTTCCGTTGTATCTCTTCGGCTTTTCTGAACATTTGCGAGGAATGTACGCGCCCGAACATGATGACCCTGTGCATGGTGTCTGACCATAGCCCCACAATTCTGCTGCTCTTCCAAAAAATCTAATGGTCCGGGCAGCCATTGTTTGGTTGTGGCAATATAGACTCTTGGCTAGAGCGATGGATCTCACGGAAATGTGGAAGGCCTCAGAACACCGCGCAGATGTTTCTGTGATATGTTTGGTTTACTGGGAGGGTGTGCAATTCTAGAATGATAGCTCTTCCATGCAGACTCGCGTCTACTTGTGGCACGAGCGGCTGCTTCCTCTCATACATGGCTGGACCGGTGCTTCTGAAACATTGTCCGCAGGCTATCTAAGCATTTGCTTCTTCGGGTCGCTACCACCAGTTCTTCTTCAGGAGTTCATCTTGTGGTACAGTAATTCCTCAATACTCGGAATAAATTTTTAGACAAACTTCACCTATCCAGGGTGGCATTGAATCTTAGAGTTTAAGGGATTTCAACGATTATTCTGCTCATTTCAGGGCAAAGGACTCTCGATTCAGAGTCCCTTACATTTGAGCCTGAACGCCAGGTAATGTACCATCGTTTTGGAGAAGTGGCGACTCGTCTGACAGAGCTTGCGATTTATTTCTTGACACTGTTGCGAGCTGTTTCATAGACGTAGGTCATGCTGGTCCTTTGTTCAACGTCGCACAAGCATGTCAGTCATGACTACATCACGCCGTCAAGATCTTGAAGTAGTCTTCCATTGCGATCTGGGACACTTTCGGGTAGCGAAAATACGAATCGGAAACCGTAGGTATCTGCATCTTCGGTATGGTGCCATAGTATAGTGGTGCGTAACTATCAGCTAGGCTTTTCAGGTCCCATTTGCCAAAATCCTGTCGTCATCATCTTCATCATTTTCAGTCTTCTTTAGGTCTGCTGAAAAAACGGAGGTTCACCCAATGATTTCCAATTTTCGCTGTCCTGAGCGAGCGAATTACACATAAAGTCCGCGTACTTCCTTTTCCCCGTCTTTCTGCCTTCCTCGGAGGCGTTTTCTCCCTTAGTATCCAGCCCCGCCACCGAATCCCGGCCGCGGCGGCTGAATTTTGATGGAGGCGAAGTGGCAGAGGTCCGCGTATACTGCACGATGTAAGTGCGCGTTGAAGAACCCCAGGTGGTTGAAATTTCCGGAGCCGTCCATTACGGTGACTCTCATAGTCATATCGTGGTTTTGGGACGTAAAACCCCCGAGAACAATCATCGTCAATCCACTCGCAGCCAGTCTTGTGTCCTCTTTGTCTACCTGTTCTTTGTCTTCTGCTTTAATTTTCCTGCCCAGGTTCACTTATTTATTTATTTATTTATTTATTTATTTATTTATTTATTTATTGAAAATACCTTACAGGCCCGAAGGCATTGAGTAAGGGGGGTTACAGTGAAAATCGCATGTAAATTTCCAAACAAAAACGGTACAATGTAGGCTAGTAATAACAACAACAAAAAATGCGGCGCACAAATTTAACAAAACAATAAGTCAGCAATACGTAAGCATGGTGATGAAATATATAAGAACACTCCGTAACATATAAAGGCTCGGAAAACAATTAAAAGAACATCAAGATGAAATATTAAGGAAATGCATCTGAAGTTTTTGGCGAAACGTGTTGGGGTTACTATCAGAGGCGATATCGTCGGGACGATCATTTGACATGCGGATGGCTTGTTGTAGTACTGATGTGTTGAACGCGTTTGTGTTTCCAAAGATGCCAGTGAAGATGAGATGGTTATGTAATCTGCGTGACGTGTAGAGCGGGCGTTGAAGGTGCAACAACGATGTTTTGTTACTGTAGACGTACTTATGAAATAGGCATAAGAAGGACACGTGACGACGAACATTTAATGCTTGGAGGGAATGATGGAGTTTAAGCTGAGTCACACTGGAATTGATGTCGTAGTTCCTAGAAATGTAACGGGTGGCTCTGTTCTGAATTGTTTCCAGCATGTTAATTTGATACTGAGCTGAAGGGGACCAAAGAGATGAGACACATTAAAGTTGCGGGCGGACGAAAGTTAGGTATGACATCTTGCGAATGTTAGTGGGACAATGACGAAGGTTTCGGCGTAAATACCCCAACGTTTTGGAGGCTTTTGCACAAACATTGGTGATGTGATCAAACCAGGAAAGCCCTGGTGTAAGCTGGAGGCCAAGATACTTGTAAGAAGTCGCCGTGGAGAGCCTGTCGCTTTGTATATGGTAAGTGAAGTTAGAAATGACCTGTTTACGTCCAAAAGAAACAAATTTACACTTGTTCAACGTCATAAGCCAAGTGCTACACCAGTTAGAAATACTGTTGAGATCATCTTTAAGGATGGAGTGGTCGTTAGGACAGTTTATAGGTCTGTAGAGCATGCAGTCATCAGCGAAGATTCTTATATGCGATGAGATGTTAGTTGGGAGGTCGTTGATGTAGATAAGGAAAGGGAATGGGCCAAGAACGCTCCCCTGTGGGATGCCAGAGGAGACGTACGAAGAGGGAAACGAAGAATTATTAACAATTGTGAACTGCTTACGAAGCGACAGAAAATTGCGTAGCCAAGATAAAGTGAGGCAGTCTAATCGGAGGGCAGATAATTTTGAAATAAGGCGACAATGGGCGACACTATCAAATACTTTAGCAAAATCAAGCAATATGCAATCAATTTGTAGGCCATAATTTATGTTGTAATGAATGGCTGTAGTAAATTCCAGTAACTGTGTTTCGCATGACATGCCCTTTCTGAATCCGTGCTAGTTTGGAAAGAAGAATTTGTTAGTCTCGAAGTTACTGCATACGTGGGAGGCAATTATGTGCTCGAGGAGTTTGCAACATATGCATGTGAGCGAGAATGGGGGATAATTTTTAGGTGAGTTCTTGTCTCCGGATTTAAAAATGGGTACTACTTTGGCAATTTTCCAGTCCGGAAGTTTTCCAGACGATAGCGACTGTCGAAAAATGTGGTATAGTGCAAAGCTAGATATGGAAACAGTATTTTTGAGTACCTTAGATTTGATATCATCTATACCAGCTGATGAGGATGCCTTAATCTGTTTAATTCGACACGCGATACCATCCACCGTGATTTCAATAGGCTGCATGCATTGGAAGTTGTAATCAGGGATATGTGGCACGTCAGAAGAATCTTCTTGGCTAAATACAGATGAAAAAAATGTATTAAAAGTGTAGAGCACTCGTAATCTGAAAGCTGAAGGTTGTTTTCATTAAGTAAAGACAGCTGGTTGGAACCGTGGTCAGGGGATATGAGGCGCCAGAATTTCTTTGGATTATTTTGCAGAAGAGAAGGTAGGTCGTTGTGAAAATATTTGTCTTTGGCGTTGCATATTGCTTTACAGTAGTCAGTCAAGTACTGCGTGTATTTGTCCCAAGTGTAGGGCGTAGCAATGCGTTTGGCATTGCAGTACAGGCGTTTTTTTCTTGTTTCTTTGCATACGGAGGGATTTAGTGAACGAGGGATTAGATATACTATTAGAAACAGTGATAGCAGGCATATATTGGTTTATCAATGAAAACATCTTGTCTCTAAAAAGCACCCAGTTTTCATTTGCAGACCGGTTGTAGAATGACGGAAAGAGGTCTTCGCTTAAAAATTCTTCGAGCTGTGCATTTATTTTGCCAAACTCTGCTTTCCTGTAGTCCCGAATTTTCTTTTTGTATATTCCTGAAAATGGTACAGGTAAGTCCAACGCTCAATTAAATTGTGATCACTAAAGCCCCTTAGGCAAGAGACTGTCTTCACTGAACCAGGAGCATTAGTTAGCAACAGGTCTAACGTATTTATACCATCTGTTGGTTGGTCAATGACTTGCGAGAGGTTAAAGTCCCGGACTAACTTAATGTATTATGTGGAAAGGCAGCATGGTGACGATAAGTTTGTCCAATCAATCAGCGGAAGGTTGAAGTCACCGAAGAGGTAAACTACATCTGCAGGGCAAGGATCTTTGGTATTTTTGACTTCTTTCTCGTGATTCACGTAAGGATATTAGGTACCCGTGTCTGTTCCCTCGTCCGATCCGCTCGCTCCTATCTCATAACTCACAAGTATTATATGGCGAGCATGTTCCGTGCGGAACGTTGTTCGCAGAAATGCCAAGCAAGGAGACGGGCAAATATATTTTGAGACGGAAAGCTCTGCAGAGTGAAAAGGGTGTGGAGATGAATGGAGGAAGGAGATGAATGGAGAGGAGGACCGGCTGCACAGGTGACAGGGCGGAGCTCAGCGGTAGCAGAGCCACTGACAGCCGTGACAAGAACACATGGTATGATGTTATAATGACGTCAGCTCTCTCTACTTAAAAGCGCCTTCTCACTTTGGCGGACATTGCTCGCCCTGGACTTTCTCGACGTGGCGCAATAGTGAATGCGACCGCTGTAACTCCCAAAGAGAACACGATAGATTGTGACGCCGTAGAGGTGCGCCTTGTGAACGTGCTGGAAAAAGAAGAGCCGATCACGAGCAGCGGTAGTTGAAGCCAACTGTCACCGTAGCAAAGGTGTAGGTATTCCAGTAAAGGAAGCACGGACCAAGCGCCGGCAAAGAAATGAACATCCTGAGTGGTAGCCAAGCAATGCTTTACAGCAGTAAACCTTGCTTAGCTTTCATGCTCCTTTGCTCTTCTTCTCCTAGCTTAGCATAACATTGCTGAGGCTTACTTTCAGCTCCGCTTTTCATTGGTGTTTCCTATTGTTGCGCCATGCCTAATTTTTCTCAGTTTTACGCATTCTGGTACTCATGTAATTTCAACTGACACACAGCTGCAAGTTTCTGGTCATTGGAGATAAGCTGGGGGCGTTTCCCACCGCTGCCGCTTCTCACGTCGGCTCCGTAAGTTTTCGGCGCTCACGCCGGTTCTTTAGGCCGTATCCAGATAATTTTCTAACGAGTGGGTAGAGTAAATTGTCAGGATCTTTTCGACACTAATATTGTCCCGATACTCTCCTGGGGCGGCCCAGGAGAGCCTTCGGAAGTCTTGACCACGCCGTGCGCCCGACCTAGGCCTACTCAAGCCTAGCTCGAGTGCGGCCTCCCGCTGCTTTATCGCCGCCCGTCTCCCGGCTGCCCACCACCATGGAGTACGTTGAAGGACATGACGCGTCTCCCGAAGACCTATTGGACGGTTCCTGGCAGTCACCAGGCCTTCGCGCCCAAGTAAAACGCCGCGCGGCATTACGCCGCGCCGCTGCCGCCAAAACTACGCCCACCACCATGCCAGCCTCGCCGCCGCCACCTTCGCCGCCATCGAAGCAGACCAGTGCTTCGGCATCTCGGCCCCGCCGTCGCGCGCCGATTCCTCGCCTCCCGGCCGACACCATTCACGTCGTCGGTCGTCCTAAAACTTCCGTCGACCTTAATAAGCTTCAGCCATGGCACTTATACTCCGCCTTACTGAAAGCAGCGAACCTGCAAGATCTCCCGCCCGCATCCCGTGACACGGTACGGATCCACCCGGTTAACAATACCTTCACACTGAGCGTCGCCGACTCGGCTCGTGCGCAAGCCTACCTCCGCATCACATCCCTGACGGTGTCCGGCACTACCTTCACTGTGCACCTTTACGCTCCGCCACCGGACGACGCCCTGCGAGGCATTCTATACCATGCATTTGATGACTTCACGGACGAAGCCATCCTCGAAGATCTCCAGGCTAGTAACCCTACTCTTTCTATCGTGGGAGGCCGCCGTATGGGCAAGACTCCTCACATTCTAGTCGCCCTCACCGAACCCAAGGTACCCCGGTGGATTCTCTACCATGGTGTCCACCTTCGCCTTCTTCCTTTCCACAACAAGGTAGAGGCTTGCTTCAATTGCCGCTCGACCGGCCACCGCACCGACGTGTGCCCCAAGCCATGACAGGATCGGTGCCACCGTTGCGGCACTACACATCCCCCGCCTCCTGAGGGCTCGCCGCCCATATGCACACCTTGCTGCATCGTGTGTAACGGGAATCACTCGACGCACAGCTCTAAATGCAAGCATCGCTATGCACAGCGCCCCCAACGCCGGAAGACTCTCCCAACGGCGAATCGCTCCTCGTCACAACAACCCGCAGACGCTGCGACGACCCCTAAGAATGCAATGGCACGCGGCACTGCGCCGCCACCGAAGTTGCCCCTCCCTCCCGCCAAGACGACTTCAGATTCCCCATCCCCCGCCGTGACGGCGCCCAAAGCAGCCTCTCAGCCCACCCACTCAGCGTGGTCCTCCCCCGGCGCCCCACCAACGCTCCCCTCTCCGCAGGTCGCCGCACTGCAGCAGGAAAACGCCTCTCTACGACAACAACTCGCCGCACAAGGTTCGCTGCTAGAGGCACAAAAGACTGAAATCACGTCCCTCCAAGCCCAGCTGAACACGCTTGAACAGAAGCTCGAGGCAGCCCTCGACCGTTTATCTACTCTTCCCTCACCGACCGCCTCCGCATCGGACATGGATACTCAACCCGCTGATGGGTGCGTTGGCAAGCGCAAGAGGCACACCACGCCTCTTAAGTCTCTACACCTTTCTGAGGAAATCCAAGCAGCCATCAAAATGGCCCAAGCGGATTTTGAGAGGCGGCTAGACAGCCGCTTCAACTCTGTTCACCAGCTCCTAACGACGCAGCACGAGGCTCTAAACTCCTTGCGCACGGACCTTGCTGCTTTCCCCTCGATTACGTCCCTTCAATCACTTCAGGAGACTGTCGATACCCTGCACGCTTTCATGCTTGATAGCGTCCGAACAAAGCCACCCCTTCACACCCGCGCTCCTCACACCGCTCCCGCTGCCCGACCGTCGCAATCGAAAGCCGAGGAGACGTCTTCTGCTGACGCTAATCATGGCTGACCGGTCTACTGTAACTATTTGGCAGTGGAACTGCCGTGGCTTTCGCCCCAAGCGCAGCCATCTTCTCTTACACCTCCAACAACTTGACCCTCCAGATACACCTGACGTCCTCGTGCTCCAGGAAACTAACACCGCTGTTTCCCTGCCGGGCTACATTGCCCACAATCAAGTGGCTCATCATCCCGCACCCCATCCCGTCACGGCCATCCTCACCCGGCGGACGCTCACGGTCAACCTGGTCGATTTACTCTTCCCTGCGATCCACCACATTTTTATCGAAATTCTACCTCAGAAACGGGAAGATCCTTCTCTCTTTATACTGAATGTCTACAAACCCCCCGGGTCACCGAAGATTCATCTCTGCTCGCCCTACTACGCGCTGCGGCAGTTAGAGCGGCTAAATCCCCTTTCCTGGTTCTCGGCGACTTCAACGTCAAGCACCCGGACTGGGGCTACCCCAAGGCCGACGGCCCGGGCACGAGGCTGTGGCAACTTGCTCATGATCTTAGCCTCACACTGCTCACTGACCCCACGCAACCTACGCGCGTCGGCAACAGCGTGTGCCGCGACACCACCCCAGATCTCAGCTACTGCCGTTACGTCCGCGATGCACGCTGGTCCAACACACATCAATCCCTGGGCAGCGACCACTATGTCCTCACCATGCAAGTCTGCACGTCCCCGTGCAAGCCACGTCCACACATTATCCGTCGCACGGACTGGGACGCGTTTCGTGCGCGTCGCCAACACTCCGCCACTCCCGACATCGAGGACCTTTCGCAGTGGACTGACCAGCTTCTGGCGGACCTCGACGGTGTCACGGCCTCGATCCCCACTACGGCAAACCATCCGGCGATTGACTCCCGCCTTGCTCACCTGCAGGCCGCTCTTACAAGCCTCACCAATCGGTGGAATAAGCAACGACACAACCGTCGCCTTCGTCGCCGAATAGCAGCCCTCGACCGGGAAATCGAAGCGCACACCACCACCCTTGCCCGCCAGCAGTGGGAACAGCTGTGCTCAGGACTTTCCAATCAGCTGGGCTGCAAGCAATCGTGGCATCTCCTACGCCATCTCCTCGACCCTACGTCCGCCAAGTCGGTCACCCGGCAGCAACTGCAGCGTGTAATTCAGGCCTATCCCGGGGACACATCATCGCTGATGGCAGACCTGGCTGCCAAATACCTCCAACTCCTGCCCTCTCATGGTCCCTCCCCCCCTCTCGCGTCCTATTCCGGGTCCTCCAACCCCGAACTAGACGCCGACATCACGGAAGCGGAAGTTTATGCGGCGCTTCACAAGCTCCGCACCACCTCTGCGCCTGGCCCAGACCGAGTCCCCAACAAGCTCCTTCGCAATCTCGACGCCCCTTCGGTCGCCGCACTTCTTTCCTCAATGACTGCTGGCGATCCGGCAATATCCCCCAGTCGTGGAAGCATGCGCGCGTAGCTTTCATTCCAAAAGCAGGCAAGAAACTCACGATTGAGAATCTCCGACCTATCTCGCTTACCTCGTGCGTTGGCAAGCTCATGGAACACGTCGTTCTTGCTCGCTTGCAAACGCACGTTGACGCCCACAGCCTCCTTCCCCACACTATGCTCGGCTTCCGCCCGGGCCTCTCAACGCAAGACGTTCTCTTGCAGCTTCACCACGACCTCCTCAGCTCATCCACCTTCTCAGACACGAAGGCTCTCCTCAGCCTCGATCTTCATAAGGCGTTTGACCAGGTCTCTCACTCGGCTATCCTCACTGAACTTGGATCCCTCAACCCCGGCGCTCGAGTCTTCAACTACATCCGCTCCTTCCTTACCGGTCGCACTGCTGAACTCATCATGGGAGATCTTCCGTCTCCCACGTACGCTCTCGGCTCTCGCGGTACACCGCAAGGCGCAGTCTTGTCGCCTTTTCTTTTTAACCTCGCCCTCCGCTCGCTTCCCGGAAAGCTCGACCGCATCCCTGGCCTAAAGCACACCCTGTATGCGGACGACATGACCTTTTGGGTCACGTCAGGCTCCGACGGGCATATTGAGCACACTTTGCAACACGCCACCGACGTTGTCATGGACCATGTGCACGCGGCTGGCCTCACCTGCTCAGCGGCCAAATCAGCCCTCCTTCTCATTCGGCCCCCCGACCGGCGCCGCCTCAAGACACCTCATCCCACCATCATGGTTCACGTCAACTCCACCCCCGTTCCAGTTGTCTCGCATCTCCGTGTGCTGGGGTTGACCTTACAATCCAACAGTCGCAACACTCACACCATCGACCAGCTCTCGCTTTCGGTTCAGCAGACTGCGCGCATGCTAGCTCGTGTTCGAGCACGGCGCGAGGGTATGCGCGAACGCGATCTGCTCCGCCTAATTGACGCCTTCGTCATTTCCCGCCTCACCTACGGCCTGCCTTACACTCAACTTCTTAAATCCGAACGCGACAAGATCGACGTGCTCATCCGTCGCGCATACAAGACTGCCCTCGGTCTTCCCCCTAGCGCGTCAACGGAACGCCTCCTCCGCCTGGGGGTACACAATACCATCGACGAGTTGGTTGAAGCTCACCGTACCGCTCAAGTGCAACGCCTTTGTCGTTCGCGGACTGGTCGCTGGATCCTCTCTTCCATCGGCCATGATACCTCCTCTCATCCGCCGGACCTGGTCTCACTACCGCACGCCCTTCGGGCGGTCTTCTACATCAAGCCACTACCCAAGAACATGCTCGCGGGCCACCATGACGCCCGCCGTCAAGCCCGCGTGGCCATGCTTCGAAACAAGTACGCCAACCACCCAGCCGTCGTTTGCGTGGACGCGGCTCGTTACACCTCGCCCGGCGACGCCTTTGCCGTCGTCTGTGCCTCGCCCTCCTCGCCGGTGCCCGCGAAGTCAACAGTCGTAGCCGGTACCGTGCGCACAACCTACGCCGTCGAGGCGGAGGAGGCGGCCATTGCCTTGGCTGCCATATCTACCGAAGCTAGTGTAGTACTCAGCGATTCTAAGTCCGCCATTTCGAACTTTGCCCGAGGCCTTGTCTCGCCTATCACACTGCGGCTTCTTCGCCCGCTCTTGCTGCGGGACGAACCGCGCCACATTGAGTTGGTCTGGGTCCCCGCCCACTCTGGTCACCCCGGCAACGAGTCGGCCCACCAACACGCTCGAGGATTCGTCAACCGAGCGGTGGGCTCCTCGGAGTCGGATGCCCTAGTGCCGGAGCCCCTGGTCACCTACCATGACATCGCCCAGCACTATCGCCTTGAACGGTACGCCTACCCACCCCCTCACGACAGTCTTCCCAAGAGGTCCCAGATCGCCTGGCGCCGACTGCAGACCCGTACCTTTCCGTGCCCTCTTGTGTACTCTTACATCCACCCAGGCGTCATCGATTCACGCTGCTGCCTATGTGGAGGCGTCGCCTCGCTCAACCACATCCTCTGGGCTTGCCCGGAGGATCTCCCGCCCACCGACCTCGTCTCGCCACCCTACACCGAGGAGCAATGGGAGGCCCTTCTCTTCAGCGCAGACCGAGATGTCCAGACACGGATCCTGGCACGAGCTGAAGACATAGTTGAAAAGCACGGCCTGGCAGCATACGTAGCCTGAACCCCCCTTACCCCTAAACCCCTTGATGAATAAAGTTGTCACTCACTCACTCTGGTCATTGCTTCGTGATGTCTCCCGTATGCACTCCAGCTGATTCTTATCCTACGGAAAACATCTTCTTCATGAAGAAGCTTCTGTGCTCGTACTGGCCCTAGACAGGCACACATTCCAATTTCAATTCATATTTAAATTTTTATTTCAAGAAGAATACAGGAACAAAAAGTTGATAATTGGCACTTGAGTATTCGGGCCCCCTCTACAAGGCTGCAACAAGATAACAAATTATACGCACATATCCGTGTAGCGCATTCAATATCAAAGGAAGTAAAGAGGTTAAGGCGTATTATTATTTGATCGCATGTGGTATATCATATTTCAACAATATTAGTAGGACCGCTACACAGAAAAAAAGATAAAAGTGAATAAAACTTTAAAACATAGCAGTTTGTGAAAGCATATGTCATCATTACAGTTAGCTATTGGCGTGGCATGAAATGGTAATTAAGCATTTGATATCACTGGTTTCTTACAATGCAAGGACGAGCTCGGTGCTGATTGTTCGCTTTTGATTACATGTCGGTGTCTGTGGCCATGTTTACCAGGTAAGCAGCGGGGCGCTGCCACGATTGTACATAACCTCGTTTTGTCTGCACGTCACGGGTTTAAGCTCCAAAAAAAGAAATTCTTCGTTTTCATAAAGCCGAATTATTTATGTGAAGACAAAAAACATTTCGTTTTGCAGCATATTGTAAAATATGACAACAACACCTGCTCGTAAGTATTTGGACAGCTTCCCCATTGGTTGCTCTCGCCCTCCCGTTCTCGCATATTTTGTGGGTCTCCCTGTCATGAAAGAGTGCCGGCTCAGAGGGGGACGAATCCCGGAAGCGTGCGCCGCACTCAGTCGCGCCAAATCCGGGTCGCGCACAACGGGGGTCGCGCACCACTTGGTAACTTTGCAGCGAGCAAACGTGTTGTGTTCCGTACAAAGATCTCCGATCTCGTTCCAATTAAGCAGATCCTTTTTTATGAGGTTGGCAATGCTAATCCCTTTTTAAAGGGGTTAACATTGTTAAAGGGATTCAGCAATACAGGAAGCGTACGTATGTCGAACACTCTGCTCACCATATTTATTCCTTGAAAAAGTACTTTTATTCAATGTTACGCATAGCATGCAAGGGTTTTCTGGTTCTAAGGATCTAATCCGTAGTTTTCTGTTACTATTCTTAGTCAGGTTTCTATGTATTATTTTTGCTTTGGCCAATTAATTTTTAATGTTATGCTGTACTCCACTCAGGACAACAGTCGTGTTTTGTAGTTCATCACCGTGATTGTTGAACGAAACCTGAGCAATTTATGGCTGCAAACCCTAAATTGCTCAAGTATTCGCTGTTAGTTCTGATTCCTTGGTGTTCGCAGTGGAAACGCTTGAGAACTTCCTCTAAGCATGCAGTAAATAAGACTGGAGGAAACATATGTCCCTGACTAACCCCTGTGTCGATCGAACATTTAGGGGCGAGGCTCCTTATGGCGTGGGTTTGTCCTTCCTTCGATGTAGTATGTAGCGACCTGCAGTTTCATGAAGTGCTCACTAGATGGCGTGATGGCGCTGCGGTGCTTGATAGGAAGATAGGGAAACGACAGAGCATGTTCTGATTGAATGCGGAAATATCCACCCAGGTGTACGTTTGGGCACCACCCTACATGAAGCCTTGGGTTTTAGGGCGAACAACGGGAAGCTGAACATAGCCGCGATTGAAATAAGTAAGAGACGGTTAGAATACTGGTGGCAGAAAACTAGAGAGAACGGACAAAAATAATTATAGGGAAAAATATGGAATTTCTGCCATAAGGGGCAGGGAACTGGGCTATGAAATTCCGTTTTTGATATGGCATGATCGATTTGATTGAAGTAAATTTAAAAGGCATGAGGAAAATTAAAAGAGAAAAAAAAGTTCTTAAATCTTCTTACGAGCCTGGTGGCGCACATGTCACCGCCCCGTTACAAAGGGGAAGCTCATAGCATCCATCCATTCAGACGTATGGGAACGCGTAGTATGGGAGTCAAAAGGACTGAAAGTTGAGCGAGTTGGTAAGGATCCATAGTCAAAAGAAGAACGCCGACTAACAACTTAAGTTGTTAGTCGGCGTACGTGTTGTTCACTTCTCCCCTTGTGTCCGTGTCTTGCACGCCTCTTCTTTTGAGTATGGGAGTCCGTCCGTCCGTCTGGGAGTCCGACCTATACACGTCTGTCTGTCTGTCTGTCTGTCCGTCTGACCCATGCGACAGTCGGTGAAATTGTTCTTGGCTAGGTGCTTAACGTGACAGATATCCGTTCGCTTCTTACCTTCCATCTGCTAATTTCTTCTATGCACTGCGGCACAAACCCTTCCTAACTTATTGGGAGCCGTAAACACAACATTAACCCCATATTTACTTCCCACTTTCTTAAGCCTGTGCGAAACTGCGTGCATATACGGAATACTCACGACTTTTTTCTTGTTAATGTTACTCTCTGCTACAGCTTTCGATCCGGTTGAAATCGACTTCTTAAGACGCTCAGCTACTGTGCCTATGGCTAGTCTAGGGTAACCTGCATCTAAGAGGCGCTCGACCTGCGTGTTAAAGCTAATGGTCAAACGGTGCACGCACGACTTCGATAGGGCTGACTTTAAACAGGACAAGGCTATTCCGTTTTTTACTACTTTCGAATGCTTGGAGTCAAAGTTTAACAACGGCTTAGATGCTATAGGGGAATACTGCCAACACACGTGATTCTGCTCAAATGACAACGAGATATCTAAAAATTGTATTACGTTTCTCTCCGGTAGTTCTTTCGTAAACCTTAAACCATCTCCATTAAGTTTAAATTGATCGCTTACATAGGTGACGACGGATTCAAAATCATCCTTACTACAAAGTACCAAGTAATCGTCCGCATACCGAAATACCCTAATGATGCGGTCCCCTAAGGCCTCTTTTAAACGGCAGTCCAACTTGCTCAAGTATAGATCACTTAGAATAGGGGCTACCTTTGAACCTGTATATTATCTATCATGTAACTAAGTCTTCCTAGTGATCGTGAACCGCTTCTTATCATTTTCCCAACTCCAGTCTTAGTTTGTCAAGGCAATGACCTCGGCATGCTAAAAATGAGGCATGGGTTGGAAGGAACCCTGCTTCACGACACGTTCGTCAGGCAGCGTTGGCGCCTCTTTCTTCAAGGCACCGCTCACGCGTCCACCACTACACCTTAAGAGTTCGTGGTTCTCCTTGATGAATGTCGACGGTGTGGTCGCCTCCACACGGACGCCAATCACCAAGACCGCAAGCAGCGTTACGATAGCTCCCGTCGCGATGTCGCTTTTTCCCCTGACGAAAAAGTGCTATTCCGGATGCCTGTCCGAATTCCTAGTTTGTACGAGTGTCACCAATCGCGAGCTGTGAGACACGGGTTGCTTAATGCAGGAAAAAATTCCAAGAACTAACGTATCAGTTCCCGAAAATGATCTCACGAAAGCTTCGACAAGTAATTTTAGGTTCCCTTCGGTGCGCTAGCAAGACGCCAGAAGTGGTTCAAAGACTGAGTAAGAGCTAAGAGTGATCAAACAAGACAAATGTATTCTCATCGAACTGGTGCTTAGACAAAATGTGCACCAACATGGCTCTTCAGTATAAAAACAGAGATCGGTTACCACATTACACGGAACCAAGAACAAACATGCAGGCTAATGTACTACAACCGAGAATAAAACCCAAGAGTCCTATTCACCAAAGTCACCCGACGTGCCCTCTCAACATGAAGCTTGCAGGCAGGCCTCGTCGGTTGGCTGGCGGAGCAGCGTCGTTTCACGTCTTCTTTCTTCTCTTACACTCTCAGACGACAAGGCTACTGCTCACAGCCCGTGGTCAGCTCTTCATTGTGCTATGGACCCGTGCCACCGACCGTCAAGAGGCGAATGCATTGCATTGTTGGTGCGGGGCAGGTGGTGCGGGGTGGAGGGGGGGACACATGCCATAGGAGTAACTTCTGTTCCGAGCGTGTGTTCCTTTTAGGGGCAAAGCTCCTCTTAGTATAACCTTGTCACGCGTCAGGCGTCAGGCCTCGGGCGTCAGGCGTAACCCGCGTGCCTCCCGGCACGCGGTCGCCCTCGGCGTTCGCCTCGGCGCGTGCCTCCCTCTCTCTCTCCCGGCGCTGCCTCCCGGCGCATGCCTCTGCTGTCTTGTGTGAGAGAGAGAGGGATAGAGAGAGAGCGAAAGGCACGCGTTGACTATGGAAACGCTCTTTCTTAGAGGAACGCTGTACCAGGAAGGAAGGAAGGAAAAAAACTTTATTGTGAGGGCTTTTAGGACCTCACAGGTCCCCTGGGTCCCCACATGACCACACCACGCTCAAACGTTCATGCCTAAAGTGCTCGCAAAGAAGCAGAACGCGCCTTCACCCGCGAGAGACAGCGTTGGCGCAGGCAGCGCTGTCTCTCGCGGGTGAAGGCGCGTGTATATATATATATATATATATATATATATATATAGGCACTGGATCTTGACTTGCAATGAAATGCCGGTGGGAGATTTCACTTGTGCGTAGTTGAACCATGAGGATTCGTAGCGTGCGCGTTAACTAAATTAATTCAGAACTCGGCACGATCTACGATGAACCTCCCGAGCTTCGCCCACTCACCATCGTTCACTCCGTGGATATGCTGTAATTTTTTTCATCCTGCTTTCTAGCGCTGCGCACACAATGCATTTGCAAGATATGTACAAGGAGCGGATTCTTTGGAAGCTTTCGCTCTTGCCATTTATATTAGTGACGCTAACACCTGTCACCAAAACAAAAAAAAAAACAGGTCATAACTTCGATGAACTGAAACTCTACATCCTTCAAGGAAACTTCCGCACGCCGAGGGACAGAAAATACAGGGAATCGTATCTCATATACAGGTTCAATACTCTCCAACCTACAGGCATAAAGCTTTCAAAGGGAACTCTTGAGTCCATTAGATACGGTAGAGTGTTAACAAAGACAACAAAAGGTTGAGGTATGCACAAGCTGACAATGTTTCTCCCAGAAAATCTACTTTCAGGTGCGGAGCCCCCATCCAGTTCGACGAGAACAACGACGTTAAACAGTGTAGTTACCTTTTTTTTAGCACAAGCTTTCCGTGAAATGCATTGTTGGTACGGGGCAAGTGGTGCGGGGTGGAGTGGGGGACACATGCCATAGGAGCAACTTTGTTCCGAGCGTGTGTTCCTTTTTACATCCTGCTTTCTAGGGCTGCGCACACGATGCGTTTGCAAGATATGTACAAGGAGCGGATTCTTTGGAAGCTTTCGCTCTTGCCATTTATATTAGTCACGCTAACACCTGTCACTCTCCTTTTTTGTGTGTGTGTGTGTGTGTTCGCACGTGCTGCTCTTCTCCTCCTCTCTTTCTGAGGACGGGGCAGAGTGTGCAAAGGCGTACATAAACGAACGCTGGAGAAGGCAGTTGCCGCCCTGACGAAGACAAGTCCGCTTGTCGAAACGTTGGCTCCCGCGACATTCCCTGTTTTAAATCGTACTTTGCGATTTGTTCATCGATTCAAGCATCCATCTTCCCCTGAGCTTCTCTTCTAGTTTGAAAATAATACTCTATAACACACAAATAGTGCACACACATAAATACACCGCATAGAGTTCAAGAAGTCTCTGACATTCCACAGAATAAGGCCGTATGGGAGCCCAAACACGCAAAGTCCACACACAGCACTTGACGTCACCTTCACAATAAATGGCCCACACACGTCACCACAATAAACCTTCACTATACGTCGCGTAAAAGCTTCACATCACATCGCGTACACATGCGTAATATAATAAACACACTCATTTCGCTTACAGCGCGCCAAACACCGGCATTGTTCACAAAGTTTACAATATATCATTGGTTAACATATAACGGTACATGAAAATGTTCTTTCACTCAGCACCAACACTTCCATTAAATCGCATCACACGGAGTTTCATAGTGCTTATTGGCACCTAGTTTGCGGATCTAGAGGCTGCTTTTCACTTACACCCTTCTATGTTCCTTTTCTTCTTCTTGCGAGCCAATCTCGGCGTTAGCTGCTGAGGTAAACATCCCTCGTCCACAGGCTCGCAATGCTGTGTTGCCGCCGATGAAGTTTGCAATCTCCTTACGTGGCCGTTCATCTGCGGAGCTTCTTTCCTCAGGACCTTCTTTCCATTCTTCAAACGTTCATTAAAAGTTAAACTGCACCGCATGTTTTATCTCACCGCACTCCAATCATCGGTGTCCCAGGAGTGGCAGCCTCTCCATGTTTGCTCGTCTCCGTGCGTCAAGAGTTCGTACAGAATATATTATTTTTTTGGTTGTCGATTTATTTATTAAAAATACCTGCAGCGCTTGCAGGCGTTATTGCAGGGGGGGGGACACTGGGTTACATACGTGCGGAAAAAAGATAACTGCGTAAACAAGACCAGCATGCCAGGATGCTCAACTGGTTTCCTTTGGAATTGAGCTCGAGTTCGAGTCGCGGCTTCTTTGGTGCTCGTTTCCGCTGCAGCTGGCCCCCAGTGAGGTTCACCCTGCAGCTCTCATATCGAGCTTTCGGATTGTTAGGACCTCGTGCTTCCTCGATGTTTCCCATAATGAGATCATAAAGTGGGTTCTCCACACAGAGCTGTGTCTCTTTCAATGTAGCACGTGGTTTCCACTTTGATTTTCGCTTAAGGGAGCCTTCTCGCCGTACCGTCAATTAGGTAAACAAAACCTTCTGCACCCGTGAGTTCGAGGCTGCGTGCCATACTTCTATCGCACAATTACCGTGCTGCTTCGAGTGTCCCGTAGCACGTTTACACGCTTTCCTGCCACTTTCCCAGGGGCCGGACACTTCGACTAGTTTCGGTATTGGAAATAAAGGTCCGCCATTGTTTCGGTAGGAAGCGAAAATTCAGCAAGGTTTGCATGTGTGGCCTTATCTTTGCAACCTACGCATGAATAAAGTTATGCAATTATGTGTAGAAATGAAATGCTTCCTCGGGTATTTTCTTTTTTTTGACACCCTATATAATTATGCAGACGCTGCATTCGTTGCGCCGATGGGCGGCGCTTTCGCACTGATCTCTTCTGCTGCCATTGCGTTCGTCTGCTTCTGCCGTTTTCACTGTGCACGTGTGGAATTTCTTTAAAGTGCCTTGAATGTGAACATTTCGGTGTTTGTGAGTACGAACGCGCTAAAAATGTCGGCGAAACTAGGAAAAGGACACAAGGCGTGCTGCGGTGCTTTTTGGTGCCACAACTCCGGGGGAAACAGCGCAGCGAAATTTTTCCATCCCAGCGGACGAAGCGTAAGCACACTTTTTGTTCGGTACGAAGAAGCGAGGGCTATCCTTATCAAATCAGCTACAGGGCGAACCGAAAGATTGCTGTTGGTGCTTTAGAGTGGGTTTTTGTTTGGCACTGCGCATTATTTTGGTAATGTAGCAAGCATGTAAAGCTACTTGTGGACAGTTTCTCGTGAGCCGACTGATGCCAGCTGACTCGCAGACGGAAATTTCACTTCGGTGCCGTGTTTCTTAGCGGTGGCTCTTACTGTCTTTTTCTTCGAGAAGAAGTCGTGCAAAGTATGTTCACCGAATGCCCTTCTTCGACGAATGCCCTTCTTCGAGAAACATAGCTAAGTTTTATAACGTAAATATAATTTGCTCAGTATGTAATTGTACATTAGCACAAGCTGAGTTGTATAGGAAGTTAGCTTGCTTAACAAGGTTATGTCGACTAGCAAGCTTCATAGAAAAAGGAGCTGGTAGTGTTTGGTTCAACGTGCAGGTCATCTGCACTGCATGATCAGTTCATTATTCACAAACGTGTTACTATGAACCGTCGGTTTCTGGAGAATTGTATAGCGTACAGCCAATAAACGTGGTGACCCCTGCAGCGATATTCTGTATATGATAAATTTTGTGAAGGCTTCTCTTATGCTTGTGTAACAGATACAGAATGCGAACATTTGTATTTATCGTACGAGATACACTGCTCTGTGCTATTGTGGCATCCATTGAGTTTTATCGTTTGCAATGCGTTGCTGATAAAATGAGTGATAGAACCGCATTTTCTGACTACACCGTTTTCTTGCTCAAACTGTCACACTTCAAGGCTTTCTGGCTCATGCGCATTGAAACGAGAAATATTTACAAACAAACGTTTTGTGGATGTGCTGAAAGTCCGAGAAAATAGCAAACGAAAGTTGTCGAAAACAAGATATGCAGCAGCAACACAACCTGGAAAAAAATTGCAAGCGGTCGCGCGCATAGCAGACGACAAGCAGCTCGGCGCTTCCTCCTCTCTCATCAACAAAAGCGATTCCATAGCAGCATCAGCAATTCTTTTATTGTTTTTTTGGTTTCAAAATTTGGCCTACCAAACACCAGGGGACGAATTGGCGCTAGTGCTGCTATTATCGCTTACCTAGGAGGTATACTAGCTGACCTAGCCCATACTTTCCCAGCAAGCACTCGCATATCCTTAACCAGACACCCAGGCCGTGCTACTGTCATGGCACCAACTAGAGGAACTTTCTTCCCGTTCTTGTTTAAGAAATCCTTCAACGACATCCTCTTTTTCTGCACTTTCGGCGGGGCATATGAACATACCTGCTGAACCTCTTTCGCTTCGTTGCGAGATCCATCGGCTTTGTGACCAGTCTGCCCCCATTTAAAACACTTCACTTTACCACGGTGAGAAAAATTTGTTCAACAATCGCTAGCACAATATCCCAACCGATTACGTAGGAAACACCTCGGAAAAGGCTTCGGAGGGCTCCTTCTTTCTTCAGGTGCTGACTGCTTAACATCTCGCAGTCCGTCTTTTCTGATCTTGCCAGGGTTGGTGCTTCCCTGTGCTCCAAAATATGGGTCTGCTGATTCTCGCAGATCCCTGAGAGACTTTGCTTTCCTCTCTTTGATATAAACAGACAGGCTCAGGTGCACGAACGACAAATTGCTCCTGAAGAAGAAACTCTCTAAGTGCACCGTACTCTTCTTCAATCTTTGAAAGTGCAGTCCACCGATCAAAATAGTGGCTCAGTCGCGCAGCATATTGCATAACAGTCCTTCGATCGGTGGGCTTTCCCGTCGTGAACGTTTCTCAGAAGCTTCCACAGTGAATCTGAATCTTTTCAGCAAAGCGGCTTCAACTCTTCCGTAATTGGAGGCATCCGCAGGCTTCAACCAGCCGTACACACTGTGCGCTTTGCCGCTCCAACAAGTGCTCAATGCCGTTGCCCATCGCTCCTCCGGCCAATTCAGACTTCTATCAACGGTTTCAAATCTGTGTAGGTAGGAGTCCAAATAATGCTTTCTCATAAAAAACCACAAGCTACTTGCTCGGATTCAGTCGGAACGAACTGTATTCTCTTTCGATGCTGCCGACTCGAACGGGCGCGTCAACGCGGTACTGCAGTCGGAGACGCCCCAGCTCCAACTCATGCTGCCTTTGCCTTTCTCTCTCAGCCATCGCAACTACTCTTTCTCCTTTCGCCTTTCAGCTGCTAGCCACTCCTTCTCAATCTCTGAATTCATTTAGCGCTCTTTTCCATCTCTCTCCTCTTTTTCTTTTTGGCTGACCAGCTTCTGTATCTCAGCCCCGGCCAAACCCATCTTTCCACCAAACGAAACTACCTTCTCAAGATCCATGGTGCCGTTCCTCAATATCTAGCCGCGTGTACAAATATCTGCCTATACCTCTACTTTCAAAATACCCTCTGCCCGTAGGTTATCGAGAACGCGGTGCAACACGAAATATCGGTTATGCCAAAGCGCAAACGGCCCAAGGCTCTTCTTCCCTACTTTGAACACACTAAGCGCCAAATAAGTTCTGTCACGGACGCCAGAAATATTGTCACCGATCCCGAGCTGTGAGACATAGGACGGAATCGCCGGGAGAAATCCTAAGAACCGACTTATCAGTTCCCCGATAATGATCCCACAAAAGCTTCGGAAATTAAATTTAGGCCCCTTTCGGCGCACTAAGAAAACGCCAGCAGTGGTTCAAACACCGAGTCAGAGGCTAAGGTGATTAAAAAAATACATTCCAATCAAACGGGCAGTTACATAAAACGTGCAGAATCATGGCTCTTCAATATACAAACAGAGATCTGTTACCGCATTATACGGAACCACGAACAAACATACAGGCTCATGTACTAGAACTGAGAATAAAACACTGAAGAGTCCTATTCACCAAAGTCACCCGAAGTGCCTTCTCAACATGAAGCTTGCAGGCCGGGCTCGTCGGTTGGCTCGCGGAGCAGGGTCGTTTCACGTCTTCTTTCTTCTCTTACGCTCTCAGATGAAAAGGCTGCCACTCACAGCCTGTGGTGGACTCTTTATACTGCCTTCGGCAGTCATTCTCAATGTTTCGACGCGGGCGGCGTGATTTAGGCACGACCAAAACCAAACGACCATTCTTCATAAACCTGGCATCTTCGCCTTTGGGGTGGCATCTCTTTCTCCCTCGCATGTCGCGACGATTGTCGGTACACACTCTCCACCTCCTCTTTCTTTCTACGTCTGGCTCGCGTACTCACCCGTCGTGATAAAACGACTGGCTGCCGCATTCTATGACTTCCGAGTCCGTTCTAGAACCTCGCCATCTAGAAATCCGCCAGCTGCTGTGTGACCTTGGGCTCCGCTTCCGCATGCGCTGTTTTTTCTTTGTTTTTCAGTGCTCCCTCTAACTAGACGCCGGATTCTTCGACGAAGTGGGTACTATATTGTGACAATCAGGAGATTCAGTCACATTTCCTTCGACTTTACAATATTACTGCCGAATTCCCCCTGTGAACTACCGTGCCAATCCCATCGAACATTCTCCTGACAGCGCTTGCCATGGTTCCGACGTCGTTCACGTTTCGACTCTGAAACCATTCGTTCGCCATTCCTTTCTCGCCTAAGTCACGGCCGGCCGGCAGCCTTTACATGAGGGAGAAATTTGTGTAAGCACTATACATATGCTTCATCTTCTCATCTGTACATACTCATCATAACACCTTGAAATTACTGTGGTGGGTCTTTGGCCCGGAAGAATAAAAAAGAGACTTACGATGTAAAGGTTGCCTCGCAGTATTTAATAATTGGAAAAGAACTAAAGTGTACGAAAAACACTGCCGCCCATAGGCACTAAACCTACGACTTTCGGATAAAGCATCTGATGCTCTGGCACCTGGGCTGCGACATCAGTCCTTCCCTTGTTGACTTTACTGGGCATTTCTAGTCGTATAATAAGGAACATGTTATCCAGTGCCACTCACGGCCATGGCAGGGAATGTGGAATATATTTTTTTTATTACGGAAGGCTTCACAAAGGGAGTTACTGTATTTGGAGGCGGCTGCTGACCAGAAACCCTCGAATGCTACTTAAAGGCTCCAAGTCTCTCGGAACTAAGCCCTGGCTATCAAATAACCAAATAAGGGGAGGTGATGAAGCATGGTAATAGAACAAATTAATTAGTAATTTGCATACTACTGAAAGTAGCTTGATTATCAGGTAATTTAAGTGTGAACATTTGACAGGTAACTGACTTGTTTTGCAGTTCGTCGCCATCATTGCTAACGAGCACTATGTCGTCTGCAAACCGCAGGTTACTCAGATATTCGCTGTTAATCCTGAGCCCTGTCTCTTCCCAGTCTAACCTTTTGAAGATTTCTGCCAAACATGCAGTAAATAGCATTGGAGAAATTGTATCTCCTTGTCTGACACCTTTCTGTATTGGGATTTTCCTGCTTATCCTCAGAAGGAGTAGGGTGGCCGTAGAATCTTTATCATCATCATCATATCATCATCATCATCATCAGCCTGTCTACGCCCACTG
The DNA here is from genome assembly GCA_013339685.2 of Hyalomma asiaticum. Classification (NCBI taxonomy): domain Eukaryota; kingdom Metazoa; phylum Arthropoda; class Arachnida; order Ixodida; family Ixodidae; genus Hyalomma; species Hyalomma asiaticum. The sequence continues at coordinate 81,146,161 of CM023481.1, read as the reverse complement.
CAGGGCAAAGGCCTCTCCCGTGGATCTCCAGTTATCCCTGTCCTGTGCTAAGTGGGCCAATTAATCCCCGGAAACTTCCTGATCTCATCTGCCCACCTAACTTTCTGCCGCCCCCTGCTACGCTTGCCTTCTCTAGGAATCTTTATAGATGTTGGCTATTGTGTTTATGTAGCTATCACATATTCCTTGACGACGTAATGCCTCCGGAACTGCCGGTATCTCTACCGAGTCGAAGGCCTTTTCGTAATCTATGAAAGCCACATAGAGGGGTCTCTTGTATTCAGCGGATTTCTCGACTACTTTATTGATCGCATGCAGGTGGTCCATGGTAGAGCATCCTTTTCTGAACCCTGCTTGCTCTCTTGGTTGATTATATTCAAGTGTGGCCCTTATTCTGTCTGAGGTAACCTTTTAGGGGCGAAGCTCCTCTCAGTCTAACCTTGTCCTGCGTCAGGCGTAACCGGCAGTATCTCCTGGGAGGCACGCCCTCGCCCTCGGCGCGTGCCTCCCGCCGCGCGAGCTCCCTCACTCCACGTGTACTTTTATGAAAAAAAAATTCTGAAAGTTATGTCCGAAGCAGGGAATCGAACCAGGGACCCCTCACTTCTGAACGCGCGGCGCTAGCCACTACGCCACGAAGCGCACATGGACGCATGCACCAAGATGACACTAAATACCCAACGTTAACGAAAGACTGCCCGTTTCTAACGCGTTTGTGCTAGCGCGTTACGACCCGTGTAGGAAGCTGGTGTAAGACGCTGTGGCCTCTCCGCCTTATACTCTCTCAGCAGTCATGTGATGGCGTCGGCAAACGCGGTGCGCGTTCCGGGTTGTGTAAGGGGCTGCGTAAGACGCTGTGGCGTCTCCCCCTTACTAGAGTGTACTGCACGTTTCTAACGCATTTGTGCTAGCGTCCCCTTAAACGCGAGATCCCAGCGTCCGAATACAGTGTTTCTCACGTCTTTACATGATGATCGACTGGGCGAATTACACGGAAGATTCACGGTTTAGCGACGATTCCCTCCGGAGCTTCGCCCAATCATCATTCACTCCGTGGATATGCTGTGATTTTTTTTGAATATTTTGTAAAGTGCTGAGAGTAGACTGATCGGACTGTAGTTCCTCAAGTCCTTTACATCTCCCTTGTTATGTAATAATAGAATATTTGCGTTTTTTCAGCTGACTGGTACATTTGAGGTTTTGAAACATTGTGTGTATAGTGTCGCGTGCTTTCCAGTTAGGAAGTCTCCGCCATCTTTGATCAAGTCGCTAAGGTAGCACTAAGGTAGGAATAAACATGAACATGCAGAAAACAAAAATAATGCTGTGTGGCACGGCGAAAAATTGTCTATTCAAGATCGAAACCCATACATTGGAAGCCGTAGAAGAATATCTGTACCTAGGACAGCTACTTAGCAGGAGAACCCACCCATATAAAAGAAATCCACCGTAGAATAAACATGGGATGGCGCGCATATGGGAGACATTCCCAACTCATGAACGGAAACCTACCACTATCACTCAAGCGGGAACTATACCACTACTGCATTTTGCCAGTAATGACTTACGGGTCAGAAACCTGGAGAATTACAAAGAAGCTAAAGAGGAAGTTAAGAACCGCGCAGCGGGCGATGGAACGAAAAATGATAGGCGTTACACTAAGGGATAGGAAGACAGCCGAGTCGGTAAGAGAACAAACGGGGACCGCCGACATAATGAACGATATTAAGAAGAAAAATGGACATGGGCAGGCCACGTGATGAGAATGCTAGATAACCGATGGACAGTTAGATCGACGGAATGGATACCAAGCGCAGCCGTGGGCGGCAGAGAGTAAGATGGGGGACAAAATCAAAAATTAGCAGGCGTCAAATGGAATCAGCTCGCCCAGGACAGGCAAGGATGGCGACGATTGGGTGAGGCCTTCATCCTGCAGTGGACATAAGATTGGCTGATGATGATTATGATGACTGGATGGGCAGGAGAACGATAGTTGAGATAAGGTGCCACCAACCACAGACGTAAAAATTCCGACGTCTCGAAGACAGCTTGGCCCTTTCTTCAGAGCTAACGGGTCGGCGCTGGATTGGAAGGTATTTCTATAGGAGCACTCCTTTGGTGGCTGGAACACGTGGCAATCTCCGTTGAAATGGGCATTCGGCAGTGCACCCGCAAACCTGTTTATGTTTGCCGGTGTCGCCTGCATGTCGCAGGATTCAACGAAGGGGCGCCCGCGACGGTTAGTCTCTAATTCTTTAGAGACCAAACTGGCCTGTAATTAACCATTTTATATCACCTCTCTGGTGTATGGGGATTATATTGGCACTTTTCTAGTCGGGGGTACATTATATATCCTCAGACATTTCGTGAAGAGTGTCGCTAGTTTCGGAGCTATAAAATGCCCGCTGTATTTACTCAAGTAGGCTGTTATACCGTGTTAACCTGCTCCATTTCCGCAAAAATGCCTTGTATGGCTTTTCTGACCACGGCAGTACTTACGTTTACCACATCATTGTTCTCTTTACGTTTTGATTTTCACTTATGCTGAATGGACTATTAGAGAATTTTGCAGTTGAAGTAGAAACCTTCTGCTTTCTTCCCGTAGCAGCGACAAATGTAGAGAAGCACTTGGCGGAATAATTTTCCCAGGGCATCCTCAAGCGTAGGCACACGGTAGCACCACCTTTTCAGTGCATTGTTGCGGTTGACAGGATGAAAGATATGCTTACATTGTAATGCCTTCATCTCACTTGCCGATTCAGTAACTCGATAGAGTTGAAGCTTGGGTGAGTTGTTGAAAATATCAGCAAGGTTTCACGGTGTAAATGAACAAAGACAAGCAGAATACAGCACAACAGCTGGCTTCAACTAAGCTTCATTATACCAGAAGACTCGGAAACGTATAAAGATGAAATAAGCAGACATAAGCAGCCACTTCTACATGACATGAAACATCCTGTCAAATCATGGCCAAATAACAAAAGCTAGTTTTTGTTAAGGGCAATATGTGGCATGCTGTCTCATACTTTACCGAGATGCTGTGTACTGTAATTCTATAATTTCCTGTAGCTTCTATAAATTTCTATAACTTCGCAGTGAGGAAGTCACTCTTCTTTCAAAAACAATAATGCAGTTTTCAAAATCAAGCTGGAAACGACAATATATGCAGTGGATTTGAAAATGACCTTGAATGGACATACTAACGCGATAAAAATGCTCTTTTAACCACTCGTTCAAGTGGGCGTGAAGAGGGCTGACAGATACAGCAAAAGCGGTTCATTTCCTCAAAGTTCATGCTTCCAGCACAGCTAGCTCCTAGTGGTGCCAAGACGTAATTCTAAACAACATTGACGAGGAATTCAGCGGCACTTAATGCGGCAGAAGAAGCGGCAACAAACACTCATGAAAAAGGCAAAGTTAATCTGAAATAGCAGATTCAATCACAACCTCCATAATTATAAACAAAGCTCCATCCACATACCGGAAAACATTTTAAGAACCGCGTTGTCCATGTAACTATCAAGCAGTTGGTCATGGTGCCCAAGAAGAATTCACTCAAGACTGCTGCTATAGCTGAACCTGATACATACACCACTTCTTCAACGTAAACACATTCGTTATGTGTCCTTTTTCTCTATCTTCGTTCGTTTGCGCTGTTCAACCATGTCCATTGAGTAGCTGCGCTACAGATGTAGCTTTACTTGTGTCGATTTCGGCATTAACCTAATCATAGATAGCTAGTGGAATGTTGTGTGAGGGCTAGACTACGCCTTAAAATCCATCGTGCAGGCTCATGTGATAAACCACTACATTTACTTCAAGAAGGCCTTTCAATGCGTCTTCAATGGGCCATGCCGGCTCATAAAGTTGTTCTACCACTTTGACTGGGATCACAAATCTCACGAGTCTTAGATGAACTGAGTGCTAGCCGAGTTGGTTATCCCTTACGATGAAAAACTGCACGAAGAAATGGGGCACAGAAAGCGAGGGCACAATACCTTTTCATACGTCCTAGCTTCTGTAAGAGTTCGCCGCTGAGAACAGTTGGCACTGCTTGTTGTACAATGAACAAGTTTGCCTTGCCAGCTGCGTGTTTGCATACTACTTGCGGAGATAGCTTAGCGAGACATTATATGATATAACGTTTCTGGTACATGTGTACGGATATTGGAATGTTTCGAATGCTCGTCGAATATTTCGTTCTAACTTTTCGTATTCGATTCCAAAATTCTAAAATGTCGGACATTCGAGGTGGTTCGAGTACTTCGAAAGATAGGATGGGTGATCTGGTCATCTTGCCACAAATCTCTGATATTTCACGTTTACGCTAAGTTTTGACACCTCTACAAAAGAGCGTCGTGGGCGCAGGGGTTCGTGGTGTCGACCATCGCAAGCGCGCCAGTGCGTAAAACTGTCGCAGCCAACCTGGGCTGTCACGATAAGCACCTTCAGCCACGTGTTCAGCAGAGCTGTGGACTTTCATGTAACCATCACGTTGTTCTGCAGGCCCGTAAGAGGCAATCAAAACGCGTTTCCCTGCCATACGCAGCCGCCTCCTTATGCACGACCTCTTCGGAATGCAGTGAGGCGGTCTTGCATTGTGGAACAACTAGTGTTCCTTATCACGACAGCCTTTTTCATTTCCTGTTATTTGCTTTTTTGCCCGCCACGGTGGTTAAGTGGCTGTGATACTCTGCTGCTGATCCGAGGGTAGCGGGATCAAATCCCGGCCGCGTCGGCTGCATTTCGACGGAGGTGAAATGTTGTGGCCCGTGTACTGTGCGATTTCACGGCACGTTAAAGAACCCCCAGTGCAGCAAGACTGAAAGAACCCCAGGTGGTCGAAATTTCCGGAGCCTTTCACTACGGCGTACTTTATAATCAGAGCTAGTTTTAAGATTTAAAACCCCAGAAATCATCATCACTTGATTTATGTGCGGTGTTTTATCAGTACGCTTATAATCTGACCAACTCTGGACAATGTGTTGCTGACAGTGGTGTATTTTGGTTTTCTTATCTATTAGTGTATTTCTTTAGCCCAGATTTCTCTTAACTAAGATATCTCAGTGTTTTCGATGGTTTCAGTCAATCTAATTAGCCTTGCAAAAAGGTAATATAGTGGAAGCAAATATTCAGGACGAGGTCCCAAGGTTGCAAAGTAAAAGCGCTTTCACGTTTTCAGCTTTAATATTCGACTCGATATTCGAAGCTATATATTCTTATTCCATTCATATTCTGGAAATTCGCAATTGACATCACACTTTCTAACCTAACAAGTAGCCAACCTGCGAAAGTAGCGGTCTGAGTTGCTCCATGGAATTTAAGATTTACTTTCTGACATTAGCACTGCGAATGCATCTACGTCGTTGGCATTATAGAGCCCTAGCTTCCCAACTTCTTTAATGCTAGCGTTGCTGAACAGTTCAGTCGCTACTGTGGACGCCGCACTCATGACACCCTCAAGTTTGCCTCCTTCAGTATCAGTTAATTTTTTTAAATCTACACTGTAGGTTGTAGTGCTTATTAAAAAAGCGTGCACAAGGCGCAGGGCCTCCTTTTTCACGAAACCTTTTTCGCGTGGCACTGCATCACGCGCGCTACTCTGGCATTGCTTTGTCCCATAGGCTGCGGATTGTTTCCATTTGCACCTCTCCAATAAAGAGGTGCTTGAGGTATGCTTGCAAGCGTGGCGTGTTTCTAAAATATTTTACTTTCAATGTGACAAATACAGATCTTCCTCGTGCGCATCGACGCCTGTATTTATGAAAAAACACATATCACCTTGTCTTTCGCTATCGGAAAGTCATTTTGCTTTTCACGACTGGAGCCTTTGGATGCCCATAACGTTATACCGCGCTATACCTAGCTCTGGTTTTTCATACGAATGCAGGACAAGCTTCCGCATTTCTATGTTAATTTCATGATACCACATGTTCCTACGATCACGGGATCCATGGGTGTGTACAGGTATTGTCATGCATTAGGAGTTTCAATTATGAAGATATTGTGAACTGGCTTGTAAATGAATCAATAAGGACTGGCGCACACATGTTCCTTGTATCCACACATGTTCCTAGTATCTTTTCTGATCAGTCGAGCTATACAAAACCTCCTGCTCTTCGTTACCAAGCTACCCACCTCTGTATTCGCGATAGCCTCCTTTACCGTCGTAACAACCTTTCCGACGGTCGCAAGTAGGTCCTTGTGGGACCCCGCCGTCTCCGTGACGTCTGCGACGCTTTCCACTCCGACCCGAAGTGTGCGCATGGCGGTCTCTTCAAGACCTAATCTAGACTACGTCCTCGATTTTAGTGGTGGGGCATGTATAACTACGTGGGAAAATTCATTCACTCTGTACTCGAACGCTGAAAGCTACCTGCCCGCGAGTCCACCCTGTCCTTCTCGACCCTTTGATCATGTTGGCATTGACCTCCATGGACCGCTATCATCCACTCCAGCATGTAACCGTTGGATCATTGTTGCGGTCGGTCTGTCATGGGCAAGTGCGCGCTTATTGCGTTTGGATTTGCTGCGAAGACGCCATAGAAGAAGGTGCCACAGAGAAACGTGGTTTCAGCACGCGAGGCGATGACGAAGAAGACGACGAGATGTTGCGGCACACAGCCGCAAGGAGAAAACACGGAGGGTGGCGCGTGGAGCGTGCCACGTAAGGCGCCATTTTGGGTAGAAGCAAGGCGGCGTTCCACCAGCGCGAACGTGGCAAGGGAGCTCTCCGCCAGAACCACGGTCGGGCGTAGTCCCGAGTGCCTGGCGTGCGCCAAGAGTGGGGGTGTATGTCTCCGCTTGGAACCGAGCTCCCGACTGTGTCCGCGGAACGCCTGACGAGCCGTTCCAGCAGCACCACCGTCGGCTGCAGGCCCGAGTGCTGTACCGCCGGCCCAGAGCCTCGTGGCCAGGTTCACGACTCTGTGCGGCCTCAACTGCACCGCTTCCTTCGTGGAGTGAAGAAAGCCGCCGCTACCTGTCCCGAGCGGTAACGCAACGCTTGTCATGGCGCCGGTGCCCCACGTCCTCCTCGTCCCTGTCCCTGGCTCGCATCAGTGCTGACCACCTTTCGTAGACGAGCCACAGCGACGACCTCCAGCTCGTGCCGACCCTTGCCTCTTGAGACTTCGCCCCTGAGACTCATCCCTCCTGAGCCCATCAGCTTTGGTGAGACTCTTGTCTAGCTGTGTGGACTCCCGCGTGTTCGCATGCTTTCTTCAGTGTTACAGTGTGTTTTTTCCTATAGTGTCGTTTGTTGTTCGGTGTTCGTGTTCCTTTGTGTTTTCATAAATTCTTCACAGAAAGCAGCCTCGCCCTATTCTTGAACACGCTGCCGTCGTAACACGCAACGTGCCTTCCCTATTACTAATTTTGGAAGAACCCTATCACACGGTCACATGACCTGATATGCCGAAACAGCCGCTTTGCCGACTGCCACCACTGGCGACGTTGCATCGTTTCTCTTCCGACATTTCATTCTGCGCCTCGGTGCCCCTCGCGAACTGTTGAGCGACAGATGTCCCGCCGTCGTTTCCGATGTATTGAAGGCACATAGATGTCGCATTGTCCACCGTGCATGTACAGCATACAATCATGCAACCGCAAACTAATGGCATGACTTAGCAATTCAGCTGTGCTCTTGGCGATGTGACGTCGATCTACGCCGCCTCAGACCATTCGAGTTGGGATCATGTTCTACTCTTCGTCACCTACGCTTATAACACAGCGGCGCAAACAACTGCTGGGTCTTCCTCGTAGTTTCTTCTATACGGACGAGAACCCTCTCATACCTTTGACACGATTGTTCAATGTAAGCCCGGTGAGCACGAAAGTACACCGCTTTCCGAGCTGCACGACATGCAGAGGATGGCGCCAGCTCACACTTTTTCCGCTGAAGGTCAGTGGCGGCAACAGTCCCGTCAACATGGCGGCCGTTCTGCGCCAACTTATTCTCCTGGTGCTTTGGTTTCGCGTCGGCTACCTGATACTGCACCTCGCCGCTCCACCAAGCTTGTTACAAAATACGTAGGGCCCTACAGTGATCTCGAGCAAACGCCCTCTGTCAGTTACCTTGTTGAACCTTTCACGCCATCCACGGACCTGTGCTATGGTGGCCGCGAACTGCTCCACGTCTGCCGCACCAAGCCGTACTACGAACCACTTGTTGTGTCCTCACCTTAGGCGGCCAGGATGGCGCATTTTGCGGCGGGAGTGATTGTAAGGAAGCAGATTGGACGGTGGCTCAGCGACATCGTCCTTGAGGTAAGCTCGTGCTTGCTGTTGCTGTGCTTGGTCTCACGCTTCGGACTGCTGCACGTTTGCCCGCGTCGCCTGCTAATAAGCGTCTTAGCGATACGATTACTTATCGATGCCATGCACGTGGCCGTACGCAGAAATACACTTTAAACGCGCGACCTCACAGAATCGTGCATGGGCGCATTCAATCGTTGGTGGATAGTCCATACATAAGTTCATGACAGTGAAAAGCACAGCCAGTCACTGGTGTAGTCGGTGAATAAACGAGATGAACATCACGCAAATGTAGGTTTCATGGTTCAGCTACACAAAGAAGAAAAAGAAAGAAAACATAAAAAGCCAGAAAAAAGCAAGCAGGCAAGCAGAACATACGTCTGTTCTCGAGAGCGTGTGAGTGATGTACGCGAGACCGTGCCATAAGGCTGTGTTTCAAGGCAACATACAAGTCTGAGAGCCAGGGCTCGCGTTCATGCGGTTAGAGGGCGTGTTGATCTTACCAATCAAAAACGATTCCCGAAGTTCGTGTTCATGCTGCGAGTGGAAGCCTGACTCAAGTATTGTGGCTTGAATGTGACTAAAGGAATAACATGCGCAAGGGGCATGTTTTGGAACTAGCAAATAAGGAAGGGAATGCACATGTGCTTCGTCATTATTAAAACGTTACCTGAAACCTATCCCGGTTGGACAAATGTACTGAAGATGGCTGATGGAGTATGCTAGCAAACAAACGACGTTTGGTCTATCGAAAGTGAAATTGCCCCTGATCTCTAGCCTGAAATTTCGAGCGGTACTAGTGGCCGTGTTTGTCGTCGTCACGTGCGCGCACCTTACAGAGTAGTTCCATGCAAGGATCAGATACGTAGATGAGGTTGTGATCTATATATATATATATGAGAACTTGTGCTTAATGCGCCAAACGTATTCGGACTGAAAAAGCAGATACGACTTCGCAGTTATCGTTTATTGCCAACAGATTCAACCGCGGGTCCGGTTTTTTTCAAGGCATAGAGAGAAGTAAAGTGATCGCCGTAAAACTGGTCGGAAGAAGGAAGGGGAGAGAGTGGTACTAGAGGTACACAATTCATTCTGAAGGTGTGCGTTATGGGTGCTTGAGAGAAGGCTGTGCGGGAGGGAGAACCAGGGGGGCAGCTAGTAACACGGAGTGGCGGCAAGCAGTGCACAGTGGGGGCAAAACTTGAGTTTCGGTGATACGCGTATTCACCGAAACTCAGTAGAGCTAGAGATTTTGAACCAATTTTGGAGTAACTGCGAGATGAAGAGCAGCGGTTCAAATGTTTAGTCCCCTTCATTTCCCACTCGATAGTTTAAAAGTTGCCGTCGGTCCAACATTCTAGGCAAACGAACTGCTGAACCTCCGATCAAGTGGAAAAGAGAAAATTGAGGCTACCCATTTTGATCACATTTTTACTTAATTTATCAGCACCCATTGTCACACATACAGACTTTATCAGAATTTAATATCTCATATACAGGCAGGCATGAACTCAAAGGAACATCGCACACGTAGAGGCACAAACATATACACAGGCACATCCAATTTATGCACAACATAGACCACGCACCTCACACAACCGTACACCGATGATCGGATATATATATATATATATATATATATATATATATATATATATATATATATATATATATATATATATATATACATACTCTGAAATACTGACCTGCCATCTAATGCCGGTGGGAAGTTGCTGTTCAGCGCCATTACAAAATAAATATTCATAGAACAGCTGTGCGGTTAACGTCGGCTTCTAAATAACCTTGCACGACATAGATCTGTTAAACTAAACCTGCATTATAGTCACCGCCTTTTTAATTAGCGAATTCTAATTATAAGTGAACACCTTGTCGGTTGAGCCGAACGGGCGTCCGCAATGCCGGTTCCCGAGCTCATAAAACGCCGCCGAGCAGACAACCACAATCAGGGCAAACATTCAGCCGCGGCGGCGAAGAAACGCGATGCATATAATTGCCCCGCCGGTATACCTTCTTGCCGAAGTCGTCCCTAGGCCTTTTCCGGAGAGCACGGCTGTGTAACAAACGATCACCGGCGCTCACAAAATACGCATCATCATCATCAGCCTGTTTAGGTCCACTCCAGGACGAAGGCCTCTCCCAACGATTTCCAATCCACCCTATCCTGAGCGAGTTGGTTCCACTTTATGCCCGCAAACTTTTTAATTTCATCGCTCCATCTAACCTATTGCCTACCTCTGTTGTGTTTTCCCTCTCGTGGTATCCATTCCGTCGCTCATACTGTCCACCTATTATCATTCCTCCTCATGACATGTCCTGCCCAGGTCCACTTCTTTCTTTTAATTGATAAGATAATATCGGCTACTCCTGTCTGTTCTCTGATCCATTCCGCTCGTTTTTTATCTCTTAGCGTTACCCCTATTATTTTTCTTTCCATTGCACGTTGCGTGCTCCTTAGTTTCATCTTTAGTTTTTTCGTTATCCTCCATGTTTCTGCACCGTACGTTAGTACCGAGAGAATGCAGTGATTGAATACTTTTCGCTTTAATGAGAGCGGTAAGTTTCCGGTCATGATTTCGTAATGCCTTCCGAATGCGTTCCAGCCCATCCTTATTCTACGGAGAATTTCTTTTTCCTGGGTAGGAGTTCCTGATATTAAATGTCCCAGATACACATATTTGTTTACACATTGTAAGGGTTCATTGTTGATTTTAAATTCCTGTTCCTTAGCTAAGCTATTGAGCACAACTTTGGTCTTTTGCCTATTCATTTTATTCCAATTTTAATGCTTTCCCTGTTTAGGTCATCAAACATGTTTTGTAATTCGTCCCCATCATTGCTAAAGAGCACAATGTCGTCTGCAAATCTCAAATCGTTTAGATATTCTCCGTCTATTCGAATGCCCTTTTCTTCACAGTCTAGGCGTTAAAAGACTTCCTCTAAAGATGTAGCGAATAGCATCGGGGATATTGTATCGCCCTGTCGCACACCTCTCCTGATCGGGATTTCTCTGCTTCTCTCATGTGGGAGTAGTGTGGCTATGCATCTTTGTATATGGTTTTCACGTATACGCCAGGTACCCCTTGTCGACGTAGAGCTTCTAGAAGTGCTTGTATTTCTGTGGAGTCAAATGCTTTCTCGTAGTCGATAAACGCCATATAAAGAGGTTTGTTATATTTCGCGTAATTCTCAATTACTAGGTTGATAGCGTGGCTGTGGTCCATTGTCGAGTAACCTTTCCTAAAACCAGCTTGTTCTCTCGGTTGGTTAAAGTCGAGTGTTTCTCTTATCCTTGTAGAAATTACTTTTGTAAATAGCTTGTATATTACTGGGAGTAGGCTGATTGGTCTGTAATTCTTTAAGTTCTTTATGTCACCTTTCTTGTGGATAAGGATTATATTAGCATTTTTCCGGCAGCGCGGTACGCTGCATGTCTTGATACATTTCGTGAAGAGCGATGAAAGGTTTTCAAGTACAATATCTCCTCCGTCTTTTATCAAGTCGGCTGTTATACCATCGTTGATTGATTTGTGGGGTTTAACGTCCCAAAACCAGCTCTGATTATGAGAGACGCCGTAGTGGAGGTCTTCGGAAATTTCAAACACCTGGGGTTCTTTAACGTGCACTGACATCGCACAGCACACGGGCCTCAACATTTCGCCTCCATCGAAATGCAGCCGCCGCGGCCGGGATTCGATCCCGCGACCTTCGGATCTGCAGTCGAGTGCCATAACCACTAGACCACCGTGGCGGGGCTGTTATACCATCGTCACCAGCTGCTTTACCGCGGGACATGCCTTTGGCAGCTTTTTTGACTTCGTCAGCGGTTATACATGGAATTTCGGTGTTCGCCTCTGGTTCTATTTCTATTAAGGTTGTATGGTCTGTCTGAGAGCTGTGCAGTTCCGAGTAGAAATCTTCTGCTACCTTTACTATTTCGGTGAAACTGTTGATAACGTTACCTTGTTTATCTTTTAGCGCATGCATTTTGTTTGGTCCTAAGTGTAGTTTCTTTTGACCGATTTAATGCTGGTGCCTTTTTCTACTGCTTTCTCTATTTCTCTCATGTTAAAGTCATTTCTTACATCTCTTCGCCTGGCTTTACTGATCAGTTTTTATAGTTCTGCGAATTCTATCTTATCTTTTGATGAAGTTACTTTCATTTGATGTCATTTTTTTATTAAGTCCTTGGTAGATTGGGACAGCTTACTTTTGCTTGCTTTGTTGTTTTACCACCGACTTCTATCGCGGTTTCAATGATTGCTTTCGTTATGGTTTTGTTTATTTGTTCTAAATCGTCACCGTTTTCGTCTAAGGCCTCGAACATGTTGCTCAGGGCGACTTTAAATTCGTCGTCCTTCGCTCTGATTACCTCTACATTACATTTTTTTCTAGTAAATAATTTAGTTCTTGTTTTCTTTAGGTTAAGTACAATCTTTGCCCTTACTAGTCTGTGATCGCTGCATTTTATCTTCCCCGCTACTTCTGTGTCTTGAGTTATACCTGGTTGTTCGCACATATAAAGTCAATTTCATTCTTTGTTTCCCCGTTAGGGCTTTTCCACGTCCACTTCCTATTCTTGTGTTTCTTGAAGAACGTATTCATTATTCGAAGCTGGTTCCTTTCGGCAAATTGTACTAGCATTTCCCCACGGTTATTCCTACGGCCGACGCCGTAGTTGCCTATCGCCTGCTCTCCACATTGTTTCGTTCCTACTTTTGCGTTGAAATCCCCCATGACTACTGTGTATTGCGTCCGTACTTTCTTTATTGCTAATTCGATATCCTCGTAGAATTGCTCTACTTGTTCATCGTCGTAGCTCGTTGTTGGCGCATAACCCTGGATTATCTTATGTTTATACCGCTTATTTAGTTTTATTACGACGGATGCTACCCTTTTGTTAATGCTGTAGAATTCATCTACGTTGCCCGCTATATTTTTGTGGATTAGGAACCCAACGCCATATTCTCTCTTTTCGGGTAATCCTCTATAGCAGAGGACGCGTCCGTTGTTTAAGACTATGTAAGCTTCACCTGCTCTCCTAACTTCGCTAAGGCCAATGACGTCCCAATTAACTCCCTCTAGTTCCTCGAGTAATTCCGCTAATCTAGCTTCGCTTGAGAGGGATCTTGCATTGAACGTTCCAATGTTTAGATTCCAGTGGCGGCCTGTCCGGGTCCAGTGATTGTTACCGCCTTCTGCTGCTTCACAGAGCTGACCGCCGCCGTGGACAGATGTGCTGCAGCTGCTGGATACTGAGGGCGAGGGTTTAATCCTAGACATCTTGTGGCAGGTGGTGGCCAAGTACTTCACCAGGGAGACCAATTCCTGTTCTGGTGTAGGAGTGAGTTGCAAACGGCACTTGAACGACTGGAAGCCTTTCAGGTGTCCAACCGTCGCCAGGCCCCCCCTACCGACGTAATCTCGAGCTTATGAGAACCATCCTTGAAAAAAAAAAGGGTGGGGGGGTGTTGGGCGTCGAACCTGTGACCCTTGGCGGTCTCAGTGGCGGCGGTTCCGCATCGTTAAACGTACATGCTTACAAAGCATTTCATGCGCGATAACTTCTATGCGCGTTACTATTTTGCACAGTATTTGGTCTCAAGATATCCGCGATTATCTAGTTTTGCTGATCGGGACATCCAGGACGTCATGGTTATTAAAATTGCTCTGCCAGGTAGATAGACGCGCGTGGAAAATCATGTTTTAGCGAGCCGTTTTAACTGCGCCGTTGTAGCTAATCAGGTATGTTTTCGCGTGCCGCACCCGTGCGCCGCCCGAACGTTGCAGCAGAAGTTAGGGCAAAAGAAATTATTGAGACCTTCCATGTGGGCAAAACACAAGTTTCCCTTTCAAACCTTTTTTGCGACGTACGTGAACGGAAAAACAAAACAAATCGCTGGTTGTAAGTCGCGGCTGCATGATGTGCAATGAGTAATGAAAGCTACAATTTCCTATGCCGGAATGGACGTGCGAAGACAAAGTGGAAATATATAGGCATCAGGGAGGTAGCAGTCACACAGATACACACACACACACATCTATATACAGCGGCACATCCACGCAAGCATACACCCCAGAAAAAACACGCAAACTATTGCGGTGGTGAAGGCATATTATCGTGTACATTCCTTATAGGAAGTGGATTCAGAGTGTTAAATTCGTCCAAGTTTCTACGGCCAGCTAAAATATTTGTGTAAAGGTTAGTAGTGTACGGCTTGTCTTAAGGCAAGGAGTAATTAAGGAGTAATTTATATTCCTTATTGCGCTTGCAATGTTAATTTCGCCATGAATCTATCTATCGAGCTATCTATCTATTTTCTCCGTCCGTTTCTTACGAGTTGCTATTATCGGAGACCGTCGGTTGGTTATGTCCAGCGTCGCATGCATGGGTTTCCTGTCTGTGCGGAATACTATGAGAATATGAGAATATGTAGTCGTGCTAGTAGCTAACACAAAGAGTTGCAAACGAGCAATGATGCACGCGTGAGCCACCACAGGAATACAACCGCGCCCAGCCCAACGCGCCGAGGTAATTCGGTGAGCAGCTAAACAAACCGTTTTTCTCACAAAATACGCAATCCTGTGTTATTTTGACGATTGTCATTCCACACACAAATGAAGAACAGGTCTCATCGTCAGTGTCGCGGCTAAGATGTGCTGTACTTACCTTACTCACTACGAACGATACGGCTCGCAGTCACGGTTTACAGCGTAGTTGCAGTGCGGCGGCGGCAGCACGTTGGTTCGGTCTGCCACGTATCGGCGCTCACCTTCGCGCTAGTTGCTTGACAGGGGTCGTCGCACAAGGCGAAATACACAATTTTAACTGCACTTTATTCCACGATGCAGAAGGTATTTCCCGGGAAGCAAGGCGGCGTTTCTTTTTCTTGCGACGGCGAGGGCTAACACCAGCCGCCGAGGGGCTCGCTCCCGATGGCATAAAGCGGATTCTCTTTTCGCGTACAAATTGCAGGCAATTCCTCCTCGGGCAACGAACCGCTCACGATCAAAACAACTTACTCTTTGCTCTCGCTGTAAATATTCCTCGTAATTCAGCGCGCTCAAGCAATGTGTCCAAGGCGTGTAGGCTCGGAGGCTCTCACTGGGCCGCTCACACTACCGGCAAGCTCGCCGCAGCCTTACGCCGTCCTCCGGAGGCCTGAGACGGTAGCCGTGCGAGTGGTGTCCAAATACACAACCCCTTCTGCCAGTACCGCGAACAACATGACGATATTCAGCCTTGCACAATCGCTGCATGATCGTGTGACGGCAGCGGTTCGCGCGCTTTGACTTTTCTACGCGTGAAAGAAGCGCCTAATGCTTCCTTAACCACTCCAACAACATGGCACGTCCGCACCGCGCGGCAGCAGACGATCTAACGCAGACCAATGGGCGCTTTTTAGTCCCCCATTTGGTATTTTTCGTGTTGGGCTTTTGCAAACGAGACGCACTGGGCCAAAATTTGGTCCTTTGGGATGAACCGTTCAACCGTTGGTCTAATAAAACTTGCTGCTGGGCGAGTTGGTTCATACTTGGTAGATAAACTATGGAAGCGCACTCACAAAACACGGTGGCCCACCCGTCCGTGTCTCCTGAGTCAGTGTTTTGTGTGTGCGCTTCCATAGTTTATCTACCAAGTTGGTCTAAAGCTGTGCAGTTGGTCGACTTTGGGCAAATTCTAGTTTAGAGTGCAGAAAAAAAAGAGTGTTACACACTCGCCGCCACGGCTACGAATGGCGCTGCGCATGGCCTGGGTGCAATACTGCAACAAGTTGATGGGCCCTCCATTCAAACTGTTGCATTTGCATCACAAACCCCGACAGAGACAGAACGGCAGTACTCGACAGGAGAACGTGAGGCCCTGGCCTCCTATGAGCATGCGAGAAATGACACGTATATCTCTGGGGACGATACTTAACCTTGGTGACTGATCCCCAGGCCCTTGTATCTTTGCTTTCAACGAAAAGCACAGGACAGCGACCACTTCGTATTGGAAGGTTGACTGCTTGCTTGCTGCGTTACAACTTTGTTGTACAGCACTGACGTGGAGAATACAACAGAGTAGCAGACGCTTTGTGCCGGCTTGCTGTCTCAGACATAGCAGGCGGCTTTAACATCGAAGGAGAAATGGTGTCTATTGTAACGTCTTCAGTTCACATCAATGACCTCCGTATTGCCACAGCCGAAGACCTCAAGCTCCAGCAGGTTGCACTATTCGTTCAGGCTAGGTGGCCAGCAAAGAAAACCTTGCCAGCCGAACTAAGGCCTTACTATGAGGTGCGAGAGGAACTCTCAGTAGCGGAAGATCTGCTGATGAGCTGGGAACGAGTTGTAGTTCCAGCCAAGCTCACAGCTGGATTCGTTCAGCTAGCTCATGAATCGCACCACGGAATAGTCAAGACAAAGCAACGTTTTCGCGAATATTACTGGCGGCCAAATCTGGACAAACAGGTCGAGAGTGCAACTCACAACTGCGTAATCTGCGAAGCTGCAGAAAAGAGTGTTAAGAACTCTACCAGTCCACTGCATCCAGTGGCCCGTCCTCAACAGCATGGAGCACGATAGCTATTGTCGGCCAATTTCAGCGTGCGTCAGCTTACGGTCGTTTCCTTTCTATCTATAGTTGATTATTTTTCCAAGTGGCCAGAGATATCTTTCTGCCGCGAGGTGTCCTCCCGTGCAGTACCTGATTTCTTCTTATCGGTGTTTTCACGGGAAGGCTACCCGACTGAAGTCATCTCGGTTCAGCTTAAACCCCGAGCATCAGTTCTTTCTTCAAGAAAGAAATCAAGCACAGTTTTTCAGCTCTGTATCAACCGCAAGCAAATGGACAGGTTGAAAGGGTTAACCGTGTCCTCAAATCATACATTCAGTTGGTCATACCGGAGCAGCGCTTAGTAAAGAACACTGTCACCGAGTGCTTGGAGCTATACAGAGTACAGTACCACTGAACTCTCTCCGGCAATGCTTTTACATGGCCGCCACATGAGGATATCCTTGGCCGTCATTGTCCATCCCATCGCAAACTCCTTCGCCGACGCTGCTCACGAGAAGTGCTCATTTCGGGAGAGGATGAAAAAGCGCCAAATTAAAAGCATGGATTATGTTGACCGACAGAGAGCAGCTCCGGTACCAAATTTCCAAGTTCGAATGTACTTGAGGGTCACGAAGCCTGTTCCTCGTACGAAAGGCACTCCTAGTTTTGGACCTCCTTAAAAAAGTCTCAAGCGAATAGGACGTTGGTCCTTACGTCTTGAAGATGGTCGCACGTGGAATGCCTCTCAATTGACTGCAGTTCCTGCGGAAGCATTGCCACAGCATTCACTAATATGGGGCGACCCCCTGCAGCGAAGTCCACCGAAACCTGGCAGAACCCGACTGTCCTCTGAACTCCGTCGGCGCTCTGCTCTGTCAACACCATCAGCCCTATTACAGTTGCAGGGCCCACGACATCCGAGGCTCACATGGAGCCCGGCTTGAAATGACGATCGTGATGGTGGTTCTGATGGTGTTTCCATGTATGTTGGTGGCCATGGTGCTCCTGTTTGTGGTAGTGATGATGGTGCTCCTTTTGTTGGAACCAAACAGGATGGTGAGCCACCACCTTTTCGTCGGTCCACAAGAGATCGAAGACAGCCCACAAGGTCTCAAGACTATATATAATGTACCGTGATGTTAACTTTGACTGTTTTTGTAAATAATTGTGTATCAATATGTAGATATTTAGGGAGGGGTACATGTAGCGTCGAAGGGCGACACTAGGTTACCTTAGTTATGTCTACCTGCCATCGAGAGATGGCGCCACCTCTGAATGTATATATATGCGAGTGCACGCTAGGAATAAACCAGTTCTTGCGTGGCATGGGCTGTGTTTACGGTGTCCTCAGTCGTGCCGTGTGCCGACACTACAGGTAACGACCGCCGTTGAAGCCCAGCGGTAGAGCATCGTACGCATTTTCTGAAAGTAGTGGGTCCGATTCCCACCGAACGCAGGTTCAATTCCTTTCTACTTACTCCACAATTACAATATTCCAATTAAGAACTTCAATTACTTCGCCTTTGCTTTCCTGGGCTTTGTTGTTTCTTGGTTCATTAAGCTCTTTATAAAAAACAAACGAACCCTTGAGCGCTATCGTTATATATACATAGCTGAAAAGAGGGCCACAAGTTCCAAGTCCTTGTTTGATTATTGTTTCGGCCCACCGGCCGGAACGTTAATAAAGCTGGGGAATTCCGATTGTGTGTCCCTCTTTTCAACGCTCCTCTTTAAACAGCCAAAGCGGCGATAGCGGCGAGCGGCAAAAAATTGGTCCGAGAGCGATCGGACCTGCCGCCTCGTTTTCCGCCCCGCTTTCGCCGCCTGGAGAGGAGGTTTTCCCGCTTTCCGCCTCACCGCTTTGCCGCTTTGGCCGCCCCGCCTTCGGTGTGAATGAGCCAAAGGCTCATTCACACCGAAGGCGGGGCGGACCAATTCTCTCGGACCAATTTTTTGCCGCTCGCCGCTACTCGCCGCTTTGCCGCAGCCAATAAACGCGCTGCAAATATCGGCGACGTCGGCACACCGGGTCGAGATTATGGAAATGGCGGCAATCATGTCTGAGCAACCGGCTTTCAGCGCGGAGCTCCTAATAGATGCCATAAAGCAGCACCCGGTGCTATTCGACAAATCACATCCGCGGTACAAAGAAGTCGAGTTCAAGAAAGAGCTGTGGATGAAGATTGCAGCGGATTTGGGAGTGACTGGTAAGTGCACAGCACCTCGTTCATAGCATTGGGGAATTGTAGTTGGGCGATCCGCTCCGGTCGGACCGTCGAATGCTAGCCATTTACGCACAAACGCGTAGAAGGAACTGCAGTGCGCGTGACTCTATTAACTCGTCGTAGCGTGTGTTTCAATGACCAGTGCGAAATTTTGCCTACGAGTGCCACGAGATGGCGGCACACGTAGGCAAAAGCGCGCGATGCCCCGCCTCTTCGGCCGCGCGCAGGCAGCCGAGGGAGCCGCGCGGTCTGAACAGGTGCGCGCACTCGCCGCCTTGCCGCGATGAAAAGCCCGCTTGGCCGCTTTGCCGCCACGCCTTCGGTGTGAATGTACGTCACGTAGAACGTGATCGCACGGCGAGGTGCCTGCTGCCCAATAAACCCTCATATGCTACCTAAGGCACCAGGTCGGCCGCAACGAGGGCCAAGCTATGAAATAACGAAAGGGGAGGGTGTCTAGGGCTCGTTTTTTTTATTTCTTAGAAACAAATTAGCGAAACAATAAACATTGAAGCCTAGGAAAGCATCGGGGCAGTAATTTTAATTTGTAAATATGATATTGTCATTTTTGAGATAAGTAGAAAGGGATTAAAGTGGACGAAATGATAGACCTGCCAGCGGTGGGAACCGAACCCACGACCTTCGGGTATCACGTCCGATAACTATGGACAAGGGACGGGTCATCCACCGTGTGTTCTAACAGAAAGTTGCTGCCGCAGAGACGTAGCCATTATACGTTGCCAAGTGCTCCTATCTTGAACTATCGCCAGGAAAGGATTTCCTTCTCGTGGATCTTGGGGGGTTCGGGCCTTCTTGCTGCCAAAGATGAAGCCTTGCCGATAAACGCAAGAACAACGTTTACTAAAACTAACTCATAGCACTGTGAACTAATTCGGAACAATAGAAACTAACACTCGTGGACAGCCACACTTGCTCTTATCCTTCGCCCCGGCGGCACACACCGCAGTCCGTCGCCGACTCTGCGCACAAAGCCCCCGCCCGCACCACGCGCCCGTCCACAGCCGCCTGTCCAGGCCGTGCTTCCGCAGTAGCTTTTATAGCAAATGAGTGGCTCGGCCGCTGAACGAAATGGTCTACGCGCATCGCCAGTGCGCAGCACGTGTTCACCTGAGCCCAAGCTGGCGATGGGCGTGACTCCTGCAGTTTTAACACAGAAGAATGGATTACGCGTTAGATTTGTAGCTGCAGTCCCGAGTTCTTTGGCCAATTTTTCCAAGCCTGCGTCCTCGAACTTCCGTATGGTCTTTTTTGTTGCTTTGGGCCTTTTTTCGCCAAGGCCGTGCACTTCACGCAATTTCTTGTTCATAGCTTCCTCCGCTTTCTCCCTGTAGTCTATTTCATCGAGTATGAGGAATGCGGCAGTTTTGTCCAATACCAGTAGTATCAGGCCTTTTTCTATTCGGAATTTTACGACGGGAGTAACATCATTTCTTCACTTGCCAATGCCGTTTCTTAAATGCGAAGCATTTCTTAGCGAAGTTCGGTGACTTTGAGCGTATCTATCTATCTATCTATCTATCTATCTATCTATCTATCTATCTATCTATCTATCTATCTATCTATCTATCTATCTATCTATCTATCTATCTATCTATCTATCTATCTAGCCGCCTACAATTTTGTGCTCTCCTGGCCGTTTGGCTAATGGGATGTTTACAAAAATTGGTATGCCACGAAGTGACTGCATGATGAACATAAAAGACAGGTCAAAACATGGAAATCATGATACGCATGTCATGAGCGGCATGATTTACGTGCCGCTGTCTTGGTACTCTCCTGGCCGTTTCGCTAATGGCATGTATGCCGAAATTGGTATGGCACAACACGACTGCCTCACGAACATAAATGGCAGGTCATTACATGAAAATATTGATATGCATAACATGAGCGGCATGATTTGCATGCCACGGTCTTAGTGCTCTACTGTACGTTTTCGTTAATGGGATGTATACGAAAATTGGTATGCCACAAGATGATGGCATAACGAACATAATTGACAGGTCATAACATGAAAAGCATGACATGCATGCCATGAGCGGCATGATTTACACGTGACGGTCTTGCTGCTCTCCCGGTCATATCGTTAACGGGATACACACTAAAATTGGTATGCCACAACACGACTGCATGACAAACATAAGTGACCGATCACAACATGAAAAGCATGCCATGCATGTAATGAGCGGCATGACTTACATGCCATGGTCTTGGTCCTCTCCTGGCCGTTTCGTTAATGGGATGTATAAGAAAACTGGTCTGCAAGAATATTACTGCATGACGAACATAAATGACAGGTCATAACATGGAAATCATGACATGCATGTCATACGCGGCATGATTTACATGCCATAGTCTTGGTGCTCTCCTGGCCGTTTCGTTAATGGAATATTTTCGAAAACTAGTGTGCCACAACATGACTGCATGACGAACGTAAATGACAGGTTGTAACATGAAAAGCATGACATGCATGTCATGGGCGGCATGATTTACATGCGACGCGTTTCTTTCATGGCATGTATACAAAAATTGCTATGGCACAACACGACTGCATGACTCTCATAAATGACAGGTCATAACATGAAAATCATGACATTCATGTCATGAGCGGCATGATTTACATGGCACTGTCCTGGCGCTATACTGCACTGCCGTTTCGTTTATGGGATGCATACGAAAATTGGTATGGCACAACAAGACTGCATGACAATCATAAATGACAGGTCATAACATGAAAACCGTGACATGCATATCATAAGCGGCATGATTTACATGCCACGCGTTTCGTTATTGGGATGGATACCAAAATTCCTATGGCACAATGCGACTGCATGACTAACGTAAATGACAGGTCATAACGTTAGAATCATGACATGCGTGTATGAGGGGCATGGTTTACATGCTACAGTCATGGTGCACATGCGGCCGTTTCGTTAACTTCATATGTACCAAACTCGGTATAGGGAGACAGCAATGCAAATCCGTTTTACGTTCCTAATGCGTGCTTCGCATTTCATTGACTCCCACTGCACGTGGGATCTGCCAACTTTTTTTTGTGCACGCGATGCCTTCCGATATGCAAAGTTCGTTCTCGCAGTCTGGCACGTTGTTCGCCATGTCGTAAATCATTTCGAAAAACTGAGAGGGCTTCGGCGCTGTGGCTGAACAGCGATCATCGGTCCGTTCTTAAAAAGAGCATTGGCATAAGCATTTGGTGCAACTCGGGTGTTGGGAAGGGGTCATGACCAGATACGACGTGAGATCTGTGAGGCCATGAATATACACAGGGAGGCAGACAGGTGTGTAGGTGTGCCCTCGATTGCCCTAACGAAAAAGGAGATTGGCTTCCTGGAAGGGCGCATGCGCGACGCGTAGCTTGGCACGTGTAGCTTTCTGTGAAGGCAGAATGGTGACGCTTCTTCAGGTTAGATGGTCGTTTTTTTACACTTTATATGTCACATGTTCAAAGTAAAATTTTCAGTTGAAGTCTAGCTGTCGTCCTGTGTGCTTCTTTCTCTGTCCTTGTTTTGTTCCGCTATATTATGTTTTTAAGTCAAGACCAACTAGCCCAAATTTCAAACGTTAACTGGAGCATTGGCCAGCAAGTTTCACATTCGCGATGTTATTGAAGGACTTTTGGACATTTCCTTCTATCTTTTCTTTCTTGGGTAAAGATTTGATAATACTTCCCACGTGAGCTCGATACTAGTTTCTGTTATATTCACTATGTCTGCACAGATCTCTTACTGCTTTTCCTGAAGTGTCGAAAAAGAAACTGTCCAAATGTAGAGGCGGATAATTTACACCTGCCTCCAGGTTTCAGCGCACAGCAGCTTCCACAAGCGCCTTGACGTTGATTTGAAGGAGCCAGGTATCCGAAGGACAGGTATATAACCATTAAGGTCACGCCTTCTGTGTGAGCGTAGTTCAGCATCCTCGTCCTACACCTTCCTTCCACGATTAGGTTGATGAAGTGAAGGATACGTTGAAGTGGGGGACCATCAGAAACGTTCATGTCCGATGTACTCGAAATAACATTACTAAGCTTCGACGGGGACTAGTTGGTATGTCGTCCTTAGTGTACTGCGCTAAACTGTTACCAAGGGGCGAAAACCACACACGTAATGACCAGACATACGTATGGGCAAACTTTCAACTGTTCATAATGCACTTCAAATATATAGCACGCACAAGGTTCACTCACTAAGATAAAATGAAGATACTAAAGAATGAGAAGACGAAATGAAAGTGCATTGCAAAAAATGTAAGACTTACGGTAACACGTGTGGGTTGATGTAATGCTCGTGAATAAAATTAAAAACTGGTATTCCCAGCGATGCACATGGAGTGCTGACGTGGTTTGTCGGGCCATTTTTTTGCATGAAGTATACCTCCAAGATTTCTACTTCTTTCTCAGACTTGTAGCTATGCAACGCCTTGGTCTCTCTGAAGATAAACTTGCAACCACATCGTGCGCAGTGCGCCGCTAAATGCCCTTTTGGCTGAAGTTTTTCCGTTGCGCTTCTGTGTTCTGCCAATATAATGTTTATGCAACGCCCTGTCTGGCCTAGGTATGATCTTGCGCACGTCAGAGGGATTCTGTACAGAACCTTTCTACGCAATCCAAAAACCTGTTAGGACCTGTATGGTTTTTTTTCCGCAAACATTCCTTGCTGAACTTATTCTTATAGTTGTTTACTCTTTTTGCATAGCCCTTTCAGCTTTATAGGACCTGAGTGCACTAGCTTAGCTCTGTGCCTTTCAGCAAGATTTGTTTCTTTTTTTTTGAGGCTATGTAAAGTATTATGCATATTGAGCGAGATGGTCACTCTTGTCCTGTCTTCCGTGGTCTCCTTGAGAGCGTCGTTCCTACTTACTGGGCGTTTCGAAACTTTCCCTGCTATAGAAGTTGGGAGAGAAGTGTTGCATCCACTTTCCTTGAGCTCAGAAACTTAACCTTGCATGCTCTGTTTCAACTTATGCCCGCATGACTTTCTTATGACTTGGCTCGTGCTTGAGTTAGCAATGGCTCTCTTCAGAAACTTTAAATGCCCGGAGCTATAAGGTAGCAAACCTTTCTCACTCCTTCGTTTGTACATACTCCTAACAAATCGGGGTTGCACAAAATGTCAGGAAAATGTTCAGGAATAGCAGGCAGCCATGAGGCGGCATTTCCGCGGTAAGATCCAGGCCCTGGTAGGCTCTTGTGAAGAACTCTACACTGTACCTGAAAAGCTTACGTTACGTTGAGGACTTTCTTGTGTGTTTTCCTTTCCGCAGTTTTGAGCAAGATACCGAAACATCATGTGCTTCGATACCTTACCCATGAAGAGTATCAAAACAAAATATGTTTCGATTCCCTCCAGTTGGACACAAAATGTGTCGTGCTGGAGTTGTTTTGTGACTAAATTATATCTCGTTCCTTTAACGTTTGCCAGTAACGCCTTGGTGCACATTCGACGGCGTAGTTCTAGCGTGTGTACGCTTCCCAGTCGAGTTGCGGCCACGGTACCCCCACTGACGCACTTTCGCACTATATGCATGGGTGCGCGTAGTGACGATAGCTCCCTTGAGCTTAGAAATATTTTTTTGCTCTTCGATTCAGTCCAGTATAAGACAGTCAAGCCACCTTGTCGCTGCATTCGGCCGCCGTCAAGTCGTGCCCTCACTTGTGCACGCACGCTTTAAAGGTGATCTATCGAGATGGTGGGGAACAGGAAGGTCCCCTCGCTACGTATTGGTAGCCGTGAGAGAGTTCCACTTAACACACACATTTTGACGAGGCCCGCGTCATTCATATCCTTTTGAAGCGCGTTATCGCCCAGGCCGAGCTCAACTGGCGTACCACTTCGCGAATGATAACGAACATTCTAGAAAACTTTACATGCCAGACGCGTGTGTTTGAGTGATTTTTGTTTGTTTTTTGCTTTTTAGATTGCACGCAAGCATGTGGGAATGTACGGAATGTAGACTGGAATGTAGGGCAAGTGCCCGCATGGAACCTGATGCGTTTCATCGTCGAACGACGACTGTTGTCGCCGCTAACAGTTCGCTCTGATTTGCTTAGATTTTCTAGGCACGGTTTCGCCCAGTAAACAGCTCGACTGCTAACACCTAAGTGCGTGCTTTTTGGCGCATTTGCCATCTAAGAAATCTCCTAGTCAGTATTGGAGTACCTAAAGGAGAATGAAGCGAGCCATGTAGTGTCCCAGTGTACTCAATTGCGTGGCTTTTCCGAGCGCGCCAAACGAACCATCATGGCCCATTTGCAATCACCTCACGAATGGAGGGAGAAACAAACATACCTGAAAGAAAACATGAG
The DNA here is from genome assembly GCA_013339685.2 of Hyalomma asiaticum. Lineage (NCBI taxonomy): Eukaryota > Metazoa > Arthropoda > Arachnida > Ixodida > Ixodidae > Hyalomma > Hyalomma asiaticum. The sequence goes on along the minus strand of CM023481.1, from coordinate 81,120,783 downwards.
AAATATGGGGAGAAAAAGGAAAACGAACACGCATTTAATTATAGCTAAAGGACGAAAGCACGCGCTACGACCCAGATATATGTGCACGGGTAACGGGTTCCATGTACGTTTAAATAAGGGGCACAAATGCACTCTACGTAAGCTAGCACTCGTACTGTAGTGAATATTTACGCTACATCGCATCAGTTTTGTGTAAAAGGCGAAGCCAGCAGTACATTTGCGCAGAACTTCTCAATCAGCTCTTTTTCCCCCTCGAAGTCTGCAGCTGAATATAGAAGCGGGATACCTTTTTTTATCACCTAGAAAACACCTTTGAACATAGGGATATTCACAATGCCTTGTGGTTTCGCAACACTCACCGCAGCAGTTTCCTGCGACCTCCAGCTGCGGAAGGTCAGTGGAGCTTACTGTGCTACGAAAAGTCGACAACAACACGATAACAAAGTACCCACCCGGAAAGCAGTTGCTACAGACGTGCGGCTTCACAACGAAAGTAGCACGCCTAAATTTCTCCTCTTGCGACTCGTACTTCTGATCTGAAATAAGCGTTCGAAGAACTTGGGTGTTATCGAAGTCGGTGTGTAGAATGCCTAATATACACTTGCATGACATACAGCTTCCACCGTAAGTTACAAATGCGTGTAGAAACGCGCGTCGTATATTGAAAACGCCTTGTTTCTCACCATCACTGTGGTGCTTTCAACGTCTCGTTTCTCAGTTGCGACATGTTTGACGTTTCTAGAAAGAAGCAAAGTGTGCACACATGAACGGTGCGCCAGAAATTTCTCCGGAAATTTAGACTACTGTTTTTTGGAAGTAGCACATGCGACCGGTGTTATTTCGCAGCTGATACGCTAGTACACTCTAGCCACGACGTCCATTGATGTGATTAGACGGTCTGTTGCGAACTACTGTGTATAACAGATACGCGGGTCAAAGCACGCAAACTTATTGCCAATGCCGCCAGGTGCCCGCCGTATTTTCCTCATAGTAAAGGGCGGGGAGGAGAAAGTTCTCCGTTTGTTCCGATTAAAATAAGAAAAGTGACGCTCGCCAGAGTAGCCTCAACCGCTATCTCTCTCTGCAGTTTTCTTTTGCGAGGAAGGGCGGTACAGAGAGTAAAGTGCGGGACTTGGGAGGAATAATACGACCGCCGGGTTTCCTTGCGTGCAGGTGCGCCGTATATGATTGTGAAGCGCTGTTAAATTTGTTTTGTGTGACCTTACTGCCGGCAGGCAGCTGGTGAGGGGTGCCGAGGATCAGGTTGACGGGTGCAATGTCTCCCTTCACCGACGGGTAGCTCTGGCACCACATGCCTGGCAACGACGGAGCGCAGCAGCTCGCAATGAACCATGCCATCGACTTATGCACGTTTATTCCCACGAACGCTCGCTTTCTTACGTAAAAAGCTATACAACCAAAAAAGCACGATCACGTATGCTCTCTCGATCGTGCATGCGTGATGCACCAGTCCGTTAAAAATCTCTTAACAATGCGCGTCTCAAATCTTCAGTGCTTTTGCCGCTGGGAAAGCAATTAATCTTGAAAGAGAAAGTAGAAACGAGGCTAAGTGGCGATTTTATCCGCATAGAGCACAGTTCCGAGCACAGGCAATGCTAATATCCTTGACGAGAGTAGCAGCACGAAGGTGACAGTGCGTTCTTTTTTTTTTTTTCGTCGTTCAAATAATCAAAGTACCTGTTTAAAAGCAGCGTTATGTGTTCCCGGCGTGTTACGGATAGAATCTGCGAGCACATCTGCAGGTAGCGCTACGAAAACATCGCGGAGTGACGGCAAAAATGCAACAGGTAGCAGCCGATAAATGCTGAGGTAGCACAAGTAGAGTCACTCTACCACAAGTTTCGGTTTCTGACGCCCCGAAGAGCATGGTGGATGATGCTTACGGGGATGTCGACAGATGGCGGTTTAATTTTGAATATCCCCTATTGGCATAAATCAGTTGGTTCCTGTCTGTATTTTTCGTAGCGGGCTTGAAAAACAACTCCATCGCCTCACTTATTACATAGCAGCAGTGTTGTACGGAAAGTCGTGACGTTCCTGGAACGAGTTCCTTTTGGGAGGAACAAAGGAACGCCATCGTTCCATTTAGGATTGGTGGAACTGTAACGGGAACGCGTTACATTTACGAAGGGAACGGCGTTCCTTCTATAGACGTTCCACTCCACGATCATCGCACATACGCAGCACATCATGCAGGGCGGATAGGCTGGGCTACAACAAGCCCTTCTTGAAGTCCCCGTTTTCCTGCCACTACTACCGCTCCCTCATAAAAAATCACGCACGAAGATGCCATTCCACTGAGGTTTCGACGAGGATGACGCTTCCCCTAAATCGATTGATTTGTGGGGTTTAACGTCTCAAAACCAGCTCAAAACCAGAGACGCCGTAGTGGAGGTCTCCGGAAATTTCGACCAGCCTGGGGTTCGTTAACGTGCACTGACATCGCACAGCACACGGGCCTCAACATTTCGCCTCCATCGAAATGCAGCCGCCGCGGCCGGGATTCGATCCCGCGACCCTCGGATCAGCAGCCGAGTACCGTAGCCACTAGACCACCGTGGCGGGGCTTCCCCTAAATCAAAAGGTGTATTAATAGCTTTTAGTGTCAGATGCACCGCTGTTACATGCATTGGTGCATGTGAGTAACTACCTATTTGCAAATTGGAGGTGCAGTATCCGGGCTACGCATCTGAAGACTGAAGTGGAAAGTGCCATATGTGTCACACTTGTAATAGACTAGCGCCAAAGTTGCAGTGCAGTTGTCCGTAGTATGTTCGTCGCTCCTTGAAAATATATGCCTAGGAGAGTTTCTTTGGATATTTCTTTTTCTCCAGATAATATGCCTTCACTCCGACCGCACGACGTCAGCGTATCCCGCTACTCCTTCGCGGTGGCCGCTTACTATGGCCGCTGGACAAATAGCTTCCGGTTGTCAGCAAGCCCTGTATGGGTGCACGGCAACGAGGGATGAACTGCATGCAACAGCAAAGTTACTGTCGTCCCTGCCCTTATGATCCCCCCGCCAGGACTCCCCGGGAGCTAATACACTGTCAACGCGTGCTTTACTATATCGCCTCTCCCCGCATTGGTTCTGAGAACGTGGTTACGGCCATGGTTGTCCATACTTGTAAGACACTCTGTGCGTCAATCTCTTCAAGGTATTTTAGTTGAACTGAACGGGCCGTGCATTAATTTAGCGTCAGCAGCCCTATGCCCTCGGCAAGAAGCAGAAACGAAAGGCTTTTCAAAAGGATATATGCGCGCTAACGCGAACGTGTGCTGAACATGCTAACGTGCGTGCGCGCGTGTTTGTAATATTGAGCGCAGATAACATCGCTCTAACCCGGACCTGGTTAATTATGGTCGGTGATGCCCAGTTTGTTTCTAATAAGAACTATGGTTTCATTGCTATCATTACTACGCGACGAAACTGTTAGCTACGCGGGAATAAACAAACATTTTAACGCACCAGCCCCCCGTCCACTTTCTTGTACCAGCCTCATTTGCTGTATACCATTGTCCTGTCAATGGTGCTTGCGTGGTGAGGGTCATTTTCGGTTGGCGTCCCGTCAAATAATGCATGTAGGGCTATTTATTTTCGTACTTATTTCCTGCACCACAACAGCATTTCGCCCTTGCCTTAATGTCGGTGCGCTTCCGAACTGAAGAGGGAAGTATTGCTTATTCCTAATGCCACGAAGAAAAGACGAAGAGTCCCGCGTTATTCAATTCGGCGGTAAACGCACGAGATAGAAATATCAAAATTCCTCACAGGGGAATACATTCAACGCAGCTATAATTAACAAGAAAAGTACAGTGTATCACAACTACTTTAAAGCGATGAGAACTAATAAAAGCAATATATCGAGAACAGCCGATTAGTTTACTAAATGCTACAAAAACTAACAATTTGAGCAAAATCGTTGAGGACTGGCAATGCTGATGACATCGGGGTATCTTGTTCGAGTATTTGCGCGCAATGCCATGGATCAGGCACAAACCTTTAAATGCTATCTTAAATCAAAAGGTCTATTAATAGCTTTTAGTGTCAGATGCACCGCTGTTACATGCATTGGTGCATGTGAGTAACTACCTATTTGCAAATTGGAGGTGCAGTATCCGGGCTACGCATCTGAAGACTGAAGTGGAAAGTACCATATGTGTCACACTTGTAATAGACTAGCGCCAAAGTTGCAGTGCAGTTGTCCGTAGTATGCTCGCCGCTCCTTGAAAATATATGCCTAGGAGCGTTTCTTTGGATATTTCTTTGTCTCCAGATAATATGCCACCGGTGTATTTGAAATTCTGGAAATACACATAGTTTGATGCGAGATTTAATATGTTCACTTTAATTTGCCTCAGGATTAATTTTCAATTTTAGAAATCAAGTGTAACGTTAATGTAACTACACGTTCCAATATTCGAAATGTAACTGGAACGCATTCCTTTCTGTGTAAAGGAACTTGTAATGGGAACTCGTTAAAAAATTGGGAAGGAACCAGGAACGAGTTTTCGTTCCGGTTTTCGGGGAATGTGTAGAACACTGCATAGCAGTTACACAGTAGTTTTGGATGGTCCCTTCTACTTGCTCTAGTGACGTGGTCGTCGATTGCGTCACTAGGAATTGTCACTCCGGAAGTTTAATAGGACATCCTTGGTTGTAGGACGCAAATCTATTGGTTTTTACATTATTATAAGAGCAGTTAAACACGCATTGGAACCGCGATAAGGTTAGACAAGAACCGCAACTGCTGATGTAATCAGTTTATTTCAGATATGCACCGCGTGGGAAAAGTCCTCGGAGACCGGTCGTAACCTGCTTCGTTGTCACCCTTGGGTTCGATTCGTACCAGCCTTCCGCGTGGCCCATTGCTTACAATCGTTAAACATTGATTGTGTTCGTCGGTTTGATAGTTACAATACAATACAAGTTTATTTCTCTTTGTGGTACAGTTTGAACGCAAAGAGCGGACGCCGAGCAAAAAGCTGCTTTTTGCAGCTTGAGAAACGCCCTGCGCCCGTAGGTCACACGTCATTCAGACAGATGCATTGTAAGCACAAAATGGACAAACAGCAACACCAACGATTGTTTAAGACTTAAAATTCACTGAGACTGACATACTTGCATCGGTCAAAAAAACAAAAAAAAACACACAAGCAAACCAAATAAAATGTAAATCACATATCTAACAGACACTTCTACTGAAACGTACTGGTATCAGTAGGCCAAGATTACAAACATTTGTATAAATGAATGAAGAAATGATATGTACAACACTCATCAGCTAAAACAGGTCACAGAAATAATTGCTAAATATTTTCAAACATATAAAGGTGGTTAATCAGCATGCCCTTTGAAATTTGTTCAAGAAAAATGTTATTTGCATGAAGAATATTAAGGTATCTCGGTAAGACATATGATGGAGACTGTTGGCGATATGTAGTGCGACAAGAAGGTTGGCACCATTGGACAGAATTTCGGGTATTGTAAGCAGGTATGGGACAGTTTAGTTTGAATAAGGACAATAGTCTGTCATTATTACCGAGAACTGCGGTTTTGTACATGATCAGTAACTTGTAGGGATACAACTCGGTGACTTTGAGGATATGAAAAGCAGTGAAGTACGAGTTAGTGTGTGTGTACCATGGTACATTCACGATTAGACGTATTGCTCGTTTTTGAGCAACTAGAATTTTTTGTTCATTTTGTTTCGTCATTTTGCCCCATATCGTAAAACAGTAGGAAATAATTGGTAGTATATATGCATTATATATCAATATCTTTGCTTGTTGAGGAATTACGTGTCTATGACGATTTACTATACCGTTTATTCTGTTTATTCTTAACCTTACGCTATCGACATGCGCATCCCAACTAAGTGATTCAGTAAAAACCACGCCTAGGCTTTTTACAGCTGGTACGATCTCAATTTTACTATTCCCTAAAACAAGATCAAAGTTACAGTGATGTATTCTGTTTTTCGGTCTAAACAAAATGCCCTTAGTTTTATTTGTATTAATCATCAAGCAGTTTTTGAGTGCCCATTGCCGCAAGTATTCCAAAAAATAATTGCCTTTATTAAATACATCTTGTTCTGTTTTACCTGAAATTAACATGGTTAAGTCATCGGCGTATGCTATGATATTTACTGCAACTGTTAATTCTATATTTCAAACAGATGCTAGAAAACTGGCATGCCTTAGTCGTGCTTAACCCATGCAAAGGGAATTCTCATGAATGGCCAATGTCTAACTCGTTTGGTCCTTGACGGACGTAGGCTGTAGTGTTAACATTCAATCACCTGTGGCTCATACCCTCCTATCTTGGACCGAGCACTACGGCTATATCCAATCCCAGGCGTGGCGAGCCGATTCGTTTTTAATGGAATGTCTACTACGTTTTGCTTGTGTGTAGTCGTGTTATGCGTTTTCTCGATGCTACGCTGTCAGTATAGCGAGCGTAGTACTTCAATTGTGCGTACATTGCAAGTATATCACTTTATGTCACAGAAGAAGAGGACAAGAAATGCAAGACAGATAGTACAAGCGCTACCAAATGTGAGCGTTTATTCAACAGACCCCGCAGCAGAATGTGGGCGTCGACGACACCTGCCCAAGAAATAAGCAACAACACTGATGATGACAAGGATGAGTTTTCGATGTTCACTGGCCTTCGGGGTGACGACATTGACGACTGGTTTGAGCCGTATGACCACGTGAGTGCAATTAACAACTTCGACGACCCCGCAAAACTCACTCACGTAGCCTTCTACCTAACACTAGCAGCCAAGGATTGGTATTTAAAGCGCGAGCCACACATTCTGGATTGGACCTCCTTTAAGCACCAGCTACACCAGATTTCCGCGAACCCATCAATCAACTCATACATCGTAAAGAAGAACCTAGCAGAGCGTGTCCAGCAAACCGGCGACTCATATAGTTGTTACAACGAATTATGTCTTGCCCTTTGTCGCACCGTGAACTCTTCGATAACGGAGAATGACAAGGTCCGCTGCCTGCTCAAACGCATTGGGGCTGCGGCATTGAACGCCCTTGTACTGAAGAATCCCACTGCAGTTTCCGATATCATCGCCCCGTGTCAGCGCCTCGATGAGGCTCATCTGCTCCGCCTGTAGCCTGGCACTGAAATGAGGGCCACAAATGACAGGGAGCTGCGGGCGTTGATCCGCTCCATCATCGAAGAGGAAGTCCAGACACAAGCTACGTTTTTCTCACGAAGCCTCCTTCCAGCAGCCTCCTGCGACGTCGTCTGGGAAGAACTTGTTGCCATGAGGTGCGAGCAAGTTCGTAGATATGACCCAGTACCGACTGCGACTTACGCTCAGGTTGCAGCCCTCACGTCTGCTTAACAACCACTAGTCCACGCGCCCACAATGTACGGTTCGGTGAATGTTCTATCACACCGAAAATCGCTTCCGCCTCCTAACGTCCGGCACCCACCTCGACCACTGTGCTACCATTGCAGAATCCGTGGCAATATCTCGAGGTTTTGAGAGTGCAGCCAACAGGACGAAAGACAGGGTTACGACTTAACGAAAGGGACGAGTTTTCTGCTCCGTTTCCGCAAAAAAGAAGCCCCTATCAACGCTACGAGCGTCGCTGGCCATCTCCTCGGAAGTTTCATTTCATTTCTTTTGCATTTATTATGCCCTCAGGGCCAAACAAGGCATCACAGAGGGGAGTGGGTTACAATCAGAAGTTTGTACAGCATAAGTAAAGCATAAATATGTAAGGCAGAATAAAAAATAAATGCATCATTACGAAGTTTTAAATCAAGGTAAGTTGTACAATGAATACACAAACAAAACGCAAGAAAAACAAATATACGTACCGAAAAATAAATGACAATCTAGTTAGCAATGCTGTTTAATGGATCGCGAAACAAGGGGTTATCACTAATAGATAAGAGTCTGTGCTTCCCGTTTCCCGCGTCGTGGCTCCATCACTGATGCGGCGTTCCTCTTTTCCCTTTCGATCAGCTACTTCGCCCTCGGACCATCGACCGGAAAACTAAGCAGCGCAGCTTCAGGAGAGAAAGCTGCATCTTTCGGTCTAAGTGAAGCTTTTCTGCAGCGGCCCTCAAATGGTGTGTGCTGAAGTTGTACTAAGTGAAACATTGGTAGACACGGGTGCAGCGCTTTCCGCCATTAATATTGCACTGTGTTCGCGCTTGCGAAAAGTGAACACGCCGTATATCTCCCCATTCGGTGTGCTAATGCAGTTCTTGTTCGGCCCGCTCGTGTGTGCACAGCGCAAGTTTTCATCAATGGCATAATTCAGCAGATTTAGTTTATCGAGCTGTCTTTACGTACCCACGCACGTATTTTGGGATTGACTTCCTCTCTCAGTGAGTCGTTCGCATTAAAAGCAAAGAATACCCATCTGATGACTACGCTCAAAACCTGCGTGTCTTCACAGTGGCTGCGTGTCTTCATGGTGACCGACACCAATACCTCCATTTTAAAAGCAGCCACGTTAGGCACTGTAAGCTCGGCATACCATGCAGTCAGTCCCTTCGGTTCAAGCGAATATGTTCTGACGCGGCGGATTTTGCCTCGAACTGTGAACAACTAAGCAAGGACCTCACTCTTCAACAATACCCGCCGTCTGTCATCAAAGATGCCATCAAGAAATCTAGCAAGCAGGACCGCCGTTACTTAATAAGCAAATCAAAATCTGATTCCATAAACAGCACTCCAAATCTCATTCTAACGTATTGAGCCTCACCCCCTAACATAAACAGTATCCTTAAAAAGCACTACAACATCCTTCTCGAAAGCGACAAGTTGAAAAGCGTCTTCTCTGAACCTCCACGTGTTGTCTACAGACGGGCGCGCAATATCAGACATTGTAACGTCATCTAAGGTGAACACCCTTAAATTCACAGGCAACGGCCCCTGCAACAAACCTAGGTGCAAGCTATGCCCGATGATGAATAGAACCTCCACGGTAAACAGCACTGCGTCGCCATTCTTTTACCAAATAAGAGGAAATTTTGACTGCGACAGCTCAAATATTGTCTACCTTCTTGAATGCACCGTGTGCAACGCCCAATATATTGGCCAAACTGTGACTCCATTAAGGATAAGAGTAAACAACCACAGGGCACACATAAAGACCCTGCCCCACCTTCCTCTATCCAAGCACGTAAATGATCTTAGTCATCCTTTCCATACATTCACAGCTGTGGTGCTCCAATCTGATTTCAAAACGCATTATGACCGGGAGGTTCGCGAATCTTACCTTATCCACAAGTTCAATACTGTGTCTGGTGGCATCAACGAAAGTACAGGCCGACTATCTTGCTTGCCCTGTCAGGCAGCTAAACCAATTAACGGCGCAAGCGACTAAGTGTCTTTAATATTTTATATTCCTTCTTATCTTTATTCTTGTTATTGTTTCTTTAGGGCTCCACATGCAAATCATCTATGTGCACTATGAACTCCCGGAAGTCTTATATTTCCTCTCTTTTTTGCTTTCTCTCTCTAAGTTCTTTTTCTGGTGCACATTCATGGCGCTCCTGTTGAGATGCAGAAATGATGGTCGATTTCATTCTGTACGCATTGTTAATTTTTTTTGTATGTGTCCCGATTCTTTCTCATTGCATTTATTTTCGTTTGTTACCTCGCGATATTTGGTTCCCCATCATGTTTATTGCTGTCTTTCTCTTATTGTTGTCTGATATGTCTTGCTCATTTCACACTGCACACGCACAAGGTGCAAATATGTCTTGTGTGCCCTCGGAGCTCACTCGGGCAGTGTCTCCTGTTGGGATGCGGGACTGATTGTCCATGGCCACCTGTTTTATTTTATTTTATTCCTATGTTTAATTGCTTGTTTGCTCTGATTTCATTTATTTTCATGTATTATCTTAAGATATTTAATTCCTCATCATGTTTCTTGTTGTCTTTCTCTCATTTTTATCTGGTATATTTCACTCAGATCGCGCCGCGCGCGAAAGGTGCAGATATGTATTGTGTCCCCGTGGCTAAACATGGCGCACTTTCGCTAGAGAACGGGTGCCACGGGGTATGACTCGTCAAACTAAACGACTCTTCTTTCTGTGTGATGTTTTCTCTTCTTTTATTCTTCTTTTTATTTTTCTCTCTTTTTGTGTGTTTGTGTATCTGTGTGTACATGCTTTTAACGAACCAAACCATTCAAGGTTGTTCGCGGATGCTCCACGTTTCTTTATCTATCCTCCATTTTCCGTGAAACACGGCGCGGAGGCGATCCTTTGAACTATACTGGTACCGACCGCGCACAGAGCAACCTGTCTTTCCCCCGTTCCCCCGCCCCTGCTCTCTGCACTCCCCACACAAGAACGACATTTGGCTTCAGCGGTTCCGCGCTGCACTGCGGGAGTCGCAGCACCAGGACTCAGCACCCGTTCTTTGTTATGGAGGCGCCGTGCGGACGCAGACGTCATCTTGGACTGGCCTTTGCTTCCTGGACACACATGTGTATCCCAACCCCCCCCCCCCCCTTCTTTTATTTTATTTTATTTTACCTTTTTGTGAGCTCCCCCTTTCCACCCCCCAGTATGCATGTTCGTGAAGTGTACTTAAAGACCATGTGCCCATGAGAAAATTTCATCTTTGAAAAAGGCTGGCCTCCAGCCGAAACGTCAGAATAAATCCTATGTTTGTCACTGTGTCTTTCTGATAGTATATTTATCCCGATAGCCAGGAAGAACTTTATATATATATATATATATATATATATATATATATATAGGCAATGGATCTTGACTTGCAATGAAGTGCCGGGGAGAGATTTCACTTGTGCGTAGTTGAACCATAAGGATTCGAAGCGTGCGCCTTAACTAAATTAATCAGGAACTCGGCACGACCTACGATGAACCTCCGGAGCTTCGCCCACTGATCATCATTCACTCCGTGGATATGCTGTGGATTTTTTCTTCGGTACGGTTGCCCACAACGTGTCGAGAGCACCAAAACATCATTAATGGTAAATAAAAGCCCAGTGGTGCCAGGCAGACTTGTACATGTCGCTAGTTATGCAGACGCTTCCTTAACTAGTGCAGGAAACCTTCACATTGGTGTTTCTTCATCTGTTATTCTTAAATTTATTTGAAAAAGCGAGCAACGCTATAAAACTAATTTGTATATCGAGATGCATCATTTTATTTTCATTGCTTCCCTTTTAACTGGAAGCGCCATGCTTTCGTAGCGTCATTGCAAGAAAACACTAAAAGGATATCGTCGGTGCCGTGTGTATGTGCCGCAACGCCTCTTCGTTAAAAGCCTCTAGACTTCGTAAAAACCGCTTATGTAAAAGGCTTTCTGCGCACCCATGTGACACAGGTATAAGCAAGAAAATCCATTTTAGTCTTTTTCATTATAGGATACATGCTTACATGTGTGGGATAGAAGACAAGCCATGCTTTGCTCTAGAAGTGAGCAAAGTGTTGGTCTGGGCTAAATTTGGTAATCCATAGCTATAGGTATTTTAATGCAGAATCCGAAAGGCGTCAGACATGAAACCAAAGCAGCTAACCTTCCTACTTATATTTGATTCTAAATACTCCAAACTAACACAGCAAAACATAAAGAACAAAACTACTCACCTACCCCCGTCACGTGCGCAATAGAAAAAATCACAGCATATCCACGGGGTGAATGATGATGAGTGGGCGAAGCTCCGGAGGGAATCATCGGTAAACCGTGAATCTTTCGCGTAAATCGCCCAGTCGATCATCATGTAAAGGCGTGAGAAACACTGTATTCGTACGCTGGGATCTCGCGTTTAAGGGGGATATGCTGTGCTAGAGCCAGGCCTGCGCGGAACTGCAGGACGGTGACAGCGTAAGCAGGAGGAGCTACTTTCTTAGAGGCCACTTTAAACGCTTGAGGAAACTAGCGCAAGTAGAAGTGGTAGGTATCTCCTGCGCCATAACTTATCATTTTGCCAAGTAGGGAAGTACCCACTACGCCATAATTACCAGTGCCTCCGTAATGGGTCCAAAGCTACAAAGCACGCAGCTCTGTGTTCTTTCAAATGATGCCTCGACCTCGTTATACAATCCATTTTCGCGTCGTGTAGCGGTGTATTACTATTTTTCAACGTAACATTACGTTTGTTAATGCGATTCCGCGGGAGACATTATACCTGTTTAGGTCTTTTAGCGACTCGTGAACGACCTTTTCTCTGAGCCTGTTTACCGCTTGCCATATTTGTCGTTATCTGGCCAAGATGTGTTTTTCCGTGTACGTAAAATGTGTGTATCACCTGCTGCGAAAACATTTTTCTTCAAGCTACACACGGGAACCTTACCTGTGAAGACCTGGCTTAATGAAAAAGGAAAACACGTACCTTGGTCAGTAAACTGTAGACTTTGCAGTCAACCTGAGACCATTGAACATTGCTTTATTGTTTGTCAAGATGCATTTTATTTCTGGGACATTCTCAAGCGGACGATAAGAAATGAACTTCCCCTCACACCTCACGGTATTAGGTTCCTCCCGTTCAGAAAGAGCAGCAGTAACACGCCGTATGATATGGTCATGCTGTTAGGACTTTATGCCCTCTGGAGGAGCCGCATGATTGACAGGCATGCTGAACCACCTCGCTCGACGAAGTCTGTGTTCCGAGAAGAGGTTGCCCAAGTACGCAGTGTGGTTGAGACTTTTGATCCTGTTCCGGACTGGCTTTCGCTTCTGGACACTTGTGTCTGTTTGCCTGACTTTTGAGGAGTCTGAGTTTAAAAGTGCAAAGTTGTGTTTTTTATGCTAGACTGTTAATATGTGTGCAACTGTATAGTACAGTTTAAACCTTCTTTTGCTTAATATTAATATGTGTGCAATTGTATAGTACAGTTCAAACGCATTTACGGAAATATTTCCATGAAATAAAGAAAAAAAAACAGGCGTAGCTCAGTGGTAGAACGCTCGACTGCCACGCCGAGAGCCTGGGTTCGAATCCAGGCAGAGGACACAACTTTCGGAATTTTTTTTTTCATAAAAGTAGACGTGGCTACGTACATCACCAACGAACACCATGGGATGTACAGACCCACGCCCTAAGGAGCTTCGCCCCTAAAACTTACCAGCTGCCAGCAAGTAAACTTAATTTTTGGCAAATAGCTAAAGAAACAGTGAGCTGCTGCTTTTGCAGCCAACATACTTCACTGCCGCAGTTTCCACAATCTCACACGTGCGTCAATCTGTCTCAGCAAAATACTATAACATTGCCAAACTACAAAACGTCCATAGTCATGGCAGTGCACAACCTAATGTCCTGATCCTTTCAGACTAGCACTTTCATCCTGGCATGTGTACCCTGCACCACCCTTCTAATGAAACTTACGGCCTCAGCATTCATCAGAAAAGGAAAACTGTTGTCATTACAGGTCCCAGTTATGAAAAATTCAGGCTCTACTATATACTGGAGTCAAAATTTTACTATCCCAGAAAGAAAACAGAGAATCAGATTTGATCCACAAGTTGAACAGACTCCAACAAATGGGCATAACAGTTTCAAACGGGGTTTTTGAATTTATCAAGATATAATAGCAGATCAACAACTGCAGCAAGTCGCATAAGCCTGTTCACTTGTGTTGTCTATTTGTGATGTTCAGTGTTGTCTAGTTCTCTCCTTTTGCATCTGTGTGAAAATTATAATGCCTCCTTACCAACTATGCAAGATTTTTGTCGCTTTAATACTCCTTAATCAGACTTTGCATGAAATTCTCGTTTTAAGGTGCTGTTGTGCGGCCAGGGCTGGTGCCGAGAATGCATATTCCCTCCCCCATTTCTGGGTCCTTTTTCTTTTTTCCACCTCCACTACGGTGCAGCTCAGACACCCCAGATGTCACCCTACTCTATATGTGAAGAGCCCCTTCCTCTCGATTGTTTCCTTTCTTTACTTTTCGCACATGCTTTCCCTTCTCGTCCTCTGCTTCTGAGGTTGGGGGAGCGCGATAAAAGCGCATATAAACATACTGCCAAGGAAGGTAGTTTCTGCCCTGATAAAGACAAGTCTACTTGTCAAAACGCTGGCTTAGCAACATTACCTGTTGGAGGACTTTTTCACCACTTGTCCTTTTCTGTCATGTTGGAGCAGTGCTCCATTGACTGCTTGTTTAGTCATTGTTCCATCCGCAAGACTGTGCTATCCCACAGGCAACAGCTTCGGAACATGCAATCAATATTCCTTTCCATTTCACTTTACAAGCTTTCTTTTGGCTTTTTATCAGTAATGTCACCTTCAGGGCTGCTGTAAGTGTCCACTTTTGTTCAAAAGAGGCTACTTTCTGACTCCATCTGGCGACGAAAACTTTAGGCTGGCTCGATGTTCCATGTACCTAGCCATGTACACTGGCCATTTTCCATTAGTTGCAGGCAAAATACCAAAGAAACCCAATGTGTTTTCATGGTTTCCAAGCTTGGTATGGTCGAAGCCCGCACATGCCCTTTCTCCACTAGCTAGCTGGTATACATCGACACACCCCAATGTGCAGCACTACCACAAAGACGAAGGAATGAAGTGACATGCATGTCAACAAAGGTGTGGCTGGGTTGTGGCATAGTTGCGGCACAGTTTACAAAGGTGTGGCATAGTTTACAATTTTTCCGATGAACCTCACTTCGATAAATTCAATTTTGTTCACTGCAGTACCTGTGACACGTCAGAGGGCCTGCGTTGCAGGAAACAATGGCTGTTCAAAATGATTATTCCCTTTGTGAATGCCTGCTCCACCACTGCCACCACTGCCGACTATTCTGCGACACCAGCCCCTTACTGTTATTGCATTCATATAGAATAACATATACCTGACTCAGAACAATATAGTAACGGACCATGCACCGAGCAACATAAATAGAACATAACATATTGACGCATGTGCTGTGAATGTGAAATAGAAGACGGCGACGCCCATTATTCTTACGTTTTTAAACAAGCTCTTGTGGTGTGCTGTCAAACGTCCTGTTTTCTTCTGTCCGCGTTGTACCGCGACACTGGTGGAGGTGTGGGGTGCAGCAACCCTGCCTGATGCTTCAGACTCCTTCTGGAAGCCGTTCTTCAAGCCCTACCGTACTGTCGCCCGCTACCACCCCCGTACATCGTTTCAGCCGTCGCCTGCTAGGCCTTTCTCCGGAACTCTCCCCTCAGCAGGAGCCCTCTTCCAGGCGCCACCCTCCTCCACCCATGGCCAGTGCCAGCACGCCACCGGGGCTGGAAGAGAGCCGTTCTGATTCACGACAGGTAACGAACGTTTCTTCAGCCGCTAGTGCCCGAACGCTTTCACAGTGGCACTTTTGAAGACTTTGAAGACTGGCTTGACCAGTACGAGCGCGTTGCCAGGATTAACCATGGAGTGGAACGCTCAGGACAAACTCTCCCACGTATACTTTGCCCTTGCCGATAGTGCACGCACGTGGTATGAGAACCGCGAAGCCAGTCTCTCGACATGGAACGACTTCCGACAGCAGATCACGGACACGTTTGCCAGTGACGACAGACGAGAACGAGCGCAGCAGCTAATTGAGTTCCGGGTTCAAAAACCCCATGAGAGTGTCGCCATCTTTGCCGAAGACATGGCTCGTCCCTTTCGTAGAGCTGATCCGAGCATGGGCGATGACAAAAAGTTGCTCTACCTCATGCGTGGCGTAAAAGAGCAATTATTTGCCGGGCTTCTGCGTAATCCGCCAACTACCGTGGCCGACTTTATCAGGGAAGCTACGGCTATTGAGCGAGCGCTTTATCAACGCAGCAGGCAATACGATCGGCTGTGCAGCAGTAGCCCTATCAACGCAGCTCCCATGATGTTTGACAATCAGTCCCTCCTGCTTGACCTGATTAGAGAGATTGTTCGCGAAGAAGTACAGAAGTTACACAATTTGACCCCCACAGAAGCGCCCACTGTGTCCGTCGCTGAAGTTGTGCGCGATGAAATCAGACAGGCGCTCACGACAACACCCTATCCTGAGTGCCAGCAGTTACCAACCAGCTACGCTGCCGCTCTTCAGCGTTCACCACCCGTTGTACCGGCACCGGCCGTATCGCCGCGCATCGACAGGCCTTATCATCAGCAATCAGCAGATGCAGCTTTATCACCACCGACGCCCGAGGTCGTGATGAGACCATCGGTCGCATCGCCGCGCCGTCAGCAGTAAAACGAAGCGCCATGGTCGCAGCCGCGAGAGGAGACGTCAAGGCGTCCAAACTTACGCAGAACAGACGTCTGGCGCACTGTAGACCGCCGTCCACTTTGCTTCCATTGTGGCGGCGCCGGTCACATTTCCCGTTACTGCTGGTACCGCGACGCATCATATCCCCTCTTCGGCCGTGGTCTGACGGTAGACAAAACCAGTACAGATATATGCCACCCCGCGAAGAGGAAGTTTTTCAAGGGCCTCCTGTATCCCATTTTGACGACCGCCGCACCACTGACGAGGGGACCCTGCCTAACCGCCAGCCAGGTTCGGGACATCGGCCGCGCTCTCCGTCCCCTGCACATTCTCCTTCAGCTCACCGACGCACTTTCGGTGACCTCAATGGAAGGAGGTCACCCAGTCCTCACCAGGGAAACTGAAGGCGGCTGCCTCCGGGGGTGAGGTTGCAGGCCGTCAGGAAGACGACGATAAAAAGCCCCCATTGTTCCCACTGCCGGACTTCATAAAGTCGGAAAGCCGTATCAAAGACGAAATAGTGACCGCAGATCTTGCCGTTCTTGTTGACGGACAACCCGCGACAGCTTTAGTTGACACTGAAGCCGACTTTTCCATTATAAGTCAAGCCCTCGCCATCCGCCTCAAGAAAGTCCAGACGCCATGGACAGGTCTCCATATCAGGACAGCAGGTGGCCAGCTACTCATGCCTACCGGTAGATGCACAGCGCGAATAGACATATAGACATAGGGGGCTCTTCTTTCCTGGCGGCGTTTGTCGTTCTCCCTGCATGCTGCAAAGACCTCATCATTGGAATGGACTTTCTACGAGAATATGGAGCCGTCATGAACATTCCCGACCGTGTGGTTATTTGCGAGAAAAGCCCCGACTTCGTTCACTGTTCAGAGCCAAGACACGACCCCTTACGCCTCACTGACGACGATGTGGTCATCCCGCCCCGGTCATGCACGTTAGTATCAGTGGCAAGCGACGCGGTGTTTGACGGTGAAGGAGTCGCTGACCAAACGAGCTCATTACTCGTCTGTCACGGAGTTTCGGTTGCGCGAGGTGTCGTCGGTATGGCTGCTGGACGTACAAACTTATTACTGACGAATTTTAGTGCAGAGCGCCGTCACCTTCCGAAGGGTACAGCAGTCGCCTACTTCGATGACATTGTAGACGTCGAGGGTTGTTTAACGGTACTCGACGAAGCACCTAAGCAAAATTTCACCCCTGTACTTGACGTTAGTACTTGACGTTGCCAGAGGACGAACAGACAAAGCTCCTTGAATTGCTAGACCAGTTCCGGGACTGCTTTGCATTGACATCAAGAGTCGGTTGTACGTCTCTCAGCAAGCACCGGATTATTACAGGGGACACCGCGAGACCTGTTCACCAGAATCCCTACCGTGTGGCTCCAAAGGAACGTGAACCGATACAAGACCAAGTAGCCAAGATGCTTAAGGATGACGTGATCCAGCCGTCAAAAAGCCCCTGGGCATTGCCTGTGGTATTAGTCAAAAAGAAGGACGGAACCCTACGTTTTTGTGTGGACTACAGAAAGCTAAACCAGGTGACAAAGAAAGACGTGTACCCGCTCCCGCGTATAGATGACTCCCTCGATAGGCTAAGGCATGCTCGTTATTTTTCTTCGAGGGACTTGAAGAGTGGATATTGGCAAATCGAGGTGGATGAAAGAGACCAAGAGAAAACCGCTTTTGTGACCCCAGACGGTTTATGCGAGTTTAAAGTCTTCCCCTTCGGCTTGTGTTCAGCACCCGCTACGTTTCAAAGGCTCATGGACTCAAGTGGAAAACATGCTTAGTGCATCTCGATGACGTCATTGTGTTTTCCACCACGTTCGAGCAGCACCTTGAGCGCCTTAAAGTAGTTTTGCAGGCGATACGGTCTGCAGGCCTTACGTTGAAACCAGATAAATGCCACTTTTGCTTTGAAGAACTGCAATTTCTCGGTCACGTTGTGAGTCACGCCGGCGTTCGTCCGGATCCTGAGAAAACTGCTGCTGTTGCACGATTCCCCGTACCCACTGATAAGAAAGCTGTCAGGCGCTTCCTAGGCCTGTGCGCTTATTACCGGAGATTCATTGCAGACTTCGCGCGCATTGCATCGCCGTTAACTCGGCTCACAAGGGACGACGTTGCCTTCGTTTGGAACGATGAACAAGAACGTGCTTTTAATGATTGGAGACGACGCCTCCAGACCCCTCCAGTGCTTGCCCACTTTGACGATGCAGCCCCGACGATGCTTCACACTGACGCCAGTAATGTAGGCCTAGGAGCGGTGCTTGTGCAGTGGCAAGACAATGCAGAAAGAGTAATTGCCTATGCAAGCAGGGCGCTTACACGCGCAGAGGCAAACTACTCGACTACTGAAAAAGAATGCCTTGCCGTCATATGGGCGATTCTGAAATTTCGCCCATATTTGTATGGACGCCCGTTCAAGGTAATCAGCGATCACCACTCCCTCTGCTGGTTGACCAGTCTGAAAGATCCTACCGGCCGATGAGCGCGTTGGAGCCTCAGGCTACAAGAATTCGACGTGACGATCGTGCACAAGTCGGGGAAGCGACACACAGACGCTGATTGCCTGTCTCGATCCCCAGTAGAGCCATTAGAGCGCCTAGGACGAGACAGCATTTCTTGGTGTCCTAGATACTTCCGCCATTGCACAACAACAACGTGACGACCCTGAGTTGCTAGGCCTCTGCAGTTTCTTGGACGGACGAACTCAGACCGCACCTAAAATTTTTGCGAGGGCACTGTCGTCGTTCTGCTTGCGCAACAAGGTGCTTTACAAAAAGAACTTTTCACCCAGTGGATCCATCTACTTACTCGTCGTTCCTGGGGCACTCCGTCGCGAAGTACTCGAAGCGTGTCATAGCGAAGTCACTTCTGGGCATCTGGGATATACTCGAACACTGAACAGAGTGCGGCAAAGATATTATTGGCCAGGACTACCTGCTGCCGTGAAACATTACGTTCAGACCTGTCTAGATTGCCAGCGGCGCAACTCACCCCCGGCGAAACCAGCTGGTTTGCTGCAGCCTGTCCAAGTCCCACAAACGCCTTTTGACCAGATCGGCATGGACCTTTTGGGCCCACTTCCTACATCTGGTGCGGGTAACCGCTGGGTTATCGTAGCAACTGATTATCTCACTCGCTACGCCGAAACAAAGGCTATCCCCAGAGGTACAGCGGCAGAAGTAGCACAATTTTTCACAGAGAATGTTGTCTTGAGATATGGAGCGCCAGCACTTGTCATAACTGACCGGGGAACCGCATTCACAGCAGCCCTTTTGCATCACATCTTGACGCTGGGCGGTACCGCTCATCGCAAGACAACAGCCTACCACCCGCAAACAAACGGACTCACCGAGCGGCTAAACAAAACAATCGAAGACATGCTTTCGATGTACGCGGACATTGAGCATAAAAACTGGGACGACATTCTGCCCTATATCACGTTCGCCTATAACACGGCGAGACAAGAAACAACACGAATGACTCCGTTTCGTCTTGTCCACGGACGTGAAGTAAGAACCATGTTGGATGCCATGCTCCCACACGAACCGGAGAAAATTGACACGGATGCCGATGAATTTACTCAACGCGCGGAAGAAGCTCGACAACTAGCACGCGTGCGAATCCACCAGCAGCAAGAGTACGACTAACGACGCTATAATCTCCGTCACAGACCTGTATCTTACGAAGTAGGCGACAAGGTATGGGTGTGGACGCCTGTACGACGACGAGGACTGTCGGAGAAGCTGCTGAGGCGATACTTCGGACCCTATCGAGTCCTGCGACGACTAACTGACCTCACCTACGAGATTGTCCCAGATAGCCCGCCCCCCCCCCCCCTGCACGAGGCGACGCCAGCTCAGTTCCGAATTGGTGCACGTAGTGCGTATGAAGCCGTATGTCACCGAGTGATTGTGCTAGCGACCAGCTCACGGACGTTGACCATATAGCATCTAGACGATGCTCTTTTGGAGAGAGGCTAATGACGCTTGTGCTGTGAATGTGAAATAGAAGACGATGACGATAAGAAACACTACGGGATTCTATGTAGTGGGACTGCTAGAAGAATTAGAAGAAGACGAGGACGCCCATTATTCTTACGTTTGTTAAACAAGCTCTTGTGCTGTGCTGTCAGCGTCCTGTTTTCTTCTGTCCGCGTTGTACCGCGACAATATGAAATGATATGCACACAAAACATAAACATAACGAACATCACAAAAGCATACCAAAGCACAATATAACCACACAATAACATAAGCACAACACACCATAACCACAACACAACACAATTATAACACAAGCGAAACAAGGGTGAATCACTGCTTTGCACTTCGTACACAACAAACATCACATAACAAACCACAGCGCAACATAACCACACACTAGCATAAGCACAACACAACACAAAACTTCACTTCACTTCACTTCACTTTTATTTCCTTAAAGACCCCCTCTAGGGGTATTACATAAGGGGTGGTGTTAAAGAAAAAATACTATACATCGGTGTTTTTAATGGCTTCGGCAAACATAGATGGGTTAGTGATGGCACAGGTGGCGTGAGGAAGGCCGTTCCAGTCTTTTGCTGCTCGTACAAAGAAGGAGGCTTGAAATGCAGTGGTCCGGGTACGTGGTATTGTGACTTGTAACGGATGACCAGTGCGATGAGATATGTGCGAAGGGGGCGTGATGTACGGTGGATGATTCAGTGAGCTGAAATAAAACATATGAAAAAGAGAGAGGGTGGCACACCGTCGGCGTGAAGCAAGGGTTTCTAAACCTGATTCCACCTTCAGAGATGAAATGCTGATGTCATACGAATATGCGGAATGAATGAACCTGGTAGCTCGATTTTGAAGTGATTCGAGTTCTCTTATGATGTATGTTTGATGAGGGCTCCAGATGGAAGATGCATACTCGAGTTTGGACCTGATAAATGATTTGTATGCAAGTGTCTTGACATGAGGCGGTGTATGGCGTAAGTGTCGTCTGAGAAACCCGAGTGATTTATTAGCAGACGAGATGATGTTAGTAGTGTGATGACGCCAGGACAGGTCATGAGCTAAAGTGATGCCGAGGTATTTGAATGATTGAACTGATTGTATGGGAACATTAGCAATGGAATAGGTAAACTCAAAAGGGTTACGGCGGCGACAAAAAGAAACAAGCTTACATTTGTTAGGATTTAAATTCATTAACCAGCGGTTACACCATGTTTGTATGTTGTTAAGGTCATGCTGAATTAGTGTTTGGTCATGAATGCTGGTTACTGATCGGTAGATTACGCAGTCGTCTGCAAACATACGAAAGTTACAAGATACATGCAGTGGTAGATCGTTAATGTAGATTAAGAAGAGTAGAGGCCCTAAGACAGACCCTTGCGGGACACCTGAAGTTACAGGTAGTCGGTTAGAAGAGTGATTATTAACAAACACAAACTGGGAGCGATTAGTCAGGAAAGATGTTATCCATGCAAGTACGTTAGGATCTAGATTTAATAGAGATAATTTAAGAATCAGGCGTTTGTGAGGGACAGTGTCAAATGCTTTAGCGAAATCCAGGAAAAGAGCATCAGTCTGAATGTTGCAGTCAAGGTTAGAATGTAAGTCGTGAATGAAAATGGCCAGCTGCGTTTCACAAGAATAACCTCTTCGGAACCCGTGTTGAGAAGGATGAAAAAAGTGCAGTGAGTCCAAGAAGTTGATGATATGGGAGTAGATGACATGTTCCATGATTTTGCAGGGGATACTTGTTAAAGATATGGGACGGTAATTCAGTGGAGAGTCTCTGTTACCTGATTTGTAGACTGGAACGACCTTGCCTACTTTCCAGTCTGATGGCAGAATGCTCGATGATAATGACTGCGAAAATAACAATGTAAGGTATGCGGCACACACATGTTTAACATTGATGAGAAGTTTTGAATTAATATCATCCACACCTGCGGAAGAAGAAAGCTTAATATTTTCTATAATCGAAATGATCCCGTCCGTAGAAAATGTAATCGGGGACATAGACTCGGTGCTGCGCGCAGGTGAAGAAAAGTCGGGAACTGAACTTTCATTCGTAAAAACAGAGAAAAAGGCCTCGTTAAAAAGGTTCGCGCATTCCTTGTTGTTGACTGTATCGCCATGCGCATTTAAGACGCTAATGGTGCGCATCTCCTGAGGGTTTATCACCTCCCAGAATTTGCGAGGGCTAGTTGCAAGCATTTTGGGCAGCTCAACATGAAAGAACACGTGCTTGGCATTTCGAATGGCTCTTAAATAATCGTCTTCAGCGGCATAATATTTTTCCCATGAGGACGGGAGTTTGGACTGTTTGGCTGATCGAAAGAGGCGTTTTTTCTTGTTTCTTAGTTTCTGAAGTGTATGTGAGAACCACGGCTTGTTTCGGTTTGCGGTGAATGTTATTTTTGGGATAAACTTCTCGACAAGAGTGGCTAATTTATCTCTAAATATAATCCAATTCTCATCCACAGAGTGTGTATGGCTTATTCTCTGGAATTCAGGAAGAAAAGATACCAATTCATTATTGATGGCACTATAATTGCCCTTGTCGTAAAGACGGATTGTTTTGGTGACGAGATCGCGTTTTACAGGTCTGAACGAAAAAGCCGCATGGATTACCTTGTGGTCACTGACGGCGCGCAGATATGTAATTGATGATAAGCTCTCTTGATGACTAGTTAGTATTAGATCTAAGATGCTGGACTTCCTTTCTGTAACGCGCGTTGGTTGGGATACAAGTTGGGTTAGATTGCAATTCAGGCAGAAATCTATGAAGTCTCTTGCGGGCTCACTGCCCACAGCTGACGGAACGCTACTACTCCAATCTATTTGCGGAAAATTGAAATCGCCGAAAAGGAGTATCTCTGCTTGTGGATACTGCTTACCAAGGTCACTCAGGTTATTGTTGAGCTTGTATGCGAAATCTGGGTTACTGTTCGGGGGCCTATAACAAACGCCCACAAGGACAGTATTAGGGTGAGCACGGCAAACGACCCAAAGAATTTCGAGTTCAGGAGAGTCGGTCCTGGCCACGGAACACGATAACTGTTGGTGCACAGCGATCAGAACACCGCCTCCACGTGTGCCCGCACGGTCCTTACGATAAAGATGAAATCCAGGTAGGTGATCAAGCACTTCTGCATCAGTTATATCATTTGTCAGCCAAGTCTCGGTTATCACCAATACGTTACTGCTTGATGATAAAACAAGTTCAGAAAAAGTATCGCGTTTAGGAAAAAAACTGCGCGCGTTAGCAAAGACTACTGAAAGTGACAGGCCAGACTGAGGTGCGGTGGTGTGCCCAGCAGATTTGCGCCGAGGGAATTGCTACGATGCTTCCCTCACAGTCTGCGATTGCTCATCGTAGACGTAGCGCTTGTGGCCCATTAGCAGTGTTTTGTAAGTGATGGAGAAAGGCAGCGACTTGGTTTTAGCAAAGGCAATCAATTGCCGACGGACGTGTTGTACACGACGTGAAAAGTCTTCGCCAACACTAAAAGTGGTTCCTTTAAATTTCCGTCCATTAGAAAGAATCGCTCCTTTTGTTTTATGGAATGCGAATTTAACTATTATGGGGCGATGGTGGTTAGTATCCTTGCGGCGACCCAGACGATGCGCGCGCTCAATTTCTTTTGGATCGATTGAAATACCCAGATGATCATGGCAGTGCTTGATGACAAGTTGTTCAACTTGGGCAAATGCTTCTGATCCAGTTGATTCAGGAAGGCCATAAAATATGAGGTTATTGCGCCGAGAGTGATTCTCGGCGTCATCCACGCGCGCTTCAAGCTTGCGGAAAAGGTCGCTCGCGCGAGCGGTGTCTCTTCTGAGCGCTTCCACATCAGAACGCAAGGAAAGAATATTTTGGCAATGCCCCTCCAGATCAGTCATGCGTCTAGTGAGATCTGCTATAGATTTATCTGTCGATAACAAATGGGACTTAAGGTCCTGTACCTGACTGATTAATTCTGTCTGACCGGCAGATAATTTCTGCAGCTCAGTTAGCACAGCATTAGAAGCAGGACCCGGATTGCTTTCAATATCGCCCGACATCATCAACAAGGCACGAATCACACGAGAACACTCAAGTACAACAAGAACGCAGCAGTGTGGGCTCGGCAGCTGAAACAGCAGGTAATTACTCGACTTCTTAGCAAAAAGACTAAGTTTTACTAACCTGCATGATAAGAGTGAAAGGATTAGCGGTCTGCGTTGGTGCACAGCCGCCGAGCCCACAGAGCGCAGCCGGCAAAGGCCGCTCTTTTGTAGTCGACACAGACATCGATGCCGATGGTGATAGCGTCGACCAGGCTTCGTCAAGGACTACGTAGCTGACCGGTGGCGCCGGGAGGGATCCAGATCTGTCGAATTCGGTGAAATCCAGTGGTTCCAAGTACGTTGTGCTTGATAAGCTTTTGTCGAAGACCGAGAGGGCGTGACAGGTAAACGTGCCACTTTCGCTGGAACGATGTTGACACTGCAACGGAGTGGTCAAACAAGCTGGCAGGAAAACGGAGAGCAGTATGCGCTGGAATGCACACTGAAACACCTGCATGATAAGAGTGAAAGGATTAGCGGTCTGCGTTGGTGCACAGCCGCCGAGCCCACAGAGCGCAGCCGGCAAAGGCCGCTCTTTTGTAGTCGACACAGACATCGATGCCGATGGTGATAGCGTCGACCAGGCTTCGTCAAGGACTACGTAGCTGACCGGTGGCGCCGGGAGGGATCCAGATCTGTCGAATTCGGTGAAATCCAGTGGTTCCAAGTACGTTGTGCTTGATAAGCTTTTGTCGAAGACCGAGAGGGCGTGACAGGTAAACGTGCCACTTTCGCTGGAACGATGTTGACACTGCAACGGAGTGGTCAAACAAGCTGGCAGGAAAACGGAGAGCAGTATGCGCTGGAATGCACACTGAAACACCTGCATGATAAGAGTGAAAGGATTAGCGGTCTGCGTTGGTGCACAGCCGCCGAGCCCAAAACAACCGCAGCACAAGGGAAACACGGCTCCATACTTCCTACAGCTTTCACCAGTGGAACTGCTTTACCGCTAGGTTATTCTTGCATTCCCTTGTTCCGTTTCATCGTCCGTGATAGGAGAAATTTCGCACCATGGTTGATGATTCAAGGATAAGCATGACATGTGCATGAACTGTTGCATGCTCAACCTAGGTTTTTCACAAATATCATTCCAAAATAAAGCTGAACTCACCATAGACAATCTTTGGAAGCACTAAGTTTTGAAACGCAGCATGCGCTTCGCCACAAGTGTTTCCTTTGGTAGGCGAGCATACGCTGCTGACATGGGTGGTGGTCCAGGCGTTGCCCTAGATTCTCTCATACTGCGGAAGCTGCCACTGTTGCACTCCTCCATGGCAGCTTCCAACAGCTCCTGGACATAGTCTGCAAAATCTGCAGGACAAACAGCACACAAACCATTTTGTGTTAAAATGTCTCCCTGTCTTCTCTTTCTTCATACAATGTCCATCATTAACAATACACATTGGCATCTTCCCGTTCACTGCGCAGTTTGCACATGTAAACCACTTTTGCGTGAGGCCAGAATAATGTCGATGCTGCAACAGCAGAGCAAGGGAGATACGCGAGGTGTACCACATAAGAGAAACTGGTCCTGACTGTGTAAGTGACACCTCAATTTGTCTGTATAACAGTGATATGAAGTTTATAGACAACCACAGTTAGGAAGTGTGTTGTGTCGCGCATGCGTAGTGATGCAAGTTTTGATCTATTTATATGTGGTCTTCACGATATAAAATTCAGAATGCGCTCGTGTCTGTGTCTGGCTTATGTGGTTGTTGGTTTTCTTTCCGCGCAGTTCCTTTCCGTTTGTTAAGACGCACCAACTCGCCCAACAACAAGTTCTAGACTACAGCAGGCACTAAAGGTCACTGGCCATTGTAGCTTTGATTACCTTGCAAATATGACAGGCAAGCATGTGCTACCAGACCATCAGGGCATGACATAGTTTTTACACGGAAGCTTACCATACGTCGCCTTTTCTTTCACCGGGCAAACGACTTCGTTTCCCTTTTTTGTTTTCAACATCTTTCTTCGAAATGCAGGCTGCCCATCGCTGCCACAAGCTTGTCCACGTGATGCATTTTCGTTGTGGTGCAAGATGGCAATCATAGTCCTGTAAAATGGAGTGAAGAGATAAGACACAGCACGAGCAGTCCGTAGAGGAAGTTCTTAATAAATGTACATTGTTCTTCACCTAGCTGAGATCAAAGCCGGTGAATACGCAACGGACTTTGGTACAAACCGAATCATAAGCGAATGGAACGATTCCAAACATGAAGTCTGCACTTCTGCTGAAAGCTGGGAAATAGCTGGGAAATGTTCTTGATCAGCCGGGTGTTTAGGACCGTCTCACAAAGTTTCTGGAAAAGTGCACTCCCTGAAAGAAGCATGAGATACAAGTTGAGCGCAACTACATAAGGGTACCTCAGAAAACACCTTTATATAAGTAGTAACAACCCAATGAGCAAACAAACAATGAAGGCTTCATTGTCTGTTAGCTCATTGGGTTGTTTCTAACAAATAAAGAACGAGCCCTTGACCCCTTCCCTTTCCTTATTTATATAAGTAGTAGAATTTGTTGCAAGAACCTGCCGGGAAACCCTGACGCAGTAAAATAAATGATACACCCCAGAATCAAGCCAGCCTTTCTGAGAAAGCTGGTCATGTAGGCACCGATGGTATGGCCCATCATGGCCAACGTGAACATCCACAATGTGTCTTGTCAGGCCTGCAATATCAAGTGACACAGTTTATGTAAACTGTACAGAGGCTCCTTCCTGGTACATTGGTGGCTGATTAATAGATCACCACAGCTACAGATGAGAAACCGAGATGCAATGCTCTGACTGTACTTGGAAAGTGGTTGCATTTGTGTTCAAGTAATCTTGGGACATTCCGCACAAAACGTCTTAGAGCAGACAAATGACCTTCAGCAATTACTTTTGAAAACCAAAAAAAGCTAGATGAGAACACTGTCAGCGACATTTCACCACAGCATTTCCTTTTAAAAAATTGCAGAATTTCTGGCGACGTAGTGCTTCTGCAACTATGCAATAGTAAACTGCACTTCAATATATCAGAATCAGTTGTCAAACTAGCATACTTGTTTCATGTTAGGTCACAAGGGAACACATTAAACCATTTACCATGTTTATTGCCCCATTCAAATATGAAAAGAAAATAGAACAATAATCTCAGGATTTCTCTACACAAGTATCGTTAATGTTTCACATATGAAATATTTTTAGTACTCTTGTGTCTTATTTGGCGTTAACGTAAAATATGTAAAACAGCTCACTACACACTTGCATTTTGGTTTGTAATCTAAAAATGTTTATTCCAGTGAATCTCGTTCAGGAGATAATTCCAGAAGTCCTCAACCAATGTAATTGTTAGGCACATACTGCTTAACAGTTTAACTGCAAGACACATAATGCTGGATATTGACACGTGCAGTTGTTTCCATTTGTTTAAAGGGAACGCCGTTGTCACCTTCCTGTGAATCGCGCACTTGCTTTGACTGTTCCAAAGCAAGCGCGTTATCACTTTCTGTTACGCGCAACGCAGGCCGCGTTTATCTTGCATGACACTTCAAGTGTACTGCCAAAAACCTTACGCTTAGTTGTTTCCATTGCACAGTGTTTTAGCCAATGTAACTTTATATATATATGGATTTCGTGGAGCCTGCATGTGTACTCTGCCCCCATAATTTGTTTGCCCTGATCCATCAGTGTACAAAAGCAATAAATGTGTGCGATGCCGGGTCTGTCGAAGCACGAATTCCACATAATAACATAACAATGGATTTATTCAACAAGCAACTGCCGCGGACGAGCATACCGAGGCTACGGTCGTCCGGGTGGCGAAAGGTAAGAAGAAGAGAGATTCCGGTGTGGGCAGTCTGCTTATGTAGCCACCGTTGGTGACGCCCACCTCCAGTGACGCTGAGATAGCATTGCATTTTATCAGACACGCAGTGCTGCGTGTAGCCTGGTTCCGTTGGGCTGGTTGACGCGGCTGCGCGGAAATAGGCGCAGATTGTGTAGCCACATCACCCCCCCCCCCGACGTGCAGTGAAGAGCCCTCAGGGCTTGTGAAAATCCGGGACGTGTACCCGACATCCGTAGCGAGTAGTGACTGGGGCTGGTTGCGATGTCGACGGTTGTGGGTGGACGCTTGTGGCTGCTCTGCTGTCTCCCGATTCTTCGGAAGCAATGTATGCTGGCTTCAGCCGGTCAATAGAGACTCGGACGTCGTTCTCGTTAACGCGCAGGATGAAGTTTTTGTCGTCGCGGTGGACGACTAGGTAGGGTCCGCTGTAACGTGGGCGGAAAGGCGCGCGTACAGTGTCGTCGCGGAGGAAGGTGTGCGAGCACGTCGCCGAGTCCTTGAATATGAACGGCGTTGGCTTGGTGTGATGTGCTCCTGGCGATGGGCGCAGGACGTCCAATGTGCGACGAAGCCGGGTGACGTAGTCTGTCGGGTCGGATCAGGTGTTGTCGTGAGTTGAATCGGAGAGAAATTCTCCAGGTAGACGAGGCGGTTCACCGTAGACAAGTTCCGCAGGCATGGTCTGAATGTCTGGTTTGAAGGTGGCACGCAGACCGAGAGCGACGGCTGGGAGAGCCTCGAGCCAGGATGAGTTGTCGATGGAAGCCCTCGATCATCCCGTTGGCGCAAGGGTGGTAACTCGTGGTTCGCAAACGCTTGAACCCGGTGGAGAGCCCGAAAAGCCTGAACAGTTGTGATTCTAATTGCCGTCCTTGGTCGGTTATGACGCGACGAGGACTGCCGAAGCGGGAAATCCAGCCGGAGAAGAAGGTCGAAGCGACGTCTTCTGCCGTAATCCTTTCGAGGGGCCATACCTCGGGCCATCCTGTGTAGCGATCAATGACAGTGAGGCAGTGGCGGTGAGGTGCGGCTGGTGGTACGGGACCAATAATGTTGATGTGGACATGTTGAAACCGTTCCGACGGAAGGGGAAATGCCCCGAGTGGCGAAATTACGTGCCGAGTGATTTTGGCACGTTGGAAGTGGATGCACGAGAGCAGCCAGGTGCGGCATTCACGCTGCATTGAGGGCCACACGTAACAGTCACTCGCAAGGCGCTTAGAAGCTGGAATGCCGGGATGGCTGAGGTTGTGCAACTGGTTGAAGAGGCTGCGGCGATGCAGTGAATGCACATATGGTCTCACCCGTCCGGTGGATATATCGCGGTACAAGGTGTCCGTCGACCCAGGGACTGCAACTTGTTGAAATGGAAGAGAAGAGCCATTTTCGAGGAGTAGCTGGAGTTCGGCGTCCGTCTTCTGAGCGTCGGCGAGGGCGTCAGTCGTCACGGGTGGTAGCTGGACAGCAGAGACGCACAAGAGTGCGTTGGCGACCACGTTGGCTTTCCCACTGATGTGTTGGATGTCTGTGGTGAACTGGGCAATGAAAGACAGCTGGTTCTGCTGGACCGGTGGAAGTTTTTCGCGGCGTTGGGAGAAGGCATAAGTTATCGGTTTGTGGTCGGTGTAGATGGTGCAATGCTGTGCCTCGAGGATGTGGCGAAAGTGCTGGACCGCTTCGTAGATGGCGAGGAGCTCTCTGCAGTAGGCTGGCCAAGTGTTCTCCGCAGGGGCCGAAGTTGCATCGGCGATGCTGCCAGAGGACGAGGACGTCTTTGGCCGGGAAAGTTTCTTCGAAAAGAACGCCAACGGGCACCAGTCTTTGTTCACGTACTGCATGAGAGAGTCTCCAGCAGCGGTACTAGAGGCATCCGTGAAAAGCCCCAAGGGGGCCTCTGGCTTGGGATGAGAGAGCAGAGTGGCGTTGCAGAGGGGAGTTTTGCAGTCTTCGGAAGCTTGTATTAAATGTGGTGTCCAAACGAGACTGGTTGCCTCGTAGGCTAGCCACCGCATCGTGGAGAGGGGCCTGATATGTGGCTGTTTTAGGCACGAAGCGCCTGTAAAAGTTCATCGTGCCTAGGAAACGGCGAGGATCCTTTGCCGTGATAGGTTGAGGGTACTCTTGAAGGGCCAGGATGCGGCCAGGCAAGGGACGAGTCCCTTCATAGGAGATTTGATGCCCAAGGAAGGTGAAGACGAGGGCGCCGAGCGTGCTGTCCTGTACGTTGATGAGTAAGCCGTGGTCATTTAGGCGCTCGAAAGTTGACGTAGGTGCTGGTGGTGGACCTCTTCGTTGGGAGAGAATATCAGAATGCCGTCCATGTACACGAAGCAGAAGTCTAGGCCGAGAACGACGTCATCGATGAACCGTTGGAAGGCCTGTCCCGCATTCCGGAGGCCGAAACTCATGAAAGGGATCTCAAATAAGCCGAAGAGTGTGATGATTTCAGTCTTTGGGACGTCGTCCGGGTTGACAGGAATTTGGGTGTACGCCTTTACAAGGTCAGCAACCGAGAAGACGGTACTGCCATGTAAGCGGTGCGAAAAATACTGTACGTGACGGACTGGGTACCTGTCGGGGACGGTGCGGGCGTTATGGGCGCGGTAGTTTCCCCAGGGTCGCCAGCCATCGGTCTTCTTCGGCATTACATGAATTGCTGAGGCGTAAGGTTCTTCCGAGCGGCGCGCAATTCCTTCACGGAGCATGGCTTCGAACTCGGCCTGGGCGATTCGCAGGCATTCCGGAGTAAGGCGACGGGCGCAACAGGAGACCGGAGGGCCGGGAGTAGTGCGGATGTAGTGGATGGTTGTGAGGCGCCTCTCAAGGACGTCCGCTAGGTCGAGACAGGTAGGGAAATTCTGCGAGAATTGCGTGGTACGGTGGCTGACCTTCAACGGCAAGCACCTTGATGCTGGGATGTTGGATGGTCGTCCGCTGGCCTGGCGAGTTCGCCCGAAATGGTGGAAGCTTGAAATCGACGTGCCAGGCGTCGTGTGTGTCAACGTGCGGAATTCCGTCTGCAGGGTTTGTTCTTATCTCGTCGTTGGAGCGGGTAGACAAGGCCAGTGTCGCGGGGGCATCGCCAGGGTGCTGATGCACGGGCTCGTTCAGTTGGCGCTGCCCTTCCTGGAGCTGTTCTTGCTTGTGAATTAACAGTTGCTGCGCCCGCAGGTGCTCCTGAAACTGTTGCAGTTGTCGGCGAAGAGCGGCAATGGCGTCTTGGTCGGCCATGACGGTGCCATGCGTTCGGTTTTCCGTGTCACCAGATGTGGGATGCCGGGTCTGTCGAAGCACGAATCCCACATAACAACATAACAATGGGTTTACTCAACAAGCAACTGCCGCGGACGAGCATACCGAGGCTACGCTCGTCCGGGTGGCGAAAGATAAGAAGACAGATTACGATATGGGCAGTCTGCTTTTGTAGCCACCGTTGTTGACACCCACCTCCAGTGACGCTGCGAGAGAATTGCATTTTATCGGACACGCGGTGCTGCGTGTAGCCTGGTTCCGTTGGGCTGGTTGACACGGCTGCGCGGATATAGGCGCAGATTGTGTCGCCACAAATGTTGAACAGCATTCTGACCAGTGTTTCTGACAAGCATTCTGACCAGTGCTCACTAAGACATGAATCAAGCATTGGTGAAGTTGCTGCTCACTAGACAATTTGCAGGGTTCATTTATGAAGCATATAACAGGTGTTTATTACTCTTAGCCCATCATTTATATTGTCAGTGAGCTTGAAATGCTGAAGACATACATCCCCTGTACAGTCAATGAAGTGCACTAAGATGCAAAATAGATTTGCCGATTCCTGGCTAATATGTACAGGGTCGTCCACTCTTAGGGTGAACACGACGCAACGTGGCTTCCTTTTTGGAACGCGAATGCTTGCGACGTGGGCACACATCGAAGCTAATAATGTGCAGGCGCACAGAGTGATCCAAGCCCCTCTATGCCTGCACTAGATTAGCGTCGATGCGCAGTCCCATCGCGAGCGCTGGCGTTCTAAAGAAGGTAGCCACGCTGCGCCGTGTTCACCCTAAGAGTGGACGACCCTGTACATGCTACACAGATCAAAAGCTAGCAGCATGCTATATACATCCAAAAGCACTTTATGTTAATAGCAGTTTGTCTGGTAGAGCTACTTACTCTCCCACATGCTGATCCGAAGATCGATGTCACCCTTAGACATTGTTACACTGAAATATAGGTGGTTGCATATAGGTTGGATCCACCTATTCAATTAGGTACAACCAGCCCTATTTGCCATGGCTTCAAGCTTCTTCCGTAGACCTGCAAGTTCACAAAAATGCATAAGCCTACATAAGTCATCTTGCTAACACTGTTTATCATCGAAAGGGACACTAAAGAAAAAAGAATTGCTCACATTAGTGAATTGCCCCTGCTCAATAGCAAAACCCACAACCTTGCCGAGAGAAGGTGCTTGCCAAGTGTGAAAATGCAACATTGCACTTGGCGATCAGACCTCAAAATTTCCATACCGAATGCCGAGATGGCCGATATATTTTGCCGGTACCTACTAGGACCTAGTCCTCAGTAGATGAACAATGCAGTATATTTTCCTCTAAGGAGGGCAAGACTTAATAGAAAATTTTGTTGAGTTGATGTGGTCAAAATACGAAAAGAACTCTGAAATTGTGACATCATGCTGACTTTCACATGCGAAATTTGGCATGAAATTTAGAAATGAAGCTTTGACATTCACTTCCCCTAGTATTAATAAACCCATGATGGGAAAATTATTGACAGTATAGATTTCAAAAAAGAACTAATCAGCCCCAACCTAATCATTGTCTCTCTTTAGTGTCCTTTCAAACAAGACAGTCATAAACGCATATGCCACATTTCTGAATTGTGGAAAACAAATTGTGCAGTCTATATGGGGTAATTCTGCAAATAGTGCCAGCCAAAAGATAGTTACGTATATTGTTTTACATACTTTTATATGCTTGGTAAAGCCTCCAGGTTGGGAATTATAGTGCAATGAATGTTCTCGCTACTAACCTTTCACGACGTGCTAAGTGTCCAGGTCATGCTTGATACATGGCTCTTTTTCTCGCATGTGTTTTCGAATTCCAGGTTGTCTTTCTGTTGTCACAGATGGCATTTCCAAGTCTTTGGACTGCAGTTCGCGAAGGCACTGCACAAACCCCACTTTCTCCATTTGCGTGCTTGTTTTCACCTGTGAATCCTACAATAATGGAAAGCAGTAATCATTATCATCATAATCATCATTACCATATTATAAGTCAACTGGAGAACAAAGGCCTGTCACAACAATATCCAATTCGCCCTGTCCTGATCAAGTTGACTCCATTTTGTGCATCCCAATTTCTTGATTTCATTGCCCCATATTCATTCATTTCATTTCATTTATTAATACTGTCAGCCCTGTTTAGGGCTATTACAGGGGTGGAAGATACAATGTAAACATGCTGTCAATGTCCGTACAGGTACAGAGAAAAAAAAGTTGGTATATAACACTTTTGATGATATATAACATATCTTTATAACACCAGAGTACTAACAATATTATATAGCGAACATATAAGGCATTTGGGAACAGTTGAAAAAGGTAGAACAATAGTTTAAGAAAAACACACATGTACAAAAAGCGCACACAAGAGAAATCAGATAGCTAAATGGGGTCATGCTTTCAGGTAGTCATTAATTCTGTTCAAAAAAATGTCTAAGGTAGGCGAGGTCACAATGTCATTGGGTAACAAGTTCCACTGAGCAATTGTTTTAGGGAAAAAGCTATACTTAAAGCAATTATTTCGGGCAAACGGTGGGGGAATATACATGCTATGACGATGTCGAGAAGTTTCATTGTGTTTAATTTCAAAGTATTGATCGTGGTTTATTTTTATCTTGTGGTGTATAATTTCATAGAGGCACTTCAATCGCTCGAAAGAGCATCGGACCTCGAGCGAGGAAAGGTCAGCACGTTTGCACAGCTCAGAAGGTGAATGGCGTCGCTTGTATTTGTTAAAAATAAACCTCGAAGCAAGCCTTTGCACTCTGTCCAGTTTGATTTTGTTTGATTGTGTATAAGGGTCCCATACAATTTTAGCGTACTCTAGAATAGGCCGTATCAACGTCTTGTATGCTAGACTTTTAATATCTGTAGTGGCATATCTTAGGTTTCGCCTGAGCGCCCAGAGAGCTTTATTGGCTTTAGAAGATACATTATCGATGTGGGTATCCCAGCGTAGCTCATGCGTAATTGTCAAACCAAGATATTTAAATTCTTTGACGTTCACTAGAATGTGGTTGCCAATAGAATACTGAAAGTTGAAGACATTTTTTTTTGCGAGAGACGCACATATAGACTGTTTTGTTTAGATTTAATTCCATTTGC
This sequence comes from Hyalomma asiaticum, assembly GCA_013339685.2. Lineage (NCBI taxonomy): Eukaryota > Metazoa > Arthropoda > Arachnida > Ixodida > Ixodidae > Hyalomma > Hyalomma asiaticum. Next base: position 81,086,242 of record CM023481.1, on the reverse strand, counting down.
CAGCTATCGCACCAGTGTTTAATTTTTTGTAGATTTGCATTCAGTTCTACTTGGTCTGAAGGAGTTCGTATTTCTTTATACAATATGCAGTCATCAGCATACAGCCTGACTGGCACTGTGAGATCTCGGGGTAGGTCGTTTATGAAAATTAAAAACAAAACAGGCCCCAAGACGCTCCCCTGAGGGACTCCTGAGAGGACAGGGCGCATGGTTGAATCTGAACTCCCCAAACGGACAAATTGATGGCGCCCATGGAGGTATGAATGGAACCACTGGGTTATGGAAGCGTTGTTGAATATCACAGCTATTTTCTGCAGTAATTTAGGATGCGACACCTTATCGAAAGCTTTAGAAAAATCTAAGCTTATGATATCTGTTTGGCTGCGAGAGTTTATGGTTTGGGCGAAGTTGTGCACTAGTTCGATTAACTGACTAATAGTTGATAGGCCTTTGCGGAAACCGTGTTGGTGTGGGTGTAGCAGATTGTGATGGTCGAGGTATGTCATCAGATGATTAGCAACAATGTGTTCGAGCACTTTCGAGCATGTAGAAATCAGAGATATTGGCCTGTAGTTTTTAACATCGGATTTACAGCCAGACTTGTGTATAGGTATGATCTGCGCATACTTCCACTGACGCGGAAAGCATCCCGTGTCGAGCGATGTCTGAAAAATGAGCTTCAGGTATTTCGCAACCCAACTTGCGTATCTGTACAAAAACTCGTTGGGGATCTGATCGGGCCCAGGACTTTTCTTGATGTCGATGTGCAACAAAATATTTAGGATTCCCTCTTCAGCAATTTCTAAGTTCTCGAGAGGAGTACGCACTGACTCATCAGCAAAAGCAACCGCCATACCATTATCTCGGGTGAAAACCGACGCGAAAAAGGAATTAAATTCTTCGGTGCGCGCAGTGTTATTCTGGGAGGCCAATGACGCTGTTGACCTTGTGGGCGGGTTGACATAGCGCCAAAACTTTGCAGGAGCCTCTTTCAGGAATTTAACGAGGGTAACGTTGTAAAATCTGAACTTAGATTGAGTAAGTAAGTTTCGTAGCTGTTTTCTTAAGCTTTGAATAGTGCGTTTATTTTCAGGCGAAGCATTGGTTGAAAGGGCTTTTCTTTTTCGCTTTAGTTTCCGCTTCACGTGGATTATTTCTCTCGTGATCCAAGGATTTCTCTTTTTCGATAATTTTCGTACCGGAATAAGTTTTTCTATGCAATGCGAGACCACATTCGAAAAACATGCCCATAAATTGTCTGCAGTTGCCCCGGACTGATAGAGTGAACAAATCAAGTCATAAGAATTTTCGAGATATTCCAAAACTGCCACGTCGTCGGCCGCATGAAAGTTGGGAACCAGTTTGACGGAATTACTTTCCGAGGGATTTGATGATAAGTTCAGGGCGAGTATGGTAGCCTCGTGATCCGATATGCCACCAGCTACCTCGCAGCTTTGAACGAAGGGCATCATGTGATCAGACATAAACATAAGGTCTAGAAGCGTCGCATGGGTCTCAGATTGCCTGGTTGGTTCAGATACAAGTTGGTTTAAGTTGAAGCAGAACGCAAGCTCTAACAGATGCTCGCTACTCGTCACTTCAGTGCCACCTGGGGAATAAGTAAGCCAGTCAATGCCCGGCAAGTTAAAATCGCCGACTAATATAATGTTATCATGGTGTCTAAAAATAGATTCCATGTAGGTTGCAAGTTTAACTAACACTTCTGCTGGTGAATTGGGAGGCCTATAAATGCCACCTACGAAAACTTTGCGTTTGCTTAGTTCAGTCTCGATCCAAATAGCCTCAATGTCATCAATGTCACTTTGATTCGGTAGTACTCGGCATATTATATTTTCTTTATACAAAAGAGCTATACCGCCACCTCTCCCTCTACGGTCCTTTCTAACAATAGAGTACCCGGTGGGTACAACATCAGAGTCTCTAATGTCACTATGAAGCCAAGTTTCAGTTATCACCATGATGTCTGGATCATGTTCAAGGATAACACTTTCAATTTCATCGGACTTATTTGAAATACTTCTAGCATTAATGTTAACGATTTTGAAAGGGTGAGTGACGGAGTGTTTGGGTCAGTTCTGATGCCCTAGTGGGGTTGTGTAGCAGGGGTATCTTTCACTTGTGGTTTCGTTCCAAGCGAACAATTCATTGTTAACCTTTATTTTATCGAACAGCAGTTTGACTTTCGCGCCTTTTTTTCTTTCCTCAGCGCATGAGTTCCAAAGGTGTCTGCGGATTTCTGCAACCTTTTTTGAGAAATCTTCGCTGATACTGAATTTAGTACCTTTAAGCTTATAGCAATTCTTGAGGACATTAATTTTATCTCTGTAGTCGATTACCTTGAGGATGATAGGGCGATCTCTACCGAGTGTTTTTTTACCGAGCCTGTGCACTCTTTCGATAGACGTAAGATTTTGGTTTAGAATCTTAGAAAACACAGTGTCATTCAGTTTTCTCAACAGCACTTCTTCGGATTCCTGCCCCTCTTCTTTTATACCTCTGACGATAAGATTGTTTCTCCTAGATCGATTCTCCAAATTGTCAACCTGTAAACCGAGGTACTGTATGTCATGATCATTTCGGCTGACAAGTTCTTCAAGTTTGTCGATCCTGCCTTGTGTTTCGTCTAAGCTTACTAGTTTGTTCTCTATTGCGGTAAGTCGAGTTTGAATTTGTTGGATACTAGACTCAGAAGAAGCTTGTTTATTTTGAATTTCTGTTAGTTTGGCAAGGATAGTTTTTTGTGTTTCAAGCACTTCCTTGATTAATTGTTCAGTACCAGGTCCTGGATTTGATTCAACGTCACCCGAGAGAGACAGTAGCAAGCCAGCCAGGGCGAAACAATCATCAACCAGCACTAATACTATTTGTGGACACGGCAACACAATAATAAATCGGTTATCACTACGGAAAGAACGTATCTTGCCACTAACCTGTACAAACAAAGGAACAGTGGGTGACATAGTCACGACGGTGTTGCCGTGTCCACTGACGCCAACGGAAGATGCTCGGTGTTTTATAACCGGAGGGGAGGCGTTGTCGCAGGGAGGCGCCAGCGGTGAGGTGCCCAGAGAAGGTGCGCAGAAGTGTACACGCACGTGTCCGTGATGCGGTGGTAGTGGATCGTCGAAGGGTGCACAAAATTCTTCCGCTCGAGCAGAAGGCTGCGCAGTCAGGTGTGTAGCGTTCCGGCGATCGTCATATTCCACACAGCAGTTCGCGGCGCCCAAGAAGAAGGGCCATGCAGTGAGCACCTGCACAAACAAAGGAACAGTGGGTGACATAGTCACGACGGTGTTGCCGTGTCCATGACCCTTTGCTTGTCTCGGCTGCGTTCTCCATTTCTTGGTATCCATTGTTTTTCTCACGGTCCAACGGTTATGCTTCAGACTAATAAATTTACCCAGATTGGTGCAGCCTTGCAGAAGCACAAGCCCATTTCTTGCGAAGCTGTTTACATTGAACAGTAGCAATAAACATTTCGGCTGTGTGCAGTTAAACCGCGTACAGCCCGCATAGGACTTTTTCTGCAGAAAGTTCACTTGCATATTACAATTTACAAACTTCTTCCAGAAATTCAAGGAAATGCTATGAATAATCAACACACAAAAAGACCTCTCTTCAAACCAACTGCATTACTTTGTTTACAAGAGCTGCCCTGTGAAATTTATTGCCAATCGCAGCATTACTGGTCCTGTTTTTATTGGTTCCATTACCTGTGACTGCCATTTTCTCGTCACAGTCAATGCAGCAACCCCTGCATTACCTGTCTCTTTCTCTCTCTCTGTTTTTTTTCAGAAGTTATGTTTTAAGATGTCATGCTCGCGATATGCGACTACATATCCTGTGTTTAAATAAAGCAAAGCCAGTTGCACGTTTGTGATGAGTAAATAGCTGAACTTGGCAAGGGTGCCAGCTGCACTACCACTATCACGTGGCAGTGGGCAAGGACGTGGGTAGCGGGCTAGAGCAGGTCTGCCTTTCCCCTCTGCGCAAAGCGAGATTCTCTTTCTTACTTACGTTGTCTCTCCTATATTTTCCTTCGCGTAATCACTGTGGGTATTTGGCCAAGGGCAAGAGCCTTTCCCTTCTCTGTGACAGCTCCACTGTTACCTGTCAGTGCTATGTAGACATTTTCCTCCACCTTACGCAGCTCATTTGTGAATAATGTACTATCAGCGTCAAATGAAAGCCGAACAGCAGAGCGCGTGCCACCAGCACTGTTAACATTATAGTGCGCGCCGTCCTGTCATCACCACTGACGGTCGAGCATATCCGGTTTGGCAGCACTGCGCGATCCCCCTATAGTGCGTTATCGTCACCTCTGTTCCAGTTTTCGTCTGGTGATAGTGGTGGCCGGCTGAGCGTGCCAATCGCTTTTCATCGTATCGCTTGCACTTCTTCGCTTTTACTCTAGCGCTGCATTGCAATCAGCGTTGAGGCACGATAAAAAGAAAAGATAAATCTAATTCCTTTGTGGTTGATTTCAAGCTATCGTGCTTTCTTGTCCAGCAGCACTGCTTTTGCTTAACCTGCACCATTTCTTTTGTTTCTGGAGATCCAACCGGAAACGATTAATTTAACCTGAAAATGCCGACCTGCAGAATTTCCGCTTCTGTTTTCTTTTTTTTCTTCTTTTAAAAGTCCGAGTGGGAACACAGGCAAAAAAATAGCGCTTCAGTGGGGTGGCGTTGTGCTATCAAACCGGATGTGTGGGCCTGCTGGGCTGATGACTGGGCGGCGCGCACTATGCTGTTTCTAATGCTTGTGGCACGCGCTCCGCAGTTCGGCTTTCATTTGACGCTGATAGTACATACTGAGCACCAGCTGCAGAGAAGGAACATTTTTTACATTTTCATTCATGATTACGTGGGTGCAAGTGCATATTTACACTGATTTCTAATTTTCAGGTGCATCTGGCGTGCCATTGTATGTATGAGTTATTTAATGCAACAGATTTATTTTTCCCTTCTTTTTTTCTTTCTTAAACAACTGATTGTAGTACATGAATGCTTACTGCTGTTTTGTTAGGGTACTGCGTATTTTATTTCAACAGTGCTTAGGTCGTATTATATTATAATCATAATTTAGTGACCATTCTCTATTCTTGTTTTTCATTCCCCCTATTAAGGCTTCCGAGTAAGTCGTGCTTGACTATTTGTTCCTCCTGAAATTGCCAGTAATGTTGAATAAGTAGATATAAAGTGGCTTGTGCAGTTCATTCAAGACACTAGGAAAATTAATTGCATGCCACATATAAGGTGAGGCAAAACAGAAAAAAAAGTGTTCAATATTTACACTAGGCAACTCTACTCAATAGAGGAGTATTGAATTTTTATTGTAGTGAAGAGCTGATGTTCCCTCCATTTTCTCTAGACATGAAGTGCCTCATGTATGCAGTTTTTTATGATCTTGAAAAATCGAGCAGATGATGCCAGCATGACATTTTACAAAACTTAACTCATTAGGCTGACTCTCTGTAAAGCTATGAGATGTATCTATACTAGACATTTATTGTTCCACACAGAGAACTTCCTTTTTAGTTCAGCAAATTTGTATCAGAGGCCACATATTTAACTCATGAGACCAGGTAAAGCAGACTAAGAGCCTTTATCAATGCATAAGGTGTTGGTGGAGATGAAGGTTTAGTAATTATTTTCGAAACATAGGATTGGCCTATACATATACCTCAAACTTCTGCAATGTGTCAACAATAGAATGGCCTCGATTTCCTTTCAGTAAGACAATGTTTTCAGTCCTCTCACAGGATCTTAAATTACACATAACATTTCTAAATGAGCTGAAAATAAGGCTTTGTACTAATTAATACAAAAACTACAAAATTTACAAGCACTTCACCACCCATTTACCACAGTTCATGAAAATACAAATTTTGTGAGTATGATTACTATTATCTTCTTTGTGCTTCTGTGTTTAGATTAAAGCTCCACAGTAAAAAATTAAAATATTATTTATGACATGGAAAGTGTGCAGTGCAGAATTCATTAAAGTTCTCTCACCTGGCCAACCTGCACTTGCGTGAAATTCAAGATCTTTCTTTGCGCATCCATGATTGTGCAGGTGAGGTATTTTGCGGAGTGCCCTGGGGAATCGCACCGCCCATCTCCTAGGAGGCACAGGTCACGGCCATTACAGGCTTCATCAAGAGAAGCTTGTTGTAGGTTCCAGGCCTGCACACACAATATTACATAGTTCCAGCTCTATAGTACCCTATGTTGTACTATTACCTTCGTTATGGCTGGCACAAGGCAACCCTTCTGGTAAACATTGTAGGTGCCGGTTGTAAATGCTTCAATGTTCACTGATGCCAGAAGCCGCAAAACTTTCGCAGCGCTGGCATCACTGAATAAAATGGGCCCGAGCGAGCAGAATATTCCCCGCCGCCATCCCGTTGGTAGTGGGCTGGCTGCTCCAAACTTTTTTGTGGCCTAAAGCACAAGTGGCTTTTACGGTCAGGGAGCTTCCCTGTGTGCGTTTGGTCAAAATTCAGCTTTCTCCACACCGACTGCACACACTAAGTAGCTCCCACAAGCAGCTCTCAAATCCAATGTATTTTTTCTCTGGCTTGAGAGTTGTTGCATCCCTGCAAAAAGAGCATTGCATCACTATAGTTTACACTACAGTAAAGAATGTGCCGGACTTAGACACGTGCCGTCATCTGACACAGGGTGGTAACTGGTATCTCTTGGGTCAAGAGGAGTAGTAGGGCCACTGGCTGCGGTACTCTGGGTAGAGATGACCTCCTGGTTTACATAGCAACGTTTCCTCGAAGGCGTTGATGCTGATCGAGGAGCAAACAGCAGCCCTTGATGGTCAGCACTGCCTGTGTCACCGCACAGGGTGCATCTTAAAGAGGAAATATTGCTGTCTGTCTGGGTGCCGTAGCTCCTTGTGCTAGTCGTGCACTGTATATTTAAGGTGGAGGACCAATACAGAGTTGTAATTATGTGTAACAAACTTTCGTTTTTGTTTTGTGGGGTTTAACGTCCCAAAACCAGTTCTGATTATGAGAGACGCCGTAGTGGAGGTCTCCGGAAATTTCGACCACCTGGGGTTCTTTAACGTGCACTGACATCGCACAGCACACGGGCCTCAACATTTCGCCTCCATCGAAATGCAGCCGCCGCGGCCGGGATTCGATCCCGCGACCCTCGGATCAGCAGCCGAGTACCATAGCCACTAGACCACCGTGGCGGGGCGTAACAAACTTTCCATGGAACCCAAATGCTGAGAGAAAATGTGGACACGCAGAGATATACAATGAAAATGTCATTCACTTAGGAAACATACTAAGGACAAATGCCATTTTATGTAGTGTAGGCTTTAGTTCTTTTAATATTACAAGTAATTTTTGGCATAACTCAGCTTTTAGTGTTAAACATCATGCACAGAGCAGGACTTCTTTTGACATTTCGATGCTTTCTTGGGGCAGCTGGTGCAATCCAATTTAAAAAATCTAGAAAAGGTTCAGTGTGCATAAACAAGCATATATTCTCTGTTTAAACAAGTTGACCCCATCGTGAGGGAAGCGTGGACCACCCGACAAATCTAATTAAAGTGCAGCTGCTCAGTGCTAGTATGAACAATCCTGAAGAACATAGTCGCACAGTTCACACCACGCCTGACAAAGATGGCCCAGTGGCAGCATAAATAATGGCAGGCAGAAGTGCTGTCCCTCACTGTCTTGGGCGACATTTTGCAGTTTAGTTTTTCAGAAGAAATTGCTGTACCTCAGGCAGAATTAATGCTGGTGTTACCAGAATTAATTCAACCACATTTTCATGAATTACTTTAGGAAGGGTTTTAGAAAAACAAAATCAGAGGTGATGCACTATGAATAGGGTACAAGGACCTGAAGAAAAGACCACTGGAAAGTGAATGATAAATAATCTGATCATGGATGCTACAGTTCTGAAACTAACAGCTAGCACCGTTATTTAGGTGGGTACACAACAGAAACACAAACGTGCTTAGTGATGGCAATGAATATGAATCAAATGCTACCTTTTGAAGTGGATTTCTGTGTAAGTCCATGGATAGGGCATGCGGCAGTTGTCGACGCATACGTGTGGTCTTCCTTTTCCATCTAAAAGAGTACCAGGAAAACAGTAACCTGGGTGTGTGGGTAATCCATACTTGAAACTGCAGCAGGAAACTAACACGATGAAGAGGACTATATAACGCACAAGATACTATGTACTCTCAACACGGAATCTTTACTGAGTGCACATAAATAAATTATTGCAAAATGTACATGTGAAAAAAACTGAAATTGCGTGCCAAATTTCTGAATATAAGCAGCAAGGTAATCAACTTTCAGCAAGTGCAACATGAGAAATGACTGCATGATACATTTCGCCTGCGTTCCAAATATGCTATATTACATGCTGCCCATTCCCTGTGCATTGATATTCCCTTCAAATCAGGAAGACAGATGGCAGGGAAGGCAGGGTCAATATTTGGTTTCTTTTTGCTAAAGAACTTCATAGGGAGCAGTTCAAAGGAATTCACTCAACATACCTGCCCAGAATCGTGAAGTGTGGCTGCAACTGGCATCAACATCCACATTTGCACCAACTTCAAAAGGTGCACCATTGGCATGTGCCACACAATCATTCAAGACCTGTGAAGCACAAAAATGTGGCGTGTATACACTATCAGTGGTACACGGCATGCAGTGTTAAAGAGACTGTCTAGCACCCTTCGTCGATTTCCTGTTTTGTATAGCAATATAAAGCATGCTATTCAAAGTGATTAAGTTTGCAGTGGTTAATAGAAATTTCAAAAATTACTTTATTATAATCATAGTTAATCATTTCAAAAGTTAATAGAAATTCTCAACAGTGAATTGATCTATCTTTGTGGGCACACCTTTCCTATGTGTAGGGACCCAGCAACACTAGTTATTGTGTTATTGTGATATTAATTTAGAACCAAATATGCTCCATCGCAAAGGTCAAGTTAAAATATTATTACTTTGTTATGGGGTACAGTATGCTTGTTTTCATCGACATAATAAATTAACTTCTTAATGTCAACACCGCAAAAAAAAAAATTTCTGTGCGCTAGACAGTCCCTTCACATGTTCCAAAAGCAGGTGCGCATTTCAGAGTGCAGCTGGGATATTACATACCTCACAGTCCATTCCAACCTCATAGCTTTCCATAACTGGTGGAGCCTCATCACGTCCTTGAAGCTGCATGTTTGCAACACAGTCGTATTACACAGCACTTGTCTGATAATGCATGAATAGTGTACATAACAGAACAAAAAACATATTATGCAACCAACATTCATTACTTGAAATTGAGGCGTTTGTATGACTGCAAACGGGATTCTTAGAAGCAATTTCAGTCGCGATCAGTCATGGGCACGTTGCCAGTAAAAAGTAAGAGTAATGGTTACCTCTACCAAAAAAGTAAGCCAGTTACTGTTACTGTTTAATGCAATTTGTTACAGTTGCTATTAAAACGCAATGCTCTTACATTTAGGTTACTGTACGAAACCAGGTCATAGATCAAAAACCAAATAACACTTCAACAGCAATATTCGAAGGCATGTAGGTAGCGAAAATTGCTCAAGGTAAAACACTAGACAAAGGGAACCGGAAGCGGACGCACTCAAGCTCAACACCAGCACTCGTGTGCGCATTTTGTTGCACCATTTTTTTTTCCTTTGATGCACCCTTGCTTTCACCGAATTTATTTGAAGTCATTGCAGCTTAGGATCAGTTGTTTCATAGAGTCGGCATCCAAGAGCATCCATCTCTACATCCAGACCGATCGTGCTCGGTCGCGACCCTGTCACACTGGATCGAAACCGATCGGCACTTTAGTACCTCGGTCGATATCGGGTGCTGCGAATGATAGATCACGGTTTTGCTCTATCCTGTCCGCTCGATAGCGCACCGTGTCGCAAGCTGTCACACGCCTGATGCAAGCATTAGCTTATCCGGGTGCTGATCACTTCAGAGTGCCCGCGCGACGTCGGTGTCCCAAGATCGAAGTAACAACCATGCTTCTTACCGTGCCACTGTGGTGGAGGCTGACAGACGGCAAAGCAGTGCTTTTTAGGCGATGTCGAAGCCGCTCCTTCGAGTGTGAAAACGGCAGGTAGTCGAAAGCACGAAAGTGGTCGAAGCAGACGCGTCCCCACTGTGGCAACGTGACGCCGACAGCATCGTCCCATTGCTTCTTCCGACCGGGGTTCGTAGGCACGGAGTGAAAGGAAATACCGACGCCGGCGTTTGCACAACGGCGACAGCCGCTGTTGGCGCAATACATGCCTGGCATTGCCAATCGCTTCGTTGCACTTTGCAAACTTCGCACAACTCGCAATCTCTCACGATGCGCCAGCGCGCTCTGCCATTGCAACGAAGCGGTGCCTAGCGCCACTATCCTGCTCGCTACAAACGAAGGGTTATCTGCCCATTGTAAGTGACAAAAAGCTTATAATATCAAAAGTGTCACGCCGTCCGATAGTAATAAATAGATAAAATATTGCGTAAATTTATAGAAGGTCACATGACCGCACTCTAACTCTAGTTCGTATGTTGGCCGCTTGAGTTACCGAACGTCAGTTTTCGCGCCTTTGCAAGAAGAAATAAAAATATAAACCCACGTTTGATGAGGAAAAGTGGCCTCAATTGAGTCAATGCGGCACACGATCTCTCCGCCAGTGGGGTCATCTCAAGTTTTGGGTGGTTGTCTGTCCCTTTATATTGTTGAGATATTCTCCGTCTATTCCAACTCTCTTTTCTTCCCAGTCTAGACATTTAACGTAACCTAACCTAATACGTTTAACCATTTAATCTAACTTCACCTAATACAGACATTTAACCTAACCTGACCTAATATAGAAAGCTATATTTGTATCATAGAATATGAAAGCGCGGAAGCTATATTCACTGCACGTGTTTACCCTTTCCCTCTCTTCACACTAACCCTTTCATCTTACGGCTGTAAACAACAGCCCGGAATAAACCCCGTCGTTCGTTGTTCTCCTGACACCCTGGTTGCCCATTCTTGTCCTCTAACACAAGGGCAATCGGAAATGGGAGGTCAGAAGTGGGATGAAGCCGATCAGCTACAACGAAAGTATTTGCGGCTAGCCGATTGTGAGGACCCACGCCATGGAGCACCTAAGGCCACCTGAACGTTTGCGTTTTGACAGCTGATGAAGAAGGAACTCGAAGCTGTTTCGTTTAAATTTCCATTTTTTTTTCATCAAGCCATGGCACGCACTGATAAGCCAAGATCGGAGGCGGCAAAGGCGACCCTGCTGCTCAGCGTGGCTGAGGAGGAAGCCTTGGACGTCTTCAACAACTTCGTGTTTACCGAACAGGAAAACAAGGAAGACTACGTCACCATTGTTGCCAAATTCGAGGAATATTGCGTAGAGCAAAAAAAAAGATGAAATCCACGAAAGGCGCGCCTTCCGTTCCCGTCTTCAGGGTGAGGCGGAACCTTTCGAGCAGTTTATATGTGCCCTAAAGAGACAAGCACAGTGCTACAACTTCGGGACCATGACTGACGATATGGTGCGCGACCTAGTTTTGTTTCAAACCAACTCGCCAAAATTTCGAGAGAAGATGCTGCGGGGCAAAAATTTAACGCTGGTAAAATGAATTGGATGTGGATGCTGTCGCTACCAGGAAGAATGTTTCGACAGGCCCAGCCGGTACCAGAATTTACTGCAGCAGAAGAGACGACAGGTGACGCTGCCCAGCCTACGGGAAAACGTGTTACAAGTGTAATGGGCGCAAACACTTCGCATCCCCTTGAAGAAAACTGGACGGCGTTTACGAAGTACTGCATGAGAACGATGACTTCGAAGTGCTGGATGTCGCTGTCGGCACCGTTGTCAAAGAGCGTGATTGGCGAGTGGACGCGTGCATTCAAGGCAAGAACGTAAAATTCATAGTGGTACAGGTTCACAGGCGAGCATCGTGCCGCTATCTGTGTTCCGCAAGCTGAAGGTCATTACCTTGAGGCCAAGTGGCGCCGTTCTGTGATCCTACAATGGCAACGTCATCAACCATATCGGCATTTCAGCCCCTGTCACGGTTGCCGGCCACATCGTGTGTGCCGAATTTTTTGTTGTGAAAAGCCCACAGCGCCATTTTGGGCTTGGGAACCAGCGAGAAGGTAGGGGTCGTCCAGCCGGCTTTCGAAAACGTGACCACGAGCAAGGATGAAGCAGTCATCCAAGAGTTCCCGCGGCCCTTCCATGGAATCGGGCGCATCCCGGGTGATTACAAAATCCCACTGCGCAAGGATGTCCTGCCAGTCACCCAGCCAGCTCGGAGGGTTCCTCTGTCCCTACGAGCGCCTCTTCGGGCGAAAATCGACCGGTTGGAAAAGGAAGGTATCATCGCGAAGGTTAGCATCCGGACAGACTGGGTGAGCCCGCTACTCATTGTGCTAAAAAAGACGGGAATTAAGAGTTTGTACGCACCCGCGACGCATAAATGAAATCTTGACAGAAAGAACATTACGAAATGCCTCGCCAAGAGGACATTGAGGCGGATTTGGCAGCCGCAATGTTCTTTTCGCATCTTCATGCGAATGCTGGAATACCACCAAATCCCGCTAGACGAGCAATCGTCCAAGATATGGATATTTTCTACGCCCTTCGGCCGTTATCGCTTTCTCCGTCTTCCATTCGGCGTAGCTCCAGCAAGCCAGATGTTCCAGAAGGCCCTCAACGAGGTTTTTGATGGCCTTCCAGGCGTACGCGTGAACGTGGACAGTGTACTTATCTGGGGCAGGACTAGGGCGGAACACGACCAAAGACTACGGAGTACGCTAAAAGCCGCTGAATAAGCTGGCCCAACGTTTAACGCATCCAAATGCCGGTTCTGCTTGCAAGAAGTTTGTTCCTTGGTGAGATCAATAGCCGCCACCGCATTAGGCCAAATCCCGATCTCGTGGACGGTCTTCTGAAAATGCCAAAGCCTCAAGACAAATTCGCGGTACAAAGGTTACTTGGCGTTGTGAACTATTTAAGCAAAACCTACCGTCACTCTCCCGACGCACCTCGACTCTACGTTCTCTCACCAAACAAGATGCCATTTTCGATTGGATGCCGGATCGCGAAAAGGAATGGCAAGCTATATGTGAGGAGCAGAGCAAAACGCCATACCTGGTCATATTTGGCCCAAGATTGCAGACAAAGATAACTGCAGATGCTTCTGAAAGTGGCGTTGGCTCGGCGCTCCTACAATGCCATGGGGATCGTTGGAAGCCGGTAGCATATGCATCAACAGCGCTTACCGAATACGAAGAAATGTACTCGCAGCTTGAAAAAGAGGCTTTAGCTTTCCTGTTCGGGTGCGAGAAGTTCCATCATTTTGTTTATGGCTACCCACTCATTATCGACAGTGACCGCAGGACGGTGATACACAAATGTCACCCAGAGGGCAATGTGTTTTTCAGTGTTTGCTAAAATATGATTACACACCGACGTTTGCTCCTGGCAAACCGATGGCTTTGGCTGATATGCAGTTCCTATCTCCGGTACACGGGGGCTGCAGACACGTGTGACGTCGAAGTTCATGCCGTCATGGTCGTATCACCACTGGGGGGCTATCGGAGATCGGGTGTTCGCTCGAGAACGCTTTCCGAACACTGACGTCAAAAAGTGGGTGGTCCGCGATAGCTTTGAGCAATGCTTTGAGAATGGGAGGAGCGCGGCCGGCGCGGCCAATGGGGAAGCGGCGCGCTCCTCGGATGATGACGTACTCCGTTTGTCGTCTGCTTCTGAAAGCCAAAATGTTTCTCCTGAGAAATTAAGAAATCTGCTCCTTTTAAAAACGGTGCTTTCTTCTTCTCAGACGTAAACACGCTCTTAAGCATCGATATCGTTCTCTGCAGGTTCGCTAAGCGGTGTCGCGGGCGCGAAAAACAAGAAGCGTGCGCGTAAGTGGCGTCATATCTAAATTTCGTGTCGTCGTCTGCTGCTGCCATGTCCTCGCACAAAAACGTGCATCTCGGCCCGCGGGTGCTCAGAGGCAGAGGGAGCTCCTTCTCGCATTTTTGGAGGTGCACCCCAACTGTGAAAACCCGACAAACTCTTCACTACCGACAGCGCGCTGGAAACTTCCAGGAGCAATTAAAGAACATCAACATGAGCAGCTCTTTTCTCTCCGTCGAAATTACACGGGCTCTTTGGCACCCGATTTCCGATCTCTTTTACCATTCCCTCGCCTGGAGCGTGGGACACCGTTCACCGCGACTCAAGCCTGGAGAAACAACTCCAGACTATCAGACGAGCAGAGGAGGTGGCGGCGAGGATTTTTTTTTTTCCTAAAATAAAGTTGTTCTCTCTCTCGGGATCAAGTTCGGCGCACAGCCAACGTACTGTTCGCTTCGACAGACGAAATTGAGGCCGGAATTCACTTCCTGTCAAATCCTCAAATACATCGCGAACCTCCAGCTGCTCCGCGTCCTATTTCAGCGACGACAATGCGAGGACTCGGCGCCCAAGTGGACCGCCATTTCCCTCTGTGACGCAACATTGCGCAGCCGCAGCCGCCGTTTCAATCCAAGCGGAGCCGCTGCCGCGGCCGCTGTTCGCAAAGTGTTCGTAAATCGTTCGCTGAGCGAGCGGCCTCGGGAATCGTTCTCCGCGTAGCAGACGACACGCTCGGTTTGAAAATGATTGACAGGGAATTGACGTCAATTTGACGACACCGAAATCTCGGGGCCCCGGAAGGTTCGACGTTCCACAAGTCGCTACAGGTGGCGAAATAAACCAGCCGTGGCGCGTTCCATCAAGTTGCGCGTAGAGTGGAACTACTAACCTAGCCCCATATTTTAGTTTGAAATTTTCCTGCTAGGGGCTCTCAATAAGGCCAGAAGGCGTAGGCGTCAAAAACAAAACAAACATGTTGCATCTAAACAATAATGATGATAGTACATGCAGTGCCATCTCTTGATCGTGTATCTTAGTTTAGGACGCCACCGCTACTTTTATTTTTCGTTCCACTGTCAACGGTACAGTTTCTCTTCTCTAATGTGGTTATAGGTAGGTTACCGTGGGCACGCCCCGCGGATGACGACAGCGGAGTGGCGCTGGCCAATCGCGTGCGGCGATTCCGAACGCTCTCGCTAAAATGCCATCTCCGATAGCCCCCCTGGTGAGTGAAAAGACGGCCGCAAAACTTGCGCTAGGAACAGATAACGATGCCTATCTAGACTCAGTGCACGAAAACTAGCGTGGCGACTTCATGTGGACGCTCTGTTGAAACCGGCAGCTTCTGAACTTTCCGTCGTAAACGGCATCCTATTGAAAGGATCGAAAGTAGTGGTACCGACAAGAATGCGTAGAAACATGTAAAAATGTATTCATGCAGGCAACTTTGGTCAGATAAAGTGCAAAGCTAGGCCAAGGCAAACGGTTTATTGGCCGAACATGAACTCAGACATTCAGTCCCTGATCAAAAGTTGTCCAACGAACAACCACCCTTATAAGCAGCTTATAAGCAGCCATCGGAGCCTTTGATTCTTCGGCCAACGCCACGGTACCGTGTCGGTGTCGAACTCTTTCAGTGAGTTGGAAAACACTATATGTTCGCCTAACTTTCGGTGTCCGATATCCCTGATCTGGAGCTGTTGCCCCACACTACAACCAGTTCAGTCATCGATAGGCTGGGCGCAATATTTTCAAGGTACGGCATCCGAGCCTAGGTTCGCACAGATAACAGCCCTCAGTTTAGTAGCCATGAGTTCACTATTTTTACACTTCTTTACGATTTCAAATATCTGGCATCAAGCCCTGAATACCCTCAATGAAACGGGCTTGCCGAAATGGGTTACAAATTGTGAAGCGCATCCTGAAGAAAACGAAAAATTCGAGCGGATGCCTTTGGCTCAGCATGCTGAGTTATAGGGCACGTCCTGCTGTAGATGGCCGGCCTCCTTGGCGAGTTGCTGCAGAGAAGGCGGACTTCGATTCATTTCCTGCCATACCATTCAATAAGCATCGGCAGACAAGCCACAACGATCACACTCTACATCGCCTGAGAAAAACGACGTAGCAGGTTTGAAAAGAAACTTCTGGTCGCGAAAAGGATAGGTGGTAGGATCGGCCGGGTCCACTGAAGCTCGTGGGTTCGGTGGAAACCGAACCCACGAGCTTAGGACAACGCGTCCGATGTTCCACCACTCAGCCGTGAAGGCGGTCGTCTCCCCGCCCACTTTATTAGGTATTTATGTACATATAATCATGGGTGTCTTAGGTATTGCCACTCGTAGCAATCGTAGCCATGTCGTCGAGTGCGGAAGACCCTTTTTCCTGGAGGTGTCACGCAGAACGTGATCTTATGGCGAGATGGCTGCTGCCCAATTTGTATATATATATAGTTTAGAAACAAATTGCGCACTTGCGAAAATCGCACGTTTATTATTCAACGTTTCGGCCGTGCCACGGCGAAACGTTGAATAATAAACGTGCGATGGTGTCTATGTTCTGATTTCGTTTTTGATGTGTGACACTGTTGTTGCTTTTATCTGAGTGATCCCACGTGCTGACCTTTCGCCTTGAAAAAGACCTGTCCCGCGGTCGAAACTGTTGGCAATAAACGATACTGCGAAGTCGTGTCTGCTACTTCACTCTATATATATATATATATTATATATATATATATAATATAATATATTATATATATATATATATATATATATATATACGAGGAAACGGGGGTGCTCGATGCTTTGGGGTCCTTTATTGAGATCGCGAAAGCGAACAGTAGCCAGCTGGTGGTTGATGCCAACGTCGTCGTTTTCTTCTTTTCATTCCAGCTCCACGAGCACTGCCATGAATCGTGCGCTTCTTTGAGCGTGCGCGCAGCATTCCCCTCCTCGTAAACGAAGCCCACCGGGCGAGCCAGTCAGTCTTCCGTGGCGTCTTCCCTGAGTCAGTCAGTCTTCAAGCGGGCACGGATTTGGACTGGTTGTTTCATGATTGCCTGTGTCCTGCGCTGTTTTGGTCTTCAAGCGGGCGACATGAAACACTTGCGTCTTAGCAGCGCGTCTCCCACTCGCTGTGAGGCGAGCTATAATATAGGTGACCTCAGTGAGCCGGTTTAGAACAACAAACATCCTATCGTAGGTGGACTGAAACTTTTGGCATAACCCGGGTTTTCGTGCGGGAGTCCACAGCCACACCAAATCCACTGGATGGTAAGTTACAGGGTGATGACGAGTGTCGCACCATGCTTTTGATCTGTCTTCCGATGCCAAAGTGAGCAAACTAGCAATCCGATACGTCTCCTCGGCAAGGCAAAGGGTCTATGCAACTGTGGAATTTTCATGCGGGCCGAAAGGGATGAGGCGGACGAGCGTACAGAAGGAATTAAGAAAGGACTGTAGCCGGTTGTCTCGTGCTTGGCGGTGTTCAACGCGTACGTAACAAAATGCAGTACGTCATCCCAGTTCTTGTGCTCGCATAAAACACACTTGGACAGCATGTTAATGATGGTCCTGCTAGTGCGCTCTGTGAGCCCATTTGCTTGTGGGTGGTGTGGTGCCGATAACGAAATTTGGACTCGCACAACGAAAGCAGCTCTTCCACAACAACCGCAGTGAACTGCCTTCCGCGGTCAGTTATAACCACTCGAGTTGAATATTGTTGGACCGTTGCATAGCCCAAATGCCATCGCATTAAATTCAAACAACCCATCCGGCGTTTTTAATTTAATGTGATGCCATTCGGGGTAAGTGTACTTCCATCGTAAGTGTACTGAGGAAAAGTAAGAGGCCGAATGGAGGCAATAAATTGCGTCATCAATACGGGGAAGTGGATACACATCTTTTTTCTTATAGCATTCACTCGTCGATACTCAAGACAAATGTCCAAGAACCATCTTTCTTCCTCACAAGAATTACTGGAGCTGCCCAGGGACTCGCCGACTCTTGTATCAGTCCCTTTTTCATCATTTCGTTAACATACTCGCTAATTATCTGGCTGATGGAGTCGCAATCGAGCAATGGTGCACGTGTGAGCTATCACAGGACTACAACCGCGCCAAGCCCAGCGCGCCGACGATAATTCGGTGAGCAGCGAAACAAACCTTTTGTCATAACAGATAGTAGAATGTGCTAGTTACTAACGCGGCTGCATGTTCTCACAGTATTCCGCACAAACAGGAAACCCATGCGACGCTGGACATAACCAACCGACGGTCTCCGATAAAAGCAACTCATAAGAAACGGCGAAATAGATAGATAGATAGATAGATAGATAGATAGATAGATAGATAGATAGATAGATAGATAGATAGATAGATAGATAGATAGATAGATAGATAGATAGATAGATAGATAGATTCATGGCGAAATTAACATCGCAAGCGCAATGAGGAATACACATTACTCCTTGATTACTCCTTCCCGTAAGACACAAGCCGCACACTACTAACCTTCACACAAATGTTGTAGCTGGCTGATGAAAATTGGATGACGAATTAACACTTTGAACCCACTTCCTATAAGAATGAACACGACACTATGACTTCACCACCACAACAAAAGTTAGCTTGTTTTTGCTGGGATGTATATTTGCGTGTTTGCGTGTTTGTGCTGGTATATATAGATATGTGTGTATGTACCTCCCTGATGCCTATATTTTTTCCATTTTGTCTTCGCACGTCCATTCCGCCATAGGAAATTATAGATTTCATTACTCATTGCACATCATGCAACCACGAGTTGTTACGAACAGGAATTTCTTTTGTTTTTTCATATTCACGTAATTCGCAAGAAAAAATACTTCTGTGTGCGGGACCACGTGGAAGGTTTTCAATAATTTCTTTGACCCTAACTTCTACCACAACTTTCGGACAACGCGCGGAACTCGGCACGCGGAAACATATTTGCTTAGCGAGAGCGGAGAAGCTAAAACGACTCGCTAAAACACGACTTTCCACGCGCGTCGACCTTACTTGCAGAGAAATTTTAGAAACCGTGACGTCCTGGATGGCGCAGTTAGCAAAACTAGATAATCGCGGACATTTTGAGACCATATACTGTACGAAATAGTAAAGAGGATAGAAATTATCGCGCATGAAACATTTGAGAGAATGTACGTTTAACGATGCGGAACCGCTGCAACTGAGACCGCCAAGGGTCACAGGTTCGATGCCCGACCCCCCTTCTTTGTAAGGATGTCCTCTAACCCTTGGTTGTATTGCTCGAGACTATATCGGTATAGGGGCCCGGCGACGGTTGGGTGCCTGAAAGGTTTCCAGTCTTCAACTGCCGTTTACTGCTCACTCCTACAGCAGAACAGGAATTGGCCTCCCTGGTGAAGCACTTGACCACCACCTTCCACACGATGTCTACGACTAAACCCTCGCCCTCAGTGTCTAGCACCTGCAGAACATCTGTGCACGGCGGCGGTCAGCTCTGTCAAGCAGCAGAGGGTGGTAATAATCACTGTACCCGCACCGGCCGCCACTGGAATCTGAACATTGGAACGTTCAATGCAAGATCCCTCTTCACCGAAGCTAGGTTATCGGAACTACTCGAGGAACTAGAGGGAGTTAGTTGAGACGTCATTGGCCTTAGCGAAGTTAGGAGAGCAGGTGAAGCTTACATAGCCTTAAACAATGGACATCTCCGCTGCTCTAGAGGGTTACCTGAAAAGAGAGAATATGGCGTTGGGACCCTAATCCACAGAGGTATAGCAGGCAACATAGATGAATTCTACAGCATTAACGAAAGGGTTGCATGCGTCGCAATAAAACTAAATAAACGGTATAAACTTAAGATAATCCAGGGATATGCGCAAACAACGAGCTACGACGACGAACAAGTAGAACAGTTCTACGAGGATATCGAATTAGCAATAAAGAAAGCACAGACACAATACACAGTAGTCATGGGGGATTTCAACGCAAAAGTAGGAACAAAACAAAGTGGAGAACAGGCAATTGGCAACTACGGCGTCGGCCGTGGGAATAACTGTGAAGAAATGCTAGTACAATTTGCTGAAAGAAACCGCCTCCGAATAACGAATACGTCTTTTAAGAAACACAAGAATAGGAAGTGGGCGTGGAAAAGCCCTAACGGGGAAACAAAGGATGAAATTGACTTTATAACGTCTGAACAACCAGGTATAATTCAAGACACATAAGTAGTGGGGAAGATAAAGTGCAGCGATCACAGATTAGTAAGGGCAAACATTGTACTTAACCTAAAGAAAACAAGAACTAAATTATTTACGAGAAAAAATGCAAATCGAGAGGTAATGAGAGCAAAGAACGAAGAATTCAAAGTCGCCCTAAGCAACAAATTCGAGGCCTCAGGCCAAAAGGTTGAAGATTTAGAAGAAATAAACAAAACAATAATGAAAGCAATCCTTGAAACAGCGATAGAGTTCGGGGGTAAAACAACAAAGCAAGAAAGAATAAGTTGTCTAAATCTACCAAGGACTTAAGAAAAAAACGCCAAGAAATGAAAGTAACCTCGTCAGAGGATAACATAGAATTCGAAGAACTATCAAAAATGATCAGTAAAGCCAGCAGAGAAGTGTAAGAAACTTTAACGTGAGAGAAATAGAGAAAGCAGTAGAGAAAGACACCAGCATTAAATCGGTCAAAATGAAATTGCACATAGGACAAAAACAAAATGCATGAGCTTAAAGATAAACAAGGTAACGTTATCAACAGTTTCACCGAAATAGTGAAGGTAGCAGAAAATTTCTACTCTGAACTGTGCAGCTCTCAGACTGACCATACAACATTAATATAAATAGAATCAGAGGAGGACACGTACCGAATCCCATGTATACCCGCTGACGAAGTAAAAAAAGCTGTCAATGGCTTTTTTCATGTCCCGCGGCAACGCAGCCGGTGAAGATGGTATAACAGCCGACCTGATCAAACACGGAGGAGATATTGTACTTGAAAAACTTGCATCACTCTTCACGAAATGTATAAAGACATGTAGCGTGCCTCGCAGCTGGAAAAATGCTAATATAATCCTAATCCACAAGAAAGGTGACATAAAGGAGTTGAAGAATTACAGATCAACTAGCCTACTACCAGTAATATACAAGCTATTTGCGAAAGTAATTTCTTAATTTCTACGAGGATAAGAGAAACTCTCGACTTTAATCAACCGAGAGAACAAGCTGGTTTTAGGAAAGGTTACTCGACAATGGACCACAGCCAGAGAAGTACGCGGAATATAACAAACCTGTTTATATGGCGTTTACCGACTACGAGAAAGCATTTGACTCCATAAAAATACAAGCAGTTCTAGAAGCTCTGCGACGACAAGGGGTACCTGGCGTATACGTGAAAACCATAAACAACATATTGACGCGTGCATTCAGCGAAGAAAACAAAGACGATGAGGGTTTTTAGCGCGTTCCTTCTAGTGGGGCACGTGCACAGCGGGGTTAGAAGAAGAAGACGTTTTGGAATAGAGCTCCAACAAGCTGTCCTGCGTTTCTTGTCTGTTTCTTGTTGTGCTGTAACGCGACAATATACAAAGATTGCACAGCCACACTACTCCTACATGAGAGAAACAGAGAAATTCCGATCAGGAGAGGTGTGAGACAGGGAGATACGATATCCCCGATGCTATTCTCTGCATGTTTAGAGGAAGTCTTTAAACGTATAGAGTGGGAAGAAAAAGGCATTCGAATAGACGGAGAATATCTAAGCAACTTAAGATTTGCAGACTACATTGTGCTCTTTAGCAGTTATGGAGACCAACTACAAAAGATGATTGATGACCTAAACAGGGAAAATATTAAAATTGGATTAAAAATGAATAGGCAAAAGACCAAAGTTATGTTCAATAGCCTAGCTAAGGAACTGGAATTTGAAATCTATAATGAACCCTTACAATGTGTAAACGAATACGTATACCTGGGGCAGTTACTAACAAGAACTCCTACCTATGAGAAGGAAATTCTCCAGATAATAAGGTTGGGCTGGGGCGCGTTCGGAAAGTATTGCGAAATCATGACTCGAAACTTAGCGCTCTCACTAAAGCAAAAGTATTCAATCACTGCATTCTTCCAGTACTAACGTACGGTGCTAATTGCTAATTGTATCCCCCCCCATATATGGAAATAAAAGGGAAAAGAAAAGTGGGGGAAGCCCGCACCACCAAAAGGTATATCGGGCTTAAACCAATCAAAATAAAAGAATTGGGGCAGTGCCCAAAAGTAATTTAAGTAAAAAGCCAATATTTGCGGTTAAAAAAAGTTTCGGAGACTAAGCCAGAAACCTTATTTCAGAACTAGAAGTAATTAACTATGCCGTTAAGGGTGTGGCCCGAATTTGGGATTTTAGTTTGCAATAAATGACCAAGAATGTTCCGAATGGGTTTTTGTTTTCCATAGAAAGTGGATAAAGTGAATTTGCCAACGTAATGCTTTGTCCGGCGCCGCTGCACTTGCCGTGTATTATTTATAACCAGACTGTGTGATGCTCAAGATAGAGCACTGCACGGGCCCGGGCCCGGCCCGTCGGGCCGGGTAAGTAATTGTTGGATCGGGCTCGGGCCGATGAGCTTCGGGCCCGGGCCGGGCCCGGGCCTGGGTCAGGCCCGAATCAGGCCCGGTTCTCATACGTGTCGGTAATGGCGCGTGTATGCTTTTTGGTTTTGTTGTTTCTTGGAATTTAACGTCCCGAACCTAGTCAGGCTATGTGAGACGCCGTAGTGGAAGTCTCCGGGTAATTTAAATCACCTGAAGTGCATTAGCGCGCACTGAAATCGCACGATACAAGAAGTCTAACATTTTGCCTCCATCAGTATGTTACATGTAATTTCGGGAAACTGCCTCATAAAAGTTCCCGCCATTATATTGAGTGAAATACGTTATTACGTACCGTGTATCAAAAGAAATGGTAGTCAGGCAGCACTGCGGCAAGTGCGAAGCAACGGTACACTGTCCAGATTAGTGCATGTAAGATGTACTCATCGGTATCATGGGAAACATTTCGAGTGTACAGCTATGATCGCATGCCCGCCGCGCCTGCTTCCGCCTTCGTGACTCTCTAGACTGGTCAAAGCGACTCGTGAGTCATTAATACCTGAGGAGCTGCTTTTCCTGCAGTTCAAGCGCAGGAAGCGAAGGGACTCTTGCCACAGGCTCGCCGATCCACGCAGATGTTGCTGATTTTTGTGCTAACAAGGCAGTTGCAAATATTTATGATTAGGCAATTAGCGAATCAGAACTAGCATTTAACTCGGATGCTCATCATATCGAGTATGATTTTGCTGATTCTTACGGCCACCTTCGACTTCGTCACACTTCGTCAGTAATTCAGAAGCTTCCTCATTCGTCGGAGTACAAGTGCTCTCATGGCCCTCAAAAACGTAGAGGCGCTCCCGATACACAGGTGAGCAAGCACCTAATGAAGGTGATAATCAAGGTGATTTACTGCAATACCCTTTGTAACAGGCGGGTGTATTGACACCCTTTAGCGCATAAATATCTAAGAGGTCCAGCGACACCCCGTGTGGATGAATTTTTCATCCCTTCAAGCTTCCATCTTCCCTCGAACTTGTGCCGCTTTTAGATTATAGTGGTTAAGTAACACACATCAAAACGGGAGACATGAGCCCTTCCTCTGGTGAAAAAAAACGTATGGCAGCTCCGCTGCTGTGAAACCTCAGGACGCGCGTATCACGGCACCCAGCGATTCCCATTCGTAGAGTTCCCACTGCTCCGTTGACCAAAGCGTCAATGACGTCAATGTTTGTGGTAAGCAAGTAAGGTTTCCCCGGCACGAGGTTTCTCCTGCCTTAATGAAACGTTGTAAACTGCGTTTTAGCGTATATATGTGTATATGAGTGTGTGAGTGTGACTGTATGTACGTGTTGTGTTACACGTGATCATTGTGGATATCATAATCACCGCTAATACCTGGAGTAGCAAGCCAGGCCATTGACCAGGCTAACATCTCCGGATTCATCAATAAAATATTCTCTCTCTCTCTCTCCCGGCACGAGTAAAATTTATTAGGCAGATTCGCTAAGTCGGTGTGCGACATGTGCGCTACTTTTTTGTTGACTTTTATCAGCTGAGGTATCACCGTCGCGTGTTAAATGTACCACGATCCAAAATCGTGGCACGGGTAGCTCGGTGCGTGCGCTAATATAAGATGATTATAGTGGGTAATACAGGCTTTACGGAAGTTATATACAGAGGCATAGACTGAGTATTCTGTGCCGCATTTGAGATGCTGAACACCCTATACATGTTGAAACAAAAGCAGAAGGGCCCAAGTTCTTTCATATGATGGAACACATAACCTATTTGATTGACTGAACAGTTGACACCTTCTGAAATGAAGCCTATACTGAAGCAATAGAATATGCCTGATCCGCGTGAAATGTCCTTCCACGTGGGTGCTACCCCTCTCATAAGTTTGCTTTTTCTCTACGTTCCGCCTTTTCCTGCCCACCGTAGTCACTGCTTTTTCCTTTCTGGCACACATCGTCTCCACCGTCACAGCCGCTAGCTGCAAGACTGCAACCACGACTGCGAGCCACAGACAGCCAGACTTCGCTCCCCTGTTCGCACCAAGGTCTCCGGCCCTCGGCGGCAACCCACTCCACCGATTCCAGTCATTGCGTGGGATCGCGCTCCGGACACCCGACCTGCCGCGTTCGACGGGGAGCGCTTAAGCCACCGGCTAGTTCAGTTCGGCGCTCTAATAAGCAGTTATTTCGGAAGCCCTTAGTCCGGTCTTGATTTAAAGTATAACACTTTCAAAGACCGACGACGGTCACGCAAAGGCGACGAGATAGGCGTCTAAAGCGAACAGCGAGGACGGTATCTCGCTCGCTAACGTGTGTGGCTTGCTTTGACAGATCTATGGCACTGCGGTGGCGGTGACTCGGCGAATAAAGGTGCGCGAGAGGACTCCCTTCTTTTTTAGCACGAAAATGTAGCGTATGTTGGAGACAGTTGCCTATACAAAGGAGAAGCCCTTGCTACAGTATGCTTCCGGTCATTCAAGGATAATAAAAAACGGGATCGCAATGGGATGTTTTCATTTAGCTCTAACGAAAACCTGCACGCACAAGTTAAATGAATCTTTCTTAGAGCAGAAGGTTCGGCTGGAAAAGGCTGGATACCCTACCTCGATTCTTCTTACTGCAAGCGAAAGGCTATTGAAGAAAATGAAATTCGTTGAGAAAGAAAAGCAAGGAAGCCAGGAAACTAAGAAAATTTCGGTAATCCCCTATATGCATGGTTTTTCCCATAAAATAAAAAAGGTGGCCGCTAAGTATGGTGTCAGAGTAGTTTTCTCAGCAAAAAACAAAGTAGGGGGCTTGTGTCCGGCTGTAAACAAATTATATAAAGACGGGCCTATTAGTGTCAGTAATGAATGTTCCAAGCGTTCTGATCACCAAGTTATTAAGTGCAAAAGAAATGTAGTGTATAAGATCCCGTTTAAATGTGGCAAGTGTTACGTAGGGCAGACTGGTCGATGCGTGAACGTTAGGTTAAAAGAGCACTTGGCGAATTTGAAGGGAAGGCAGTTGACACATTTGGCTTTACATTGTGCGCGATGTTCATCGAATCTATGTAGTCCATTGTGTAATCAGACTGATATTCTGTATGTTCATCCTAATCAGACAACAAGAGAGATTGTGGAAGCTTGGCATATATCTAGACTTCAAGACACATGTGTCAGTCATCCTTCAATAGCACTAAATGACAAAGAAATTGACTTGATGAATAAGATGTGATAGCGCATTGTTTATGTTGAAGTCTGTATTTTTTATGTAGTAGATTACAAAATGCCGTTGTACTCATGTGCAGTGATTGAGAGGTGCGTGTCGTGACTATATATATGTTTTTCCTCAATGAATAAAGGTCAGTTGATAGTCTGCGCTAGTCCTGTGTACTCTTCCTGTGTGTCCGTGTTGCTTGCGCAATAGTTGCTTTACTATACAAAGGAGTCGAAACGACAGGTTTAATAAAGCTACTCAGCCTGGCGAATCCTCCCAGGAGTAGTTAGAGCACTTTTTTTTCTCTCTCCCGTTGCATTGTGCAATAAACGAAGTTTGCAGGATAAGCTCTGCGCTATTTACTCAATAGTCCCAGCAATTAATGCAAACTCAATTATAAATGTCACCGTTTTTCCACTTTTTGTGGGCGTTGTATGTTGTACTCGTTCTTTGAAATGAAATGAGAACACTGCACGCTTAGCACTGCGTGCATGGGACAGCCAGCTATGCCTCCTCATATATCCCCCTGCAAATCTTTCGCAAAATTGTTACGGGCGTAATTAACCGAAGGTAAACACAGTACCAGTGCAAATCGTGACACTGTCATAAGTTCGCACTACACTCTCCAGAAACTATCTTGAGTGCGGCTGATATCTTCACTATAAGAGAAGATTGGACAGTGCCTCGTTTATGCTCAAGGAATAATTGGTGGAATTGGGCCGGACCGGGCCGGGCCGGGCCCACACCTTTCGGGCCCGGGCCGGGTACCGGCCGTATTTAAAAACATCGGGCCGGGCTCGGGCGGGCCGGAGCACGGCGCTTTCGGGCCGGGCCGGGCCTGGGCCGGAAAAAGTCGGCCCGTGCAGTGCTCTAGCTGAAGAATAAAAACGTCGTAGAAGAGCGAAGAAGAGCCAGGAAATGTGCAGTAGAGAAGCTGAGTGGATGAAGTGTCCTGGACCGTTCAAGAGGTTGAGTGCATAACTCCTGGGTTCTTGGTTGAAGCACCTGAAAAATTATTTAAAACTGGAGAACTGGTTAGAATGAGTTGAATGTTATGTGGAATGTAGTGAAAGATACACGGCAGTGGTCATGAGTGTAGGTGTGGGTGATACATGGAGGACTGTTTTTGGAATAATGATCTCCAAGCTTCCGCAAGGAGCCAGGGGCGTTCCCCGCCTTCGCTGGCATATTGGCTCTTGCAAGAAGCCAATGATCCTAGTCCGTACGGTGCAGAAACGTGGAGGATAACGAAAAAAAAACTAGAAATGAAACTAAGAGCACGCAACGTGCAATGGAAAGAAAAATGATAGGGGTAACGCTAAGAGATAAAAAACGAGCGGAATGGATCAGAGAACAGACAGGAGTAGCCGATATTATTATATCAATTAAAAGAAAGAAGTGGACCTGGGCAGGACATGTCATGAGGAGAACAGATAACAGATGGACAGTAAGAGCGACAGAATGGATACCAAGAGAGGGAAAACGCAACAGTGGCAGGCAAAAGGTGAGATGGAGCGATGAAATTGAAAAGTTTGCGAGCATAAAGTGGAACCAACTCGCTCAGGATTGGGTGGATTGGAAATCGTTGGGAGAGGCCTTCGTCCTGCAGTGGACCTAAACAGGCTGATGATGATGATAGTGAAACGCGATACGGTTTTTGTCTAATTGGAATTGCCGAACCTGCCTTGATCGTATGGCGTGTCCGAGACGCAGGTATTGACCGCATTTTCTCCTTTTGCACGAGGTCATATGCTGAGACGTGTTTCGAAATCCCAACCTCTAACGTTCGGCGTTCACTTGTGCTAAGGGACTTATTCAATTATTTCAGAACTTCTTAGGCGAGTTGGTGCATGTCTTTTGGGTATCGTTGCGCATTCAATGGACGAACACAGGAAGGAACAGACAGAGTAGACGGAAAGAGCGCAAACCCTTGGGCATAAGCAAACCCTTGGGCACTTATTCACCATAAGGCCGTGTCCAACGCGGCATCATCGGGTACTTGCGGCGCGTCTGTAAGTGAAGCCACCGTGGGCGCGTGCCCTCTGACAAAGACCAGTTTCAGACCATCTGGCAATACCACGGGCTCCGTAGAACTGTTTACCGTCAATAGACCAGCACGTCCACCAATGATAGACACTACACAATATGGAATCAGTATGTTCTTTTTCATGCAGTTAATATGCAATGGCTCAATCGTCGCGTCGAAGCTGTCACAATCCGCGGCACGACAAACAGCAACACGAGCGGTAGACGATGGAGGTACAACAGCAGCGCCACAAATACATAATGTAGCTTCGTCTACGTGGTTTTCCAGTAGTCCTGACGGCTCCCAACCACATATGAACACCTGTCCTGTGCAGCTTTCCACGGTGGCACCACAATCCCGCAAGAAGTCCGTTTGCAGAAGAACATCGTGTGTGGACTTCGCAATAACCGCAAACTGTGTTGTAATAACGTGACCACCCAAAGACACGTCCGCATTACATAGACCGATAGGTTGCAACAGATCGCCGCTCACTCCACAAAACTTTGAAGCTTCGTCCCATATGAACACAACCTTTCGCCCTAGCGCGTCCTTAAAAGATGCGCTCATCACTGAAATCGTTACCGCCGTGTCTACCAGGGCCAACGCGGGCACACCATCTATAAAAAACACACACACTTCAGCATCAACACAGGAGGTATTTCCGACAGTTTGAAATCCCCAGCGGCCTCACCCTCATCGGCCGCGCTGGTTAGTTTTCCGGTGGCGAAGGGGACGAGGAGCGACGAAGGGGCTAGGGAGAGCGGGTAACACGAGGACGCGGTGGAGGCGTCAAACTCCGGTCAGATCCCGGGGAGCGGTTCCGAAAGCTGCTTGGCCAATAGCGGTCGCCTGATGGTACGCGTGCTGACCACGGGACCCCCTGGGAGCGTTGGGAAAGTGGTCGGCCATACCGCTGTGCTCTACGACGGCTCCAAAAACGCAATATACGGCCCGTGACACCGCAGGAGTAGCACACCGGAAGAGACCACCTTGGTTGTTCTTCAGTGAAACCGAATTCATCTTCTCTGGCGTAGTGAATGGTACCTTCACGCAGATCATGGCGAGCCCGGCAGTCGAGAGTGCGGACGGTGAGCGGGTCGTCCAGAGTGCGAAAAAAGATAGCTTGTCGTCATCCCTGACCCTGAGGTTGCTCGGTATTCAACGGCCGCTACGCTAACCGTTGGGGGCCAGGAAGCCGAAACTGGCGCTGCCGTTGGCTCACTAGGCGTGTATGCTTCATGCCTCTCAGGTGTCAAGCATGACGCCTCTTCACGGCGAGAAAGTTCCTCACGGACAATCTGCCGGATAGTCGAGGCTAAGTCTAAGCAAGCACTAGTGTCCACACTAGCGACCGTCGTAACGTTTGCGAGGCACCCGAACTTCGCCGTTATGCGACGCATAGCGACTCAAAGGTTCTGCAATTTCGAATTACGTGAGACAGAATCCAGATTTTCTTTGCCGATCATAAAATGATAGATGTCTTATTTATTTTATTTATTTATTTATGACATACTGTAGGCCCAAGTAAAGGCCCGAGCAGGAGTGGCATGGGAAAAACAAACTAGAAAATATAACAAGAGGGAAGCAACATTGTAAGTACGGAACGAAAATAAGGTACCAATACAAAAGTTTGCATCTAAAGAAAGCATACACACGTTCAGAGCAATAATTAAAAAGGGAGTAAAAAGCCACAAAAAAAACGCTTATCATTTTCATTGTGCAATAGCGTCAATATTGGACAGATGTTCACAAGGCAAGTTGTCCAAGTCTGTTATTGTACACTGGAAAAATGAATACTTAAATAGGCTAGTTTTAGTGTTATAAGGCGTTAGGGATTCAGCATGGTGATGCATTGTCCGCCGTGCTTCGAGCGGATTTAGAAAAGACTGCGGGTTAAGAGATAAACGGTTATTTTTAAGCAAAAACGTGAATTTCAGTCTGAGAATTTTTCGCAGTAGTTGCAACGTTGAAATGTTATTAGTTAGCATTAAGGTTGTTGGGGAGTCAGTTGAACGGTATCTGAAAAACATGAATATTACTGCTTTGCGTTGTCTCATTTCTAATGCGTCAGTCTTACGTTTGTTGTAAGGATCCCACATAGTGCATGCATATTCCAATTTTGGACGGATTAGCGAGCAATAAGCTTTTAGGCGAGTGTTGTGGGGAGCCTGTTTTAATTTATGCCTTAAAAAGCTAAGCTTACGGAAAGCCGACTTACAGATGTTAGAAACATGCGCATTCCAGGAGTTATAGTAAGTTATAGTAACACCTAGGCATTTATAATGATTAACTTCTGTCAGAGGTTTGGAAGCGAGTTTATAAGGAAAGGATAACATTTTAACCTTCTTGGTAATTTTCATAAAGGCAGATTTTTCTGCATTTAATTCCATATTCCATTTGCCACACCAGGACACGATGTTATGAAGGTTATAATTAAGTGCAACTTGGTCGTCTCTGCAAGTTATTTCGTTGAACACCACACACTCATCGGCGAACAATCTGATTTGTACGGGCTCTGTAATTGTGTTAGTGATGTCATTAATGTAAATTAAAAATAACCAGGATCCTCAAATACTGCCCTGTGGGACAGCCGAAGTTACCGGCAAGGTCACCCGAAAAACTATCATCGAGAACAACAAACAGCTTACGGTTAGACAGATAGGCAGTAATACGATTAATTATACATGCTGGTAAGTTAATCATTTCGAGTTTTTTTTATAAGGTTAGAGTGCGAAACACGGTCAAACGCTTTCCTAAAATCTAAAAAACTATATCAATTTGCCCACATTTAGGAAGAACTGCAGAAGATAATGATGCATGCAAAATGACAACAAGCAAATGGGACAACTTTTCTACATATCTGTGCAGAAAAGCATTTGGTAAAGCATGCGAACCGAGGTAACGACTTAGTTTTCAGATTGAGCAGCATAGAAACTACCCCTGGTTGCGATACTACATCGGATGGCACAATGTGAGGCATATGTTTTATTAATGGCAGATCACAAGAACGGGGAAAAACACTGTGAAAATATTTGTTAAAATGATCAGCAATGCTTTG
This sequence comes from Hyalomma asiaticum, assembly GCA_013339685.2. Classification (NCBI taxonomy): domain Eukaryota; kingdom Metazoa; phylum Arthropoda; class Arachnida; order Ixodida; family Ixodidae; genus Hyalomma; species Hyalomma asiaticum. Next base: position 81,055,413 of record CM023481.1, on the reverse strand, counting down.
CTTCTCGACGACCAGGGAGCCCTCATGCACGATTTGGTTTATTGGCCTTGTTTTTTCTTTTAAAGGGGTCCTGAAGCACCTCTCGGACTTCGCGAAAAAACACGTTCTATCGACAGTGTAGGCTGCAATAAACAGCTCACCCAAATCCTAGAGTCGTGCGCGAAGCATAGAGTTAACAGGGCAAGCACAAAGTTGTCCCTTACCCAGGAGCTCTCGCTTCAAAAAAAGGCCGGTTCTCACTCTTTTTTAATATGCTTTATGACGAAATGGAGCAGATTGCTGCTATTGGCTGGTAGCCGGCATAAATTAAGAGCGATGTTTGAATCATGTTTGAATCAAATGAACTTGATTATGCTGTTTCTGTGTATGATATCTTTTGCAAGTAAACAAACAAGATGAAGTAAACAACAAATCTGTCAACTTCGTTTAAAGTTTTGATGTGAATGACGCATTTCCGGTGGAAGAAAACTGTCGTCTGCACTACTCGGCGCGCTCGCGCGTCATTTTGGCACTGTGGAGTTGGTGCTTCGTTTGTTTGAATCCCGTAAGTTTCGTCAATAATAAAGAAAAAAATTACAGCATATCCACGGAGTGAATGATGATGAGTGGGCGAAGCTCGGGAGGTTCATCGTAGATAGTGCTGAGTTCCGGATTAATTTAGTTAACGCGCACGCTACGAATCCTCATGGTTCGACTATGCACAAGTGAAATCTCCCACCGGCACTTCATTGCAAGTCAAGATCCAGTGCCTATATATATATATATATATATATATATATATATATATATATATATATATATATATATATATATATATATGGGCTGCTGGTGAACGCTTCTCCAACGCGAGCAGTCGGTATTTCTCAATCAAGAAACTCGCTAGGAGACGCTGCCTGCGCCAACGTTGGCTCACGCGGGTGAGGGCGCGTTCTCCTTCTTTGCGAGCTGGTAGAGCGTTCCTCTAAGAAAGAGCGTTTCCATAGGCAACGCGCGCCTTTCGCTCTACTCTCTCTCTCTCTCTCACAAGACAGCAGAGGCACGTGCCGGGAGAGAGAGAGAGAGAGGTACGCGCCGGGAGGCACGCGCCGAGGCGAACGCCGAGGGCGAGCGTGTGCCCGGAGGCACGCGGGTTACGCCTGAGGACTGACGCCTGACGCGTGACAAGATTAGACTAAGAGGAGCTTCGCCCCTCAAATAACGTTCGCGTATGTACCACAAGCACGCGCTCATGCACCTAGGTTGTTGAAGTTGCGGTTCCTTTTTGACGCCGCGCCCTTTGTAACGCCGCGGCACTATCGCGAACTTTCACTCGAAGGTAGCACGCACAAGCCCGTTTCCCACGATCAGATGCAGCGGAAGCGGCGTTCAACGTTTAAGGAAACGGGTTATCTGTCCTAACCCAATTAACCTTTGGTTGCCGCTGGGAGATCAGCTTGCGTGATAAGATGCACCTGTGCTGTGGACTTTCGCCGACGGGATCTATCCTTCTCGGAGTTGGCCCGCAGCCATCATGCAGTGGTTTTTTCGGCTGCTTCTGTGCGATCCACTCTTCAGTTTGGCCGCGCTTAAACAGCTATGCCGGAGCTGGCTGTCGGTTTTTGCGCGTCTCTCCAATGGTTGCCTACGGCAACTTCGCCCGTAGAAAACGCACCAGTCCAACCCGCCGTGCGACTACTGTTTGAGGTCCGCCTCCATAGTACAATCCAGTATAAGCTCCTCTCCAAAAATATAGAAAGCAAATATAAACATACACAAAACTCGACATTTGGAGAGGACGCCGGGCAGCCTAATCGGCGACACATGTACACAGATTATCGTAACGAACGTTAGCCACCACCGCTTCCATTCCGAAACACTCCAGGTGCAAGCGATATGACACAGTACGCTGTAAGTGCCCGGTGACAAGGCGCGCCTGTCGACAGGCGCTCCTTTTTGGCCGGTCGAGTGCGCGCCCGAGAATCATTTCTAGAAGCTTACTGCATTGCATGGTTATCGAAACATGCCGGGGACGCTCGCTGGCCTTGTTCAAGCACTTATAAGCGGGTTCCTTTTGGCGTCGGTACCCTGTCGTTTCCAAGGTCGCCGCCTAACGTGCACGCTCATTTGGGGCCACCGTGCAGACGTCGGCTCTGCTGTCAAAGCACGGTTTCCGCAAACTCGCGGGCAACGAAAACCCCAGCGACTCTCTGACCACCGTGGCAGTCGAAAGATAGGATTGAAAATGCCCGCTCCCTGCGTTTCTGCCTCTCGCCCAGCCGACGCCTCTCGGGGCGTCACAGCAACATTTTGTTCGTTCGGGTAATTCGGTTTTTAACAAGCTCGTCTCATATATATGAAAATGCCCTGCGTTGCACAGTTTTCTGTCTCTTTCCGCAATCACAGAGCAGTAACTGTTTCCGATAATTGGTTTCAATTGGTATGACCGTTGTGTCAGGAAGATTGATACGGTGGTCGCTGTCTTGGGAATGTTCGGCTATTGTGATCTCTTGCAAAATTGCAGAGGTCATTCCTGTGCTGTGGAAATCTTTCTTTGAGGTATTTCGTTTCGCCGATGTAGCTCACATCGCAGTCAGCGCAAAGATATTTGTATCAGTGCCTTGGGCTCTCTCCCTCGGTGGATAGGACATGTATTCGCAAATTTCGCAGGCTTGTGAGTCACTCGGATGCCTTCTTTTCTGAGAATGCCGGTGATGGTTTCGCTAACGCCTCGGACATATCGGAGCGTGTGGTGTTTCTGTTGTGGTGTTGATTCAGGAGCCGGACGCTGACTTTCTCGGGAAGCATTGCTGTGCTTTTGGAATTGAAGTGCTTTCGGAATAAAACTTTTTTGGCAGCTGTTCTTTGTGTGTTCCTTGACTATCGTTTGTTTATAATTTGTTAAATGCGCACGGCGCTACTTGTACTTGTGCCTTGGTCGCTGTCTTGGAATGTTCGGACAGTACATCCCTGCTTTAATGTCTGACTGGACAAATTTCGGGGGGGGCCCGGGCCCCCCTGGGCCCCCCCTTGCCTACGTGCCTGCATGGCTGCAGCGAGCGTATTGGCCTTCCACCCACGGAGAACCGAAACAACCTACACTTTTGCGGCAGACACTTCGCCGTGGTGCCTCCCTTCACGATCACGAACTGGCGCAGGGTGAAGGAATCAGTTGGACACGTTTTCATCTTGAGCCAAATGTCCTGCCTACGTTGTTTTTTCCTGGCACACAGGCAAGTGAAAAGTGCACACTTAACGTTCTTTATTTGTTGCTAACTTTTGTAGCACTGCGATTGAACACTCGCCAGTTAAGCGCAGGAGAAAGTACTGTATATAATATTTTACGTAGTCGGGGATACAAATTTTGTTGCATGGATGGTGCAATCAGCATTCAAATCTGTAGCATGTATGTATTTATGCTTACAACATAACACCATACGTAACAGTAGCTCCGTAGAAGTGACTCTTCTAGGTATTCGTTTTCAGAGCTTACCAATCGTTCAGTCAGGCAGAAAGCCAAATTCTGCTTCAGTTTCATTTATATAAGGCGCAATATTATTCGCATAAATGTACCAATGTTTGATTTGTTAATGAGCAATATGAGCCGAGTAAACCTTAGAAAATGTTGCAGCCCTGTGAAAAGGTCAATGCTGGTGCATGCAAGCACAACAAGCATGAATTCATAGCAAGTACCAAATATGCATTCTTAAAGAAAGTGACAAAAAGCAAATTGGCATTCAATGCTTTATTTTTGTCAAGCGCTTTCACTACTAAAACAGATGTAAAAGTGCACCACGTTATTGTGGACAATGACATGATTTCAATTAAACTGACTGCAATATACACTACTGCAGGCTTTATTTTTCAGTGAATGAACTCACTTTTTCTTTACGTGTCGCATAATTTTTTTAATGATTCACTAATTTGAAAATTGTACTATTGCATTAATCAGCCAGCTGGATTACATGGCAGGCCATAGAACCTGTATGATGTAACGCACGTAGTGTTACCATTCAGTTCAGCACAGGGAGCTATAAAATGTCAAAAAACATGCTTACACTGGTTCCCAGTCTGTTGTACTGCTTTATATCATGCTAAACATGATCTGGGCGGTGCAATACAGGTGTGTTGGTCAGTAAGCACAACTGCAGGTGTGTGCATGTGGGTGCTTATATCTGTACATGTAGTGTACATACAGAGTGTCAAGATTTCGGGGAACAGGGAGCAGTTGAAAACCCTGTCTACACATACACGCTCACTTTGTCTCTGAATTGTCATGTAGTAATTAAACAAGCAGTCGTTGGAGGTAAATACCTGAGTGTAGCAGACTGGCATCCTAAACACACAAGCACTATTTCACATTTTTAGGCATTTATGGCAACGTGAAGTGACAGTCAATTAGCAGGATCAGTGGTCTAATATGATAGTGATACATATTTTCATATCCCAGTGATCCAGTGCATGAAGAACACAATTGCTACTTCACCAGAACAGCCCCATCTTGCGACACACAGGCTGGAGGTTCACAGGGGGTGAGTAGGTGCACGGAAACTATAATGCCCTTCTACCTAAAACACTTGATTCACAGTCTCAGCATGGCACTGGGTCCAGGAAAGTGCATTCATCTGCAGCTAGCATGAAGTGTCACGTCAAGTAAGCACCAGATGCCCTCAAGTTTTCTGTGATCCTGTGCTAAAATGACTTAAAGCTCTATGCAGCTCTTAGTTCAAAGTGCTTAACTTTGCAGGTTCATATCTGTAGATGCAGCTGTCCTGCTGCTGTGTGCAATGTTGGCACTCAGACAGCCATCATAAACAAGACAGTTGCTACAGAGACCCCATATAAGGAGGCAGTGACACCATGCAAAAGCATCACTTCAGCAAGCTACAACTTTTGGAGGAGACCACCTTTAGCACAGCAAAGTTGAAATTTGGTAGTTTTTAAATCGTACAGGTACAAGCTTGAGCTGTTTTGAGTGGCACAAAAGCCCAGTGCACTCCTACCACAAGGCCTGTACACCTGTGTAAACACTTCAGTTACCAAAATAAGTGAAAAACAGTGGTGTAAACAGCAAAACACAACCAACAATGCGAAAGTGTGCTGTTACTCTGATGGCCAATTCTTTGTTCAACATAGCAAAAATGGACGCTCTGTAATATTTCAAAACATTATGTGGGAAATTTTGCAGCCTCAAAGGCCATCCTCAGTGCCTACGCATGTAAAGAAGCAGTTGTGGAAACTGACACATTTGCACATCTGGACGCATCAAGTCAGTGTGAAGCAGTGGGTGCCCCATCACCAACGTGGAGGTTTCAGCCAGCACAGGGCTCAACACCAGTGCCAGACGCAGAGGAAGACGCAGACGCTGCAGAGCTTCCATCTGTCATTCCTGAGGTAGACACAAGCAGCCAGCATTCCTTTGACGAGAGCTTTGCGAGGTTAATCACAGGCCATAGTACAATAATGAACATCACCCAGCAGTGTGAACGACATAAACACTGATGAACAACACTGCAGCGTAATGTTAGGCTCCAGTTTGCCACCTGCAAACAAATAACATGGCACAAAGTGAGGAATTTCTATAGTTGTCATTTGCATAGTATTACTCAATGCACCACAGAAGCCAGTGCTTTTCAGACAAGTTATTTCGCTTTGGCATGGAAATCGAAAATTGGAATGTGAGGCCGTAAAACTATATAATGAAACACGAGGCGCAGAATTTTACTTCTTAGCCAGCAGTTTCCTTAAATGTCTTGAGAATTGAGCACACTGCTTGCTTATCTGATAACTTCATGACCGAGATGCTTATATCCACCTTTGAGTTTTTGAGCAGTGCAAACTATTACAATGTTGACGTGTTTTTAAACCATTTTTTATGCAGTTGTTAATCATTGTATACTTATCACATTAGAACCAAGTGTGTAAAGTGCCATCCCAAAAATCCTGGTACATGCGTCAGATTATACACTTTCGTAATTTGTCAATGTGTCGTATAAGGCACCTGCTTGAACAACTCAATGCTTAATTCAATAATCCTTTGCTATCATTCATAAAAACAAGCCATCAAAGTTCTGGAAAGCTGTCAGTCTACCAAGTGAGAGCTGTTTTTCATCATTTTCTTTTTTTGGTAAATCATGCTTAGATAATCTCAGTGTTATCAAAGCATTTAATGACCATTTTGAATCTGCATTGATTTCTGATGATGGATGCACTCACTCATTTTCCACTAATTCTTCATCATCACATTTTCCTATTATGCTAATCACTACAGCTGGCAAATGTAACCTTATACTGAAAACCGATACAATGAAAAATTTAGGGGTGGACAAAACACAATGTCTTTCTGAGACTGCATGCTGAATGCAGCTCAATAGTCATAATTTTTTCAGTCTTCTCAGAGGGAAAGAGATAATTTATTGGAAGGCACAGAGGTTGGCCTTAGTGCACTCTGGCCTGCTGAGGTAGAAAATCTGCACAGGTAGAAAATGAAAAGGGGAGAAGAGGGGGCAAAGAATGATGACAGGGACAGGGAGATGCGATGTGTGTGCACATTCACCACACACTGTGCCTTCAGTGCCTTTTATAAACTCTATTATTTAGTCTGCAATTCTTGAACAAGCCAAGTATTGCCTTTCCATTAGATGGACACAGCACACTGGAAGCCATCAAGTCTAAACCAATTTTTGCAAGAACTGCAACTTTAAAACACGGTTTTCCCATGATACATTTCTGAATGTAACTTTCTTCCTAAGGCCTCTTTCCAGTCGTCTAGCTTTCTGAAACCTTTAGCATGACATTCCCATGAATGAATTATGTGTGTGTACATTTTGGTTTCATTCGTTCAATATTTGTTCACTACACTCCCCTACTTCGGCTCCCCCACGGGAACCTTGTTCACTCATTGTGAACAAGGTTCCCGTGGGGGAGCCGAAACGTCAATACATTCGTTCTTTTGAATCATTTTGGTCGGTGTCCGGATCCTTTCTTTTAAAATACTACTACTTCTTGTGTTGCATTTTTCTTTCATGCGTTTCGAAGCCCCTGATGCAAGAGCCAAGAATGTTGCTGTGTACTATCATTAAATAAATAAAGAAACCTTTAGGTTGATATTGTAACCTAGTTGTTGACATTCCTTGACGGTGCAATTTCTATACTACTTGCGCCTGTCTCTCGAAACACTTTTTAGGCCCCGATGGAATTGAGGAAAATAAACCGAACTGCACTTGGTCATGCCATTATAGTCTCGTTCTTCACACCAGCACAGTGTGTCACAAAATCAGAAAGCATCATCAAAAACACTCAAGGAGAGACTCCTTAGCACTTCAACAGTGAGTGTTGAAAGCCAACTGCATGCACAAGCCGTAATTACTTTATGAGTTTTATAATTACTTTTATGAGTTGAGCACACTATAAAATGCTTTCGTGTGACTTGTGTAAAGGTAGCTGCACTTACTTTTGCATGGGGTACTGGAAGTCTACATAAGTGGCTGACAGAAGCTCGTTCCTAATCCTGGCAACCACGTTGGAGATATCCCGGCAGGATACATTCTCCAGCTCATTTTCGGTTGCCACGCAGTGTCCACAGGTAAACCTGCATGCGTAATCACGCAGGAAGATATTTCTTGAAGGCAAGCAATTTAGCAAGCTCGCTTTTTTTATGCTGTTACGGTCCCCGCTATCTACTAGCTTTGAGATGTGGCCGCGCGAATCAGCTAGTACACAGTTTGGAAGCTAGAATGACATGGCTGCTCTGATCAGCTGTGCGCATCACTTTGGTATAACGCTCCGACTGTGCTTGGTTAATTTTAAGTTATCACAATCACACAACAGTGCCGTTCAGCGCTGCTGCGCCGTACAATTAAAGTATAGCGATCTCACACGAGTCTTCCTGCAGCTAGCACACGATGAACTTTCGCCGAAATGCATGAAAGCAGGTTGCGATCGAGCCCGCTCTAGATAGAGTCTATGACACAGTAACCTTTGTTGCGATTTGGCTCGACCCGCATAGAAGGCATGCCCCTAGGTCGCGATCGGAGGCTTGTTATCATAGTTGCAGGCGTACGTTTACAGCCAATTAGAGAAAAGCTTGAATCACTATTGCACACGGAAGAATGCAGTTTTAAAAAGCGAAAGCTTTATATTTGCAATTCTAACAGCATAACAGACAAATTGATATGCTCCTTTGGGTCGGTCATGGTGCGGAAGAAATCACCCAAACCAATCTGGATCGTCGGAAAACGCAGATTTCAGTCAAGATCGGGCTCTATGGCGATAGATGCTGGCTTTCCGAGTGTGGTCTAGAGAAGCGGACATGATTGTAACTGAACGTTCGTGGCAATTATTATAAATGCTGCAATTCACGCGAAAAAATTAGTCATACATGGGAGCTGTGAACAAATATTGATGCGCGGTAAAGGAAATGTGCAGTGCTGTAAGCTTTCACGTACCAATTCATATCATCGCCGCCGCGTTACGAAGGTCCTGGGAGTTCTGGCTCGTCCGGTGCTCGAGTTTTGCGTTTTCTCGGTGTGTCGCCGTAAGGGTCGAAGCCAATCGCTTCAGTCACACGTTCGATCCGAGCTCGCAGCGCAGGATTCATCGCTCACTGTTTTGCCCGGTGCTGACGTACGAGCAAGATCGAAAGTAAGTAGCGCACGGAGGACGCAGGCGCGCGTGTTTCCGTGCTCGCGCCCGTGTGATGAAGGGAAACAAACAGCGGGTCGGGGCTCAGAAACAATGCAGTAGGATGTAGAAAGATCGCCCGCGGTCGGGGCGCGCACCGAGCAGGCGACCGGAAATGTGAGTTGCCAACACCACTGGGCAGCCCCGCCAGTAGGGCGGAAGGAGAACAACACAACATTGAATCCGGGTCACGTAAGGCGGTGGGCAGGACACCTCCTCTGGCGCCGCCCACCACAGCCATAATCAGTCGGCTCCGCAGAGCTGAGACGCAGTGTGAAAGGGAGATTATCCGGTCGCAATATCTTTCCTCCTATCGCATATTTTCGGAAAATTCTTTCGAATGTGTATTTCTGAGTAGCCTTCAATACACACCAGCCGTTTTCAAAACCAAGCGCTTCAGAGCTTCAGGACCCCTTTAAGTACCTCCAAAACTTTTCCGGGACCTTTCGCGTAGAATCAGGCACCGCATGCAGGAAATACCCTTCTTTTGCGTTTTTCACTATTTCGTTTAATTTAGGTTGGATTTTGAGAATTGTACTACGAGGTGCACCTGTGTCGTCTTAAGCGTTTAATTTTTCTTTTTAGTTGCAGTGCTGCTCGCGTCATCCAGGGATTTTTCTTTGCTATTTTCTTTGTTTTAGCAGGAATAAAATTATTAATACAGTGCATGATCATAGTTTTAAACTTTTTCCAAAGACTAATAACATCGTCACCATGAAGACTGTTGAGACAGAAGTCAAGGAAGTCCAACACACTCTCGTCTCTGGTGCGCGAGAAGTCTTTACCCGTAACCCTTTTGCATCGACTGTTGCTACAAGAATGTATAAGACAGGAAAAATACACCGTGTACTGTCCTGGTGCCACCGAAACAGAAAAATGACTGATTGTTTGACTGACAAAGATAAGATGAAGTATAGTTGCTGTCTTGCCTTGAACAAGTGTCGGTTGTTTGACAACCGGCCTCATGTTGTGGTACAACATGACATTACTTATGTAATTAGAATTTTAATTTATTTCGGGATCAAAGTATCTATTCACCAAGTCTATTTCTGGCAGGTTGAAATCTCCAACAAGAAAAATTTTGTAATGAGCAAACGATGACAGATGTCCACAGAGTTCATATAAGAATTGAGGGGATGAATCAGGAGGGCGGTACAAGCCATACACCAACAATGACACACTCCGGCATGAAAGCCTTAGAGCAACGCATTCTGTAGTTTTAGGCTGACGTAAAAGTACGACTGGTATATCGTCTTTGATCAAAATAGTCACCTCTCCTCTTCTCGTACTCCTGTCACGACGAAAAGCCCGATATGAAAGGGGGAAAACGACCGCATCGTCAATGTCTTCATGTAACTATGTCTTGGTTATCAGCCACTTCTTTCAACAAGTGCCCGACCTTGTCTTCCTCCGTCATTCTATCGTTAACCATCTTACACAGCTTCAGTACCTCTTTAATGTGCGCGGTGCATGTCTCACCAGGCAGCTGCGCCCGTTGTGAAAACGTTTTCTCGGGTCGCTTCTTCTTGGCAACTGAGTCCCCGAAGCCGGCCTTGAGCTCGTTAAAAAAATGTCCCACGTCGTGAGTGTGTCCTCGTGGTTTTCATACCACACCAGTGCAGTATCGGTCAGCGCGAACGCCACGTTGGCGAGCTGAGCGGCAGGATCCCAGCCATGGAACTTGCGCACTCGCTTGTAGTGTACGAGCCATTCGTCAGCGTATTCTCCAGCCTTTCCACCGAAGGTCAGTTGAACTCGATAATACGGCAGAGCACCGTTGGGCGATATCCTCGAACAGCTTCTTCATGCATATCGATGGCACTGGCAGATGGCGGAAGGCCGGCAAGCCGACGGCTTCGGTAGCTCTAACATTGGCAATTCCGTTATTGTGGGTGCTTACACAGCTCCTCTGCCGCTCTGATACGAGTAAACGCGGGTGCTCGATGCTCTGAACAGGGAAGCAGTGGTGGGGTCTTTCTTTATTGAGAGCGCAAAAGCGCAGTCAGCTGGTGGTTGGTGCCAACGTTGTCGTTCTTTTCACTCCAGCTCCACGAGTACTGCCATCAATCGTTCTTTTCCTCGAGCATGCGCGCAACAATATATATATATATATATATATATATATATATATATTGTACCGGGACACTTCGGTACCAGCTCTCTGCCATTGTGGAAGTGCGACGAAGAAGACGCTCGTGTGGTCTGTGCTCAGACGGTTGTGAGCGAAGCCAGCTACTTGAATTATACTAGCTCCCTGAGCTCCTAGTTCCTTGTTGCATTTGGAGGTCGTGCTGGGTAATGCCTTCCGGATCTTGTAGCTCCGAAGCGGTACGATACCACTGGGCACAGCAATGACTGAGAACGCAGGTCCATCAAAAGCCGCGCCGACCCCACGCATGTGCTGTGCACTGGTGTGCCGCGTCGATATTGAATGGCACTGGCGATCGCGATTAAGAGGACCGGCTGCTGGAATACAAGCGCTTTAGCGCCCATAACAAATGGGATAACCATTCGAAGGTGACCAACGTCATCTTTTACTTGGCTGAAGTAGCCAGCTCATGGTTCTACAACCAAGAAGCCGATTTTACTATTTGGCTGGCTTTCAAGGAAACCCTCACCTCTTTCTTCAGACTTAGCGCTGAACACCCCCTGCGCGCCTGACCTCAACACACTGGTGGGCTCAACAAACAGATGAAACTGGTTACTAGCTATACCGAAGGTGTAATAGACCTGTGGAAGAGAGTGAATTCTACAACGGAAGCTGGCAAGATAAGACACATTCTGAAGGGCATAGGCGACGATGCCTACAACACCTTTTTGGCTAAGGGCCCTCAGAGTGTAATGCAAATGATAGAGCTATGCCAGGACTTTGACGAGCTACGTAAAGAGCGCCTGTCCATCCGTAATCCTGGCATGACAACAGCTGAAATATCAGCCTTGGAGCCGATGAGCTCCGTCATGGGATATTCCGTATTGCAGCCGCATATCCAGCAGTGCATCCCAGATGCGGTGGCACGTCAGCTCTCCCTTGTGATGCCCCTCAGCGAGAGGCTCTCATAGTTAGACCACTCGCTCCGTGGTGTAATTCAAATGCAAGTGGCCTAGGCTCTGCCGTCCCATGCTGCACCAGCGCAAGTTAGTGCGCCTCTCACTTCGCTGAATCTATTACCCGCTCATACGTTCGACCGGCGCCAGCTTATTCGAACCAAGCCACCAATGTCTACACGGCGCCACGTGCGGTACGCCCTTCTCCTGTACTGCAACTCTCGCCTCCCCGACCTCCTCTGGATCGCTGGCACGTTCCGAATAACCGCCGCATTTGCTACGCTTGTGGCGTTCCTCCGCACGTTGCACGTTTTTGTTGTTGCCGCCTACTGTAGTATAGTGATGGCTCACCTTACTTCGGCTAATCCCTCAGCAAGTAGGGCAACGTGATGGTGGTGAAGCTTCGTCCAATCCTTCTTCACAACGTTCCGCCTTCAGCACACGGCGATCCTCGTCACACCGCCACCGCTTCATTTCTCCCATGCTTCACCGACCCAGGAGGGAGACAGCCGCAGTTTCTGAGGCAAAATCCGCGCCATCGTCGAAATTATCTAGGCGTCATATTTTAGCCCTGAAAGGTAAACTCCGGCGATTTTCATTGTCCACTGACCTGAATCAAATTTTCATTATATCCTCTCCTCGGTACTACAATAATTTATGCCAAGCCAGGCGGTTGCGGTTCACTTAGTTTTCCTGAAAATGTATTTCAAAAATCTTTAGCGGATTCCCCCGCGAGTCACCCTATGTTTTTGACGTCATTACCTGCAACAATACCTACGAGAGCAGGCGGGTCTTCTCAAACAAAACTGCGATTCTTCAGCGCTCAAATCTTCGCAGTAAAGTTCAGAAGACCTCAATACATCATTGGATGACATCGCCAATTTCATTTTTCTGGCACCATCTCCATATTTCTGATGCCACGGAGGTTGTGACGTTGCCGCATACGCTGCACGAAGCGTCTGACCCTTTCGGTTTCCCTTTTCTTGGCTAGGTTGGCGAGAGCGCGAGCCCAGCTGCCGTCAGCAAAAAGCATCCGCAAAAGCCGTGCCCGGAAAACACCTGACTTCTCCCACTGGAAGTGACGCCAGCGCCAACCCACGCCGCAGCGGCAGTCGGCAGACTCGGCACGCGCCACGCTCCGCTGGAGCACGGCAGGGGTAGACTGCACGCGCGCGCGGCGCGCAGTCGTCAAGACTGGCCGTGGCTGGAGCACGGCAGGTCTGGACGCGCGCGCTCGCTCTCTCTTTTACGGCCTGAGCAGCTGCCACGACTACAATGGATCTGTTTCTATACAGGACGACGGCGCGTTCCGCGCGAGGGCGTCGCGAGCCAACCCCCCAAAGCGCGTTGCTCTGCATGCGCTTCGTATAGTAAACCAGCTGTTTGCGGCCACTTTACCGTGCTAATTATTTTTTCCGCGTGTAGAAAGTGGTGGAAGCAGTACAGGTGCGTTTGGGGACAGTCTGGCTTTCTAGGTACTCATGCACTCGGCAAAAGAAGAGGCACACTCAGTGCTACTAGCAACAAGAATGGGCTGGTTGGTTGGTCAAACTTGACCATCTTATATTTGATGGAGGCGAAAATGCTTGGGGCTTGTGCGCTTGGATTTAGGTGCACCCTAAAGATTACCAGGGGGTCGAAATTCCCGGAGCCTTCCACCACGCGTCCTTCATAAACATAACGCAGTTTTCGGATGATAGACAGCATGCTGATGCAGATGTCCCGAAGTGCGTCCTTCTGCTTAGTTTCTACAATGAGACGGATTTGCTCAGCCTTGTGGCGAACCGCTCAATTGTGTGATTGTCAAAAATGTTTCCCGGAACCATGATATGAGATTGTGACGTTCTTCGAGAAGGCAGTGAAATATCTTTACCGAAAGAAAATCCTCGAGACTCTGCAATTTACTGTTCAGTCATATCTTGATGATTCGCCGCTTCTGGACTGTCCGGAAGGTGTGGACAAGAGTCACGCCAGAGTGTCGGCGCACATCATCTCTGAAAAGTTTCTCCGGATTCTTCTTGTGAACTACACAATAAAGTTAACAGATCAGAATGACAAGCCTTCTGGCTATATCCACAAGCCCACGTGGAAACATTTCCGGCTGTGAACGATGTGACTACTTTAAACTAGCTGTAAGCATCACGACAGTGTTTTACCAGCAGTGCTTTTTTTTCTTTTTCAGTTCTTCTTGTGCATTATATTATATTAGTACCAAGGACAACATTCTGTATGATGCTGAACGGTTTCTGTGAAAGTTCTTTATTTTTCTTCGCCTGCGGCATACGTTATTGCATAAAAAGATTTTTCTCATCTCTTTACTTGCACGCTGAAGACCGCGTCTGGACACGTGAGAGCTTGGGAATTGATATGCATGCAGGGACTCAGCGTGGTGTGGTGCGAGTTTATGATTATTATTATTATTATTATTATTATTATTATTATTATTTTTATTATTATGTTCCTTCTGCTGTGATTGCGACTCACGGCTACTTGTGGGGAGTGTGACTTTCCCCTTTTCGAGGTATTTATTTTAATAATAAAGCAAGAATTGCGACAGCTTGAATAAAAATGACCATATTTTATCATTTTCAAGTACATTAATGGTTGGCATATGTGCATTTGACGTAAAAGTTTTGGAAACCAATTTCTTTCAAAAAAGAATGTTTCGTGTCATTTGTTCTGACGGTCGGTTACGAATCATGCGGCCGAGCCTTCTGAGCGCGACGCGCATCGGTAAGTGCTCTCACGAGCAGCAGAAGTGGGCGAATCAGTGGCTTGTGCCTCTCCCTCGGAAAAGCGGAAAGCACCAGAGTTGTCATATACATGCTTGCTACCGTATTCTCATCGCATTGGTACCATGCATAGCATATAGAGCAGCTTCAGAAAGTGACACGGGAAGTCTGAGGCCGCGCATTCCCAGCGCGCGCTAGCCTCCGCAACGGCCGGGAGGTGGTTTAGAGCGGGTTGGCTCGGAGCGCCCCCGCCAAGTTGCGGCGATAGGTAGCAATAGCCCCCCGTGCGCAGGCCGTAAAAGACAGAGCGAGCGCGCGCGTCCAGACCGGCCGTGGCTGGAGCCATAGAGTTTCCTACTAAAACACTAGAGGGAAAACTGGCGCTGCGATCGTGAAGATCCCATGGGAATGATGGGTATGACATGGATTTGTCTAGTCTTCTTGCCTGCGGCTTCAAACGTTCTGGTGGATTTTTTTATTTCTGTTTTTTAGTGTTGGTGACGCGAGTGACATTACTACACTTTTTCATTACGTGACGAAGGCAGCGGCTGTAGTGCACGCTTTACTGCTAGAGATCATGAGACTGTCGCATGTACTAAAGTCGTTTGCGATGATGAGGTGCCGTGCAATCTGTTTCGCTGTTGTGTTTGTTGATGAATGGGTACACATATTATTTGCAGTGGTATTTTACCCAACTTAAGAACTCCTTGCGCTGCGTCTCGCGAACCTTAGTCGACGTGATTTTGCTGCTCTTCTTTTTTTTTCTTTTGTATCAAGTGCGAAAGAATCTGTAAGCATAGGGTCGCTTTCACGGCTGACATACATCCCTTGTGACAAGGCTGTCCGTATATCCGGTACAATATCATTTCAATTCCACTGTCTGATTAATTCAACGCTGACGGAATGCGCCAAGCAGACGAACAGTTATCGTGGGTAGCAGACACCCAGTGGGCGATAGGCAGACGCGCCTGCGGTCGACGCTCAGAAAGTTAGCTCAAATGGAAGCTCAGGCGCAGTTTCCGACGGAATTTAACGGCATAGCTGTTTATCGAACATCACTTTATTGTTTTTTTTTCACAAAACCAACCACCAAGCGATGGGCGATATTGCGTTCCTGCTACGGCCTTGCGCAGGGGCTTGACCCATGCATATAGCTTGTGAAAATACAGTGGAGCACTTGCCCTGCACTAAAGGAAGCGAGCGAAAGCCCGTTTGTTATATTTAGAAGACACATCTACACTTTACACACTTGACAATGTCAGCACGTCACTTACAAGAGCAAAAATCTTTATTTTAAGTTCAAACTCAAATATATCTGGAAGTTACACCCGTATGGACGCTGCTAAATCTGGGTGCAAGCAGAGGAGGCAACATTTGCGTATCGCACAATATTGCTAAATTTCTGAGCATTCAGTATTTTTCTAACCGCGAAAAAGCAACTGGTAACTACGCACGCACATAGTTATTCCAAAGTCTTCCGTTTTAGTGCAGTATTTTGTCGTAAACGACCTATTTTTTGAAGCTGCAAAGCCATATGAAGCCAGCAGAACGAAGTCTAGGCAAATCCATGTCATACCCATCATTTCCATGCTGGCTCAACCGCCTTTTTTGAAACTCCCATAGACACTAGCGCCAGTTTTCCCTCTAGTATTTTAGTAGGAAACTCTATGGCTGGAGCTACCTGCAGCGGCGTACGGCCGCGTCGCCGCGTTTCTTCGCTGGGTGGACGAAAGCGCGCGCACAGCTGCGTGGCGTCGCCGTCGCAACGCTCGGCGCGCGAGCGCGCTAGCTAGCCCATCGTTCCTCGCCGCCATGCGTGCCCAGTTCAATCTTGAAAACGCCCACTGGGGACATGACGACGTCGAGATGTACGTGCATCGATCTCGCAATCACCAATGGCCCCATACACTGCGCGAGATGTATGTCTCCACCTACCACTCAGATCACAAGTCCATGGTGCTGTCTATGTACCCCGGCCCAAATGCGCCGTCACCGGAACGATAACAGGGGGACGACACCCAGTGATGACGCCGCCCACAGTGCCGCGGCGGTCGCACTACTTTGATATGCCCGAGACCTGCCTTGGGCATATTCGCATATACTGCCTGGACGACGAAATAGAAGAGGACATTCGAAGTGTCGACACCACTTCGATAACATCAAATCATGTAACTAAACGACAACTTAGCCAAAAGAAACGCTTTCTCGTTCTCATCTCATAAGAATATGCTTAGGGATTATCCAAGTTTTTTATTATTAATGGTGAGTTTCTGAGCAAATTGGAATGACCCTGTCTGCGTCAGGGCTGTCAATACTATTGGAAAACAACGATATCAGATAATGGTGGAAAAAGCGCCGGAGTTGTCCTTTAACGAGACGGCAGTGTTTGAAGACGTTGTTGGGATCAACGATCTTGTCGGCACAGGGGTTGCCATTTGGGTGATGAGTAAACTAATGTGCCTAAACTGAAGAAGGACACGACTCCGGTTTCTGACCTGTTTCTTACGAACGGTGGGCTTGCAGCAGGTCACGCCTTCCACCACGCGTACCGCTGGTCGCGCTCTGTACTGGTGAAATGTTCGGAATCTTAAATGCTTCACACGACGTCATATTGGGATGGAACTTTCTGCACATCGTGCGATTGCCGACCGTGCTCGCGCACAGCTCGCTCTCACCGCATTCAGTACATCAACTGTAGATCACTCTCGCAAGCCTGCTATCGTCGATGCCGATGTCTTCATCCCTGTCTTCTCTGTCACCTTACTGTCCGTGTCTTGCGATTCTGTCCCCGATATCACTGTTCTTTTCACGTCGCCAGTGGAATGTGCGCGTCGCCAATATCTTCTGCTCCTGTTCGCCTTCGTCACGCTTGATGATGGTTCCATTGCGCTTACGCTTGCAACCCGTTTCCCGGCCATTCAACTCCGCTACGTGGCGAATGTATTGGATATCTCGACACTTACAATGCCATTTTGACATCGTGAAGTAGCTGCCGATACGACATCACTACCTATAGATGCCGTTTCTGTCGACGCCATCACCTCAACTGCAAAATGTTTTGCAGCGCAGCATCGATGACTCACTCAAGCAAGAACAGCGCGCAGTTATTTCAATTGGAGCGAGATCGGAGATCGGAGTCCGCGGACGCTGGCGGTTCCGTTCGTTTTTAACTGCATTGGCTGTGGTCATGCCTGGCTGGTAAGCAGCGCGGCGCCGCCACGCTTTTCGACGACAGCACATTTTGTGTAAACGTCACGCATTTCCGCTCGTGAAGAAATTCTTCCTTGAGAAATGTCTTAGTCATTTGAAAACAAAAAACATTTCGTTTTGTGCTATATTGCATAAGAGCAGACAAAATGCTGCTGGTCAATGTTTTTGGATTATAACTGCTTTCCCATCGGCTGCTCTCACCCTCACGTTCACGCATATTTTGTGGGTCACCCTGTCATAAAACAGTACCGACTCAAACAAAGAAGGGTGACCAGTTACAAACACCTGCATTGCGCTCAGTCGCGCCAAATGCGCAGCGCGCACAACGACTAGCCGAGCCCCCACATCTTGACGTTGCAGCGAGCGAACGCGGTGGGGTCCGAACAAAAATCTCCGATCGCGCTTCTGGTTGAGGGTTTCCATCCCTCAGCGACCGTTTTTGGAGCGCGCGTCTGCAGCTGTTCATCGTATTGATGCTGGTCACAATGCTCCACTATACACCAACACCTCGACCGAATGTTACTAGCCGAAAGCCACGTGATTAGTGATCACGTGGATGACATGCTGAAACACGGTGCGATTCGGAATGTCCCAGCCTCTGGGCTTCTCTAGTTGTGCTGGTGCGGAAGAAAGACGGTTTGATCAGATTCTGCATTGATTAATACCGACTCGCGAGGTCACACACAAGGATGTGTGCCCTTTACCACGAATAGATGCGCTGGATAGCCTTCAAGGGGCCTAGTTTTTCTCCTCGATGGATTTAAGCTCTGGATACTGGAAAGTCACGATGGCTGAAAACGGTATTTAGCGCACCTGACGGGCTATATGAATTCAACGTGATGTCATTCGGACTCTGCAACGCGTCAGCGACGTTCGAACGGATGATAGACGCTATTCTAAGACATGGTTTTTTTTTCGCCGATTTAGAGTCTCATCTTGTCAGGCTTGAGCAGGTTCCCGAGTGCCTCACTGCTGCCGGGTTGCAGCTAAATTTGAAAAAAAAAGTCGCTTTGGCGCCCATCAGCTTACTATCCTAGGCCATGTCATGTCAAGGGATGGGATTTTACCAGATCCTTCAAAACTTAGCGCTGTCGTCCAGTGCCCCAAGCCCGCTACTATCAAAGAGCTCCCCCCGTAGCTTCATCGGCCTACACTCCTGCTTCCGGCGTTTCACCCGTAATTTTGCCTCCATTATTTCTCTGTAAACTCAGCTCCCCTCGGGCAGCGCTGACCTCTCCGATTGGAATCACGAATGTAACGAATGTACGTTCGTCTACTATATAAGCGTACCTTCACAGAGAGGGAAATGAGAACAACAAGGGTAGCAACCACGGAAAGAAAACAATAACAAGCAGAAAAAACGAGGAGAGGAGAGGGGACAGTACGGGAACGAAGCGTCCGCACGTGCCCCTTTCCACGAAGAAGCACGCCGCCGCTCGTTTACTACCTCAACTGGGCCGCCTCAAACAAACCTCGACTATATATACTAACAGGGCGACAGTTGTCAGCGGCCTCAGTCGGCATGGGCCAGCCCCAGCCCCATCGCGAATGGACAACCCCATGTTCAACTAGAGCGTTCCACTCAACATTCTTCTTTCTTGCCTCATTGTTGTGCTGCTTGAGCTTTGCTGAATATGACGTGTCTCGATGATCGAAGGTCGATCGCTGTCGCCGCACGGGACGTTGTTGATAACGCCTGGGAATTTTTCTTTTCGCACCTTTTCCTATATCTTAACAAATGAGTGTCCTAGTTTTCTGGCTGGAGCATGCGCTACCGGTACACTGCAGGGACGTATTATACGTGGCAAATGTTCCCTGGCCCCAAGCACATACGGTATCGGAGCATGACTCTTGGGAAGCGCGCTGCCAGTGCGTGCAGGACGCGCGAGTAGATTTTTCGCGGAGCGCACAGGGGACACCGCTTTCAGAGATATCCCAATAGACATGCTGCAAGTTGGCAGGGACGTGTTCTGGTTTGTTGCAATTTCTAGTGGATCGGCTCAGAATCGACGCGACTCTTGTGGGAGGTAGGCTGTACAGAAATAAAACGCAAATAGCTACTTGTGTGGCTGCTCTTTCTATACATGCTAAACGATAGGTTTTTCCTTTACGCGTGACGAGTACGTCAAGGAAAGGAAACTTGCCGCGCTGCTCCTCCTCCACCGTACTCTTGATTGCTTCATTAATGCCGCTTAGACTCATCAAAACCTCTTGTTGGGCAAGTTGGTACATTCTTGAAACCTAAAGGCACCGGCGCAACCAGACGAAACAAGATAGACACGGACACACAAGCGCGGACTAACAAGCGACTTTATTTACAATAACTGACGTGCTTTATACCCTAGTAGCACGCATTGTTGCCACAACGTTACAGCAATGTTACCTTCCAACACTGCCTCAACGTGGCTAATGTCCGTTTTTGGCCGCTTTCCCGCAACATTCAAAGACAGCATTGCCGCAACATTGATGAAACAATTTTGCAATGTTGCTTGAAAGTTGCTACAACATTCAGACAACTTTTATCTTAACCGCAACGTGCAGCAATGTTGATGCAACGTTTTCCCAATGCTGCTTGGAAGGTTCAACAACATTTCGTAATCTTTCGAACAACTGAAGAGCAACATACAGCAACGTTGATGCCACATGCCTGAAATGCTGCTTCAAAGTTTCAACAACATAATGGCAACCTTAAAGTAACTCAATTTCTACATGAAGCAATATTTTCGCCGTGCTGCTTAGACATTAGTGCAACACTCAGGCAACCTCTGAGTATCCTAGCTGCAACATACAGCATTATTGTAATAATGTTGCAATGCTACTGCGATGTTTCAATATAGGAAACCATAGTAATTTGCAACATATATATGTCAAGGCATTTTGGTGTTCACGGCTCCTTTTTGCATGTCGCTTGCCCCTGCAGCACCACTAGTACTGCGCCAGAACCAACGCGTCAGTGGGATAAGTTGTGAAAGTACATATATCTAACACGAAGTAAGTATCGAAAAAATGTATTTTGAAGATGCGCTGTGTACGTGTACTACGCGCGCGCTTTCATTACAGGCAGCAGCTGTGCAGCGATGGCATAATTATTTTAGGCAAGCAACGGCGAAATCTTTTAAATTTATTTGTGCATGCCACAGAAATAAGACCGGCTTTGCAGGAAGTAACGTAGTTGCGGCGGATATGAAGCAGCCGTGTGGCCAAACATATGGGCCAACGTCTGTCAACATTTGACAATGTTGTCACAACATAAAAATGCAATGTTACCACAACATCGCTGGTGCAACATTGTTAAAATGTTGGTGAAAGTTGAGCAACATCTGACAACATTGACACAATGTTGCTAAATGTTGCACAACATTCAACAACATTTGCAACATTGCGGCAACATTGCGACAACAATTCGTTGCTACTAGGGATAAGTGCCTCAGCGAAGCATGTGAAATTGAGAAGAAATTAAAAAACGGGCGAGAGAAACATGCCAACAACAAAAGCGCAAATACAGCCAGGTATGCACAAAAAAACAGTCCATTATATTGCTTAGTAATGTGACCCCCCGACAGACGCATCAGGAAGAATAAACCCCGCATCAAAAGAGCGAGAGAAGGGGTGCTAATGCACTTGCTGCAAAGTTTTCTGATATGGTAGGCTCCCAGACTTAAACGCGCAATTTTGTCACTACTCTTGCCTAGAATCGTTGTCTCTGTCAACCGGGCCACAAAATCAGTACACTTAACTACATGCGCAACTAAATGAGCGTACTTGTCATGTAGTTTCACTAGATTTGGATCGTGTTCCCCCAATCGGTCATTGACGCAGCGGCCTGTTTCGCCGATGTAGAACATCCCACATGGCGTGGGGAGGCAATACACCACTCTTGTGGAACATTTTACTAACGCGTTTGATGCTTCTTCTGGCATCCACGTTTGTTTGCATTGCAAATACGTAGACACAATTTCCCAGCTTGTTTGGAGCAGAGAAATGAATAGGCACGCCATGCCTGTTCGCCATCTTCTTCAAATTGTGGAAAAGCTTATGGATGTAGGGTACAACCTCAGGCCTAGGGGCCTTCCCGTGAACCTCGGCCGTAGTGCTTCCCGTTCCACGCTTGAACTTTTGAAGGAGTGATTCAGAAACGGCAGTCAAGAACGAGAGGGGGAACCCTGCGCCAAAACGACGGCTTACCTGATTATAAAAACTAGACTTAACTTGATACGGACATAATTTTTGGAGAGCTGATTCCATGCACATCAATGATGCAATTCCTCGCTTAATTGTCTTGGTATGTGCTGAGCCAAACGGTAGCAACTCCTTCTTGGCCCGTGGGTAGTAACCCAAAGAGACGTGCGGATCAGACAACTTGATTTTGAGGTTTAAAAACTGTAAAATGCGAGAGTGGGGAAGTTCAAGGGTAATACGAAACCGAAGTCGGTGTTTAGAAAAAACAGATAAAACTTCACCTACTGTAGAGGGGTAGGTAAAGGCGGGAGGCTTTTTTTTAAAGCACTAAAAGTCGTCAGAATATCTAAAAACTTTTAAAACAGGCCTCCCATTAAAAACCTGCGCAAGCATGTCACCTACCTTCGCCAGAAAGATATCGCAAAGGATAGGCGCTACGCACGAATCTATGCAGATGCTCATTTAGTTGCGGGCGTGTTCAGATAAGGACAGACCAAGAGGGGTCCAGTCTATTTTTTGTTTTCAGCGAAATTTTATATGAGGTGGGCAAATGTATCCTTAGAACGGAATCAAGCTTCGTTTTGGTATATATAGCGCGAATTTCTCTTTAAAAAATTCATATTTCACTAGAGGTGCAAAAGAGCACTTTTGCATGATACAGATGTTGCAAGTTTCATCGTTTGATTTATTTATGGGGTTTAACGTCCCGAAAGCAGCTCTGACTATGAGAGACGCCGTAGTGGAGCCCTCCTGAAATTTCGACCACCTGGGTTTCTTTAACATGCACTGACATCGCACAGCACACGGGCCTCAACATTTCGCCTCCATCAAAATGCAGCCGCCGCCGCGGCCGGGATTCGATCCCGCGATCCTCGGATCAGCAGCCGAGTACCATAGCCACTTGACCACCGTGGCGGGGCTGTTGCAAGTTTCACAGCCTATAATTTTAAAACTCGGGTATTTTACACGCCGCGATTTTTCGCACTTATATTACGCAAGTTGTACTTCTGGGCCACTAAAACTCAGATTTATGTCGTTTATGCTGCATTTTTCAAAACCCCCAAACTGATTTTGGAGTAACTGCCTCTGGCTGGCCCCAATTTCTGAGGTTTTTTGCGCAGGTTTAACTAATGCAGTTATGTTGAACCTATTTCTGTCGTGTCTTTGGAAGGTGTTCTGCATGGTAAGATAAAAAATGCGTGATTAAACAAAAATTAGTTTCGTTAAAAAATCCCGAAAGTGCCGAAACTGCAGAAGTAGCGAAAATTGAGAGATTTCAAAGACTATTAAAAAATAGTCACCCCCTGTTTTCATGAAAAAAATTTCAGAATGCGGAAAAATGTCTCATAGAATTTCTGCCGCAAAAATATTTTGCATTATGTTGTTCTAAATCAGAAAATTCAGCCTGTTTCCTGAATTATGTATGGCTACCTAGCAATGTGCTGCGTTAAAACAATAAAATAAACATTTTAGATACACAGATTTTTTTTACCTGACTGCGTTTGATGTTATCAAGATTGGGGAATCATAGTGTGTATTCGTTATTACCTTGAGTCGTGAGATATTGTGTATTCAATTAACAGGACTCTTGTATCATGCCCTTGCGTTGATATAGCGGGGTCGCGATAGTGCGTATGCCGCAGTATCTTCTTTTTATTTTTAACTACTGGGATTAACGCAATGTATTTCCTACATGAATATTTATTTACACGTGTAGCATACTGCCTGCAGTGCTTTGTCCATTCATAAACTGTGGGCGAGCCCAGCGATAATGTTGATGATGCCACTTCAGTGGATGAACCGGTTAGTAGCCGAGATGAGGGCTCACGAAGTGGGTCCTCGATATTTTCTTTTCGTTTTACTGCAATCTTGATATCAATCTTATAAGTCTCCATATATAAAAGATCATAACGTAAGCGAGGTGAAAACCTTGTTAATAAGCCGAAAAACGTCGTAACTTTAAAACTGAGTAGCATAGGGAACAAAGCTTTCTATCTGTTAGCCATTTTACTTCACAGAGGCTTCACGTTGATTTGAAGCCTTTATACGTCCACCTTTTTTTTCATATTAAAGGACAAATTAGAAAAAAGGAGGGCATGAAGAGGAAACTTCACTCCTATTTTTTATTTAGGAGCTGTTGCTCTAAAGCAACATGTGGACCACCTCTTGATGAACATCCTACAGAAAGTACCATTCTATGCTTTAATAAGAATAAAGGCATTTGTAGTTGACAGGGTTACTACGCGCTGTTAAATCACCATGACACGACAAGGCCAATGTGGGTTACTTGACCTGATATTGTTTATCAAGAAATGAACATCGGAGTGATTAGACTAATCGTAAGGACGTACAGGCTATCTGAGCATTAGTGCAATATGCGACTATTTAAAATCTGTCATAAGGCTGATATAGCTTGATTGACTTTATGAGCTGAGTGCACCAAAACGCGTCAAGGGGGGGGGGGTGTATTTGTGCGGAAACCACGAAACTGCAAAAACGAGAACTGTAAAGGTCGTCAGCAAAAGACGGAAATGACGGTAGTCCGAGATGGTCGAGTATGCGCCGGAGAAGGCGCACAGCCACGTGGCGAACATGCGGGGCAGGAGGCGACCACTGTTGGAATTCATTGTACAGCTGGGAACAGGCTAGCTGGTAACTGGGAATCGGTTTGGCAGCGCCAGGGAAACGTGTAGTTAAGACAGCCGGTCGAGGAATGTCTGTAGTCACCAGCTGGTTAGGCTGGGGTTTGGCACCATTGCACCCCATGGACCGTCTTTGTTAAAAGCACATGTGAGCAAGGGGCCGAGTGGAGGCCAAGTTTATTGTTCAAGGGGTGTCTTTTTGTTGTCAATGTGGACGGTTGTGCCTCTGGGATTCCATGTTCTTGTCGGTAGGCTAGTTACAATGCGGGGTCTGTTTGTTTGATGCCTGTATGCTGGTAGGGGTTTGGCACCATCTTAGACATGCGGGGCTCTGTTTGTATGAAAGATTGTGATTGGCTGTCAGGGTTTCAGGGACGGAGCAAGCAGTGTTTATAAGGTGAGCCCTCGTCCCTCTCAGGGGTGGTCGGAAGCTAGTTTTAAGACTGAAGGTTGTTGGGGACGGAGGGGATAGTGCTAGAGAAGACATCTAGTACGAGACCGGCTGGTGATTCTGGTCGCAGGAGCCTTGCTATGGACTGGTCGGCTCTGCCGCATTGAAGCGACAGTCACAGCAAAGTCATGCCAACCGAGGCCGCTGTCTGTAAATTGTATATATTGTCTTGTATATAAAGTCGAGTTGTGTTTGTTTGAGGAAAAGGCTCGTCTCCATCCTTCAAGTAGAGACAACACAACCAACGACGGACAGGCAGTAGGGAAGGCTTCCACCCATCCTTCTTCACAGCAGCAACGTAATCTGGGGGAGCTCGGCTCCACGAGGAAGTGAAGTAGTGCAAGGAAGGAGAAAGTGTGAATGGAGATCAAGTTCACCACATCAGATCACCTTCTACCTTCTTTCCATAATTACTAGAAGTCTTACCTCAAGTTACTTAAGGATCTGATTGGCGTTATGTACAACCAGTAATAATTACCTGAGCAAGCAAGTCTCGCCAACTGTTCCTTCCGAGCTTCTTCCACTCTGTGTTTGCGCACCGCGCTACATACAAAGAATGTTCTTGGTCAGATTTTATGTTCTTCCACATGTGGGTTGAAAGAATTCCTTGAACCAGCTTGACACACTCCCGTTCACCTTTCTTCTGTCTGCCTATCCGCCTAGCGAACTATCCGCCTAGCGAACACTCCATTGAAGCAGCAAAATTTTCCACAGTCTGCACTGAAGCAAATCACGCACGCTAGTCACTCACGCGCTGTCTGCTTACGGCCTCTGGTTTGCAGCTTGCAGACGACGAGCTGCTTGGGCGTATGTCAGCGCTTGCAATGCCGCCTTATCGCGCGCTGTCGCCTTGTAGCTGGCACGCTGGAAAACTGTGGGTGGCTGCTCCAACTCAAGTGTTAAGAGAAAATGCATGTGTAGGCTTCCGCGGAATGAGGAAAGGAAAATCAAGTGAGCTGCGGCTGTCCATAGTCACAACGACTCGTGGCCTTTGAATACCACATACCGACGCCCGAGTACGGAAATATAATTTCTTTAGAGGTACGTAAATTATGCATTGATGCCATTATACAAGGTAAAAGCTTGATAAAGAACAAAAAATCCACGCATATCCACGGAGTGAATGATGATGAGTGGGCGAAGCTCCGGATGTTCATCGGTAAAAACCGTGAATCTTCCGTGAATCTTGCCCAGTACATCATCAAAGACGTGACAAACACTGTGTGTCGCCATCTAGCGCTCTCTTATCACACTAGAGGACGCAGCGAGCGCCTCCGCGCCATCTATTGATCAATTCACGTACTAGCTAAGCAGCACCGCAGCGCTCGGACGGACAGGACAGACAGACCGACAGACAGACAGACGTACAGAGAGACAGACAGACGGACGGACGGATGGAAGTACGGACAGACAGACAGACAGACTCCCATGCTACGCGTTCCCATACATCTGAATGAAGCCGCGGCGCCATCACGCCATCTAGTGAGCACTTTATAAAACTACAGGCGGCCGCATACTACATCGGAGGAAGGACAGAGCCACGCCCTAAGGAGCTTCGCCCCTAAAACTTCGCCAAGCGCTTCGGTATTTGCGCAAGTGATGGACAGTCGTGGCCACCTGCTCCGTAGAACAGCGCAACGCGCTCTGTCTACCCGATGACATCCAGTATCGCGCGCTTGCGCTTGCTCTAGGCGGTCATGCATCCTGCGTTAATTGCAGCATCACCGGTTCAGAGTCTGTCATTTTCTCTCTAGCATGTGTCAGAGCGTGAAAAGGCTCAACAGAAAGCCCTTGCAGCAACGAGCGAAATGCACGTGGTGGTGGCATTTTTCGCATTATATGATCACAAGGTTAGAATTTTCATAATGTGTACAATGTTCGACGTAGCCTTCACACATTCTTCGAGACGGGGCTTTGATTATTAGAAGGCATGACTTGAATATATCGTCTTTTTTCATTTCATTATCATAACGCAGCGCATTGTTAGGTAGCCGTACGTAGGCCCGGAAACAGGCTGAAATTTCTCATTTAGAACAAAATAATGCAACATATTTTTAGTGGCAGAAATTTTATGAGACATTTTCCGCGTTCCGGAATTTTTTCATGAAAATTGGAGGTCATTACTTTTTTAAAATCTTGTTTCAAGCCTCTCAATTTTCGCTGCTTCTACAGTTTCGGCACTATTGGGATTACTTAACGGAAAAATTTTTTTTGTTTAATCACGCATTTTCTTATCTTAATATGCAGAACACCTTCCAAAGACAAGACAGAAATGTATTCTAGCATCACTGCTTTAGTTAAACCTGCAAAAAAAAAAAAACTCCAAAATTGGGGCCGGCCAGAGGCAGTTACTCCAAAATCTAAGTTTGGAGATTTTCGAAAATGTGCACCATAAACGACATAAATCCAAGTTTTAGTGGCCCAAAAGTACAACTTGCGTATTACAAGTGTGGGATATCCCGGCGTGTAAAATCTGCTAGTTTTAGAATTATAGGCCTTCAAATTTGCAACATCTGTAACATGCGAAAGTGCTCTTTTGCACCTGTAGTGAAATATGAATTTTTTTTTCGAGAAATTAGCGCCATATTTCCCAAAGCGGAAGCTTGATTCCTTTCTAAGGATACATTTTCCCCGCCTCATATAAAAATTTCGCTGAAAACAAGAAATAGTCAGGACCCGTCTTGGTCTCTCCTCATTTGAACGCACCCTTACGCATGTCGTCAAGTGTACTGATTGTGTGGCCCGGTTGAAAGAGACGACGATTCTAGGCAAGAGCAGTGACAAAATTGCGCGTCTAAGTCTGGAAGCCTACCATATCAGAAAACTTGGCAGCAAGTGCATTAGCACCCCTTCTCACGCTCTTTCTGATGCGGAATTTAATCTTCTTCATGCGTCAACCGGGGGATCACATTTTATGCAATACAGTTGACAGTGTCTTTGTGCTTACCTGCCTGTGTTTGCGCTTTTGTTGTTGGCATGTTTCCCTCCCTTCATTTCCCATGCTTCACTGAGGCACTTATAAAGCACGCCAGTTTTTCCAAATGGAAGTCAGTTGTTAGTCCGCGCTTGTGTGCCCGTGTCTCTCTCCTTGTGTCGTCCGGTTGTGCTGGTGTATTTAGGTTTCATGCCACTTAGCGTGTTGTGGACGCAGTCA
Source organism: Hyalomma asiaticum (assembly GCA_013339685.2). Lineage (NCBI taxonomy): Eukaryota > Metazoa > Arthropoda > Arachnida > Ixodida > Ixodidae > Hyalomma > Hyalomma asiaticum. The sequence continues at coordinate 81,027,342 of CM023481.1, read as the reverse complement.
ATGCACTGTTAATCGAACATGAAATTCCATCGTCATTTTCGTCCATACTTCAAATGTCGTGCATTTGATAGAAGTGCCTGCGCAAATATTTCATGATGGTAACCATATTTGTCGCAGACTGGACAGATTTGAGGCGGCATAAAGAGCTCCGCTCTTAAAAAACGCCAGGTTTTCTTGACGTTTCCGCGCCCAATACGGGCGCCTTGTTCACAATTAACGAATTCATGATGGTCTTTAATCTTCCACACTGTGGGCGTTCGCAAAACGTTTTCTTGGGCTAGTTGGTTCATGACTTCTTTAAAAATTGTAGCGCAAAGGAACACACGGACAGACAAATTGTAGCGCCCGTCCTGTGCTCTTTGTCTGTCCGTGTGTTCCTTTGCGCTACAATTTTTAAAGATGTGGGCGTTCGTTTATTGCAACCGATCACTTCTTGGCGATATTTCTATTGGAGAATAGCGGTAGTTGTGCAAAATGCCGGCAGCAGCCTCCGTCGGCATGTGAAGAACAGGTTACATCTGAAATGTAATTATTCCATCCAAATTACTACTACATCTTAAAAGTAAATATTCCATTCTCAGACCGAACTCTCGACAGCTGGGAAACTCAGTTACCGTAGGTACTAATGCAAGCAGTCAACAAGCAATAGAAGGCGATGTTGCTATATAATGTAAACGCTTTGTAGACGTTTCAATGACAAGCGTGGCAAACGTAGCCTAAAAGATGCAATTATATGCAATCCACACGCGCACAGCGTGGAGGCGGCGTGCCTGCCACGCATTTGCACGTTCGCAGAGAGTCCCGCGCCATCGAGAAAAAAAAGGGGCAGCGTTATTGCCAAGTTAGCCTTAAAGAAAATATCGCATAAACCGCGAATGGCATTGAGTAGGGCGCAACTGCGCAACCTGTGCATTTTTCAAGTCAGTTAGTTATTTAGCTAAGTAGCGTTTATTGGCGCAAAAGCGACTTAGGCTATGCTGCGCCAGCCTTCATTTGTGCACATGTAGTTGTGGATTTAACGGGTGCGCCGTATTCGAAGTCGACATAAAATAAATTCCATGAAGCGTTCTTGGTGATTACGTGTGTTCCACCCCCCAAGCAGGGGCTTAATAACTTTACTGTCATTTTATTGTTCTTGACTGCCTTCCACTCTTGCTGCTAACTAATGCTTAAAGCTTCGCGAATTGCTTGGACGCTCTCCCTCACCGGTATTTCTACTTTTGAAATGCTCAGATGTTCCGCTATTGCTGCATGTTGATCTGCTCGTTCATTTCCAGCGCTTCCAAGAAGGCTCGGGACCCAACAGAAACGGAGAGTGTGTCCTTTGTTAAGTTGTACGAGTGTATTTAGTAAGTTTCCTGTGGTTGATTTCGCACTGCGTTTGTGTGTTAAAGGCGTTCTGAGCGCGCAGAGAATCACTATAAATTACTCTTTTTTGTGCTTGGCGCTACTATTTTCTACTGCGATCAGCAATTCATAACACTCAGCTGTGAAAGCTGAGACAAACTCTGGTACTCTGTTCCTATATTTCTTGCACCACACTACTTCCGATAAAATTTTTTCTTTAAGCCGTCGGTGTAAAATTCTGTGTAAGACTTGTATGTTTCTTGTGTTGCACGGAATTTCTGTAAAATCTGCACCACTGGTGTATGTTGTTTTTTTAGGTGTGTCAGTGAATATTAAGAAATTTTGATATATTCCAAGGGGCCAATCTAGTTGGTGCGGCCATAACAGAAGCTGCTTCAGTGGGTGCATTGTAGTACTTGTGACTTTCTTGCTAGAACCTTAGTGTGAGTGGTCTCATAGCATTTGACTTGTTTGTGTATACTCGCGGACAACTTTCTGTGACAATGCAGCCAAGGCTACAGAAACGAACCACGCCGTTTCGATAATTTCTTTGCGCAACTGAAGCAGTTGCGCCAAAAAATAGTTTGTTGCATGTAACCTAAACACTTTAAAAATGTTTAGTTCTTATTTTTCGGCCTCAAATTCATAATTCCACAACATTTCTAGTGGTACTATGAGAAACAGTGTTCTTTCTTGGTTGCGGCGTTCTCCACTGGTATCGCATTGGTTCTCTCCAGAGAAAAAAACATGGCCTCGTCGTCGACGGCGCCTTTTTCCTCCAGTACCTTGCCAATTCACTCGCTGCATAGGATCTTCAAGAATCTTCCAAACCAAAAGCTGTCAGAACAAACGAAGCAAGTCGTCTGCAGCGTGTGCGCCCATGTGAGACTGACGCAACCTCCGTCGCTTCCGCGTTTTGTTCGGTTTGCCAGATGACCGGCGAGCGCCCTGTTGCACGGCTGAAGGCGGAGGTTCTCAGGGGTAAGTCCCCGCAGCGTGAAATGCTTCGTTTCGCCGCTGGACCACCACCTAAAGTAACCGGAAAAGTGCAGCGGTACGATAGCTTTACTGTGTCTGCTGTTCGACGGAAAGTACATCAGCACTTAATTCGCAACGAGGCGCCAACTGCAGGAAAGATCATCAGCAATTTAACCAGCGACCCTGACATGGCGCTGCCGAAGCAGCCGAGTGTGAGAACAATGCGCATGCTTCTCAATGACATTGCATTTGCTTTTCGGAAGCGAAAATGTAACTGTCCGCGTCTGGAAAGGGACGACATCAACGTGTGGCGGCGGAAATATCTGAGGACCATTTGAGAAATGCGAAAGGAAAAAAGGTACGTACAGTTCGATTTGTTAGAGATATAAATATCAATGCTGTGAATTAAAACACGAATACCGCAAGTGAAAATCAGACTTGAAAGTGTACGAAGGGCCAATAACGATGTAAGTTCTCGTGGAGCTAAATATTTAATCCACGACTCATCATACGTGCTGGCGGTTACCTTGATTTGTATTTTTTTCTGCCTACTCTGCCCCGTGCCTTTATTTGTATTTTGCCTGTTATTCTGGTTGAGCAAGCGAACGGACGAGTACGTATCGACGCGTTCTAATTAAGTATGGATAGCTCTGAATCGGTATTTTGTTAGTCATGTGGGTGCATACGTTCTTCAAACATTTTCTTTTATTTCAACACGAAAGTATTTTATGCACGGGTCCACCATGACCCCATATGTCACCACCGTAACGGATATGACGCAGTAAACATGTAAGAACACGAAAGAAAAGCACTCGGAAAAAGTTCTCGATGGGCTGGGAACCGAACTCACAGCGCCCCGCCACGATGAAAGGTGCCCGGTGCGTTACCGCTGCGCTAACGCCGCACACACTCGAGGCCGTGCGAATGCAGATTATGCCCTTTCTTCTCGCTTGTGTCCCTCTACCTTGACGCGCTTGCGCGGCGTTCTTTGGAACGTGCCTGGAATGGTGCTGCCATCGAGGAAAGCCAAAGTGAAGTACGATGCGCTCGTGCGGCTTCGCCTCTCCTGAATGAGGCACCGTTCCAGGTATGTTTCAAATTTCACCTCGTAGCGGGTGCGCGGAGCCGCGTCGCCCGTCCGCTTTCGTTGTGAATCGCATTTCGTCGCGTCCGCGGCCTGCTGTGCGAGCGTGACGGCAAGAAGAAAACTGCTGCGTTAAGAGCTCAGAGCCGGTAACGACGTTGGCAGATCAATGTGGGGCAAGTAAACATGATTCATGCCTTTGTCACCCTACACTAACGTAAACATCGATTGAGTCTAGTTATTACGTAAAGTACTTCAGTTACCACACGTACAAGGGGCTCGTCGTGAAGGTTATGGAGGCGATGCATTAACGTGGGTTCATCCACGTCGAAGCGTGCCGTACCAGTGGAATACCGATAGAAATGAGCAAGTTCCCCCCGATGTACAATAAGCATTCAACTGTTTATGTGAACACACATTCCACTTTCATGTTATACCGATTCCTGTGATGGAGGGATGAGCCACATTATTTTGTATTTTCCAGCACCACCAAAAACTACAATTGCCTGCCTGCATGGTACAATATTAGATGCACGCCGTAAATGCCTTCTCTGTCTTAACTAAAAGAGAAGCTCAGGGGAAGATGGATGCTTGAATCGATGAACATATCACAAAATACGATTTAGAACAGGGAATGTCACAGGAGCCAACGTTTCCACAAGCGGACTTGTCTTGACATTGTTGCCACCCTGATGAAGACAAGTCCACTTGTCGAAACGTCGGCTCCTGCGACATTCCCTGTTCTAAATCGTATTTTGCGATTTGTTCATCGATTCCCTGTCTTAAGTGACCCCTCTCGTAAAACACGAAACGTGACAGATATTTATCATGCTTTACTATATACTACCCCGACGAGACTTGGGTGAATGCTGGGCACACTAAAGAGGAGGTGTTGGAAGACACCACTGCCATCTCGTGAGGACGCCTTTCGCACGGGTCGAACAACTGGGCTTCGTTCACCGAGCGGTAAAGGGGGTCAGCTCATTGTATTTCGTGCTGGAAGTGAAAACGGCTTCATGGATGGGGCATGTCGGGTTTTCCGGGCAAAAATGGGTGCTACGAGCGACTACCACAGTGAAATGGACGGCCCACGATTTGCGAGGTGGTTCACAGAACATCTATCAAACGTGGAACCACGTTTATTGTCACGCTCCGTACCATAGTGTCCCGCTCGAAAAGTTGCCATCGACGTCCTCGCGCAAGAACTATATTCAGTCTTGGTTGACTGAAAAAAAAACACATCCCGTGGTCCAGTTGAAGCCCGAGCTCCTTCAGCTGGTTAAGCAAAACAAGCACAACTTTTCTGGATACCGTTTTGACGCCCTCACCAAGGTTGCTGGTCGTGACATTGTTCGGCTTGCTCCTTACCGCTGCGAACTGAACCCTATCGAAATGGGATGAAGCCAGGTCAAGGAGTATATTGCCGCCAACAACACATCATTCACTCTCGCTGGAGTAGAACTTCTGAACCAAGCTACGGCCCTTGTGACCTCAGACAACTGGGCGCGGAACTGCGCTCATGTGGAGCGTCTTGAAGGGGGCTTAGAGAGAGATGGTGCAATCGACACCACCCTCGACAGCATCATAATTACCTGGGTTCTGACTTCAGCAACTGCAGTGACAGTAGTGTCAGCGAAATGAGCGGTGTAGAGGAGCCCTTGAGAACCTGGTGTCCACTGGCTCATGTGATTGATTGTCTGCGGGATGGTTTGTTTACCTTTCTGATTCTAACAAGTTTTTTGTCAGCATGCGGGTTAGTCTTTTGATTGTCATTGTGGATGGCACTTCTCGTGGGCAGTTGTTCTACCTTTTTCATACATAAAACGGAAGCATAGGCCAAAAGCTGCGAGCTAGCAGTGCTGAGTGGTGTATCGCATATCTTGTTTCACCGGAAAGAAATGCAAAGGAAAATTTGATTACAACCCAAGAGACTGCAAACAGCCTTTCCAAAGCTGTTACCGGTGGAAGAATTGACAAGACTGGAAGAACTGCGTGTCAACAGCTGCGAGATAGTAGTGACTTCCAGAGATGCATTGCTGTTTCAGTATTTGTAGCTGTTTTAGTCATCTAGCAAAAGATACAACCATCAGTTGCACTTTGTACATAGATAATAATTGTACCCACGTGCGCATGCTTTGTTTGTCTCTCGTATCTTCGACAGCACATGTAAATTGCTGAAGTAAACGTGCACGTCAGGCGCAAGGAATCTTACAAATGCGTCTCTACAGGGGTAAATGACAAGGAGTAATGCGAATCGTCAGTTTCTTACTGTTAAATGCCTAATCTCTGTATTTTTCCTAGCTATCAGCCTTAACCTTTCTAAGAAAAATCAATTCCATCCCTTCCCGAAATCCTGGGGTGTAAAGTCGGACGCTCGAAAGGCAAAGTTACACACTCGTGCAACAGGATTCACAGAAACGTCAAGGAACATTTCAATGTATCGGGATAGACAGCGTCACTTTATCATGTTTGTTGGGCAGGCTTAGGTGCTTATATGGTTTTTAACGTTTATCATGAATATTTCACTGTACATTGTAGTCAGTTACCTCAAATAGCTGCTAACGGAGCCATAAGCGTTTGTTGGAAATACATAGCTGTCTGGCTTTAATTGCTAAAGTTGGCTTGAAAGAAGGAGACACAGCATAAGAGGTTTATTCCTGTGACTGGTGTGTGTTTGCGTTACTAACTGAGCGACTTTTAGATTTTAGCTATCTGATTATTCAGAACTATATGAAAAAAACATCTTGTTTCGGCTGCTTCAATTTTTCGCCTAGCACAATTTGTTCTTCCTGAAAAATACTCGCCGTGTCAGATATAAAACTGTCTACAACTGGCCGTGGCAGCTTGCGTGTCCAAGGAGTTTTCTTGCTGGTTCAGGAATTGTACATGCGATTCCCGGTCGCAGCCACAAAAAATCTTCATTGTAATGAGGAGGGCAGAGGGATCGTGTAACCGCCTGGCTGTGTAGGGCTCAGAATGTTAGCATTTGGCAAAGTTAGCTAATGAAATGCGCTTTACGATGTCCGGAACCAATGACTGCGGGCGAAATGGTAGGTGAGCATTATTTTTAAGCATTACAACCAGCGCTAATTGTGTACAAGTTTAGAAACCGTGACATTTTATAGTCGCGCAGGCGTTTACACGCCTTCATGCTATAAATCAGCAACTTAACGAGTCCAGTACGATCTCTATCCTGAGGTAACGCAGTATCGTGAGGAATGACCGCACGCCTATACGGTGTTAAAAGAGAACGGAACGGGCAGGGCTGGTGATTGAGCACAAGGTTCGTGAGTTCTGCAGTTCGAGCTCACCGCTATTCGTTTTCCGAGCCGCTTAGCGTGTGGGCCACCGATACCCTTTGAAGCCGGCGTAACTCTACACGATCCAAACGGGATTTCACTTCGCGCCGCAGTGTGCGAGCTGCTGTTCGAGATAGCGTGCCCGCGCTATGTAAGAACGCTGCACGCGTCAGTTTGCAGCTCTAGAAGAGCTTACATCTCAGTACATGCCCTAAAAACTGCAGCCCTGGAAATATTCGCGTCATTTCTTGACGACGCAGAAAGAGACGATATTGTCCACACTGCACAGTAAATTTAATATATCGGTCCGAGTTCTCCAGTAAAACCGTACGCTTAATTGTAGCTAGAAACAAATGAAGCGTAGGGAACGAAACGCCAGAATGCCTGCATGCTCGATGATCATGGTTCAGCGCACTCAACCAGGGAGCACATGCGCAGAAATGAACTGGAGCAAATGCGCATCTGTCATGCCGAAACTGAAACCGATACCAGTTTATCGGGAACTACTTTGGCGCAATTACACCGAGCAGTTAACTGCTCCCCCCGTAGCTTTCGCTCTATTGCCACAGAAAGTTGTCACTGAGTATAGTGAAGTCGAGTTTTGCAGTGTATTATGATGCTGTGACATATGTGGTCAGTCAGTGAGCGTACTTTAAGGACACATGTCAGCAACAACTGCGCTCTTCGGTGGATTAAAGATGGTCCGTTGCACTCGGACAGCAAATTAGGAATGGGGGAAGTTCTGTAAGCACTAGTTGCTCAACTTAGTCCTTTATTATGAACTGCATCTAGCCGCTTGAGGTATGAATCTCGGACTGAACCATACACTATGCTACAATAGTCTAGTTTACTGCGGACCAAAGAACGATAGATGTGTAAAAGGCACTTGCGGTCAGATCCCCGGCGATTCAGGGACAGGACCTTGAGGACATTGAGCGACTTATTTGTTTTGACTTTCAAATGATCGATGTGCGCACGAAAACTACGTTTCTTATCACAGATGATACCTACAAACTTGGGTTCTCATTTCACCGGCAATATCATTTGATTCAGTGTCAGGGTTGGGTTTGGTTATGGGCTTTTCTTCCGGGAGACTAAGACGGCGACCGTTTTCAAAGCAAAATCGGAAAGCGCTTTTGTCAGCCCATTGTGCCAATTGGTTTAATGTTATTTGTACCTGCAGTTCACATGTTGCCGTATTAGACGAGCGGCAGGCAGTTTGCAAGTCATCAACGTACAGTAACGTTATAAGAGTGGATGGAACAACATGTTTACAGAGTTGATTGTAATCGCAAACATCGTTGTGCTCAGAATACAGCCCTGATGCACTCCGTTCACCTGGATAAAAACAGGCGAAAGCACTGTGCCAAGGCGCACTTTGACTGTACGATCGCACGGAAAATCTGAGAGGCATTTCAGCATTTTGCCACGAATGCCCATGTCTGCCAGGTCCCTCAAAATGCCGAATCTCTAGGTGGTATCATATGCCTTCTCTAAGTCGAAGAATATAGTTAGGCAATGTTGTTTGTATATGAAGGCGACGCTTATTTCGTGTTCTAGTCGTACGTGATGGTCTGTTGTTGAAGTGCCTCTGTTATAGACATTGATGGCCATCTAAAGACCCTGCTGTTTTCGCCTGAAGCACGAGCCTGAAGTTCACAATACCTTCATATGATTTTGCTAAACAACTGGTGAGAGCCATGGGCGGTAGCTGCTAGGAGATGTTGGGGATTTTCCGGGTTTTAAGAATGCTATAATTATTGCATTTTTCCACGTTTTCGACATTTTGCCCTTTTCCCAAATTTTGTTAAAGAGCTTTAATAACGCTTCTATTGATGATTCTGACAGGTATGAAAGCATAGTGTAGCAGACAAGGTCCATGCGTCCTGCACTTTTTTTTTTCACCAGCATAAAGTACCCTCTTCAATTATGGGAGTGTGAGGGGCACTATGTGGTTCGTCTGATGAACCGTATAATGCCCCTCTTTTATTTTTAAGCAGAGTTCTTATAGCACAAGAATGTGTCTGGGTAATTGGGTAATTGGCAGAGCTCGACATTGTAGAGAAGTGTTCACCAAGCGTGTTCCCTTGTTCTTCAAGGGTTGTTTGGGCGCCACAACTTGAGAATAAGGGAATAGTATAGGTCGTGTAATCGCCTTTGAATTTTTGTAGTTGTTCCCACATGTGTTTGAAGGTACTTGCGCTGTTGATGGAGGAGATGTATTTCACCCAATATTGTGTTTCGGCATGTCTACGGATGTGTCGTGCTTGTGCTTTTCTCGGTTTGATGCTCAGAGGATTGTCGTACGTTGGGTATCTGCGAAAGATACCCCATGCTTTATTTTGTTCTTTTTTCGCTTCCTTAGGGTCTTCCGTCCAACACGAGTATGGCTGCTTCAGCTGCTTTGATAATACGCTGTGCGACTTTTTCGTTTAGTTCGTCGACCCCGAATTCTTCCGAAAAAGATCTGCTAGATCGGCAGTTTTTGTAAGGAGAGACCGATCTGCCATATTCACTTTCCAATGGAGAGGTCTGTGGGTCACGATGGCCAACATTCATGGCTGTTTGATTACGGCAGGTATGTGGTCACTGCCACATGGCGATTCCGGGACTTTGCACTTAAAATCATTACAGAGAGAGGGCGAACAGATAGCCAAGTAGAGGCAGATAAAATTGCGTGAGATGGTTGAAGAGAACGTTGATACTCCTGTGTTTAAAAGGCAAATGTCGTTAATGAGTATACTATCCTGTATAAGTTCGCCTCTTGGGTCTGCCTTCTCACTACCCCAAAGAGTACTATGAGCATAAAATTCACCTACGAGAACAATGGCTTCTGCCAGCTGTTCAGTTGGACTTTCGAGTCCTCTCAAAGTGATATTTTCATGTGGTGGTAAGTACAGCAAACCTATTGTCATAGTTTTAAAGGAGAAAACAGTGACAGCAAATGCTTCGAAACGAGTATTTAGTTGAATTTCTCGGGCGGGATTGCCACTTCGCAGGACACCAGCAACTCCGCCAGATAATCGACTCGAATTGTCACGGCCTTTATCAAAAACAGTGAAACCTTTTAGAAAGTTGTTCTTTGGGCCCAGGTTGGTTTCTTGCAGGCAAAATACAACTGGTGAAAAGGTGTTAATGATATCTTTTGTGTCATTTGTTCTTTGGGCCCAGGTTGGTTTCTTGCAGGCAAAATACAACTGGTGAAAAGGTGTTAATGATGTCTTTTGTGTCATTTAAATTATGGAGTAAACCTCTGCACTTCCACTGGTCCACAAAAGCCATTTAGGGAGGAAAAGCTAAATTAACAAGAAGGCAAAAAGATTATAAGATTAAATGTTAGGTGACATATATCTAAAGCGAATTAGGTTGATAGAGTGATGATAACCCTTCAGGTTATGGCCTTATGTTTAGCAAGGTTACCGGTACTTTGTCCCTCTTTGTGTGCTCAAGAAAGCGCTTGTCCTTCAATGTCGATGACACCGATGTTTTTGAGTCGAACTCCGTCGCGCTTCTCGAGGCGGTGGGGGACTGGGAGTTTGGCGCTGGGGCACATGCCTCTGCCCTTGAGCTTCATTTTCAATTTATTTCCATAAGAAATGCGGAATGCCCGAACAAAAAGTGGCAATTCCCCTTTGACGAAGATTCGGGCTCCCTGTACAAGGCATACAGCAAAGAGACATCTACACATGTACATATAGCGTATTCAATATCACAGGAAGTACAGATAATTTGCATGTAGAAGTTAACCAATCGCTACGTACTTCAAGAAAGAAAATAAGTAGAAATATAACATTCAACAATGACAAAATAATTTCTGAAATTGCGCCTCATATCGTTTAAAGTTACATCAGTAGGGAATAAAGCATTTGATGTCATTATTTTATTACAAACCAATTGCGTACATCCTTTTTTCTGATGGTAATTACAATCCCTTGTCGAAAGGACATATTTAACAATACAGGAAGCGTATATCGAAAGCTTTGCTCACCGTATTTATTTCTTGAAAACGGTACTTGGCAGAATTCATTGTTACACGTAGCATACAGGGGTGTTCTGGTTTTTAATTCCGCTAGGGCAAGTAATATTCGTTAATTATTCCTCAAACACTGTTTAATACAATACTACAATAGTACAGTTAACTTCCCCTATGCTTTCCTCGGCTTCATTGTCTGTTTGCCCATTAAGTTGTTTTAAACACTGTTTGTATCTTGCAGACAGGGTGTACGAGTAAAGGTTCGGCATGAAGATAAAAATGAACCGAATGAATAATTCCCTCGTATGCGCATCGTATGGTACACCAGCTATTTGTCGAATAGCCTTTTTTTAAGTGTATGCAGGTGATTTAAATTAGATGATGTGGTTGTGGTCTAGACTAGAAAGCAGTAGCTTAAGTTTAGCATAAATAATGCATTATAAATTCGCATTATAAATGACACCAAAACATTTCAGGAGTTGCCTGGTTACATGATTGACATGTGTGTCCCAGAACACGGTTTCCGAAAGGGAGTTTCGTGTGAAACTCGGCTGTTTGAATTTGCCACAGAGCTTCATGCTGATATGGACAACAACTATCAAATCGACTGCGTGTTCCTCGACTACTCGAAGGCGTTTCACCGAGTTGCGCACTGCCGCGTGATATCGAAACTTTCCGCTCTGAAATTCGACTCTCTCACACTGTCATGGCTTCGCAATTTTCTTTCTATGCGTCAGGAGTTGACAAAAATGAACGATTTCTCTTCTTCCATGACGTTTCTTCATGTGTACGCCAAGGTAGCGTACTCGCATCATTACTTTTTCTCATGTTCATCAATGATTTGCCGCAACATGTATCGTCTTCCATCAGAGTATTGGCTGACGACTGCATTATTTATAGGCCAATAAGAACACTGAAGATGACGCGTCGCTTCAGAACGACCTCGAGGTTATTAATGGTTGGTGCAACACATGGCTCATGACGTTAAATCTTTCAAAATGCAAAGTAATGTCGTTCACTCGTAAACCTAGCATAGCCGGATTTTCTTACAGCATTAATGATTCCATTCTATTGACTACAACACAATATCGGTACTTGGGCGTAGTACTGTGTCAAGGGTTCAGAGGCACTCTCCGTTTAGGAGGGGGTGAGGCGACAACAACCCACCCCAACGTGCATTAGGTTGGGTTCGAATAGCTGACCGCCGATCGGGTCCACGCCTGATCGCACGCGAGCCAGGGACAAGGCAGACGCTGGGGCTAACAACAACAACAACATCAATTTAATACCACGGGATCACAAGATGCAATACAACACGCACGCGAGATAAACTTAAACGAGACGTAACGCGACAACAAATACCACGGGACATAAATAATAAAATAACAAAGAATAAAAAATCGGCGGAAACAAAGACTCGCGACAATGCACACTTTAACATTACGCGGACATATTAATGTAAGAATAACCACGCGATCGTTAACACAAAAATGGATTGGGGTGCGATTGGGTAGAGAGAGTCCGAATGAGAAATGAGAGCCGCCGGGCGCGGAAGGTTAGCTGCGGTGGTCACTAGCGGGAGGCCCGAGCCGTGGCGTCGGTCCGTCGATGCACGCCGTGGCCGAAGATGACCTCGCGCTGCACGCCTTCTTGCTTGGCGATGTCCCGAGCTCAAGCCGCGGGCCCGGGTACGATCTGCCGGCTTGCCGACCACCACCACCTCCGAGGGACCTCCACAGTCCAACGAGCTCTCTCACGTCAGCTCGCCCTGACGCCTCTCTCCCCGTCTTTCCACAATGGCGGTCCGAAGGAACCGGTCCGGGGGCGCCCGGCAGAAACATGGACCACGTTTCCCTGCGGTGCGCTCAAGACGGTGGCGCGGGCGCAGAAGCGCGGACCTGTCGAGTGCGCTCATTTTGTGACATACTGACAATAAATCTATCGTGGTCCAATCTCTGCCAACGCTTCCAAATCGCTAGGATGCTTGAGACGTAACTTGAAAGCTGCGCCTTCATACATTCGCAAATTATTTTACATAACGCTGGTTCGCCCTCAATTAGAATACGCCTGTTCGATTTGGTCTCCTCATCAAAAATACTTAAATGATTCATTGGAAAGAATCCAGAATAGAACAAGTCGCTTCATTTCAAATAATCACAGTCCAAATTCCAGTATATCGCCAGTACAACAGTAACTTTCATTTCAGCACTTGAACCTTCGTCGTGACATCACGTTGCTGTCATTCTTTCATAAAATTACCCACTCCTCCGAAATCACTGTCACAGTTCTGCAAAAACCATATCTCATATTACGCAGGCTGCACAGTCATCTTAGTTACACCCGTCTATGCGGCTCAACAAATGCGTTCATTAACTCTACGCTTCTGCGTGCCATCTGTCTCTGGAATAGCCTGCCTGATCACATTGCCTCCCAGACTATGATAGCTACCACCATACAAGGCCTTACACAAACCTCAGCGAGTAGATGCCGTACTGTGTAGCGCCAACAAAGCTAGCCTTTGGCAATTCTTCAGCCTGCAGATATCATCACAACTAATCTCTCCATCTGCTTACGTCACGTCATATATTACGCTCTTTTTTGCTTTCGCGCAGGAAATGTAACGAATTATTTTAGCCTACGTGGTAGTTATTTTTCCCGTCTCTGTTTTTTATAACTGCATTGCAAGCTTATTTTTGTGAATAGAGTCCGTTTTCAAGAACAATATAGCTGTGTAGGCGAAGATTATGCCTACCTTGTCGGTTACTTCTCTTGTGCGCAAGTGACGCGCCGTTTTGTTTACACTTTTGTTACTTGTATATTTCGTGCATCAAGGACTGTATGTTCCTTTTTTGTTCTTAGTTAACTTTTTGTTTTCTATTTGTTTCTTTCATCTTGTTTTTATGTTTGGTATGTTCATGTACGTATATTTTGTGTAATGTCCCCTTACTCAATGCCCCCAATGGTGCCTGTAAGGTACTTTGAAACAAATAAATAAAATATGCTTATGCAAGTATGCCAATGTTTTTATGCCCTTCTACAACCTCAATAGTTGGCTGGCCAAAAATTATTTCATGTGTCATTTCACGTAGACATCGTTTTGGTGAAAAAAAGCGCTGCTTTTGTTTTAGTGACATTATAATGTAAGAATTAAGATCACTCCATGTATTTAAGCTTTTGAGGCAGTTATTGACATGTGACTGGAGAGTTCCGAGCTCTGTATTATTAAAGAGAAGAGTGACATCACCAGCATATATAACGTACTTTGATTGGGTACTAACATTAACACTATCGTTTACGTATAGATTAAGCAGGAGTGGCCCTAGAATACTCCCCTGAGGTACTCATGTGCTCGTTATTTTTAGAGATGATAAACTATCATCTATCCGCGCACACTGTCTGCGGTGCTGCTGGTAGGCAGTCAATAGCGAAAGTGGTATACCTCTGATTCCATAGCGATCAAGTTTCTCTAACAGTGTGGCATGATTTAACCGATCGAACGCTTTCGAAAAATCTATGTATACACCAATGTATACACCCATATGTTTCCTTAGCATTACGAAGAAATGAGGTAGCTTGATTTCTGTATTGTTTGAACGTCTCCCAGTCTTCAGGGTTACGTGTACTTAAGAATTTTTTAAATAATCTATCTTCTTTTTAATTAATTTGAGGCAATGATTCGTAATCCAAGGTTTACAAGATCACTTCTATTTTTTTTATTTTGATGATGAACAAACATTCATAATATATTTTCCATAATAAATGAATGAATGAATCGTGCATAATGGTAGTGTTGCGCGTAAGACGCGGACAAGAAAGAAAGAACACGATGACACACACACACACACACACACACACACACACACACACACACACACACACACACACACACACACACACACACACAGTTCTTTCTTTGGTAATGAAGTTTACGGTCACTGACCAAGTCAAAAAGGTTGTTTTGACGTTTCGGAGCCTATACAGGTTCCTTGTTCACAATGCAGCAGACGTAGCGCCGTTGTCCAGTTAAATATGAAGTATGTGACGTAATGAACGGGCATAGATTTGAGGCATGTTTCCATCTGTCCTGTTAACGGTATCAGGTGTCGTCTGTATCAGCAGAGATTCCAGCAGCAGTCTCGTTGTCAAATTCTTCTCTTGAGTATGACAGCAGCATTCTCCCAAGCGATAGAGTGATCACTCTTGTGCACATGCTCCGCTAGTGCGTTGTACACATGGCGGTGATTTTGAGCATCCCGTTTGTGCTCTTTTAGTCGTCGAATGAAGTTTCCTGTTTCGCCAATGTAGCAGAAATTGCAGTCGTGGCACGGGATCTTATAGATTACACCCGGGAACTTTTCTGCTTCTAAGCGGTCCTTCACGTTGACGACTTTGCCGCGGAGCTTGTTTGATGGCACATGCGCTACGCGTAAATCATATTTTGAAAATATTCTTGAGAGTGCTTCGCTGATACCTGGTACGTAGGGAATGCTGGCCCGTTTTTGAAGAGTTCGTTTCTCGGCTGGCAGAGGATTGCTGAGCATTCGTTTTTCAATTCTGCGAACAAAAGCAGACGAATAGCCGTTATTGGACAGTTCTTGTCGTACTGTAATAAGTTCTCTCTGCAGTTCGTCTTCGTTGGAGCATAAGCGGGTGGCCCTACGAACCAAAGACGATACGACAGAGGTCTTGTGTCCAGTCGGGTGGCAGGACGCAAAGTGGAGGTATCCTGCACAAAAACGACGTCGACCGGTTGCTACAGAGGCTCAACGCCATACAACCGACCATAAAATTCACTCTGGAGCGATAAGAAAACGGCAAGCTTTCTTTCCTAGACGTATTCGTACAGCGTTCCGACGGTGGCCTATCCTTCTCCGTTTATCGCAAAATGACCCATACGGGTCGCTACCTCCACTTTGCGTCCTGCCACCCGACTGGACACAAGACCTCTGTCGTATCGTCTTTGGTTCGTAGGGCCACCCGCTTATGCTCCAACGAAGACGAACTGCAGAGAGAACTTATTACAGTACGACAAGAACTGTCCAATAACGGCTATTCGTCTGCTTTTGTTCGCAGAATTGAAAAACGAATGCTCAGCAATCCTCTGCCAGCC
The DNA here is from genome assembly GCA_013339685.2 of Hyalomma asiaticum. Taxonomy (NCBI): domain Eukaryota; kingdom Metazoa; phylum Arthropoda; class Arachnida; order Ixodida; family Ixodidae; genus Hyalomma; species Hyalomma asiaticum. The sequence continues at coordinate 81,011,551 of CM023481.1, read as the reverse complement.
GAGAAACGAACTCTTCAAAAACGGGCCAGCATTCCCTACGTACCAGGTATCAGCGAAGCACTCTCAAGATTATTTTCAAAATATGATTTACGCGTAGCGCATGTGCCATCAAACAAGCTCCGCGGCAAAGTCGTCAACGTGAAGGACCGCTTAGAAGCAGAAAAGTTCCCGGGTGTAATCTATAAGATCCCGTGCCACGACTGCAATTTCTGCTACATTGGCGAAACAGGAAACTTCATTCGACGACTAAAAGAGCACAAACGGGATGCTCAAAATCACCGCCATGTGTACAACGTACTAGCGGAGCATGTGCACAAGAGTGATCACTCTATCGCTTGGGAGAATGCTGCTGTCATAGCCAAGAGAATAATTTGACAACGAGACTGCTGCTGGAATCTCTGCTGATACAGACGACACCTGATACCGTTAACAGGACAGATGGAAACATGCCTCAAATCTATGCGCGTTCATTACGTCACATACTTCATATTTAACTGGACAACGGCGCTACGTCTGCTGCATTGTGAACAAGGAACCTGTATAGGCTCCGAAACGTCAAAACAACCTTTTTGACTTGGTCAGTGACCGTAAACTTCATTACCACATCATGCTACCTGACCAGACGAGCTTTCGTCGAATTCTGGACTAAGTTCTTTCTTTCTTGTCGACGTCTTACGCGCAACACTACCGTTATCCATGCTTCGCCAACAAGCCCAAGTAGAAACCCTATTGAATGAATCGTAAGCTTCGTCAGATGTTGTGGTGTCGTACACTTGATTGCAGTTAACATTTTTTTTTATTTAGCGCGAAAACATGCAAGTGTACCAGGTGTAATATTTTGTATTTTCCGACTATAAATTGCAGCTCTGTTGTTTCCATTGTAATCAAATTTACAAAGTAAAATACTAGGCAGATGATTGCTCACATGTGATGCAACAACTCCGCTCGCAGTAGCACTAGAAGTAAGGTTAGTTATGAGGAGACCTATTACGGTGCTTGTGTACACGGTCATACGTGTTGGCGTGTTAATGACGTTACTGAAACCTTGTGAGACTAATACAGTAGAAAGTTTATGCCACACAGATGGATTTGACATATCAATGTTACAGTCCCCATCTAAAACAAGTGTTAGAATACTTGATTCAAATAGTCAAGTAACGCTTCAAAAGATTCCATGAAACGAGGCATATTTCCGCCTGGTGGGCGATACACTACAGAAAAGACTATAGACTTGACAGCAAGACGTTCAACATGAGACAAAGCAAAAGAAAACTGGGGAATAATATCAAACTGAATGCTTCTTTTTTAGATGCATCAATAATCCACCACCTCGTCGGCCATCTAGGTTTACAAAAACTGTTGAGTAATATCTGTCTCAGATGGCACCACTTTGAGACGTGAACCATATCTCTGCCAGCATTATGATATGGAAAGAGAAATAAAACCCCTCCAAGAGAATATGCAACTGCTCTAATTTGTTTCACGCTGACTGCATGTTTGGATGAAAACACTTGAGTCCTCTGTATTTTCAGAGGCATATGTGCGATTCACATCGTCAAAGTTTAACGCCATTTTAGAATTGGCTTCCTAAATCGCGTGTAAACCAAGCTTATTGGATCGTTTTTAGGTCGTTAGAGGTGCGCACACGCATGACACGCGACTGCTCATCCTTCCGTGCTAGTATTTTCCCATCCTTGGTCCACACAAACTGGCACTCCAGAGAAAGTTTCCTTTCCGTTGTCATGCCCAGCAAACGCTTCAATGCTGGGCAGAGGTGCTCGTTCAAAAACACAGGTGTGTTAGATGCATTACCCAAGTCGGATGTTGCAAGAAGAGTCTTTTTGGCAGAAAGGAGTCACGTTTTTTTCGGTTCCTGAACTGTAATAGTTGGGCAGACCTGATCGCTTCGTGCCCTCACTCTGTGTACAGGGTCATCTGGTGTCAAAGGTTCGCTCACACGCGCTCCTATTTGGCATACGATGTCTTTAAGATTTTCCTTGTCTTTCTCGTCAACTCCGTTTATCTCAATATTGGACTTCCGAGAGTACTGCTCGCTATCTGTGAACCTCAGTTCCTGTTCCTCAAGCTCTTGTTTCATGCGTTTCCAGTCAGCCGTCAATGTTTCATTTGACTTCTTTAGTGCCTCACTTTCTTTTACAAGAGTAGCATTCTATTGCATTACGACTTCGAACCTGTCATTAAAGTCCTCTATAACTTTTTCAAAGTCCCTCAACTGCTTCCTCACATTGCGTTCAAGTTTCGACTTGAATTCGTCAATTTCCTTCTTCAGTTCTTCCCTTATATCTGCACCACGAGGAGACATCACAAAATACACAAAAAAGAACTAACTAAATGACACTTCTTGGAACCAGCAAGGCTAAAGAAAACTCTTGAGCAGCAAGGCTGCAGCAAAACTTCCGATATAACCAACCTGCGTAAAAATGCGGAGACAAACTAAGCGTTTGTGCTGCCTGGTCGCACGTTTAATACGTTCGTGCTTCCTGGTCGCACGTTCTAGCACGTTTAACGCTCTGCGAGACCGTGGTGTGCTGAGCCATTGAAGGTGATGGTACAGCTTTAGCTGGCGCCATCAAGGGGGCAGGGGACTCACTGCAGGTCCAATCGGGGTGGTCCTGTGGACTCCTGGGGCCTCTGTGACGCTGCCCCCGCCTGCGTCACATCGGCATGACTCCCTCTGCAGAGGCACGAAAGCCCTTTGCGGGTTTCGTTGAACGAGGCTTTTCCTTTGAGAGCATGGGCGACGACCTCCCTCTCTTCTTTCCAACAAGGGCACGACGGGGGGTACGCTGGATGGTCCCCCTTGCGCTTTATGCATTGAGGCGCGGAAGCGCACGTGTCTGATTCGTGATCGTGGGTGCTGCATTTTGCGCAAGTATCTTGGCCTCCTCATGATTGAGATCCATGTCCAGATCTCTCTGGCACTTAAATCACCGCCTAGGGTTTGGTATATCCGGCCAAACGCTGACTTTGACGGAACCTGCATCCAATGATGCGGGCAATTCACTTGTGCCAAACTTGAGGATCACATGCAATCTAGGGATTTCGTGGTCGTTTCTTCGAATTACAACTCTCAGAATTTTCACAAGATTTCGTTCTTGGAACACTTCTAGTAATTTTTCATCGCTAACGTTTATAAAATCTTCCTCAGATATAACTCTCCTGCTTGTGTTCAATGACCTGTGGGCTGAAGTGGTAACTATCGCGTTGCCAATGCTCTTAAGTCTCAGAGACTTTGTACTTGGTTCTTGCCGAACAATTCTACCAGGAGGTCTCCGCTGGGCGTTTTCGAGGCTTTGTAGGCGGTTCCTATTTTCTTCTGCAGACACTTTGCCACCAGAAATGGAGAGAGCTTTCCTACGGGTATTTCCCAAGTACCATAGTACTTGTGAAATGTTGGTATATTGCTCCGCAAGAACTGAAATGTTCCTTCGGTGGGACCTCGCTTAATAGGATAATGAGAGCAAACGAAGCTTGAGATGCAATATATTAATGAATATGTTCGGCAACGACGCCAACCGCCCACCAGAGAACCCAACAAGGGGACGCGGCAGAGCCTGCACGACGCCAGTCGTACGCCATCACTGCAACCACATATGGAATAGCCAAGCTAGCTTATCCACACAATGTTAACCCTTGCCGCCAAGAAAATCGGAAGTAATGGAAGTGAGTAAGAGACAGGACAGATTAAAATAAGAAAGACGGAGATGTGAGGAGAGTGAGAAAAGACGTCTGCGGATTTCCCCCTGGGTGGGTCAGTTCAGGGTTCCCGTCTACGTGAAGCCGCGGCAAAGGGGTCTGTTGCCTTTCCTGGAGGCCTTAGAGGTCCAGTCACCCAGAGTCAGCTCAACCCCTAGACTCCCCCTTTCCCCGGACACAGCTAAGCCAAGCACAGCGACAGATGGGAGGGGGTCAAAACTCCTCCTGTTTGCTCGGGTCCGTTGTGTCGCCAAACACCAAATGCCTGCAGAAGCAGACGCCCCTGTGGGAAGTTTTACATCACTAAAAACATGCTCTCCTCGCGCTAATATGCACTTAAGCGACGCAGCATAGCGGATATGAACGTGCTCACACAGAGAATAGAAAAACCAACGCAACGTGAAATCAATTCCCAATTTCGCCCAACCATCCGTGCACAAAGAGGCAGTGGTCGAAGTAAACGCACAAAATGTTTGTTTGACACAGACCGGTAGCGTTCCTAGGGACTTAGTGGTTCCTCTACACGGGCGGGCCAAGACAAGCACGTACCGTTCGTGAATGGAGTACGTCGCCAGTGTGTTCAACGAGAATGTTTGACCCAAACCTAGCGGGACAACGCAAGTGCTAAACGAAGCGCGACGCCACCTTAGCGACTCTGCGTCCGGTCCCTCGATGTTCCAAGATCCGCAAGGCGTCGTCGTCGTCGTCGTCGTCGTCATCATCATCCTATCTACGCCTACGGCAGGGCAAATGCCTCTCCCTCGAATCTCCGTTATTGTTTACTTCTAGAAGTTACAGTTTAGAGGTTGCATGCCAGGTGCAGTCAAAATAAATGATAAAAAGATCTATAATAATAAGTGGCGGGGTTTCATGTGTCATCTCCATGTTGTGAATGTGAAGAAGGCTGCATAAGGTGACACCAGAGCAAGTTGGACCACCTGGCGTTCTTTAACATGCACCTAAATCTAGGTACACGGATGTTTTGCTCTTCCCAACCATAGAAATGCCGCCGCCGTGGCCGGGATTCGGTCCCTTAACCGGGGTCTTGCTCACCAGCATATTAGCCACTAAGCTAACAAAACGGGTAAAATAAAAGTTCTAGTCGCGATTTTTTGACAATGTGACTCTTCGTTGTGGAAAAATATTGACCGCCACGCCGCATCACAAACGTGAATGACCAGCAAAGCTATGTCAAACACGAGACATGCTGACTATCCGGTTTGCAGTTCACACGAGGGCTCCGAATGACCTCAGACGGCCCTTTCGAAAACAGCTGCAATCTCATCTTTGCCGGGTGCTCCCATTGTTCACATCATCCATCATACGGTGGTGCAGTGGTTACGGTGCTCGGCTCCAACCCCACAAACGCGGGTTCGATCGCGGCCGCGGTGATCGCATTTCGGACGGCGGGGAAAATGCGATAGGCCCCTCTACTGTGCGGTGCGTGTGCACGTTGAATGGGGAGAGAATTTACGGAGCGCTCCACTACAGCTTTTGTCTCCTTTCTGTCTCTTTCAATTCCTTTGCCCTACACCCACGAACGCTGATCAGTACTCCGGACATCGGCTGCAGGAAATAGCATCCTTTCGTTAACCGAACCACAATCATCGTCATCATCATGCGCTTTTGACTCTCGTTTTGTGGTTTCGGGTTCTTTCTTTTTCTGGCTCAGAAGTGCACGAGGTTTCTAGTAAGATCTTCTTGGTCTAATCGTGTAAGCTACGATTATATTTATATTCTTTCAGCCCACAATACTAGTTTCCTCAACTAAACCACGGGCTTTCACAGGCACTCGTTTGTCCAGAATACTGAGCTCCATGCTGTAGGCTTGACTGCAAAGAAAGCTTTGCTGTTTGCCTTAATTTGTTAGCCTAGCGCTTTCTGTTTACGCCACACACTTGTCGACCACCGGGAGCTATACATCTTCTCTGTAAAATGTTGGAACCACCAAAATGATCAAGAATGCCATCATTATTTTGTTCGTTACTTCAGTTCATGCCACGAGACATGTCGAGGTCTATCTACTGCGCGACGTCAATGCACGTTAAATAAACCGTAGGTAGTCGAAATTTCTGCAGCACCTCGCTACGGTGTGCCTATAAGCATGTCGTGCTTTTGGCACGTGAAATCCCAGAAATCAATCAATCGTATCATAACTTATAGGTGACAGGGATTACAGTGCAATGATACCGAAGACCCCGACGAAAATGTGTCAGATGAAAAAAGAGAGACCAATATGCTGTAGAAGTTGATTGATTGATTTGTGGGGTTTAACGTCCCAAAACCCGCTCTGATTATGAGAGACGCCGTAGTGGAGGCCTCCGGAAATTTCGACCACCTGGGGTTCTTTAAGGTGCACTGACAGCGCACAGGACACGGGCCTGAACATTTCGCCTCCACCGAAATGCAGCCGCCGCAGCCGGGATTCGATCCCGCGACCTTCGGATCAGCAGCCGAGTACCATAGCCACTAGACCACCATGGCGGGGCATGCTGTTGAAGTTAAACGGAATAATATTTAAGATTATGCTAGAAAGAGTAAGTGCACATGAGCTCACAGAACGACACGCCAACGTGGATTTCAGCGAAACAGTTACCCCAGTAACCTGATAATAAATACCTGGCGCACGTCGCAAAGATATGACGCCTCGATCGGACTGATGCAAACGAGAACAAAACAACGCGGTGCTCGGGAAGCGCCGCTGCGCTCCCCAATAGTGAAAAGACCTAAACAGTGAGGGCGCAGAACGGGAACGTGCAAGCAAACAAAAGAGACAATTTCCTGCCATTTCGGCGCTATTTTTACTGGGGCATGAGAGAGGGAAAAGCGGTCGCACACCGTTCAGATGCATGGCGTATTCTCATACCACCGCTACGTTTCGTGGAACCACCATTATAATAGGCGGTTAAGAATGATACTTGAAACTATTAAACTATCTTTAGGTTATCTTTAAGCCTTGTTTCGTGGTGTAGCCATGAAGATCTAATCGTAGGAAAGCAGGAGTTGTGGGTTTGTGCTTGGAGAGCCTTTTCTGTTTATTCTGTGCTGCTTTTCGGTAATTGCGAATGTGTACGCACCACTCGGTTCCAAAGAGCCCAGCTTTGAGTATTGTAAGCTTACGTGTTTACTGCAAGAACACTTGCTGCGAGCGCCACTCATTTTTCAGAAGTGATGCTGCAGGAAGTGAAAGATGTCTGCCTGCTTCTCGGATTTCTAACGCAGCCCTGCAGAAACACGAAACCGTCGGGTGAGCGGCTGGCGAGAAGAGCCCTTTTGCAGCGAATAACGCTGGGAGTACTTTCCGGCGCCTACCCAACACAAGAGGACCGCAGCTGGGTGCAGTGCGTAAATCGAAGCAGCCCTAGCAGACGCAGTCCTTGGCCGAGGCTGTTTGGATACACGCGAAGCCAAAATAACTCGCGGCTGCCGAGGGAGCGGTTCCGGCCGGCAGCTCCGTGTTCAGCACACGGTCGCATGTACGCGCCCAAACTTAGGCGGCAGCGCGAATACTTAACATGGCCCAGAAGCTACTCTTCTTTTCCTTTTTGCTATCAGCACCTTAAAACTAATTCCTACAGAACGCAACAATTATGCGTACCCCTCGAATTGGTCAAGCATACGTGCTTGCCTGGCATTCGAAAGCGCTTTAACGTATTCGCTCATGGCCCTGAACAGTATTTGGCTCACCGCGCAAACAAGTTGAAAGGGATTCGGTGATCATTTCATACTTGGAAAGGAAAGCTGTGCGCAGTTCCACAATGTCATGTCGTTGACAGATGAGGAATCCCTGCACTCACGGAGAGACACATACTTTTCTGTGCGAATTGGAATGGTTGCTATTCATGATGTAATGTATTCTGATACATAGTAAATTAGACTCGAAAACATGTGCAACATATTCAGGACACGCTGCCGAGAAGTGCAGAAGGTTTCCTCATGCATGAGAGCAGATCCTGCAGCAATAGGATATTTGTTATAAAGACAAAAAATAATGATTTGATGATCGCCGTAACATGCTCACTTTTCTGTAGATTCTGTATATTTCTGTAGATTCTTAAAGTTTTGTTATATCGTTTTGTATTAATTGTTCCGTTCCATTTTGATATGTAACATGCCCCTCCCCTCTGTAATTTGCAGAGCCTCAGGGTAAAAATAAATAAATAAATAAATAATCCTCCATTTCATACGCAATAACAACAATATTGGGAGCGGTCACGCGATAGTATAATGAAATGCGCCAAGTATATGAACAGACGTGTACTATCTCACGGAATCGAACGCATTTCCACTGTGAGCCAATAAACGGTCCTCTCGATGACCGCCTAACAAAATCATTGTTGAAGTTATCGCACAAAAGAAGCATCCCAGCGTGACACGGCGGTTTTCTGGCAAGTGGCGCAGTTGATGCGGGCCAGTGACGGTATTGTGTGAGGCGACTTGGAAATTCATCAGGAAACCAAAACAACCTGTCATCTTAGGTTCATTGCTTGTCTTTCTTCAATTTCGCCAACTTTACCTTTTCATCTACCATAACTTAAGATCCCTTTCGTTGGAAAACCCAGTGGCTCTGGCTCAGTGCCAGACATGTACCAGTGTGGCACTGGAAGACTTTGCACGCGGCGCACTCGACGCCGAGAAGCTGCCACAGTGTCATGGCCCGACCACGGGCACGCGAGCGCCAACGCGTCAAATACGTCGACTCGCGTGGAAGGAGGAGAAGGGTGCATAACCACAGAGCACGCGTGCTGACACCCGCTTCTGTCCGCCGCGGTGGTGTAGTGGTTACGGTACTCGGCTGCCACCCAAAATACGCGGGTTCGATCCCGGCCGCAGCGGTCGCATTTTCGATGGAGGCGAAAATGCCAGAGGCCCGTGTACTGTGCGTTGTCAGTGCACGTTAAAGAACCCCAGGTGGTCTAAATTTCCGGAGCCCTCCACTACGGCCTTTCTCTCCTCTCTATCTCTTTCACTCCCTTTCCCCCACCCCCACGGACGCTTAGCCGTGCTCCCTACATGGGCTGCAGAAATTAGCGTCCTTTCCAAACCGAACCACAATCATCATCATCATCATCATCATCATCACCCGCTTCTGGCTGAGTGCTGCTTGATCTTCTCATGCGAAACTTTCGCCACGTCCACCGAACCTGAATTTGATTCTTAAACCGGTCAGCATGCTTTCGTGCATATACAGGCGACGCATGGATATAGAATGTGCATCTCGCCCAATTCTCTTTTGTCTGTATGAATATTAATTGCAATTGCAATACTAAGAGGACCAACGTGTACAGAAGCCATCAATGTCGGCGCCGACTCATTTGACTACCGTTAATGAAACTTTGCGTCACGGGACACAGCTATCTTTTGCGAGATTGATACACGCTTGTTGCCATGGCTATGTCCAGCAGGAATAATTATAAAATAGGATTTCTATTCACGAGAGTGGTTTTGCTCCCGTTACCTCCAAACAGCGAAGCCAGCGCCCTCGGTGTGCTCTCTATAAGTGGGAATATAATAAGTAAAATGAAAAAATCGGAGGCGTCCTAAGCACCCTTCCTAAGGTGATATTTCAGAATAGCCTGTGCGACTTCACGCCTCTCATTATGTCAAGGTCTTCGCTATGTATTAGGCAGAAGGGATGGTTGTGGCTCCCTGTGTGTTGCGGCTGCGACTCCTAAGAAGTGCAAGAGCCTGAATTTCTAACACCGCTCTCCTAGACCGTCTTTTTTTAAAAGTGGAGCTATAGCAATTTTACCATATGTTCACCGTGCTTGCACCAAGGTGGTATGTTCTATTAGCCTTACTAATAGCGGATCCTGGTGCTCCCGTCTTTTCTCATTAACAGTAATGCAGGCAGACCCAAAGGGAATTTCTCACTAACATAAAAGGAGGACCCCTCCTCCCGGATATTTGGAGAATGCTGACGGGTTCAGGCGAAGCGGCCATGAAACGAGATGTGAAAACCTACTTCAATCACAAACGGCATCTTTCTACCTCCATTCACAGCGGAGGTACGGCCAATTTTATGGCCAACCAAGCGTGTAATGTGTTTTAGGCATTGTTCAGTCATTATTTATATTGCTGGAGTAACATCCTTTTTGAGCTTAACTTGGTACCCTCTATAACAGGCAAGCCTCTGCTACAACTTCGTCATTGTTCATAACGGTATTTTGAACAACTTTTACCGCTAGCCGAGCATCGCGGTTATACGCCACACGTGTTTCAATTATTGGTAGTCGTGACGTAACCAACGACCATATCCTGTTAGTCATGCCATCAGCTTTCAGTCATGTTAACACAGTTGCACCACTCAGTACCAATTTTTGTATATACAAGTGAGCGAGACGAGGCATCCCTCCATTTTCGTCGGCTTAATCAGTATTCTCAGGGTCACAAAATATCAACTTTCCAAGGATTCACTTATGGCTAACAACAGGAAATATTTTCAAATCTTAGACGTTTCTTTGAAGCAGTGAAACCGAGCTTCGCTACATATTATGCACACAACTAAGCATTACCAGGGCCACCTAGGTAATATTCATACCCCCGAATATGCGTGACAGCTTCTTACATGTGCAGACAATGAGAGGTTGGGACACTGGATCAAGCAATCGTTTGTGTATCTAACTTTTCTATAGGTATTTTCGTTAAATATCGTAAAAAACTATGGCTGATAATTCGCACTCCTAATGTATTAACCGAGCACTGTACTGGCATGCTTTTATGTGCTCTTTCTGGCTCAGAGATGTTTTATAAGCGCAAGGCGTGCTTATAATTCTCTGATACGACTTCTATTACCCGACAAATTCAAACAAAACATTATTTTTTAATGCTTTGAGAGCATTTACTGGTGGATGGGTAGTTTAAAAGCAAAGGCAGGATGCGCCTGCTGTCAGTCACGAAATCATAATATGATTAATTTATTTCTGGGGTTTGACGTCCCAAAACCACTTTGATTATGAGAGACACTGTAGTGGAGGGCTCCGGGAATTTTGACCACCTGGGGTTCTTTAACGTGCACTGGCATCGCACAGCACACCGGCCTCTACATTTCGTCTCCACTGAAACGCAGCCGCCGCGGCCGGGATTCGATCCCGCGACCTTCGGATCAGCAGGCGAGTACCATAGCCACTAGACCACCGTGGCGGGGCCTGAACGAAAATTATAACAGAGAACTTACTAGCGTGCTTTTGCGAAGTAGTCGTGGTTGAGCGTGTTTTTTAAAACTCAGGACTTGCTTATAATTGCATAATGCGACTGCTAATACTCCTAAAATTCTAACCATGCACTGTTTCAGAATACTTCGGGCGGAATTAGTGGTTGAGAGGCCTTTATTAACGTGCTTATGATTGTGTCATGCGACTTCCGCCACTTTCTTTCTTTCTTTATTCAATACTGTGGACATAATACAATGTCAATGCAGGGGGAGGGAGGAACAAAAGAAAACAAACAAACAAAGCAAATATAAACGTAGTTCATATAGTTTGAGCAATCAAAATGTGACGGATGGCAACAAGGAATTGTTCAAGTCTGTTACAGTGCGAGGGAAAAAAGAAAGCTTGAATAAATCTGTTCGCGCAAAATATGGGGTCAAAGAATGAGGATGATGGTGACGAGTATGCCTTGATGTTGAAGATTAAAGATAGAGTGAAGGGTTAATTGCAATTAAAGCAAGTTAAGAAAGTCTAAACGCGTGGTTTTTCCTCCGAGTGCTAAGCATGGGATACTGTTGGCCTGCATTAGTTCAGTGGGTGAGTCACATGGAGAAAATTTTGAATAAATAAACCTAATAGCTTTTCTGCGTACGTTCTCGAGAGGAGTAATGTTGTATTTAGTAAAGGGGTCCCAAACTACACATACATAGTCAGGTTTCGGCCCAATCAGTGTATTAAAAGCACGTAATTTTACAGCTGGAGGCGAGTTCTTAAGTTTGTGTCGTAAAAAGTGTAGCTTGTGCAATGCAGAACAAATGTGTGAGAAATAAAAAAGAGCACTCCTCCAGAAGTTTTGCAAGTTCTTCAGCACCGAGTAAATGAGTATTCATATTTCGGTCACATCAATATAAATGAGTCCAAGGTATGTGAGCCAAGTGTATGAATTTCCCAAATGAATATTCTTTGTTTTGATACTCCTGATGAATTGCCACAGCCTTATTTTATTACTTTCAGTTACCAAAAAATAATGTTCTTGCACTTCATGGCCTTGAGAAAAAAAAGAAAAGAAACAACGACAGTTTTGAATCGGGTGAAAGGTGCCGATGGTTGTAGACGTGGCATTTCCCAACTGGAAGCGCGAAGTAGCTCTGCCCCAAAATGTGAGGTCGTTCAGGCAAACCTGCTATCGTTCAAATAACTATGAGAGAAATATTCTTCGCTAACTTAGTAGCGCAATGTTCATAGCAGCTACAGTAGCTGCACGCACATAGTGCATTGCTCTTCAACAATTTTCTGTGCTCTGATACTGCACATTTATTTATTCACTGAGCACTGTCAGTACATTTGGCGCCATGCTGTCCTTGTCATCTGCAGTCGTCCTGAATTTCATATTTGAAAAGACGAGTGTCCTGTTTGGAAGCTTCTGATGTTCTTAAGTGCCTAACATAAAAAATGGCAATGTCAAGAATGCTCAAGAAGCTCAAGAAGCACATTTTTCAACATCCTGCTTACTTTGTGGATGCTACCTGCTGTTGTATCACGTCTCTGTCAGTGTAAGCGTGTGAGTCAGAATAGGCGACGTGCAACGAAAAATACTTATGCGCAAAGAAACACGTGCAACTGTGCGCACATGCTTAGGCGCATGTGCTTCCTACCATGCATATACGTGCACAGCAGGGAATCAGAACAATCGGCAGGAAGCACGCCGCAACAGCAGCATTTCTTCCTGCCGCCCCTCCCTATCTTTCTGCACGTACGTACGTGCTTGCGCTGGGGAAGTCCAGAACTTGCACCTGAACCGACTTGCCCACGTCGCCTTTCTGATACAGAGCGGTTCAACACTCCTGCATACACACCACACACGGTAACCGTCGCGGGTGTTGATGTAAAGTGCACGTTGCGTCATAAACAACCAAAACATCAACACCCGTCACCTAAGTTCATCAAATGAGCTCACTCAACACGAACTCCTTAAAATGAGCACACTGAGCTAGGACCTACTCGACGGCTGCACTAGGCCTCCGCTGAAGTAATGCAGCAACATAGCTCAAAATCGCCTTCGCGGCAGGCGAGGACCGATGTTGCAGGCTTCGTAATATAAAATCATGTCTCCAGTTGTTTCTGGCGGCGGCCCTTGGTACGATTTTCCCCCTGAGCGGCGATGGCACTCAGACCGGTGGAAGGATAGCCAGCAGGTGGGATTAGTTGGCGTCGCTGGAAGGCACAATATCACATCAAACCGCGATAGTCGCGACCCTTGATCGTATCATTATCAATCTAGTGGACGAAGCGGTCGCTCCGGAGCAATTCCTTGCTTGCGCGGAACTTGGTAGCTTTCACGCAGCGACGGCCATTGCAGGCACAACTTACGGGGGTCCCTTGGTTACCACGGTGGGCGCTTGTCGAAACAAACCGTGCGTGAACGAAAACTTTTTATACATCCTGAACCACTTGCGTTGAGGCATCGCTACCTGTTAACCCCCTCAGAGGCCGTCGTGAGGCGAGATTCGGCGCTTTGTTGCGTACCGACGTGTGCCTGCGGCGGGGTCTTCCGCTACCTGTGGCGATGATGCCACGACCTTATAGCGATGATGCGACGATGATGCCACGATCTTGTAGTCCACATTCAGCAACGTGATCGGGCGCCACGACGCCGGTTCGTTTGGTGGAGCGCCAACCTTGAGGAGCAGCACAATCCGCCCTACCTTGAAGGAGTCCGGCTTCTTGTGCTGCGTGAAGATCACGTTCACCAGTGAGAGCAGAGTTTCACCCAGAGTATCCAGAAAGGTGGCATAAAAACCTGCTGTGAGCCCGTCTGATCCTGGGGCTGTTTGATGGCATGTACCGGATAGCACTGCGCAATTCCTCCATTGAGGCCTCGCAGCATAGGTAGGTGAGCTCCTCCGCGCCTGGGCGACGGAGGTCTCGACAAAGCTCGCTGATATGCATCCTGTTGGGGTTCTCTTCGGCCGAGTCGGATTCATAAAACTGTGTCGAGTAATATTCGCGGAAAATGTCTGCTATTTCAATAAAACTTGCTGCTGGGCGAGTTGGTTCATACTTGGTAGATATCTATGGAAGCGCACAGACAAAAAACACGGACTCATGAGACACGGACGTGCTGAGTCCGTGTTTTTTGTGTGTGCGCTTCCATAGATATCTACCATGTCTGCTATTTCTCCCGGGTCTGAGGTGATTGATCCGTCTAGTCGCTTCGCCTCCGTAATTTTCACGCCACCATTCCCGTACACGTCTCTAGAGCCCGGGTCGGTAGGAGAGTCTGGGGGATCGGGCTCCTTTGCAGGTCTCCGTGTCTTGAGTTGCAGCAGGTGAGTGTAGGTTGCCTGAAGTGTTTCGAGGTACATTGTCACGGTTAGGCGCAGGAACAACATTCACATAGACACGAGGAGACAGGACAAGCGCTTGTCCTGTCTCCTCGTGTCTATGTGAATGTTGTTCCTGCGCCTAACCGTGACAATGAACTTGCACCATCTAGCCCAGTATCAAGTTTTGTTAAACTATGTTTCGAGGTACTCTCTTGTACAGGAAGTGAGCGACTCAGCCTCCTTCACGATCCGCATTCTGCGTAAGATTTCTCCCATTTGGGCCGAGATTCGTCGCTTTCTGTCCCTGCCTTCCTCCTGAAGAAGCTTCTTCCAGCCTTCTTTCAGGGTCTCCCATACATGCGGAGTTAATGAGGGCACGTTCTCCAACGACTCCTGGATGCAGTCTCTGACCCGCTGGACGCAGACCTCGTCGTGTAGTAGGGAGGGGTCGAGTCGCCAGCCGAGGTTGCGGCTGCTAAAGCCAGGGGAGCCTCTCACCGTTGTTGCCAATGGGAGGTGGTCAGATTTCCCTTGAGAGGTTGCCCGGGAGATCGACAACCTCGCATTCTACCCCGGAGGCGAGCAGGTAGTCCGGCAAGTAGGTGCGGTCGATCCTGCTCGCACTGGTCTTTGATAGTCTAGTTGGGCCGAAATGATCATTGTGTAAGTGCACCCAGACATCCGTGAGGCTCAGGTGTCGGAGGATCTTAACCAGCTCCTTGGCTTGGTATGTCGAACCGCCCTGGCCGTGTCCCCTGACGTCGCGCTGCGAGTCCACGACGCAGTTAAAGTCGCCGAGCAGGACGTGTGGGAGGGGCTCCAGTTGGAGTTGGTGCAGATCATTGAAAAAACTGTTCGTGTCCGACCGTGTAACTGGGGCGTATAAGTTGATAAAGCGGACTCTCTTGTCCTCTATGTAGACGTTGAGCATTATCATACGCCCGTCCGCACCGAAGGTGCAGTGAGATTTCTGGCGGAAACGGCCGGAGAGAAAGATAATGCCCACTCCGCAAGCTCTGGAGCTAGTCAAGGAAAAGAACGCGTCCACGCGGAAGTAGCGCCGAAAAGCGACCACGTCTAGCGGGGACCTGAAGTTTGCCTCCTGTATAAAGAGGACGTCGATGCCTTGAGCCTGGGCGAACGACAAAATGTCCCTTTGCTTAGACTTGTCGCGAAAACCGCGGACGTTCCAGGTTGCGAACTTCAAAGTTGGCATCAACCGCTGCTCCGGTTGTGGAAGAAGGCGAGAGGGTGCAGGGGGGGGGGGGGGTGGAGGACGACGGACGGAGGAACCCTATAGAGTGGAGAGCGAGAGGCCTTCAGGAGCGCCTGCACGGAAAGGAAGGAGGGAGAGGGGTGGGCGCATGCCGGACGTCGTTGATACAAGACCATCTGAGTAAAGGAGACGGAGTGGTGCCGACCTGGTTGCGGTGGGGTGAGGATAGCGCTTCTTATACCTTCCCCCTTTCGTGCCGGAAAGGCGCGCGCCCGGTGGACGAAAGGCGGTCAAGCGCCAACGCCGCTCAGGCGATCGGCGAGATAGCAGAGGCAGCTGGCGAGGCCTTATCATCCAGGCGCTGGGTGACAGAGAGGAGGGCGTACCTTGCTGCGAGCACAGACATGATAAGCAGGGGAGAGCGGTGTTGGGATCAGTTTCCAAGGCGACACGACCTATGACAAAAAAGGAGGGAGCGGGCGGTGCCGAGAACAAGACGACTGCGAGGAGGCGTTATAATATGTAGGGCTTCGGGTCCCCTCGCGGGGGAGGGCTGCCGTCCCCTAAAGAACCCTTCCGCGGCTTTTTAGACTCGGCGCGGCGCGGCCCGTCGCTGTCACTACTAACCACGGCCGTTTTGGAGCGACGCAGGTTGTTTTCGGTGCTCCCAGCTCGTTCCTTCGGCTCGCTTCCATCTCTATCTCCCTGCCGTCTACGCGACCGGGAGCGGTGCCGCTGACTCAGTCCGGGCTGGGACGCGCCCGCGGTGGGAGGCGCAGCTTCCGTCCTACTATCTACTAGCGCCTCGCGGCTTGGGCCGGGATCAGACGCCGGGAGAACGTAAGCGTGTTCGGGAGGAAGGACGTAGCGTCCACAACTAACGATAGGCGCGTCCTCCAGCTGGCCACACGGCTGGTCCCAAGAAGCGGCTGTGCCAAGCTCTCGCTGTTCGCGTGTGACGACTCGGTCGTGGCAGCTTCAAGGCTCGCGGCGAACGTGGCAACAGCCTGTTCCTCGCCGCTGGAGGTGGGCGAGGGAGACGAATTTGGAGACGGTTCCGCTGAGCTAGGCTCTGAAGTGCATATAGCTAAGTGGTCGCTATCGGAGGTCACGCTGGCCGTGTCCTCGGAACCATCTCTCTGGTCGCCTTGGTTTGTTAACGACGACGTCGCTGCACTCCTAGCACCGTTCTCCTCGGTCTTTTCGCCGTCCCAATAGTTGGGTGTCTTTTTTTTTTGTCGGGAGCGGGGATTTTGGCTTCAGGACCTGCAGGCCCGACGTAGACGCCGACGCCTTAGATATGGCCGGTTCACTGCTCTGGTTGCTGTTGGGGGGTGGGTCGCTCGCGGACGGGAAGCCACGTGGTGCCGCAACGTAAGATCTGCGGCGGAAACAATCCCGCGTACCGTGGTGGCCGCCGCAACGCTTACACTCTTCGACACATCCCTCTGTATCGTGACCCAAAACACCGCAGCGCTTGCAGTACGGCCTCGTGCACGCGGAGGCCATGTGGCCGTCGTCGCCGCACCGAGCACACACCCGGCGCATGCCGCGGTATTCGCACATGACCATATGGCCCTGAATGGTAGTAAAGTTGGGCACCGGCTTGCTCATTTCCATCTTTACTACCCTTACGCCATTGAGTTTACTTTTCCTGGTGGCGACCGTGGCAAAAGTAACACTGTTAACTTTGCCGTACTGTTGTAGGGCATTTGTCAGCACGTCGTCCGGGAGATATGCAGGCAGACGATATACGTTCACGTAGGTGACAGGTGGGCCGACAGCTTCCACCGTCACCTTCTCGTGGATTAGCCTGAACCCCTCGGCCACCATGAGCTTGGTTGCCTGGTTCGCGTTTCTCGTGCAGACTAGAAATTTGGAACCCCCCATGTGTTGGAGCACCAATACACTATCATCTCCCGCAGTAAGCTCAATCGCGTCAATGAGGTCATCAATCGACACGTCACCTTCACGTACATTAAACAAGAAGCAGTTCTCCCTCACCGGGAAGTTAAATTGCGAGGCCATGGCTAGTGGGCGGTGCCGCGCGCCACGCTGGCTAAAACAGCCGCCGGGACGGGGGGCGTATCTGGTAGACTGGTCACGTGCAGCTCATGCTGCACCCTCGTATCAGCAGGACAGCCGGGCTCAGCCGCAGGCGCTGCTTCTCCTAGGTTCAGGTCCGTTGGGTGCTCGGCAGATGGCTCTGGCAGGTCGGGAGGCCTCCGAGAACATCACCGGCTCAGCAAGACGGTCCCCGATCACGGTGTCGGTGCAGTAGCACGGCCGGGAGGGGCAGCAACCACAGCAGGACGCGGATGTCGTGAAGAAGGACCCCAGGGCGCACGTCACGAAGACGAGACCCCAGGGCAACGCAGATGACAGATCAGACGGGCAGCAACACGACAGGTCAATTTGGTCTGTCGTTCTGTTTGTCTGTCTGTTACACAATTCAGTCACCCGGCCAAAGTTTAAGCAGTTGAACTGGTAGCTGCTTTCATACCTGTGAACAGTGTTGGTCAAAAAGCAAATATCACGCATATCTGAGGCGCAACATCCATACGTAAGTATTGGGTGGTGTGTTCCTTTACTAGAAAATACATAGATAAGTAATTCTAAAGACCCTAGTGTTTCTTATTCTGCGCTAAACATGCGAGGCTGTGCACGAAACACACCTCTGCCGACGATTTGGTGCTGCCGCCTGGCAGTTGCCCAGGGATTCTGCGCAAGCTCATGTCTCCCGACGACGCTGCCAGATTGCGTTCACATCTCATGCAGCGTTGTACGATCGCCAGAAGATTATCGTCTTTCAACTACATTTGCTGTGAAGCTTGCAAATGCGCGGCCAATTTTTTTCCCTCTTTGCGCCCTTCAGCCGAGGTACGCACTGGACACTATCTTTCCCTTTGCTATGCATGGCGACGCTTGAATTCTAGGTTTTAACGGAAGCCCGTCTGGTGGGGAAGTAACATGATAGAACTAAAAGGACCACGCCGACCATGAAACGTCTTTTATTGTATTCTTTTTCACAGTTGGAGTCGTTCTTTTAGTTCTATCATGACCACGCTTGTATCGCCGAAGCTGGCTGTTACGCGGAGGAGGCTCGACGCTTCGAGCGATTACGTACCCTGGCCATGCAAAAGCGGTGCAAGTTGTGATACGACCGTCGACACCAACAGGTTATGTATGATCCGGATGACCTAGTGTGGCTAGCGCTGAAGCTTAAAAAGACGGAAAGCTGAGTGAATTGGTAAGAATTAATTATGTAAGGGAAAAGGCGGGCAAAACACGGACACAGGAGAATAGGAGTGAACAACACGTGTGGTCCACTCCTCTGTGTCTGTTTGGCACTCATTTTCCTTACAAAATGGCTAGGACCCCGTCCGCAAACGCGGACTCAGTCAAAAACTGCTCGCCGACTGCATTGGACCATTTATTTTCATAGAACAGCTTAGTGAGATGACTTGTAGAATTGTACGCCTCTATGCCACGGGAAGACTCTCATCCAAGACCAAAAGCATGCATGTAGCACGGCTATATCGGAGATAGGAAGAGCATCGAGGAATAGAAGAACGACGTGCAGTGTTTCCATATACATTTGCCGCCCGGCTAGATCAAATAAACGCTCCTACACACCCCGTAACAATATATAACATGCTTTTGTTTATATAAACTGTTTACATTAGGCACACCAACAATATCCCCGGGCTGTAAAAGGGGTTAAGCTAAGACTAGTTGGCAGCCACCTGTTAGAGAAGCGAAAGCAGGGTGCCTAAATTACGTGGTAAACTCGACAAAGGCACTGTAGTCCGACACAAAAATCAAAATTCATCATTTGTGCCAGGGTGTCTTGACAGAGAGCGCAACCATTGATATAGCGCACTATAGCAGATGCAATGTTCACGTCGTGAGCTTTGTTGGGAATCACTAATGGAAGTTGTTCTCATATAAAATGTGCTACACTAATTCACGACAAGCAAAATAAAGGCACCCGATATTCGGCAAGTTACACTATTGACACGTGAATGTGTCATGGTCGTTGGCTAATGAGATTAAAACGCGTACCACTTGCACGTACAGGATTTGAAATAGAATATCCCCTATGATTGTGAAAGCAGAGAAATGTTTATTTTTACTTATTTATTCAAAGTTTATTTGAAGGGCACTGAGTCAGGGGGGCATCCGTATTTAGAAAACAGAAAAATACACAAAAACTGAAGGGATATTACAAACAGTAAGGTGCAACAACGTTATACAATGCTCAAGAGCGACGAAATCAGGTTACCGCGGAATGTTTCACGGTTAGCAATGGGTACAGTGTGATCAGGAACGCCGTTGCAATCTGCAGTGGCTCTACGTAGTGGCGATGAGTTAAATGCCTGTGTGTGACCATGAATGCGCATGAAACTACTTGCGTTGAGAATGCGTCGAGATGTGCGCAGTGGAGTACGAAGCGGCAAACATTGAAATTTGTTACTGTAAATGCACCTGTGAAGTAAACGTAATAGAACAATGGCGCGGCGTTCTTCTGGTGACCGAAATGCAAGATCTCTTTTTATTAGAGTAATGCTTGAATCATAGTCGTACTTGCCAGAGATGAAACTGGCTGCCTTATTCTGGACGGCTTCTAACATACGGACAAGGTAATCTTGATATGATGACCATGGGGATGACGCAAACTCTAGTTAAGAGCGAACATAACATAGGATAAAACGCATGCGTTGGAAGGAGCGTTGCGTAGGTTCTTCAAAGATAGCCGAAGGATTGGGAGGCTTTCGACGGAATTGCCTCTATATGCGTAGTCCAGGATAATTCGGATGAAACGTGAACTCCGAGATATTTGTACAATGGGGTATCCAAAACAATGGTGTTCTTAATCGTATAGTCAAATTCTGAGTTAGTACGCTTTCGACAGAACGAGATAAACTTGCACTTAGAGGTGTTAATGGACATCGACTAAGTTTTGCACCACCTGAAGGTTAGGTCTAGGCCGTTTTGGAGAGCCGAGTGATCACATTTAACATTGTGGTAGATGACGCAATCGCCGGCGAAAAACGTGACTGAGGATGAAATTTTATCGGATAAATCGTTGATACATATTTAAAACAGTAATGGACCTACCACACTGCCTTGGGGAACACCCGACGTGACGTCACAAGCGTTAGATGAAATGTCGTTGACCACCGTAAATTGCTGACGCCAAGACAGAAGATGCGTAGCCAAGACCGGGTTAATGAATCGATAAAAGGGCAGACAATTTAGAAATTAGGCAACAATGAGGGACAGTATCGAATGCCTTGGCGAAAGGCATTCGATACTATCAGTAAATATGAATAAGTATTAATTTGTATCTCGTAGATTGCATAAAAGGCTATACAATTAAAGACACCAAGAAAGCAGGCAAGATTTTTCAGCGACTAATTAATATACGTAGAACTTGAACTGCAGTTCCAGTTATACGTATACGCTAGACGAGCTAACGGTGACGTCCTAACAGTATTGCTTTTTTTTCTCTCAGGCACTAAGCCGAAAAGCCACGGCCTAACTCTCGTACATTTTTTATACAGGGTGTTTCAGCTAACTTGTGCCAAGATTTAAAAATATCCCCTTGTGCTTTACGAGAAAGCAACGGCCTTACCGTTGTTGGCTGTCGTCTTGCTCATCTCAGACTATTTTTGAAATGAGCTCAGGTCATTAATAATATTAATAACAATAATGTACCACTAATACTGATCGCAAAATGAAATATGTTTAATGGAGAAGTAGTAGGGCATGTTAATTAGTGTCGGGATAATTTGCATACTTTCACAATACAAGTGGAGGGGCTTTAATTTTCCAGGGCATCTAGGAAAGTACCATGTGACTTGGCGCTTACGCGCCGCAAGGTCAGCACTCTCAAACCTGCTACAACAGCATCATGAAGGCTTACTTCAGCGCACACAAAAATGACACGGACACAGGCAAGACTACTCATAATAGGAATTTCAGAAAAATAGATGTGAAACAACCAAGATCAAACAACCCAGGCTGCCGAATTGCTAATTTCGCTCAATCTAGAAGTTTTGTCGGCGTCGGTGAAAAAGCTAAATGCATGCAACTAGATGTGTGTTTTTTTTTCTGCAAAACGCATAAGCAGGATCAGCCGTTCAAAACGATAGTCACGGAAAGAAACACGTGGCAGCAATAATTGGCATGCTTTATCCGTGATCACCTTTCGAAGCTTAAAATTTGTGACCCGTTTGTCGTACCAAATTCTTAATCGGTCGTTAAGTACTTAAAAGAAGATAATCCAGGAGGCTGTGGCGCTTTTAGTATAGATGTACAAGATTTGTACTAATCCATTCCTCACGATGAGTTAATGACAAATCTTAAATTATGCATCTGTGAAGACAATGATCCAGAAATTAATGTGGCATATCTGCTGAAAGTTTTCTTGAATTATTGGTCTTTTATCTTAAACCGACATTTATTGGTTGACATGACTGGAATTTACATTGGCTCAAAAGTAGCCCCAGCCTGGTCGATATTTTTTGGATAGAATTGATAGAATGATTCAGTATAGTTTGCTAGGTTTAACAAAAAGATTTTCCGTTTTGTGGATGACTGTTTGATATTTGTGGTAGAATATTGCAAGGTTGCAGTACTATGAATATTTTGAAGGTGTTTCGAGAGTGTGGCATGGATCTAAAGTTCACCCATGAACTTGCGCAGAATAATGGGCTTCAGTTTCTTGACTTGTCCTTGCACCTAAAGCCAGCCCACATGTGATGGATGTACATACACGACCGTCCACTTTTAGGGTGAACACAGCTCACCGTGGCCGCGCTCCGCGCAGCGCCAGCACGACCGGTGCGGCGGCGCATCGAAGGCAGGCGCACAGGGACCTAGGGGAGGTGCTTCGCGTCGTCTGCTACAGCGCGGGAGCGAGCCTCTATTGCTTCGCTGTGAAGCACGTTTCACTGAGCCAAGGATACCCAGCGCCCGAGGCAGCGTCGCGAGAATGCGCGCTTCTCTAATTGGAGCATTTTCCGGCTAGTTTCGTCTGCAGATTGTGCACAGCCTGCTTAGTCACGCTTGAACAGGAACGAGCTTCTCAGCACGTAGCCGACTTAGCTGTATTTTTTTTGTTATTGTAAGTGATGAGGGTAAAATAACAACGTCAGTTTTTACGCACTCTTTATTAGGCCCGGGCTATTTTCTTTTACTGCGACAGCTGTTGGTGCAGTGCATCCAGAGTAACCCATCAGGCACGATTTTCGTGATCTGGATCCTGACGTCATGGGTGTAGCGCGCTGTTTCGCGCATCTCTGGATTATATAACCAATTTTTATAATAGACCTAAGAAAGTGACCGACACCCTGGGCGATTCGATTTGCAGTTTTAAGTGGCCGATTCACCATCTCCGATATAACTCGCTGGGGATAGTTCTGCAAGAAGAGATCTACTATGTGCCGCCTTTTTTTTAAGGGCGCCCGCGTCATGGCTACTTTCCGAAAGCGCGCTGCGGAAATGGAGCAGTCCTGCAATGTTATAGCGTTTATATCGCCGAGTAGCTATCACAACCGGCAACCGAATAAAAATCTATTTTCGAAAGCTGATAAGATAATGTTGATGCAAGCCGACAGAAATGCTTTCAATCCACAACCTCTGGCGCGTTTCGCTTTCACAAATCCAAAGATTTTTCACTTTTGCGCGAATACGCACTAGATTGGGCAGCCGTTGTCAGCAGCGTGTCAGCATTGTAAGTTGATAAGAGATGGTCGCATCGCTTAAGCGAAAAAAAAAAGGGAGCGTGGTGATAGATCGGGCCAGCGCCCATAAGCGTTTCTTTTGAAAGGTAAGCGGTCCGTCCTGACCCATCTGGGTCCGGCCGCGTTGGGGTTTCAAAAATGGCCACTCCTTTCGCGGACCACCGTCAGCTGGTGGGCCGCTCGTTAGATCATCGTGGCCGCGTTAGCTCTACACACGGGACGGCGACTTCCCCACGACCGCTAAAACATGACTTGTTCGCGGCCAGCGTTCCTTTGCCGGTATTCGTATTTGGGTTTTACGTACTCAACTAAAAGGAGGGAGCGTCCCTTTCCCTCACTACTAAAAAAAGATTATTCATCATACTAAATTTATCTGGCGCTCCCCCTTAATGGCGTTTATAACGCCGATGCCATACATCGCTTTGGGACATGTACCCGAAAATTAACAATTTATTAAATATTAGGGAAAATGTGCATACGGCCTCTTGAAAAGTTGAATGAAGTGGAAGCGAATAACGCCTTCCTTACTCGGCGAGACGCAATGTAAGCTATAGGAAACATACACTTCCATTATAGATTTTCCACTCCCACAACCTCTTCAGATTGACAGAAACGGCTTTCGAATGCTGCGTGCATTGACTTCAAGGATAAAAAAAAAGAAGAAAGAAATGTCTGCGCCACTTATTTTACCCGAGCCAGCAATGTTGCCGAAGAACTCGCCGACGATTCCTCCAAATGTGAATGCTACTTCTTGAGTCAAGTAGGCATCAGCACCGCTTGGGCGATCTTACGTAAAGTATGAAAACAAAATTGAATAGCCTGTTTTATTCGATCCAGAAAGATGCAAATTGGTCGTAAATTACTGCAAATCCAGTTCCTATGCCGGAGAGAGCAGTTTTCTACATCACGTAACGCGATTCACACACCTGGAACCGGCATTAACACGCCAATAAGGAAGCCGCAGAGCAACGGAGTTACTGTCGAAATACTCTGTTTTGCCCTCCTTAATGGAAGAACCAATGACAAACATGATAAAATATATATGCAGGATCGAAAAATCACCCTCTGAATTTGTTGAACAAATCGCAAGGTACGATTTAAAACAGGGAATGTCGCGGGAGCCAACGTTTCGACAAGCGGACTTGTCTTCGTCAGGGCGGCAACGAAGACAAGTCCGCTTGTCGAAACGTTGGCTCCCGCGACATTCCCTGTTTTAAATCGTACCTTGCGATTTGTTCATCGATTCAAGCATCCATCTTCCCCTGAGCTTCTCTTCTAATTTGGACCTCTGAATTTGTGGTACTTATGGCGTGTGTCGGTCACTTTCTTAGGTCTATTATCAAAATTGGTTATATAATCCAGAGATGCGCGAAACAGCGCGCTACAACCATGACGTCAGGATCCAAATCACGAAAATCGTGCCTGATGGGTTATGCACTGCACCAACAGCTGTCGCAGTAAAAGAAAATAGCCCGGGCCTAATTAAGAGTACGTAAAAAATGACGTTGTTCTTTTACCCTCATCACTTACAATAACAAAAAAAGAAAATACAGCTAAGTCGGCTACGTGCTGAGAAGCTCGTTCCTGTTCAAGCGTGAGTATATAAGCAGGCTGTGCACAATCTGCAGACGAAACTAGCCGGAAAATGCTCCAATTAGTGAAGCGCGCATTCTCGCGACGCTGCCTCGGGCGCTGGGTATCCTTCGCTCAGTGAAACGTGCTTCACAGCGAAGCAATAGAGGCGCGCTCCCGCGCTGTAGCAGACGACGCGAAGCACCTCCCCTAGGTCCCTGTGCGCCTGCCTTCGATGCGCCGCCGCACCGGCCGTGCTGGCGCTGCCCGGAGCGCGGCCACGGTGAGCCGTGTTCACCCTAAAAGTGGACTGCCGTGTACATTCCTAGACCCCTCAAGCCAATTTTAAAGTACGCTGCTGGTCACTCAAAAATTGTAAAGACTGGAGTCGCGGTATCTTGCCTTAGGGCTGCCTTGTTGAAGTCTTTCATTTACACGATGCATCTAGGATTCACTAACCAATACGCTGAAATTGGCTGCTTTCTCAGAAGATATCGTACGCAGAGCAGTAGAAAAAATCATTAGAGTATTAAAAATGGTTGACCAAAGGAACGCCACTAGAAAGATTGATTCGAAAAGAAAACGCGCTGCAGTTTTGCCTTACGTTCATTGCTTATCCCATAGTTTGAAGCATGTTGCCAACCGGCTTGGTGTTAACGTTGTTTTTAGTGCCTCTAACAAACTTCAAAGAATCTGCCATGGCGTTGACAAAAAATTGGACAGCAGAAAAAGAAAAATGTACCTGTTGTTCAAAAAATGAATACAAGGTGAAGTGCAAAAGGGGAGCAGTCTATATGCTTCCTTTATCCCGCGGGCATGTATACATAGGTCAGCCCAGCAGCTGTATTAACACACGCTCAAAAGAGCATAAGCAATCATTGTTGAAAAAAACAGTTCACGCTTAGCACATCACTGTGAGAATTGCGGATGCCAGCCTGTGTGGACTAGCACAGATATCCTGTTTAGTCATAAAAATCAACTCACATGCGAGATAACCGAGGCGTTTCATATCGGAAGACGAACAGAGGTTTGTGTTAGTAAACCCTAAATTGTACTGACTGACAGTGAATTCGCCTTTTTGAATCCCAACTGATCTATTGCGTTTTTTGAGAATTTTTGTTGTTTTATGTCCAGAAAATTTTAAAAATTTTTAGGTAATGCTCGTATCTTTCTACCGCACATGCGCATGCGTTGTTGGATGTGTATACATGCAACAGGCTTGTCTGGATGTCTATACATGCGTGCAATTCCTTTTTAATAAACTCAGTTGTGAGTCAGAGCTTGTGTGTATTCTTCCCTGTGTCCGTGTAATTTTTGTGTGCGCATAAGTAAGGCTTCATGATGGATTCATACCAACTCGCCCAATTTCCAATCCTTATGCTACAACAGATCGCTTAATCATGCAGGGAAACCGCAAGCATAGAGGTTGAATGTGCGGCAACTTCTTATTACTGTATCTTGTAGTGTCTGTCCGTGCACATCATCGATCATTCATTCGAAGCATGTTTGAGAGCCCTAATATCACGGCGCGCAAGTGCCTACTTACATTGCACATTTTTTATTCTGACGATGCTACTTAGATGCCTGGGAAAACTAAGAATTTTAGACCAAGTACTGCGAAAGTACGTTATCCTGACATGAGCTGATGTGTTCGACAACCTCTCCGAGAAGATGTGTGCGAAGCAGCAGTTGAATTGTGTGTGAATTAATGATAGTTGTCTTAGTTCATTTTATGAAATCGTTTGACATGTCAAGGCCAGAGTATTAAGGCGATTGCGTTGTCTTAAGGCCCAGGTGAATATTCTAAAAACTTGGGCCAAGCTGTGTGCAACACCCTGTCTACGTTTGGTAGGAAAACGACGAGGAAAGCGCGCCAGCCTGCAGCTATGTTATTCGAGCTCCCGTTCGATTGAAACAGGCAACCTTAAAGTGGTCGCTACAGAGCCTGGGAATGTTGTTTACTCGTCTCTGCTTAAGTTTGCGATTTCCGCTAGTACTAACTGGCTTAGAGCAAGGGAATCTGCGTAACAAGACGCAAACCTCTAAAACTCGCATGACATTTCAACGTTCCGCTGCGTATCACTTAGGGCGTTCACGTCTTCCCAGAGAAATCGTAGTCCCAAAAGATTTCTCTGCTGTCCTTGTACAGTTTACAGAGCGAGAAGCAGGCATCCTTGGCGTAATGCGAACGACACTGGCCCATACGCAGCACTTGTTATGCTTTCGCAGCTGTCATTGGCACGACTTTCGAATTTCCAGTGAGAGTACGCCGGAGAGATCGGAGCGCCATCCAGCAACCTATCAATCATTTCTCCCAATGCACCGACTCTCCCGAGAGGGCTCAGCACAAGAACTCCACATCATTGTTGGATATTCCCGCCGAGCTGATTCGGAACCTTACAGCTACCCTCGTCTGGTTCATCGATAAGAGCCGCTTTTTCTAACGCATTAGCCCCGTTTAACAAGACTCAATGGGTCAGTCACGGCATTCACGCGAACGCCGCTATTTACCAATATAGGCGAGAGGTCCCGCTGATTGCATATATTGGTACACTGTCTCGGCTAACTTTGGTGTTGCGACATTCGTGGTACCTTCAGTTACGTAGCTGACGAATTGGCGAGCGGGGTTAACGAGCTTTAGCGGTGTTATTTGGATAAGTTGTGGTGGTTGGTTGCATTCGCGCTATGTGACGGGGTGAGAACTGCCTGAAACAAAAACGCATAGTATTTCAAGTGTCCCTAAAGGATGTCAAGCTCCAGCAGAAACGATGGCGTATGAAATAGCGGCTCGTACGGCGCACTCACTTATTATTGCTATCTTACTCGCTACGGCTGCATGTGTTATACGCCTTACCTCAATACATTGCGCGGTTTCGTTACGTCAGATATTGTGATTTTTATATATAATGTAGGAGTAAGGGGGGTTTTTAAGGGCGGCGCCTAGCACGCGGCGGATGTTGAGAGTGCTTGTCTACTGACCCGAAGAGGGCGGCTTCGATCCGGCCGCGGCGGTCGCATTTTTCATGGAGGCGAAAATGCCAGAGGTGTGTACTCCGTATTATCAGTGCCCGTTAAATAACCCGAATTTGCGGTCCTCTTGTCCACTACGGCGTGTCCCGTCTCATACCGTGGACTTAGTGCGTAAAACGCCAACTACTGAAGGCTGCTTACATCGTTAAGGAATAGCAGGAACAAAGTGTCTGTTTTTTAGCACAAAGGTAACTGGGTGTTCCCACGGCGATGTCTTACCTTGCAATGTTTTCTAACGTATTTTTTGTATTTTTTGCGGTCACGTTTCGCCGGACATTAAGCTTTAGGGGTATATCGAAAACAATAGTATATAGACAACGCAATAGGTCTTAGAGTGGGCAATTCTTTAGCAAGCAAGCGCACGATCAAGACCAGGGGTTTTATAGTACTATATCCGAGTGCTGATTAGTCCTCACGACGTCATCGAGCGAATCTACACGCTCCGGCAGGGACATTGTTCTGTGCAGCAAAATGGCTGCCTTCGTTGTCGGCTATAATCCACAAAAGCAGGCAAAGGCAAAGACTTGTGACAGGCTTCGCTACTCCCTCGACTAGCTGTTGCTTGAAATATTCAGCGCTACTTTTTAGACGCAGACAGTACAGTTAACAGACAGGGCTGGCGCTACTCGAAATATGTTTATCAAAACCATACACTTGTGTGGTTTTAATAAACATATTTCGAGTAGCGCCAGTCGTGTGTGTTAACTCTACTGTCTGCGTCTAAAAAGTAGTGCTGAATATTTCAAGCAACATGTGTGACCGACTAGCCCCGCAACGTGTTAAGAGATCCCTCGACTAGATCGCACCTAAAGTATCAGATGAGCTTGGAGATGCCCATCGTGCATCAAATGTGTATTGCAGGAGCCTTCAACTGTGTATTCTATGCTACTGCTGGCATGGCAACGCAAACCAAGCATCACTAATTACTTCCACATGTAAGGCGTCACACTTCGCTGTGAGCCGCTGCACCTTCACAAGTCCAACCCAGCGCCACTGGGTTCAATTGACACACACATCGCTGATGCTACTGGTGCTGACGTTCTAATGAATGCCAATGAAATTGATTGATCGAATTGTCACATGAGTCCAGCGTTTCCTAGGACTGCTCATAAACATCGAAGCACATAGACAAAATATATTCCCTTATTGTACGTTGTCAGCATCACCCAAGGAACGTGCCCATACACTGTCAGTACGAAATGCCGCACGTCACCGAAACAAAGGACTGCAAAGCGAGGCAAATGAAATGTTACAGGCCTTAGAACACACAATGAAGGCTTCGTTAGTGCAAGCTCCCGACGGTACACGGGTGCCCATCCCCGATTCATAAACACACAGGGGCAGAAGCTTAAACACGGTTACCGTCTTATGGAAGACAGTGGCGATGGTTTTCCCCACGGCTTTCACGCACAGAAAGAGCAACGGAATTCGCACATCATCTCATCGAATGCTGAAGTAATTCGAGCGAGAAGCGTTTGCAAGAACCAGAACCCATACATAACGTTTACGTCGCCAGGTTTGCGAACTGCGACGCAAGTCCAAACGCTATGAAAGATCGTAAAAAGTTCTTACTCATTTCCTAACGTGCTGCAAAAATTTCTCGTATGTGCGAGAGCGAACATTTGCCGGACACGACCGGCGTTCCCGATGAAAGAAGTGAGTGATGTCATTTCGGCAACGTCACAGTATGACGTGTTGCAGAGAGCACCGCTTTTTTTTTGACCAATCATGAGTCACAACTGCTACCCCGTCTGTCGTCTGCTAACGTTGTCCTTTCCTGCGCCATTCCTAGCCTTGGCTTACCTCCTTCGATCTTTCTCTGTGTTGCCGAAAATGCAACTCAGCGGCGCAACCACGTTTTATCGATATTCTTGGGTTCAGTTATATAGACACAAATTATCAAAGGACGATTATTTCAGATTACTTCGGATGAGGTATTTTTGTACTCTAGTACAGTGGGCATTCTCACTGTCAGTGTGACTGCTAATGACTAGAGCCAGTAAATCCTTCAGGTCCCCCTTCAGCCAGGTGCTCTGGGACATCCTTCTGTCTACTTATGTATAGATGTATGTTTTATATGAAAATAACTAAACTGAAACTGATTAAATTCTTCCTGTTTGTGATATCAAGGCTTCCCGACTTGTCTTTTTCGCACCCGTGGGGAAATTTTAATAACCTGAAGTTGTTTCTACATATCCACGCGCACCTCAGATGCGCTGTCAATTCGAGGCAGTGTGTTTTCAGTAGATTAGCCCAAACAGGGGCGCGAAGGCTGCATTGAAGTGAGCGCATCGGTTTGGCAGTACAAAGCGAGTTTCAGGCTTGTCTATCAACAACAGCACCGAAAAGCTCATACAACTGGGCATGCATAACTCTCTTTCGGAGGCGATCGAGACCCAGTAGATGGTTCAGGGCATGAGTCTATTGTCCTCACGGGCGGGTGGACGCATCCTGGAATCCATTGGCTGCGGTCTTACGGAAATTAACGGGCGCAAAGTAACTCTGCCGTCCATGATCAGAGGTGTTTTTATGGTAGATCGACCTCCAAGAAATGACTACCCAAAACACACAATGTTGGACGCCCCAAAGCTCACGCCCGTTCTTTATTGAAATATGTTGCAGATAGCCCGGACCTCACTGCGTTTGTCGATGGAACCCAGTACGGGCGCTGTGATTGCTTCGCTGTGGTCTCAGGCGACCAGAGTGGGATGCTCCTATGTTCTGCCTCGTTCAGAAAGGTTTCGGTAACGGTGGCTGAGCAAATCGCTATGGCAATGAAGGACCCATCGCGTCCGAATATATGCACAGACTCGCCGTCCACTGCAAGAACCTCGGGCTCGATGTCGCGGGAGGCAGCAGCTATCCTAGTTAGCGAGGGGGCTGCCGGGTTTCACACCTTAAAATGGTTCCCGGCTCCTATGGGAGCCAACGTACACAACAATGTTCCAAATGCCAATGAGTTTGCCTGTGACCGTGCGGAAGGTTTCGCTCACAACGGCGGTCCCGACGAATTTGCAGGCGGGGGCGCCGGAAGGTACAGGGACCTGCTCCTCGCTTTCCAAGAAATCATCACTCATTATAAATCTCGCGGACCGTCCTTCCACTTGCTCACCCTAAACTCACTCGGCCACAGCCGTCGGCCATCAAGATGATCCGAAGGGTTTCTTTCCCTTCGAGAGGCAGGTTTAGTCACTTCTCGCCCAACATCGAGCCGCATTTTCCGGAATGCGGAGAGGCTTACTGCTCATTAGCTCACAAGCTTTTGGCAATGCCCGGCGTTACGAGACACAGAGTTCAACAAAGAAGATCACTGGGAGGAAGGCCTTAATAGCGGCGACATTTCGGTTCAGCTTCGGGCTCTCCAGAGGCCTGCGAGAGGGCGAAGGGCCACGGTCTACCGATCCCTGCGTGGGAGCGGCCTGCGACTCCTACGGAACCTTCTAGTAGGGGACGTCGAAGCGCTTCGAATGCTGACATACGATGCTGCACGTGAGAGTACGCGGCGGTTCTGTTCCTCATAAATCTCGCACCTAATTCTTAACACTGAAAACAGTGACATGTTAGGGCTGAATGGTTAGGCACACTTTTTTTCAAACAGAATGTCTCGAGGGGGTGGAGTGGCCATGCACGTTAAGAGCACTATGCAGTGCGATTTAATGCATGAGTTTCCATGTGTGACCACCGGTTATGAAACGGTATGCTCAACAACTTCTAGCGCTTTTTTACTAGTTGTGTACCGTCCCCCTTCTGGAAACAATAGCAAATTCTTAACATATTGTTACGGAGTGCGCTGTGCGAGCAAGGTAGCAGAGGGGCTCACTCTGTTATCCTGTGACAATATCTTGAAAAAGTGCTCGACTATGCGGCCTTCAGCTGCTATCAACTTCTTCTTGGTGGTGATATAGCCATTAACGTCCTTGACCTCAACTTATCACGTGAATTCTCCTTCGCGCTAAGTACCTGCGGTTTTTGTAGTGTAATCAATACTCCCACCTGCGTATCTGTACGCAGCCAGTATGCTCTTGACAATTTTGTTGTTAGCGTGGACACGTCAATCCACGCGGCTGGTACTACTGTCACGTGGTCGAGACACACGCAGCACTCGAGACAAAGCACGCAGGACTCTAAGTGATGTCAGGCGAACTGTTTATTGGGCGAACTTGTGCCTAGCAAAACAAAGCCAATGACAATTCACAGCAATAGCGTCGTCGACAGTCGTCGGTCATCCCGGCCGCGGCGGCTGCATTTCGATGGAGGCGAAATGTTGAGGCCCGTGTGCTGTGCGATATCAGTGCACGTTAAAGAACCCCAGGTGGTCAAAATTTCCGGAGACCTCCACTA
Organism: Hyalomma asiaticum; assembly: GCA_013339685.2. Taxonomy (NCBI): domain Eukaryota; kingdom Metazoa; phylum Arthropoda; class Arachnida; order Ixodida; family Ixodidae; genus Hyalomma; species Hyalomma asiaticum. Next base: position 80,979,447 of record CM023481.1, on the reverse strand, counting down.
CGGCGTCTCTCATAATCAGAGCTGGTTTTGGGACGTTAAACCCCACAAATCAATCAAATCAACAGTCGTCGGTCGACGGAAAGGCTGACAAGCGGCGCAGTGCGTCGGCTTTTATACACATGGTTTAACGCGTTCGCGCATTATCTCTGGAATTCCAGAAGTTACTCAGGTGTGCGCGTCAGCATGCAAAGTTTCAGGAAATGTCGACACGCTTCCCGAAGTGACATGCAATGTAAACGCGGCTTGGGTTGGCATAGCAGAAAGTGATAACTGCGCTCGCCGCAAACAATCAAAGCAAGCGCGCGATTCACAGGAAGGTGATAACGGCGTTCACGAAAACAAGCGCACGTGTCACTACCCCCCTCTGAAAATCATCGTCCCGATGCGAAAAACAAAGCATGCAAATAAGAGTGTAAGAGTACATGCAATGCATTAACAATACGTAACAGTTAATCAGCGCGCGTAATAAGGTTTCAGCCGCACGACATGTACAACCTCGGGTCGTACATGGCGCCGCTGGGATGACGTTAAGCCATCGGGCACGACCTCGTAGTCCAGTTCACCACGACGTCGGAGTACCTTATAGGGTCCAAAGTAGCGCCGTAAGAGCTTTTCACACAATCCCCGTCGTCGTATCGGCGTCTAGACCCAGACAAGGCCGCCGGGTCGGTAGTCGGTGTGGCGTCGTCGAAGGTTGTAGTGGCGCCTATCGACTGTCTGCTGCCTCTTGATATGCCGGCGGGCTAGCTGTCCAGCTTCTTCGGCGCCCTCCAGGTAGCTGGCAACGTCGAGGTCTTCTTAGTCGGTGCCGACGGGTAGCAGGGCGTTGAGCGTCGTTGTTGGGTTCCGTCCGTAGACAAGCCTCTATGGAGCAAACTGCGTCGTTTCTTGCACGGCCGTGTTGTACACCCAAGGGTCACATACGGAAGTATGGCATCACACGTCTTGTGTTCGACGTCTACGTACATAGCCAGCATGTCGGCGATGGTCTTTTGACTGCACTTCAAGATCGCCTGAGTTAGGTCAGCCGTGAAGTCCGTACCTCTGTCGGTGATGAGGACCTCCGGGGCTGCGTGAAGCGGGACGATGTTCTCGATGATGAACTTGGCGACCTCGGTGGCAGTACCCTTGGGCAAGGCTTTTGTTTCGGCATAGCGGGTGAGGTAGTCAGTCGCTACGACGACCCATTTATTGCCGGAAGTAGACGTCGGGAACGGCCCCAGTAAGTCCATGTCGATTTGCTGGAACGGCCGTCGAGGTAGTTCGATGGGTTGCACAAGTCCGGCTGGCCTAGTTGTCGGCGTCTTGCGCCGCTGACAGCCTCTGCATGTCTTTACGTAATGGGCGACGTCGGCAGTGAGGTGAGGCCAGTAGTACTTCTCTTGTATTCTTGATGGTGTGCGAGAAAAACCGAGGTGTCCGGCTGTCGGGTCGTCGTGTAAAGCTTCCAGAACCTCTGGACGTAACGCTGAAGGCACCATAAGGAGGTGGTCGGCACGGAGCGGCGAGAAGTTCTTCTTCAGGAGAAGCTTCTTCCGCAGGACAAACGAAGACAGTCCTCGGCGGAATACTTTTGGCACGTCGGCGGTCTTGCCTTCCAGGTAGTCCATGAGGCTCTTGAGCTCTGGGTCAGCTCGTTGGCGTTCCGCGAAGTCGTCGGTACTTATGGGTCCCCAGAAAGAGTCGTCGTCCTTGTCCCCCTGGGGAGGCGGATCGATGGGGGCTCGAGACAAGCAGTCGGCGTCGGAGTGCTTTCGTCCGCTCTTGTAGACGACAGTGATGTGAAATTCTTGCAGTCTGAGACTCTAACGTGCGAGGCGCCCTGATGGATCTTTCGACACAAGTCGTGGTGGTGACTCACGACATTGAAAGGCCTGCCTACTGGTAGGGGTGGAACTTTGATGTTGCCCAGATGATGGCAAAGCATTCCTTTTCTGTGATGTAATAATTCGCTTCTGCCTTCGAAAGTGACCGGCTAGCGTAACTGATGACTCTTTTAAGTCCGTCGGTCCTCAGCACGAGCACGGCGCCGAGCTCTGTGCTGCTTGCGTCCGTGTGAATTTCAGTGTCGGCTTTTTGTCGAAGTGTGCGAGTATTGGCGGCATTTGCAGGCGTCGCTTTATACTTGAAACGCCTCGACTTGCGGCGTTTCCCATTTCAAGTAGATGTCAGCTTTCGTGAGGTACGTCAGCGGCTCGGAGATCCGCGAAAAGTTGCTGACGAAGCGCCTGTTATAAGCGCAGAGGCCAAGAAATCGGCGTACTGCTTTCATGCCGGTGGGCGCAGGAAAGTCGGCGATCGCAGCAGTTTTCTGTGGATCAGGGCATACTCCCGACTTTCTGATAACGTGGCCAAGGCACAATAGCTCCTCGTAGGCGAAGCGGCACTTTTCTGGCTACAAGGTAAGTCCGGAGGCTTGGATTACCCGAAGAACAGCTTCAAGGCGCCGGAGGTGCTCATCGAAGCTAGAAGCAAATACGACTACGTCGTTTAGGTAGACGAGGCAAGTCTGCTACTTCAAGTACTCTGTCCATAACCCGTTGGAACGTCGCAGGCGCCGTGCAAAGACCAAAGGGCATGACCTTAAACTCGAACGGGCCGTCTGGTTTTATGAAGGCAGTCAATTCTCTCGGTCTCTCTCGTATACTTCGATTTGCCAGTAGCCGGTTTTGAGGTCCACCGACGAAAAATGCTTGGCGTTGTAGAGTCGATCCTAAGCGTCGTCTATCCGTGGGAGAGGATACAAGTCTCTTCGCGATCTTGTTCAGGCGAGGATAACCGACGCAAAAACGTAGGGTTCCACCCTTCTTCCTCACTAACACCGCAGGTGACGCCCCCGGGCTCGTAGACGGCTGAATTATGTCACGCAGCATTTCGTCTACTTGTTGCTTGATGGCCTCGCGTTCCCGCGCCGAAAGTCGGTAGGGGCTCTGATGGAGAGGACGGGCATATTCGTCGGTTATGATGCGATGTTTCGCGAGAGGGGCCTGACGAAGCGTTGATGACGACGAGAAGCATCCTTATATTGCTGGAGTAAGGCCTTGAGCTTCTTTTGTTGCTGCCTGGAAAGGCCTCGATTGACGTCGAAGGCGGGCGCGGACACTGAAGTCGTCGTTGCGGGTCCGTGAGAATCGGTGAGGGCGAAGGCATTGCTAACTTCCGAAAATTCAGTTAGATGCGCTACCGTCGTACCCCTATTCAGGTGCCTATACTCGTTGCCAAAGTTCGTTATCATTACCTTGGCTTCGCCGTTATGAAGCTTGGCTATGCCTCTTGCGACGCACATGTGACGGTCTAGGAGCAAGTGCTGGTCGCCTTCGATGACACCTTGTAAGTTGGTAGGCGTTTTGGTGCCGAGGGAAATGATGACGCTCAACAGTGGCGGGACGGTTAACTGCTCTTCTGTCACATTCAAGGCATGACACGCGTAGGTGCAGTCTGACGGCTTCGCATTGTCCGTGGACAGCGTGATTGACCTGGATCTTAGGTCGATAACTGCACCGTGCTAGTCTAGGAAATCCATGCCTAAAATGACTTCTCGCGAACATTGCTGCAGGACGACAAAGCTCACCGATTACGTCGGGCTGTCAATCGTGACTCTTGGCGTGCAGGTTCCAGTCGGTGTTATAAGGTGGCCCCCTGCTGTTCGGATATCTGGTCTTTACCTTCTTCAGCTTGGCGGCGAAGAGACCACTGATGACAGAGTAGTCGGCGCCGGTATCGACTAGGGCCGTGACGCTGTGGCCGTCAATAGTCACGCCGAAGTCGGTGGTTCGTCGTCTTGCGTTCCGGTTAGGTTGGGGAGCCGGGTAACGGCTGCGTCGGCTTGCCCCGGCGTGGCTATGTTGCGTCGGCGGGGAGGCTTTCTCGGGAAGACTCTGGTCAGGCGACGTACTGAGACTATGTCGGGAGGATTCGTGAGTCGTGGTCGCCGTCATCGGCGGCGGAGGATCTTCGGCATTGCGTCGTGCAGCAACCGCACCTCCATCGGTTGCTGCCTTTAGTTTCCCGGATAGGGGCTTGGAGATCGGCCCCGGGTGGGGCCTGTGTACTGGCGGCGACCCAGGGAGACGTAGCGGCCAGGCGAAGGTGAACGGGATGGTCGTCCTCGCTGCCACTGCGATCCGGTGATGTAGTCGGCGATGTCACGAGCTCGCTCACCTTGGCGCGGACACGGCGCATTCACGTCGAAGCCACGCAGTCCCACGTCACGGTACTGGCAGCAGCGGTAGGTGTGCCCGGCTTCACCACAGTTGTAGCATAGTGGGCGGTGGTTTGGTGTGCGCCAAACGTCAGTTTTCCTCGGCGCGCGCTTAAATACTGGCGAGCGGGATAGCGTCGGAGGTGGCGGCGGTAGCTGGCGACGATACTGCGGGGACGTTGGGTCCTGGATGGGGCGAGGAGCGGCGGCAGGTCGGTGTGCAACAGCGGCGTAGGTCATCGCCTACGGTTGGGGCTGCGGTCGTTCGGGAAAGCTCGGTGAGTGCTGTACTTCCTCGCGAATGATGTCTTCAAGGGAGGCGTCCTGGGGCTGAGACGACGGAAACATCCGGCGCAGTTCTTCACGAACAATAGCCCTTATATTCTCGCGTAGTTCGTCGGGGCCGAGTCCTCGGATATCTGCGACGCCTGGCGAAATGCGCCGATCGTATTGGCGGGTGCGAATTTCAAGAATCTTCTCAATGGTCGTCGCGTCGGAGAGGAACTCTTGCACCGTCTTCGTGGGGTTTCTTATTAACCCGGCGAAAAGCTCCTGTTTAACTCTTCGCATGAGGAGGCGGACCTTCTTCTCCTAGAACATGTCGGCGTCGGCGTTGGGGTACAGTCGCGTCATCACCTCCGTAAAGATCGTGACGTTTTCTTTGGGGAGGTGCACACGAGTCTCCAGTAGTGATAAGGCTCTTTCCTTCCGCACGACGCTTGCAAAGGTGGGCAGGAAAGCAGCGTGGAAGTCGTCCCAGGTTCAAGGCGTTGACTTGCGGTTCTCGAACCAAGTCCTTGCGGTGTCCTCCAAATAGAAATATGCATGGCGCAGCTTATCGTCGGGGTCCCACTTGTTAAGGGCTGCGACGCGGTCGTAGATGTCCAGCCAGCTTTCCGGGTCCTCGTATGACGATATGCGGAAGGTAGGTGGCTCTTTGGGCTGGTGTACGACCACGGTTGCCGGAGATCTTGCTTCCGTCATTGTGGGTGCTGGTGTCGTTGCAGCCCTTGTCTTCTTGTCCTTGTCGGGGAGCAGCAGGTATTCTGGCGGGAGTCCTTGTTGTCTGTGGCTAGCTCGAAGGACCTGGTTGGAGTCGTCCTCTTAGCGGCTTGGGCTTGGATCACGGCTGAACGGGGGCGTACGGTACATGGACTGAGAGGCATCTCCACCACATGTCATGCGGTCGAGACACACGCAGCACACGAGACGAAGCACGCAGGACTCAAGATGATGTCAGGCGACCTGTTTATTGGGCGAACTTGTGCCCAGCTAAACGAACCAAATGACAACGCACAGCAATAGCGTCGTGGACAGTCGTCGGTCAAAGGAAGGACTTACAAGCGGCGCAGTGCGTCGGCTTTTATGCGCATGGCTTAGCGCGTTCTCGCATTATCTCTGGAATTGCAGAAGTTACTCAGCTGTGCGGGTCAGGATGCAAAGTTTCAGGAAATGTCGACACGCTTCCCGAAGTGACATGCAATGTAAACGCGGCTTGGGTTGGCATAGCAGAAAGTGATAACTGCGCTCGCCGCAAACAATCAATGTAAGCGCGCCATTCACAGGAAGGTGATAACAGCGTTCACGAAAACAACCGCACGTGTCACTATTAGGTGTGGCATTAGTGACCATTGCCCGGTTTTCATCGTGTGATCTTAATCTACTCGCAAGAATCAACAGCGTAAATCGACCATGCTATACAGGCCTATGTGAAGTGAGAGTGTCAATTCATTTCGCACACGTGTGCTGAACTGCTACTGGTTTTCCATATATTCAAAAAATGATGCTTCAGAAGCATACAATCAGTTCCTGTTGATCTTCCGTCGCTTATACAACATTTCGTTTCCATACAAAACAGTAAAATTGAAAAAGAAGATTAGAAAGCCGTGGGGCCGTCCTGAGCAGGTAAAAATGATCAATGAAAAAAACAAGTTATTTAGGAAATTTGAAATTTCTGCGTTCGCGCGAATCTTCGGACCTTGCAACATTCAAAACGTACAGGAACAAATTAAACAAAGATCTCAGAAAAGCTAAGAATTCTTATTATCATGACCTGTTTTATGATGCGCAAAAGAAACCAGACATAACTTGGAGAATTATAAATGATGTACTCAATCCAAAAAATGCTGATTCCCCTGAGTTGGAAATAACTTTAAACAATAACAAAATCTCTGGCACTCCTTTGGCCGAAGAATTCAACCAATACTTCACAAACGTGGCGGCAACTACACTAAGCCCTATAGACGCAGGGATCACGGATAAGTGCACAAAAACTATTTTTTTGGAGACAGCAAATAATGAAGAAGTTTGTCGAACATTCATCGGACTGAAAAACAATACAGCAACTGATATTGATGGCTTCCAAGTTAGTCCTGTAAAATGCGTGATTGATATTATTACACCCTACTTTACATACCTATTTAGCTTCGTCTTCGAATCTGGTTCTTTCCCTAGTTCAATGAAAACAGCCAAAGTGTCAGTCATATTCAAGGGTGGTGAAGAAAACGACTTGGGCAATTACAGACCGATCTCAATACTGCCAATATTTTCCAAGGCTCTGGAAAAAAATATTTTCTGTCGTCTAAATGGCTTCCTTATGAAACATAAAGCTCTAAATGACTGTCAACATGGTTTCCGCAAAGGACGCTCTACAGAGACCTCACTGCTTATCCAGAAGGAATTAATAATCAATAACCTAGAAAAAGGAACTTAGTTCTCGGGATATTTATTGACTAAAGTAAGGCATTTGGCCGTCTACAGCACAAAACTCTTTTCACAATGTTGCTGGCTTGCGGTGTACGCGGAGTGACTCATTCTCTGATGCTTTCGTATCTGCTTGATCGTAGACAGTGCGTTGTTATAGGAAATATTATTTCCTCCGACAGGGCAATAGAGTCAGGCGTCTCACAGGGCAGCGTCTTAGGCCCCCCTCTGTTCGACATCTACATTAATGACATGACAGACACGCACAACGAGGCAACAATCATTCTATACGCAGGATGATGCCAGCCTGTTTGTTTCTGGTCCGGTGGCTGGCGACATCATTCGTAAGGCGAACGCGCTCCTTTCCACTTTATCAGAATGGTCCAGCTACAACGGCCTCAAAATTAATAACAAAAAGTCAAAACCAATCCTGTTTAAGACCAGGGGTAGGCAGGTATCTTCATGCGACGAACTACTGCTTGATAATGTGCCAATTGGGATTGTTAGCGAGCATAAAGCACTTGGTGTCGTTTTCAATACTGTACTGAATTGGACACCCCATGTTGACATGTCTTCGAAATCCTTGGTATCAGCAACAGGTGCATTGCCACGATGTCGCCATTTCTTTCCGGAAAGCGTGAAATTGCAAATTTATCAGGCACTATTTGATGATTGATTTGTGGGGTTTAACGTCCCAAAACCAGCTCTGATTATTAGAGACGCCCTAGTGGAGGTCTCCGGAAATTTCGACCACCTGGAGTTCTTTAACGTGCACTGACATCGCACAGCACACGGGCCTCAACATTTCGCCTCCATCGAAATGCAGCCGCCGCGGCCGGGATTCGATCCCGCGACCATCAGATCTGCAGCCGAGTGCCATAACCACTAGACCACCGTGGCGGGGCAGGCACTATTTGCGTCACACATTGACTACTGCACGCTTGTGTGCGGCACCACTACAAAAACTACCATACACAAACTTCTTGTTCTTCAGAAACGTGCACTTTGAATTATAGCCAACGTCCATATCTCCACATAACATTACACCTTTTCACCAAATTTAACCTAATCAGAGTTACTGAGGTATATCGATTTCGTTTGCTGCATTCATACTTATTTTCCTCTAAAGAGTTCTCCTCACTTCGGAAATCGCTGTCAGGGCTACAACGGCAGTTAAGTGACCATCGCACCAGTAGCCAGGACAAATGGCTTGTCCCGAAAAGGCGTAGTAATTAGCTAATACATTGACTAGCCTACAATGTCCCTTCTCTTTTGGATAAATATGAAAATGAGGGTATTGACGTTCATGCCTTAACCCGGAAGGAAATGAGACGGTTTTATTTGTTTTCGAGTGATGCATGACTACTGATTGTGGAAACAAGTGCCCCAGATCTAATAAACTGTTGTTAGTGTATCGTTAGCTTTATTTGTATACTTATGCTACTTACTCTAGTTTTGCTTATGACATGAAGTTGCGTTGTTTTTCTGCTTTTTATTTTTCAAACTCTCTGTCAAATGACCACTGTTGTGCACAAACTGATATCTCATATGTTTTGATTAACACAACCCATGTATGCTTATAAGCTTAATTTTGTTGTACGCTGTTTGTAGTGCTGTCATAAAAGACCTTCAAGCACTTTCAAGCTGTTTACACAGCTTTTCGCCTGAAGGACCCCGAAAGAATTGCAAGCAAATGTTGGAAATAAAGATTTGACTGATTGATTGATTGATTATACTGCCCTTCACAAAAGAAAGCTGTGGAGAGAGCGGTTATGGCTTCTTCCGCAGCGTCACTTTTAACACGAAAGTGTTTTATGCCGGGCTCCACCACAGCTTCACTCTGTCATTATACGTCACTACCGTAACGGATATGATGCAGTAAAATGTACAACAACAATGACAAAGAAAACACAATCAGAAAAATTTTCACTAACGCGGCTGGCATCGAACATACGCTCGCTCGAACCGCGACGAAAAGTGCCCGCCGCGCTACCGACTGAGCTATCCTACGCAACGCTACGAGGAGCACGAACGCGCCTTATATCCCTTCACTTAAACTTTCTCCATCTCTCTCCTGCTCGTTGTGTTCTGCGCTGGTTGCGGCCGTGCCGCCACCTATAATCTGCACAGCGAAATATCGTCATAGTACCAAATGACACCTATAGTTCGGCCTGGGTAGGGTAGTGTCAGCGCTCTCGCTGAGGCTACGCTACCCCGAAAGAGTAGCTCGGCGCAGTTTGGTGATTTCACTTTCGTGTTTTACCGGTTCCTATAACAGAGGGATCAGCCGCTTTTTTCTTATTTTTTTCAAGAATCAAAATGAGTGCTTTCACCGCGCGCCTCTCCGCCCTTCACTATAACGAAAACACGGTGGCTATCTGGCGGCAATGGCAATAAGTTTTGGTTTTTTGACACGCGCATCTGTTACATACATTTATCCTCTCAGAAGACCGCCTTCTCACAACAATACATAAAGCATGGCTAGAGTGTGAAGTAACACCAGTCGTTGTGCAAACTCGAAAACGAGGTAGTCTAAATTTTCCGAGAGGTTCTTGGCGCACCGTTCATGTCTACTGATTCTTTCTCGAAAACATGAAACACGCAGATGCGAAAACTAGAGATGCCTACGATTGGAGAAAGGGGAGGTAGAAAGCAGCCTAGCGACGTTAAGAAACAACGTTGTTTCGGTATGTTGCGCGCGTTTCTAATGGCATTGTTAAATAACGTGAGGCACAGATATTCTAGACTCGGACCTTCTCGACAGCCAAGAAATACCTCTTCAGAAGTACCCATCGTAGAAGGAGAAATTCTGGCGTTCTATTTGCATTTATTTATTTATGTATTCATTTTTAGTTTTTTTTTACATACTCCAGCCCTATGAGGGGGCTATAACAGTAGTGGAATTATGCAAAACAAACAAAGTTTGGAAACACTAGGAACACACAAAAGCAACGAGAAATATCAAAATGCATTTACATCAATTGCGATATTAAGCTCTTCTAAACAATGATTTTCAAAAATGGCATTCCCAAAGTCATTCAGCCACAGTTAAAGAATGCGGCCAGGTATGAAATTCCATAATTATATGGTATATGGGAAAATACGTGAATGTATCTGTGCGCGGAAAAAAAGTGGCTGGATTAAGTTCGTGGCAATTTGCAAGCTGTGGCGGAAATATGGTATGAAGAGTTGATTATGTGGGGCGAAAATTTTAATGATTCTCCGTTACGACGTACCGAAAGAGGTGTCAGGTTTAGTTCAAAAAAAGCTCATGAGGGTGAGAAGTAGCAGTTGTACCTACGAAAATTAAACATACAGTCTTTACTTGAACGGCTTCTAGTTCGAGTTTGTCGCGTTGTTAATAAGGTGACTGGAGGCATAATCAGTGATGGGGCGAACAAGAGATTTTAGATTAAAGGCTTAATACTTTATGGAGTATTCCGCAATGTTGGACGTAGATATCCTTTTTGCTTTAAGGCTTTAGAACATGTTAAGGCAACGTAAGCAGGCCATGAGAGATCATCTGTAAATGTGACACCAAGATACTTACACTGAGTAACTGTTTAAAGAGGATCCTTTGAAAAAGTAAGTTTGAATAACTGGCATTACTTTTTTTAAAGGATACAACAACCGTTTTTTTTAATTAATGTCTATCTTCCATTTGTCACACCACGTGCAGAAAGATATGAAGGAGTCGCTCAAACGCTTGCAGCATTCTCTGAAAGCGGCCACGTCATGTAAAAAGGAATCATCAGCGTAAAGCGAGTGTTCGGGGAGATATTTGCTGGGAGCTCATTCAAATAAAAGTAAAAATAAAAATTGACCCAAGACACAGCCTTGTGGGACCCCATAACGTACTTCCAGAACTGATGACTTTGTGGAACTGAAGTCGACATACTGCTAGCGATTATGAAAAAAACCAGCAGTCCACTCTACCTGACGGGAATTTTTCAGAATGATGCGTAGTTTATGCAGAAAGTGAGCATGTAGTGCCGTATCAAAGGCTTTGGAAAAGTCGATAAAAAGAGCGTCGATTTCGTTGCGCTGGTCTAACTGATTAGCAACGTCATGGGTGAATTCAATTAGTTGCATGATGGTGCTGAAACCACTTCTGAAGCCATGTTGAGCATTATTTACAATATGGTTCGACTCAAGGAAACCAGTTACGTGTTTGCATATGATGTGCTGTAACATTTTGCACGGATACAGAGCTGAAGAAATCGGTCTATATTCATTTATGTCGCACTCGCCACAATATTTGTACAGCGGTATTATTCTTGCAAGCGTCCAGGATGTTGGCACGGTACTGCTTTTTAATGATTTCTTCAATGTGGTAGCAGTAGTATGATATTTATTGGCGCAAGGGCTACATGATGGGCACAGAGCGCCAGGACATGATAATAGCTGTGAACAATGGTTATGTTAAGTGGCTGTCCAGAGCCCTAAAAGTCCACGCGCTAAGGGCGGGTAAAATATACAAGTATTAAAATCACGAGAGTGACGTGAAATATGTCCAAAGAAAAAACAGTGACAACTGTACGTGATGGTAAAATTCTGGGGATATCACGTGAGCACGAATGCCTGGGCAAAGGCCCTTGGGTACAAGGGCCGCGAGGCAGGTCCTTCCTCTGTTGTGGCTACCGCAGCGGCAACCTCTTTAGAGGTCGTGCCACGGATTTCCTAGGCATGTGATTTCAAGCCTGTGGACATCTTTTGAAAATGCAAATAGTGAATAATTAAAAACCCGTTCCCTACCTATAAACATCGATGAATTACGTGGTATTTGGTGCCGGTAGGCTAATGGAAAGTGTTTCCCTTTAACAGTGTCTAGTTCTTTGCACTGGTTTAAAACATTTCGCACACATGGGTGGGTCACCACTAGACATAGGGTATCCATGAGTGCTATAGGTATGTCCTATTTTTAGCCTGGTAAGTGCAACTTCTGTGTGGCGTGATTTAGATGCTGGCGGCCAACAACCAAGATAACGCTTGATAACGTGCAGTCTATTTTTTGCGTGCGTATTCCATGTGCTCTGTTAAAAAGCCCTGAGCTTTCTTGTTAGGAAGGGCTTTACGCCTTGTACAGGGATAGCTAGGGTTGTATTGGGAGCGTTTTTTTGGGCGGATGCGGCTAGCTGGTCTGCCGACACGTTCCCTTGGATCTCGCGATGTCCTGGCACCCAGCACACGACAGCATGTAGTATAGACCGTGCATAAGAGTTAATAAAGGGAGACAATGACAGGGTTTTTTGCCTTTTAAAGCTTTTCACAGCTTTTACGACGCTTAGGGAATCGGTGTATACCACTGCACTTTGTAGTTTTATGTGTCTGATATGTTCAACGGCGGCAAATATAGCGTACGCTTCTGCTGTAAACATGCTTGTACTCGGATGTAGAACGCCAGCATTTGGAAAGGATGGACCGACCGCTGCGTAGGACACAGAAGTGTTAAGAGTTTGAGGCATCCGTAAAGAATTGTGGACAGGTGTATTTGTGCTGCAGTTCGAGGAATTATGCCCGGATATGTGCAATGGGCGCGCGTTTCGTATCTTCCATGAAAGATGCATTGCAGGTGCCACTGCCACGGCGGGAGGTGTGCAGCGGGAGCCATAAGACACTGTTCAAGGAGTGACACACCCATTTCCTCAGCTAGACACTTCATCCGTAGCGAGTATGGCTGTCTCACCGAAGGACGGTTGTCAAAGAGGGCAGAACTGGACAAATCATTAATTGTGGAACGTGAGGGGTGTTCCTGGTCTCCATTCACTTCCAAATAATATGAAAATGACATCTAAGATCTCTGCAGGTGGGGCGACCACTCGTTCGATTCAACGTAGAGGCTTTACGGGGCTAGTGCGAAAGGCATCCGTAAAAGGCCAATACCTAGATGGTGGACAGGGTCAAGCATTTTCAAGGTGCTTGGTGTCGCAGACTTGTAAACTATGGCTTCGTAGTCTAGGCGTGTGCGTATAAGACTTTTGTAGAGATTTAAGAGATATTTCTAGTCTCTGGCCCATGTTGTACGCGACAGGACCTTGAAGATATTTATTGTTCGCATACACTTGTTCCTGAGATATTTTATGTATGTACAAAGGTTAGCTTTGGTTCTAAGGTTAGGCCTAAAAATTCATTCTCCCCTTTTTTAGATAGACGCTGACCCTATAGGTGTATGTCAGGATAAGGGTGCAAGCCTCTTTTTCTCGAGAAAAAGACATATGTACTTTTTTGAGGATTAAGGCTGAAGCGATTATCACCAGCCCCTTTATCTATTTAGCTTAGACCAAGTTGAACCTGTCGCCCAGGTTGTCCGATTTAAACCTCATCTGTGCACGATCCACATACGCACAATAAAACATATTGCGTGGGATGTACAGAAGCAGCGAATTTATTTTAAGAATGAAAAGTATACAGCTGAGGGCACCGTCGTGTGGTACTCCTGTTCTCTGAGCAAATGTTCGAGAAAACACGTTTCTCACTCGGACAGGGGATGTGCGATCCGACAAGTAATTCTCTATTATATTTTAGCCAGCGAATTAATCACACAATCCGAGTACCGGTTCCTAATGCCTGATAACAAACAAGCAGGCCTGCTTCTACCTCCTTCCTAAGATTCCATAAGGTTAGCTCAGACGAACTACTTACTGCTGAAATACCGGGAAGACCCATCGTGTCTAACAACAACACCCCGACAGAGCCATTATCGAAGTTTCTTAATCACCATCTATCCGACATACCGCCCAACCTTCCGTCCTTTATTCAGGATACGCCTCATTTTCTGCGGATTATAGAGTCTATTAACGAAACACAAACACTTTCAGATCAGGCTATTTTGGTAACGCTAGATGTCACTTCCCTATACACGAATATACCTATCACAGAAGGAATCGAAGCGCCCTCAAAAGCAATACAGAATAGCAAACGTGCACACGCCGCTGAAGTTTACATCACGTTACTAAAATTAGTACTTACACTTAATTACTTTGAATTTGACTCGACCAACTACCTGCAAATTTTTGGCACCAGCATGGGAACTCCTTTCGCGCCGACCTACGCCAATATCTTCATGGGGCAACTAGAAGCACAGCTTTTGGAATTGTCGCCGCTAAAACCTCGCACCTACCTCCGTTACATAGACGATATCTTTATTGTTTGGGAACATGGTGTAAGTGCACTAAGCACATTTTTTGAGCATTTTAACAACTTTCATCCCAGCATTAAGTTTTCCATGCAGCACTCTTCTAGTAAAATTGATTTTCTCGACACGACAGTATCCATCGAAAAAGGAAAACTATAGACGACACTTTACAGAAAGCCAACGGATAGCCAGCAATATCTAGATTATAGTAGCCATCACCCGCGACACTGCAAACAGGGCATATTTATAGGACAGGCAAGGCGCATAAGAAGGATTTGTAGCAACGACGCGGATTACGTTCACCACTTAAGCAATTTAAAGGCAACCTTAGCTGAACGAAATCACCCGCACGACGCTCTCAACAAGGCATACAATGACGCGCTTAAACTAGATAGGACACCAGCGCTAGAAAAAAGAGCCCCTAAAGCGCAGGCCAACCAGCCGCTAGCATTCATAACGAAATACTCCAACTCGCTTCCAAACATAAATAATATTCTTCGGAAATACTATCCAATACTAACAAGCAACGATCGCCTTAGAAAAGCGTTTCCGGAAATACCAAGAGTCACCTACCGCCGTAATAGAAACTTTAAAGACCTGCTAGTACATGCCAAAGTAAACCCTCAGCGCACCGCCTGCGTAATAACTTGCTCCCGTCCCAGATGTAAGACTTGCAAGCATATTCAAAATGATCTTAAAGTTAAAAGCACGGGAAGTGACTATGTCCATCATGTAAAATCAAGTTTCACTTGCACTAGTTCGAACGTTATTTACATGTTGGAATGTTCACTCTGTCACAAGCAGTACGTCGGCGAAACTGGTCAACCAATTAATGTTAGACTAAACGGGCACCGCGCGGACACCGCGAATAACCTGCCGAAGGCAGTGGCGCAGCATTTTAATATGACAGGTCATAATTTCGATGAACTGACATACTCCAAGGAAACTTCCGCTCGCCGAGGGACAGAAGATACAGGGAATCGTATCTCATATACAGGTTCAATACTCTCCAACCTACAGGCATAAACCTTTCAAAGGGAACTCTTGAGTCCATTAGATACGGTAGAGTGTTAACAAAGACAACAAAAGGTTGAGGTATGCACAAGCTAACAATGTTTCTCCCAGAAAGTCTACTTTCAGGTGCTGAGCCCCCATCCAGTTCCAGGGGAACAAGGACGTTAAACAGTGTAGTTACCTTTTTTTAGCCCCATGCTTTCCATGAAATGCATTGTTGGTGCGGGGCAGGTGGTACGGGGTGGAGGAGGGGGACACATGACATAGGAGTAACTTCTGTTCCGAGGGTGTGTTTCCTTTTTTCCACCCTGCTTTCTAGCCCTGTGCACACAATGCATGTGCAAGATATGTACAAAGAGCGGATTCTCTAGAAACTTTCCCTCTTGCCATTTATAGTAGTCACGCTAACACCTGTCACCCAAATACCCTCGCACCCAACCCCCCCCCTTTTTTTTTCTTTTGTGTGTGTATGTTCGCACGTGCTGCTCTTCTCCTCCTCTCTTTCTGAGGACGGGGGAGGGTGTACAAAGGCGTACATAAACGAACACTGGAGAAGGCAGTTGCCGCCCTGACGAAGACAAGTCCGCTTGTCGAAACGTTGGCTCCCGCGACATTCCCTGTTTTAAATCGTACCTTGCGATTTGTTCATCGATTCAAGCATCCATCTTCCCCTGAGCTTCTCTTCTAGTTTGGATTTCTATTATATTAAACATTCTAGCTAGTACACCTAAATGTTACAGGTCTCTGAATATTCCGAACCGCCAAGTTGTATGGTACGCTTTTTCGAAGTCGAGGAACACAGAGAGAAAGAATTGCTCGTGTATGAAAGCTTCACGGATTTGTGCTTCAATGCACATGAGATGATCAATGGTGGGCCAGCCCCCTGGAAAACCATAATGCTGTGTGTCAAGCAATTTGTTTGATTCCAGGTAATGTATTTGCCGGTGGTTTATAATTTTTTTTCGAAAACATTATACAAGCTACTCGTTAGTGCGATAGGCCTGTAACTTCTGACGGAGCATGGCTCCTTGCCCTGTTTTGGAATTGGGATCACAATAGCCTCTTTTAATGAAATAGGAATCTTACCGGAAAATCATATGACATTGTGCAAGGAAAGCAGTGTTTGTGTTTCCTAGGATAAGAGTTTCAAGATGTCATGTACAATAAGATAAGATCCTGGAGCAGATTTCTTGCAGCAATGCAATGCTGACTGTAGTTCTGCTAAACGGAATGGTTCATTGTATGTCTAGATCGTTGTAGATATTCTTTCTATTCTTTGTCGTTGTAATGTCATTTTGTATCTTTGGTAGGTTTCTAAATAATGTGTAAAGCTGGATACGAATCCGAAATGTGCTCCCAGAGAGTCAGCTTGGTCTTCCAGGCTTTCCCCCTGGGTGTCTACTAAGGGCACTGAATACGTCTTATTTTGTTTACGCGTTTCCATACCTTAGCCTCATCTCTGTTGAAGTCGACACATGATATGAACCTCTGCCAGCTGTTTCGTTTAGTCTGCCGGCGCGTTCTCCGGCCTTGCTATTTGAAAAGTTTGAAATTTATCACAGTTTCTGCTGTAGGGGAATCGCGCAGAAGTCGCCATGCTTTATTCTGTTTCGGGATTTGCGGCACTCGCCGTTCCACCAGAGAACACGACGTTTGCTTGTCCCTGTGTTTGTGGCATACACTTAGAAACAGCTTCAATTATAAGAGCAGTAAAAATTCTCGACAGCAGCTTCAATACTAACAAGATAAGTCTGCACAGTATGTATTAGTGAGGTTGTAAAACCCCTCCTAATTGGCTCTGTAAAGCTTCCACCGAGGAGGCTGAGGTGGAAATTCATTGTGTTTTCATGTTTTGAGAAGTGTGGGGAAGTGATCACCCCCATGGGGGTTTTTAACCACTTCCAAGTTAAAATCGAGTAAAATAGAGGGAGAAATGATGCTAAGATCAATGGAGGCTGAAAAACGTGGGCTCTTGTTTAAAAAGGTATGTGTAGTGCACTGTTACATTGTGTAGTGCACTGTTACAGTGATCGGCATTTCTCCAAACACTACGAGGTTTGTCAGTTTTATGGAATTGCGACTTGTATTTCACCTCAACTAGGAGGTCCCCACTTGCAATCTTGGTAGCCTTATAGCCAATTCTGATTATCTCAATGAGGCACTTCGCCACAAGGAGCTGAAATATTTCACATTTTCTTATCTGTACTATCACAGTGTATCGCATGGTACTTTGGGAATGAGTCCTGTTTTTTAGGGGCGAAGCTCCTTAGGGCATAGGCTAGTACCGCGTCGTCGTCGTGGTCGTCGTCGTCGTAGCCACCTCTAGGTCTCAGAATGATCACGAGATGGCGCTGCGGTGTTGCTTAGCTAGTACGTGAATTGATCAATAGATGGCGCGGAGGCGCTCGCTGCGTCTAAAATGCGGACTGATGGTATTCAATGATCCCAAAAACCAGGCGGTATCCATATAGGGCCAAGAAATACCGAGAGTAAGCGAATACAAGTACCTTGGCGTATGGGTAAATCAGGATGATACATACATGAAGGTACACGAAAAAGCCTTGGCAGCAAAGGGAAAGAGGAACGCAGCAATAATGAAGCACAGAGCGTTATGGGGACACAATAGGTACGAGGTGCTTAGGGGTCTGTGGAAAGGGGTAATGATACCGGGGCTTACATTTGGGAACTCAGTGGTGTGCATGAGGCCAGAGATACAATCAGGAATGGATGTGGATCAAAGAACTGTGGGACGCCTTGCGTTGGATGCCCACGGGAAAACGACAAACGAGGCTGTAAAGGGCGATATGGGATGGGCGAGTTTTGAGGCAAGGGAAGCGCAGAGCAAAATAAGGTTTGAAGAGAGGCTAAGGAATATGAAAGAGAGTAGGTGGGCAGTGAAGGTGTTCCGCTATTTATATAGAAAGAGCGTTGACACGCAGTGGAGAAAGAGAACTAGGAGGCTCACCAGTAAATATACGGCTCTAAGAGAACTGACAACAAAGAGCGTAAAGGGAAAAGTCAGAGAGGCGGAGAAGATTTACTGGAGGGTACCGATGAAAAAAAAACCGACTCTGAATAACTATCGAGAGGGCAAAAACGAAATAAAGAGGGAGGCATTTTATGATAATTCAAGGGGAAGCGCTTTATTGTTTGAAGCGAGATCGGGCTGCCTTACAACGCGTATTTATAAAGCGAAATTCAGTAAACAAGAGGAAAAATGCACATGCTGCGAGGAAGATAGGGAAACGACGGAGCATGTTCTGATTGAATGCGGAAATATCCACCCAGGTGTACGTTTGGGCACCACCCTACAGGAAGCCTTGGGTTTTAGGGCGAACAACGGGAAGCTGAACATAGCCGCGATTGAAATAAGTAAGAGACGGTTAGAATACTGGTAGCAGAAAACTAGAGAGAACGGACAAAAATAATTATTAAAAAATATGGACTTTCTGCCATGAGGGGCAGGGAACTGGGCTATGAATTTCCGTTTTTGCCATAGTATGATCGATTTGATTGAAGTAAATTTGAAAGGCATGAGGAAACTTTAAAGAGAGGAAAAAAAAAGTTCTACGCGCCTGGGGGCGCACAAGTCACCACCCCGTTACAAAGGGGACGCTCATAGCATCCATCCATCCGTGCTCTAGTGCGATAGGACAGCACCATATGGCAGCTGCGGATTCACAGCATATCCACGGAGTGAATGAGTGGGGCGAAGCTTCCGTCCGTCCGTCCGTCCGTCCGTCCGTCTGTCTGTCTGTCTGTCCGTCCGTCCGTCCGTCCGTCTGTCTGTCTGTCTGCCCGTCCGAGAGCTGCGGTGCTGCTTAGCTAGTACGTGAATTGATCAATAGATGGCGCGGAGGCGCTCGCTGCGCGCTCTAGTGCGATAGGAGAGCACCATATGGCAGCTGCGGATTCAGAGCATATCCACGGAGTGAATGATGATGAGTGGGGCGAAGATTCCGTCCGTCTGTCTGTCTGTCTGTCCGTCCGGCCACCCGTCCGTCTGTCTGTCTGTCCGTCCGAGAGCTGCGGTGCTGCTTAGCTAGTACGTGAATTGATCAATAGATGGCGCGGAGGCGCTCGCTGCGTGCTCTAGTGCTATAGGAGAGCACCATATGGGAGCGGCGGATTCACAGCATATCCACGGAGTGAATGATGATGAGTGTGGCGAAGCTTCCGTCCGTCCATCCGTCCGTCCGTCTGTCTGTCTGTCTGTCTGTCCGTCCGAACGCTGCGGTGCTGCTTAGCTAGTACGTGAATTGATCAATAGATGGCGCGGAGGCGCTCGCTGCGTGCTCTAGTGCGATAGGAAAGTGCTAGATGGCGGCATTTTGTGTTCGAATCTGATCGGATGGAGGTGCATTGCTCTCGTTTAATCGGATGTCGCTAGAGGTGCATCTCAGCTCGATTCTCATAGGATGGAACTCTCGTTTGAGATCGTTCGATGCGCGACCGATGAACGTCCGGAGCTTCGCCCACTCATCATCATTCACTCCGTGGATATGCGTGGATTTTTTTAAATGAACTGAACAGTTGCATCTTTGTGCGCCCGTTTGTGGGGGATCTGCTGAGAAAGGGTCAGGTGGGCACACAGAAAATTTTGTGTTCGGTAGCCATGCCAGCCTACCACCACCGAGCCCAACGAGGGGACGCGAGAGAGGTTGTATGAATCAAGCCCTGCCACGCCAGCTGTACATTATCACTATAACCTAATATGGTACACCCAAGGCTATACAGCAGTAATCTGCTGAAAAGCAGTGCAGCAGAAAAGCAGTACGCCTCCAGCAAGCGAAGCACTACGCCTCTAGCAGGTGCCTTCAGGGTAGCTACTGACTTAGTTATGACCACCATTAGCACCAGCTAGAAGTAAAGAGATACATAGACTGTTGGACATAGCGGCTAGCATCTCGGTGAAGCCCTCAGCAAATGTGCTGAACAGGTGTTCCATGGCAACAGGAATGCCTTAATAATTGCTGTAGCAACAGCAGCAGAGACTGCAGCATCTAAAGATGTTTTTATTTTTAACTGTCTACTTTTTATGAACAATTGTTTGACGCGAAACTGCTCATGGTGAGCAATCTTTTGCAGCTGCTTTTTAGCAGCGTTTCCTTGTTATGCTTGTATCTTTTTTACTTTTTCATCGCACTTGCCTTTTGCTACGCCCGACGACTATGACTACATATGTTAAACAATTGTTATCTACAGCACTGTGAGAAAGAATGCCGAATAAACTGAAACTGGCCTAATAACACGTAACAGTTGCATAGCCACCATCGCTCCCTTTTTTCATTAATACAGCCTCTGGTTGGGAACGATGCCGTTTCTCGATAATCTAAATGATCTGCAGCTCGAAGCCTCTGGCGGGGCAGTGATTTACTGTGGCGATGTGACTTCGCTCAGATAAATGGAACAAGAGGGTTTCCACGTTTCGGTCTCATACAAAATATGATGTGTTACGTTTTAGGCATCGCGTGTAGGACCTGCAAGCGTTAGCACTACCAAACCGTCAGCAATGTCGGCACTGCCATAGCAGTGGAGCCAATGTGTCTACGCCAGATACGGCCATGCCTTCACATCAGCTCGGCGCGTTAGACCGTGTGGGGCCGCGTCCCGCTTGACGCCATCTTTTCGTAGGAATGTCTCCGCATCCCCCTTTCCCACCTGGACGGGGCGGCGGCCCGCCCGTTTGCCCCCATGTGGTTTTAACATAGGCTGCCATTGGGCAGCGAGAAATTCTTGGAAGGTGTGCGCGTTCTGGCGGTTCTGGTTTTTGAGATGCTCGGCAGAACTTGCTGGGTCCTGGAGAGGTGCGCACGTACTTTTGTGACCCTCCGGCCGACCGGGCCATCGGTCGGATGGCGTGCCTCTGCAGGCCCCGGCGACCACGGCGGCGACTTGCGACCGACGCCCATGTCTGTATGTTCTTCTTCTATTTTCCTTTTCTGAGGGCTCGCGGTCGCGGGTGCGCTAGCCGGGGTTAGGCTCTCCTTCCTTGCATGGTTATTTTTGTGTGTTATCCCGTGTTCGCGTGTTGTTCTTTGTTACTGTCCTTTGTTTGTGTTCGTGTGTGTTCGCGTGTTGTTTATCGTTATTGTCCTTTTGTTTATATTTAATTCGATCCTTGATTAGGCCTTGTATTATTTGTATTATTTTAACGTGTATTAAATCACCATGCACGGAGAGTGACGCCTAATGTTCTCCTCTTTCGCCGCGTGCGACGGTTCGCGCTGCCCTGCCTAGGGTCGGGCCGCGGGCCGAAGCGCGCGGCCGCGCGGCGAGGCATGGCTGAGACTAGCGAGCGCGCGAACGCGACTACCACATTCTCTGCTCGTTGAGTGCTCGAACCCACTGCAGGGGGTTGCTAGCGGCGATGCCGCTGCTAGCAGTAGTTAGTAGTAGAAGTAACCCCCTACATTTTGGCGCCCAACGTGGGGCCAGGGGCCTTGCCCTTGGTCGCTCGAACGACGAGCAGGTGTCGGCAGAGTGGGGAAGCTGCGTTCGGTTCCCAGCGTAAAATGCGCTTTGGTTGAGCGTGGCCGTCTCTGCTGTGTACCGCCCGTGTCTCTTTCTTTTTCTGTCCATCCTTTTTCTCTGTGTATCGTGGTGTGAGGAGAGGCAATTGTCACTTCTCAAACGGATTGGTAACCCGCTTCGAAGTTGTGTGAGGTGAAGCGTGGGCGCGAGAAGGCGTGATGCAAGTTGCCACCGAGATGCAGCAGTTCCTTCTTGGTGGCGGAAACTCGTTGGATTGACCAAGGCTCCTATCATGCCATGGCTGGGAGACTGACCATCGTGTCTCTCGTGCAACATTCAAGTCGGTGAGTCCAACGGTTTTCTCTAGACTTCGCGTCGTGCGCGTCTTTCCTCACTAAATTCAGAACCAGTAAAAGAATAGCTGACGCACTATTTCTTGCCCGGGTCGCCGAAAGTCTCTTTTCTTTAAAAGTTGACTGCGCGGTTCGGTGCACATTGCCGACTGCACTGAGGGAGGCAAAGATGGCGGAAAAGCCGCTGAGGCGAACAAAGAAGTAGAAGGAGACCCTTCTTCCTTGAATAGCCCTTGGGGCACCTGTTTCTTCGCGCGCGCAGAAGGGGAGAGCGTTGCGGCATCCCCTCGGCGGGAGAGAAGGAGGCCATTGTGGCATTAATCAGCCGGCCGGTCGGGGGGGAAAGGTGAAAAGAGGGGGTCTATCCTCACTGGGCTCTCCTCAGGAATCTGGTTTTTCTTGTTTGTTGTTCTTCTGCTTTTTTTCGTGACCCGAAGAGCGACGTAGTTGACGGCAGAGTGACCCATGTGTACATAATATAAATAGTTTCTTTCGCGGTTTTGTTTTTTACCTCCGGGATGCGAGGCGCCTGAATGTGTTGGTACTGCACATGGTGCGCGCGCGGTATCGTTGTCTGGTTTTGCGACGAGCGCGGGTTTTGGGCCCGAAGCGGCTAGTGTAGCAGGGGCCCTGGAGAAAAGGGGTTCACTCTGCGCGGTCTGTACGAGCTCGGCCACTGTATCATGCCGCCTTCGCGGTTAGCGCCGTGTTTGCGCGCGTCGGCAGTGGCACCCTCCCCCCCCCCCCCCCCCTGCAGCAGAGGAGAGCGATTGCGCGCCTCTGCGATAATTCTAGCCAGTCGTCAGAGCGGAAGGCTTTAGCTAAAGTTACTGTGCTCTGTGATTTGGCACAGTGCAGTGTGAATGCTCAGCTGTCGCCGTCCCTTCCGCGTCTGTTCATTCCGTACGCAACACGTTGTGGATCTCCCGTTTCGTTTGGTGTCACGGATGGGCAGTGTGCGTTCGTGGAAGGATTATCCGCTAGTGTAAGGTCATGCGGCGTCGCACTAGTGAAGACCACGTTTACATTGTTTACTGCCCGACTGATTCCAGACGGAGAGATAACCTGACAGAGACGTCTTTCTCTTTTTCTCTTTCTACTCTTTCGCTAGCTTCTCTTCGCTGCCTCAAGTTTGTCCTAAGTGTTCCTTTCTGTTTACGTACCGTTTCTTTCTTTTTCGGTTTTGTTTTCGCTACTTTGAGGATGATTTCTAGCCCTGTGTTGTTTTTCTTGTTCGTTAGTTCAATTGAGTTTGGTTTTGTTCTGCGCGACTGTTCTTTTTGTTTGTTGTTTTTATGTGTTTTCTGGCGCGCCGATTTGGCGGTCGAAGTCTGCGTGTCCCTAGCGAGGCGGCGTCGACGGCGAGGCTGCGGCCGGAGCCGTGGTCGCGGCACTTGGTGCGGCCAGGAAGTCGACAGGGTCGACGGCACGTGAGACCTGCCGCGGCCGGCGTCCAGGGTCCGGGTGAAGATGCCGTGGCGCGCGCTGGCTTCATCGGACATTTGAAGGACTTTGCTCGGTTGTATTGTCGCGTTTGTTTCCTTGTTTTTGTTTTGGTTTGGGGCTCGCGGATTTTATTGCGTATTGGCACTGCCGGTATTGTGTTTTTTAGGGGGCTTTTAAGGAGGGAGGGATGTGGGGCCGCGGCCCGCTTGACGCCATGTTTTCGTAGGAATGTCTCCGCATCCCCCTTTCCCACCTGGACGGGGCGGCGGCCCGCCCGTTTGCCCCCATGTGGTTTTAACATAGGCTGCCATTGGGCAGCGAGAAATTCTTGGAAGGTTTGCGCGTTCTGGCGGTTCTGGTTTTTGAGATGCTCGGCAGAACTTGCTGGGTCCTGGAGAGGTGCGCACGTACTTTTGTGGCCCTCCGGCCGACCAGGCCTTCGGTCGGATGGCGTGCCTCTGCAGGCCCCGGCGACCACGGCGGCGACCTGCGACCGACGCCCATATCTGTATGTTCTTCTTCTATTTTCCTTTTCTGAGGGCTCGCGGTCGCGGGTGCGCTAGCCGGGGTTAGGCTCTCCTTCCTTGCATGGTTATTTTTGTGAGTTATCCTGTGTTCGCGTGTTGTTCTTTGTTACTGTCCTTTGTTTGTGTTCGTGTGTGTTCGCGTGCTGTTTATCGTTATTGTCCTTTTGTTTATATTTAATTCGATCCTTGATTCGGCCTTGTATTATTTGTATTATTTTAACGTGTATTAAATCACCATGCACGGAGAGTGACGCCTAATGTTCTCCTCTTTCGCCGCGTGCGACGGTTCGCGCTGCCCTGCCTAGGGTCGGACCGCGGCGAGGCATGGCTGAGACTAGCGAGCGTGCGAACGCGACTACCACATTCTCTGCGTGTTGAGTGCTCGAACCCACTGCAGGGGGTTGCTAGCGGCGCTGCTGCTGCTAGCAGTAGTTAGTAGTGGAAGTAACCCCCTACAACCGACAAACGAGACGATAACGCTCTCAGTTGGCAGCCGTGTGTAACCTCTATATCTGTTGTATCTGTACACACAGACAACGTGAGCACGTGCAAGCATGTTTAAGAAAGCCTCGGGTGAGATATTATTCGGCAAAGGATTAACAATGCCTTTAGTGCAAGCGACATGGGGTGGCACACATGCACGAACTGACGTATATGCAAATCTTTTGCAGGTAAGCAAGTCGGTCAAGAATTGAATATTGGAGGACTTACAGAAAGACCTAGTTTCTGAATGTCAAGACACCGCCCCGTTATTCTGGGCCGATCTTCCTGAAAAAGCTCAGACGCGCTCAGTCGAGTAGTTCCCCATGCGTTGGAACAAGCGCCACGGGCAGAAGGAGCACTGTAGCGGTACCTATACGGCAGGACAGCTAGCCGACCAGGACGAACCCTGGGCAGGACCGGCAACCAGCATGCAGACGTACCTGACAAGGCAACAGTTAAGCCTACGAAAAGAGGAACACTAGGGACAGTTAATCGTGGCCAACACCCACTGGAAGGAACACGACTGCTGTGTTACGTGTCAAATGAAAACAGCTAAAAGGGGCCCGAACGCGTCGGACAAATGAGTATGCACTGACTATTTCTTCTTCGGCTTCACATGCAGCACATGCGCCTGCCAGCCGCAGTTTATCCAGTGTAGTAGTGGGCTGAGTGTATTTGCGCCAGAGAAGAAAGAAGCGCGCGTGCGAAGCCCGAACAATGGGCATTGCGTAAAAGTGCACGCGGACACTTGGAAACCTGAACTAGTGATGATCACAGTTTTGTGATACGCGTTCTACCTAAGGGCGACCAAGAACAGTTTGCTGCTAAAAAACAAGATAGAAAAGCGTGGATATTAAGATGCTTGGCATCGATGACAACTTGCATATAGACAACCTCAATGCTGCCATCGTAACGCAGAACAATCGAGATTGGCACGTGAGTTCTGCGCGAGCCCGCAAGGTGTAGTAACGTTTATGAAATTGAAAATTAGCATTCACCCATTTTGTAGCATAAAGCTACGAGGAAATCCATAAGAATTCGTCAGAAATGAAAGCTTCCTAGTAGCCGAAAAATTCATCCTGGTCCGGGGTTCGAAACGGGCGGATGGTAATTTTCCCTTTCATTAACAATAGAGATTGTACCAAAAATACTGAAATCAAAAGAACAAAGAATCAGAAGAATGGGACCACACCATTATTCGCCTTTAACTGTAAAGCTGTTAATGCGACAAAGAACAAGAGGGTGCCCAGCTAGCACACAATGCTGAAAAGAAGCCTTACTGGGGGACTGACATCTTATTTCGCGTGGTTGACGTCTCAAAGACGTCGCGAGGGAGAGTGCATGCCGTTCAGCGGATGGTGAAACTGTCTCCTAAACGTCTTCGCGTGACCGAACGTAAGCGTTCTGTGTGCACGAAAGTGCCGCAGTCGCGGCAGACGCCAGCTTGCCCCCCTCCACCCCTACGTCCCTCCCCCCTCCCAGGAGATGCGAACGCTGGGCCTGGCTGAAAGCGTCGGCTTGCGCCGGCACAGTTCTCGGCGCCGAAATGACGCCGGCTGCCATGGGCCTCGGAAACGAGGTGCCAGAATGTCTGGCCCCTCGTTCTCTCGTCGGTCGCCGGGGCAAAGAGAAGAGAGCGCAGCCAGGCGCAGACATGAAGCAAAGCTAGTGAAGCTGGGATGTGTGGTTGGCGGTTGAGTCAGTGTAGTTAAGTTGTAGGCGGCTGGCTCTTCCTTTGTTTCTTTCTGGAGAAAATTCGGTTACCGTGCTGCAACAGCTGCGTGTCTTTGTGGGCGGCAGTTTGTCCTTTGTACTTTCCTCCTTGCAATAACACTCGTTCAATTCTGGAGCTTCTATGACTGGTTTCTGTAACATCAATGTCTACGCCACGCCGAAAATAATTGTAAGTACCACATTTGAATGGTGTAGCAGGATGCCTGTGAGAACACTCATGTCTTCCGCGGATATGGCAAATCGGTCAGTAGCAGATACAACGAGCATGTAGGCCATATAAACTAATATAGTTGACGCATCAACTTGATCTACAACCAACACAGCTGTGGTTTTATTAGATCACCGTGTATGAATGCATTATGAAATGTTATTAGGCCTGTGTGCGTGTTCAGCCCGATTAGTGCATTGGCTTCGTTGTCACCATCCTGTCGTTTGGCAGTGAGTACAGCGGCGTTGCGACTGTGGGGGATAGTAGAAATTTTCTGGTGTCTTACATATGAATACCTGCACTTTATATCGTGTGTTGTAGGGAAACCGTTGCCGTGCGTTCATTCACTGTGGTATCGCAGTCATGAAATTTAACTTCAGGGCTGTGGAATTTACGTGCCTGCTTCAGCAATCGCGCACTATTTGTTATGGCGTGTCGGCACAACTGCCGATGACAATCTATGACGTCTTGTGGTGGTAGAATGACTTGGCGCAGTTCAGCACTCAGGTGAGCATGTGTGTCATGTGGCGTTCCCGGTCACATTTAAACTTTGTGAGGGGCATGTGGCTCTTTTGCGAATGTTCGTTATTATTATTTCTCATTGCCCACGCGGTGGCGGTTTTCTGCATTTCAGGTTTCGTCATTCTTTCAGACCGCGAATAGCAAAAGAGTTACACGACTTGTTATTTGGTTTCATAGTATTGTTACAGGGATACTGCTGTGCAGAGCGGATTTATGGTATGCCATAAATCCGCTCTGCGCATAAGTCCAGTGTTTCAGGTGGTGAAATCCTGAACTAGGTTTCTGGGCGGGTAGTGCACGGCAAAGACGACGGAGCGACGAACAGCAAACTAAATTAATACGTCAGGCTCTGGGTGAGCGGTGTGTTACGAGCACCTATACTAGCACGTTTTTATGTATTTTGTTTATTTTTAATATGTTGTTGCGGGACGTGTAGGAGAGTTTATTCGAGGTAGCTGGGCGGCAAGCGACATGGCGGCACTGCACGTTGTTCTTCTCTTCGCTGCTCTGTGTACCTCCTCGTTGTTGCTGCTGCTGCTGCTCCACTACCATTTGACGCACAGTATCATCGCTGCCCTTGCAGACGAAGTCCTCCGGGCGAGAAGTCAGCCGGGCCGGCGTTGAGTGAAGGGCTTCAGCCGTGCTACGTGCGTGACTTCGGTCTTGGATGACCGTCTGCCTGTGGCACAGACCTGTGCAATTCTATAATTGACTTCGCTGAGGCATTCTATGACAATAAACGGTCCATCATAGTTTGCGACCAGTTTTCGGGAGAGTCCACGTTTACGGATAGGGGTCCATAGCCAAACTAGGTCACCCGGGTCGTAAGTGACCTGTCGGTGTCGACTGTCGTATGGCAGCTTGTACCGCTTCTGCGAAGCTAGGGTGATAGTGCACTTGTGTCGACGCTGGCCACTGTCGGTATATTAGCCAAACGGCCAAACTTCGGCGCGATACGAGGCATCTTGAGCGCTTTAAAAGTGCGGCAATGTATTATGTCCGCTACTAATGTCAGGTCTTCTTTGGCTATCAAGAACTGGTAGACATCTTCAGCTATCGCTTTAAGATGTCCCACCTTATGTTCTTCGCTCATTACAGCATTGACAAGTCTGCACAGTTAAGGACCTCTTCTATGTACATAGTGCAGGTCTCACCGGAGAGTTGGGCCCTTTGGGAGAGGGCCTGTTCAGCTCGCTTCTTCGTGACACTGTCACCAATGCACTGCTTCAACTCTTCCACAAATATCTCCCAGCTCGTAGGTACCTCCTCGCGGTTGTACCATATAAGAGCAGTGTCCGTGAGCGCGAAAACATGTGACAGCTGAGCAGTGGAATCCCAGCCATTATGTTTGCTCACCCGTCGGTACTGCTTCAACCACTCGTCTACGTCCTCGCCGCAAACGCCGGCAAAGCTTGGTGGCTCCTTGCACAGCTGAGAAGGGCCCGGGGCCATTGGCCTCGGAGATTCAGCTTCTCGGGGCATGCTTACCATTGGCGATGGTGCAAGTCCCGCAAGGCGAATGCCGCGACGAAGTGCGACGAGAAGAGATTCCGTTGTTGGGTGATCAGGTACCCGGCACCTCCACCACTGTTACGGGGCGTGTGGGAGGGTTTCTTTGATGTAGCTGGGCAGTAAGCGATATGGCGGCACTGCACGTCGTTCTTCTCTTATTCGCTGCTCTGTGTGCCTCCTTGTTGTTGCTGCTGCTGCTGCTGCTGCTCCACTACCATTTAACGTACCGTATCAATATATTACGGGCGCCGCAAGCTTGTCCGTTGCCGCGATCAAACGGTGCATGCCTATACCTGCCCTCGCCACTAAGGCGCCTCCAGTACTCTCACATAGCGCTACGCTTGTTTCATTACGCTCGCGCCTCCAGAGAGACTGCCGCGATAATTCATCGCTCATGAGGTGTTAATTGTAGATCCGCGGTATATCGCTACAATGCAAACCGTAACGACAGCGCGCTTAGCAGAAAGCGTGCAAGTTTCATTTCGCAGATATATATGTCATCGTATGATTACAGGATCTCTACGTGCGTTACCTTTGTGCCGAATAATCAGCGTACAATGCTTGCACCGCTCATTGTATTATATCAGGTGAGAGGAGTCGTTTACACGAAATTGAATGCACTGTTTTCTTTAGTTTTCAAAGGAGGATATTTCCGGTTGACACACCTTTCTTTTAGGGGCGAAGCTCCTCTTAGTCTAACCTTGTCCCACGTCAGTCGTCAGGCGTAACCCGCGTGCCAGGAGGCACGCGCTCGCCCTCGGCGCGTGCTTCCCGGCGCGTGCCTCTCTCTCTCCCGGCGCGTGCCTCTGCTGTCTTGTGAGAGAGAGAGAGAGACAGAGAGAGAGCGAAAGGCGTGCGTTGGCTATGGAAACGCTCTTAGAAGAACGCTACCAGCTCGCAAAGAAGGAGAACGCGCCCTCACCCGCGAGAGACAAAGGTGGCGCAGGCAGCGTCTCCTAGCAAGTTTCTTGATTGAGAAATACCGACTGCTCGCGTTGGAGAAGCGTTCACCGGCAACCCATTTATATATATATATATATATATATATATATATATATATATATATATATATATATGTGCATGCACTGGATCTTGACTTGCAATGAAGTGCCGGTGGGAGATTTCACTTGTGCACAGTTGAACCATGAGGATTAGTAGCGCGTGCGTTAACTAAATTAATCCGGAACTCGGCACGATCTACGATGAACCTCCCGAGCTTCGCCCACTCATCATCATTCACTCCGTGGATATGCTGTAATTTTTTGCCTCGTTAATTAATGGCTTGTGTTCCTTCCCTTGTAAAAGATATTTCCCATCGAGGTATGCTTGTGAGCGAATATATTCATGTAGTAACGTCGCTGTACTTGGCAGTGAACAGAACCGTTGACACTGAAGCATCCTGCATTGGAAAGTGGCAAAAGAATGTTGGCAAAGGTGTATTGCCCAAGAGGAACTTAAGGCGGTGAGGTACGCCATATTTCAAATTTTTCTTGTTTTCTGTGCTTCCTAAACTGTCGCCTGTAGAACTTCTTTTATTCCAACAGATCACTCTCTTGGATTAAAATTGTATATTGTATGAGGCATGCTCAGCATATCTATAAGATATATATATATATATATATCGTTACGAGAAAGACAAAGAGGACGGCTATTTACAATGTATTTACAGGGAGGCTTTAACCAGGCAACAACCAAAATGGTGGACAGTCCGCGCATCAGCCAGTCCCGTCTTCGTCTTCTTCTCCATCGATGGTATGAGCCATACCCAGATACTATGGTCGCTTCGTAGCGTTGTATATATATATATATATATATATATATATATATATATATATATATATATATATATATATATATATATATATAGGCCGCGTGCGCGCTTTGCCATCACCGCAAGCGGCATACTGCTGCCCCGTCGGAACATTACAACCACTTCCTTGCGCAGCAGAACCTTCTTTAGTTGTTGGAATTGACCTTTTCGGACTTCTCCCAACTACTACTCACGGAAATCGATGGATAATCACTGCCGTCGACCATCTGACCCGGTACGCTGAAACAGCGTCAGTCCCTTCGGCCACTGCTTCGAAGGCCGGAAGCTTCTTCTTGAAAGCCATTTACCTGCGCCATGGGGCCCCTCGCGTACTTCTGAGCGGCCGAGGCAAGGGATTTATTTCAAGCACACTACACGAAGTTCTTCAAGCCTCCAAAACCGTGCATAAAACAACGTCCAGCTACCACCCTCAAACAAATGGCCTAAAGGAGCGCTTTTACCGCACCCTTTGCGACATGTTATCCATGCGTATCGAACCTGACTATCGCAACTGGGAGGCCATTCTCCCATTTGTAACATTTGTTTATAACACCGCAGTCCAACGGACTACAGGATACTGTCCGTTTTTCCTGGTATACGGCCGTCAGCCAACCTCCTCACTCGACATTTCTTTCTTATCTGGCCCGGTCACACCCTTCACCATTCATTTGCGACCAGTTTCTGTCTCGCCTTGCCCAATGCCGTCGTCGCGCCCGGATGAACACCGAAGCTAGCCGCAAACGTTGTTACGTAACCGCGAATGTCGTTAGGATGCCGCTCACCGAGTCGTCGTCTACCGTCCGGGTGACGATGTTCTGCTATGGAGTCCCGGACGCACACCTGGCTTATGTGGAAAGCTCGAGTCTCGTTATATCGGCCCTACAGAGTCATCCAGCAGACCTCGCCTGTGAATCACCGCGTTACACCTGTTCATGCTCCCACTGACCGACGCTGCCGCGGAACAGAAATCGAGCATGTATTCCGCCTTAAACCCTTTCATCTGCGGTCCACAGTCTAACACACGGCCAGGTTGGCCGCTTCCGTCCACGGCGGAATTAGTGTAGGCATTGATTTGGACTTCATCATTACCTGTACAAAAATCATCCTCAGTCATTGGCTCGAGTTCCTTCTTCGTCGGTGCCATCTTGGCTTGGCCAAATAAAGCCCTGTCGGAACACTGGTATTCATATATATATATATATATATATATATATATATATATATATATATATATATATATATATATATATATATATTGTGAGGAAGACAGCACTGCCCGGGCTGCGGCGCTGGATCCGAGTGGTAGAGCAACAAGGAAGAGAAAGACGAAGGGCAGATTAGAACAGCCGGCCTGCTGCAAAGGCGCTGTGTCTGTCTCGTTCTTTATTACAATGGCGCAGCCGGCAAACACGGAGCCGTCTCCGTCCACGACCCTTAGAAGCGGGCGAGAACTTTCGGCTCCACACATGCCACCGACCGGGGACGGCGGTCCCGCCTCCACGGCGAGTCCACTTCGGCTTGACGAGACCAACATGAACAAGTTCGTGTCCACGTTCTTTCAACACCTCCAGAACATGGCAAGCTGTTCTACTTCCGGCATAGGGTACGCCACCACACTTGCTGAGAAGATGATCCCCGAATTTCACGGGTTCAAGGACGACCCCACCACTTGGGTCTCTGCCGTCAACGTTGTAGCCGCTCGACACTCGTGGCCAGACCATGCGAAGAAATCCTTCGCCGAAGGTCGTCTCCGGGGAGCTGCCGAGGCGTGGAATCGCTTCAAAGGGAGCGCCTACGTGACATGGTCGGCTTGGAGCGCCGTCCTGACGTCATCGTTTGCACCTCTTCCGAGTGCTTACGACGCTCGCTTCATGGAGATGCGGTCACGGCGGCAAGCGGAAACGGAGGACATCGCAGCCTATATCTATGAGAAGCTCCATCTCCTCCAAAGCTGCAACATAGGATGGACCTCACCGGCATCCAGACAGTATGTCGTTGACGGCCTACACGACCCGATGCACGCAGCCATACTGTCGGCACAATCTTTCCAAGACGACTTGGAAACGTTCGTGCGTCGGGCAGTGCTGTTGCAAGACACTACTGGCCGGCGCTTAGACACTCACTCTCAACAAGAGCCGACTGGTTCACGACGTGGATGCTTTACGTGCGGGCGTTTCGGTCACGGATACAAGAACTGCCCACAAGTGCCGTGCCAAGCCATCCAGTACCAAACCCGGCCGCTTCCCACTGTCGAGGTCCGCGTCGACGGCATCGGGATGCTTACGGCCCTCGTCGATACTGGAGCGCAGCGCACGGCCTTACTTCAACGCCACGCCCCAACCAGCCTCCAGCCGTGGACCGAGCCGCCCCTAAGAGGCCTCGGTGGTTCCGCAAGACCTATCGGTGCGCTCGACCTCCATCTCCACACCGAAGCCGGGAGCAAGTTCCTTGCTGCAGTTCCCGTTTTTCAAGACCTACCTGCCGACATGATTCTGGGAGCTGACTACCTTCTCTCTGGTGAAGTTCAGCTCACCATGGACGGCGGCGGGGTCCAGCTCCGTTCCTTGACTGCAAGCGCTCCCTCTCCACAAGATTCACAAGGTGAGCCCACAACGCTGCCCGCGGTACTCAACCGACACGCATCGCTTTAAGCTGATGCTACCGCACAACTTCCCGGAACCAGCTTGTTGGAACACCGTATACCTACGGCCAATAATCGTCCGGTAGCCATCCCGTTGCGCCGTTATGCAGAACGCGAGAGGGTGGTGATTGCCGAAAAAATACGAGAAGTGCTGGCGGCTAATATCATCAGGCCTTCTTGTAGCCCTTGGGCGGCCCCCGTCGTTTTAGTCCGCAAAAAAGACGGTAGCCTACGATTTTCTGTTGACTATCGGGAATTAAATAGGCGCACAATACCTGATTCATACCCGCTGCCACGTATTGATGACGCCATTGATACCGTACGAAATTCACGGCTTTTTCGTCGTTGGACTTAAAATTGGGATATTGGCAAATCAACGTAGCGGAGGAGGATAAACACAAGACGGCTTTTCGTACACCATCGGGCTTGTACGAGTTCAACCGAATGTCTTTCGGTCTAAGAACAGCACCAAGTACGTTTCAGCGCGCCATGAATACAGTACTCGGTCCTCTAAAGGATAACGGCTGCGTCGTGTACTTCGATGAGATCTTGGTTATTGGAACAACAGAAGAAGAACATCTCCGAAACCTTCAAAATGTGCTTGCGAAGTTATACGACGCCGGATTTCGGTTGAACCGCGAAAAGTGCCAGTTTGGTTTAACAACAATATCGTATCTTGGGTATACCATATCTCAGGAGGGTGTCAAGCCTCTACCTGAGAAAATCGATGCCGTAAAGAACTATCCTGTTCCCACTTGCGTTAAACAGCTACAGGCATTCATCGGGATTGCATCATATTTGCGCAAGTTTGTCCCCAACTTTGCATCGACTGCTGCTCCGCTTACAGACATGCTTAAGAAGGGAGCCCAATTCCAATGGGGCCCTCAGCAAGATGCCGCCTTCCATACCCTCAAACGCCAGCTGACGCAGAGCCCTGTTCTGTGCCATTTCCATGAAGACTGGAAAACAGAAGTGCATACTGATTCAAGTCAGGTTGGTGTTGGAGCGGTACTAATCCAACGTGACCCGGATGGGCGTGAACACGTCATCGCCTACGCCAGCCGCAAACTCTCGGACGCAGAACGCCACTACCACTCGAACGAACTGGAGTGTCTTGCTGTCGTCTGGAGTGTAGACGAAAAATTTTGTCACTACTTGTTTGGCCGAGAGTTCACCATGGTAACGGACAACTCTGCAATTGCCTGGATGTTTTCTAAGCAACACCTGAAACACAAGTTTGCACGG
This sequence comes from Hyalomma asiaticum, assembly GCA_013339685.2. Taxonomy (NCBI): domain Eukaryota; kingdom Metazoa; phylum Arthropoda; class Arachnida; order Ixodida; family Ixodidae; genus Hyalomma; species Hyalomma asiaticum. The sequence continues at coordinate 80,945,439 of CM023481.1, read as the reverse complement.
TGGATCGTTCGGCTACAAGACTACTCGTACGACATCCGACACAGGGCCGGAGTGCTAAACCAAGTTGATGACGCTCTGTCGCGAAACCCGATCGAGGAAGCCTCCTCTGAAAACAGAGAAGGCTGGATTTTGTTTTCTCAACAAGACATTTCCAAAGCCCAACGTGCCGACAAGGACTTCGTGCTGCTCATGAATCATCTACCAGATACAGCGCAAAATTCCCACTTTGTTTTGCGAGAAGGAACGTTCTATAGGCGTAAGGTCAATAAGCAGAATGAAGAGCACCTGCTTCTGGTCGTTCCCAACTGCTTACGCCTCAAGATTTTGCGTGCCATACATGATACCCCCGAGGGAGGCCACGTAGGATATCAAGCCACCTTACGCAAAGCACAAGAGCGCTTTAGGTGGCCGAGGATGGAGAGAACTGTACGTTCCTACGTAGCAAGCTGTGAGGTATGTCAACAATACAAACGGCACCCTAGGTGTCAACCTGGATACCTTACGCCTATCACGCCTCCTCATTCCGTCTTCCACACTGTGGGAATAGACCACATCGGGCCTTTGCCGAAAACTGCAGCGGGTAACCGCTACATTCTCGTCGCTGTGGACTATCTGTCGAAGTTCATAGAAGTGGCCGCCGTACCATCGCTTGCCGCCAGCTGTGTCATAAAGTTCTTGCGAGGCCGCTTCGAATGGAGACACGGTCTTCCTAGCAAGCTCGTCTCTGACAGGTCCACCACGTTCCGCAGCCGTGAACTTCGCACATATCTTGAACGAGCTGGAGTCGAGCACCATTTCGCTTCAGCGTATCACCCGCAAGCGAACGGCCTAACAGAGAGGTCGAACCAAACTCTTCAGGCACGGCTGCACCGTACTGCAAAAACAACAAGCCCGGGGAAGCCGATTGGGAAGACCATCTAGAAGCGGCTGCATACTCAGTTAACACGGCAGTACAGAGCTCCACAGGTAGTTCCCCGTATGAGGTCGTCTACAGCCAGCTTCCAAGACTGGGCGCTACACTCAGCTTGGACACGCCTGTTAAAGTAGGACGCTCCATTCCACGTCAGACGCTTTGCCGTAACATCCGAGAAGATGCGAGGAAAAGGATTGAGCGGGCCCAAAAGGTGCAGAAACGCTACTACGACCGCCGCCGCCAACAGGCGCCGGAGTACAGGATCGGCGACGAAGTGTGGGTGCAGCGTGGTGCACCGTCGTCTTCGAAGAAATTTGGCGCAAAGTTCGAAGGACCATTCGTCATCACTGAACGCGTGGGCGAGAATACGTGGCGTGTGCGGTCGCAGACTTTTGACTCGCGCGCAGACAAGAGAAAGCGCAACGACTTTCCAGTGCACGTCTCGCGTTTGAAGAACTGTATTCGACGGCAAACTTAAAACGCCGTGTGTGTTTTTGCTTTTTCTTTCAGAAGTACACCCGTTGCAGCGTGGCCGAGTGTGAGGAAGACAGCACTGCCCGGGCTGCGGCGCTGGATCCGAGTGGTAGAGCAACAAGGAAGAGAAAGACGAAGGGCAGATTAGAACAGCCGGCCTGCTGCAAAGGCGCTGTGTCTGTCTCGTTCTTTATTACAATATATATATATTTGTTGGTACTAAAATGTTTACCATTGTCTCACAGTATTTTTTATATGCACGTGCATAATTATTACGTTATTTGTTGGTGTACAGCTGATGTGCTTAGCGTCGCAAAGCCGGGCCGGGCCGGGCCCGGGATTGTGTTTTCGTACGTAGGCCCCGGCCGGGCGGGCTCGCAGCCATTTGCATCGGGCTCGGGCTGACCTTCGACAAAGTCAGCGGGCCCGGGCCGGGCTTGGGCTCGGAAATACGGCCCGTGCCAGCTCTAGTGTGTGCCGGTACCTTGCGCCAGCGATATCCCCCTATCTTTTCCGGCACAGACGACAAGGATGTTAAATACTGGCTCTCCACAAATGAGCGAGTAAGCGCTCATAATAAATGGGCCGACCATAACAAGTTGGGCCATATTTCGTTTTATCTTTCCGAGGTTGCGAAGCTCTGGTTCCTAAACCATGAAGCCCACCTCACTACGTGGTCCAACTTCAAGAGGAATTTGAATGTACAGTGAACGAACAAGGCAGCTAGATTTCCTATGGACATCTCCCTTGTGATGCTAGTCGCCCTGTGCGGGTGCTCGATGCTCAGTGTCGGTCGTTGGACAGCCTGCATTGCTGGATGCTCTTTTCACAACGCCTGCTTGCCGGCGACATCTCGCTGAAGCACGCGAGGTATTTCGAGGCGCACGAATACAGCATGAGCTGCGCTTGGTCTATTTCTATTATTTATTGGTGGCGCCACGAGCATAGTTGCGTCAAAAATATGTTTTATAGGAATTCGTTTTCTTTTGTATTCGAACGAATTCATGCGGATGTTCTTGCTTTTATTGCCCCAATTCTTTCGTTTTCTCCATGAGCGTTAAATGTCATCGGTTGAAGGGAGGGAGTGGTGAGCAGCTAATGTTGCCAGAGGGGGCGACGCCCGCCCCGGAAAAGCCTGGTGGTAGTGGGGCCACCGCCGCTTTGCCCGCCCCCCTCCCCCCACACCCTCGGTGTCGACGCCTATGCATTGATGTACAGAGATTGAGGCGTGAAATTGATAAAATTGTACTTTGACCTTGGTTTTTCCTTCTAATATGGAGCTGATGATGGCGAAAGAAACGACAATAGAATCCCTAAAGAAATATCTGTCGTATAACATGGTTTACGTTTGCACTTTAGCGCCCGCTGAATGAATGGTCGTTGATGCAGAATAAGATTCTAATAGAGAAATCTATGCCCGGATTTTCAGTAAGGATTAAATAAAGAGTGCTTGTGCCATTGGGTGTCACATGGGTTGCGTGGGTCACGTGTTAAGGAAGTGAAAGCCTAAAAGAAAGATAAGTGAATTCCTTAGCCTCAGCATAAAAAGCTGTATTGCTATAGACGGCGACAGCTCAAGGAAAATGCCACGTTTTTCTAAGGACCCGCTTCCAGCTAATTCTGACGTGGCTTCCACGTAGCGTCATAGGAGACAGCCGCGCACACAGCAGTGCTTAACTGAACCTGTGAAAGAGCATGCACAACTATAAGCAGTTACCAAGGAAGGCTCTATTTTTAGCGAAAATTGCGAGCATGAATCTGCACGTTAGCGCCGTGTGCGATATACACCACACTGCTGACAAGTTATTGGCGTAATGACTAACAAACATGTAGTTAGCGCCGCTGTCAATGATGTGCCAACGTTAGCGAGCGGCAATTTACTACATAGCAGTACTATAGGCACTTTTCGTGCAACAGCCGCAGAGGATGGTCTAGACTGCACAAGGCGCAGCAGCGGCGCAGTTATGCCATGTAAACTGCACCGTATACGCAGTACACGAAACGCCAGAGGGATCGCCGTATCTGAGTGGGTTCAAAATATTCCACGTAGCGCAAACAAATGCTTTTATGCAATTCACCTTTATGAGTAAAGTGTCAGCTCGAGGTCATATGTGGTGTCACTGGCGGCGCCAATGGGTGGACGGCGGAGGCGGTCTTTTTGGAAGAGGCCCGTAACCACAAGGGGAACAGGATTTTGCTTTCTCTTGCGACCGCAGGGAAAGGCGGTCGGCCGTGACGTCACGTACACAAAGGCACCATTGGCTGCATACGGGTCCTTTGTGGCGAAATGCTGTTTTCGCTTTTTTTTTCCTTGACGTATACCGGAGGGGGTTCCAGAATAAATCAGCAAAAGCCCAAGTAAAGAGAGGTGCCCTGGCGTGAACGTGATGCGCATGAGTCCTTGAACATGAACGGGCCTGAAAGCGTCTCCGGTGTGTTTTTTTAGCTTGTCTTAATCAGCTACCGTAACTTCTTCAACATGACGACATTAACTTGGCAACGCGCGCCACAATCTCAACGACAGACAGATGAGCGAAAAACAGTTTCAGGTTTTTAATTCATGTCAAATATGAAACCACCGAATATTCACAGTGTTATAATTGAGGGAGTACGAATATTCAAAAATTTTCAAGAACGAATCAAGTAGCGTCCTATTCGATGAGGTACTCGAATGGAATAGTGCATATTTCAAGAACCAAATATTTTTCCAATAGTTGAATAATCAGCATCGACGGGAAAACTTCAAAGGATGGAAACGTCGGAATCCCGAGGGGTTGATTTCTTTAATCACTGAGTTACTGCGGAGCATGTAGTCCAGTATTTTGGGGAATAAGGAGGCTGTATTGATCCCTATATCTACACGTTTTTTTAAGCCTACCTCACGCCGAGCAGTGGCCAACAGCCGTTCTTTTCTCTAAATAAAGCTCACTTTTATTCATTCATTCATTGCAGCGAGCTTAAGAAAGAGCTAGGCCTATTCATCAAGATATTACTGACCTTGCACTAGTCCAAATGTCACTACCTTCTTAGCATTTGCAAGTAGTGAAAGTTTATAGATCTTCAAATTTACTACATATTGGTGTTAGTAAAAAGTACAGACTCGTGCTCACCATCTCAGTAAAAAACGTAGTTGCAACATGTCAGTCAGCGTTCGCAGCAGTATTGACTACCCTGTTTCGACAATTTTGTAGGCACGTCTTCTTTGAAATTCCCATATAATGGCACTCCTCTTATAGAAGGAAGAAAAAGGATCCCATTGCATTAAATAACGCTCGCGAATAAGCTAATGCAATAACTATGCTAAATGCACAATCCTATGTCATGCTCAAGATACAACATACTTACAAATATAAACAAGCGACAGACGAGAACAGGCAGACATGCCTAGAACACGATCAAAAGGACGGAAGGTTGAGCGAGTTGGTAAGGGTCAATAGTCGAAAGAATAGCCTAGAGCATCTAAGCCTTTGCTAAACTTTCACTCCAAGCATTGGAAAGTAGTCAAAAACGGAACACCCCTGTCTTGTTTAAAGTCAGCCGTATCGAGTTCGTGCGTGCAACGTTTGACCATTAGCTTTAATGCGCAGGTCGAGCGCCTCTTAGAAGCAGCTTACCCTAGACTAGCCATAGCCACAGTAGCTGACCGTCTTAAGAAGTCGATTTCGACCGGAACGAATGCTGTAGCAGTGAGTAACATTAACAAGAAAAGAGTCGTTAGTATTCCGTATATGCACGCAGTTTCGCACAGGCTTAAGAAAGCGGGAAGTAGATATGGGGTTAATGTTGTGTTTACGACTCCCAATAAGCTAGGTAGGGTTTGTGCTGCCGTACATAGAAGAAATGAGCTCATGGAAGGAAAGAAGCGAACGGATATCTGTCAGGTTAAGCATATAGCCAAGAACAATTTTACCGACTGTCGCATGGGTGTGGTTTATAAGATTCCTTTTAGCTGCGAACGTTTTTATGTAGGGCAAACTACGCGTCGTATTGATCAAAGATTAATTGAACATAGAAGGTCGCTATCAGGTGGAACGCCGTCTAATCTATCTTTGCACTGCCAGGTCTGTAGCTGCACGCCGAGTTAGACGAAACCAAGATCCTGTACAGACATAAGAATGAAGAGACGCGTTTATTGGTCGAGGCTTGGCATATCAGTAATAGTGGAAGTGCGTGCGTGAGTCAGCCGTCGATTAGCTAAAACAGAGAGGAGATAGAATGCCTTAGCAGTTGCCTATCGCGTAGACCGGCACGTGTAACCGTTTGACAGGTGGCGCCACCATTGCGAGCATGCGCAGATAAGCTGTGTGTCTTCTTTCTTTTTCGCCTCTGTGGTCTGCATCAGTTGTTAGTCGGCGTTCGTGTTGTTCACTTCTCCCTTTGTGTCCGTCCACTCCTCTTTTGACTATGGACCCTTACCAACTCGCTCAGCTTTCTGTCCTTTTGAGAGCCGTGGCTTGTTGTCGAAGTGGGCCTGGAACGACAACTCGTGATTTTAGTCTGATGCAACCACGAAGGCAGCACAATTCTGTTGCTCTCTTACGAAAAGCGTTGAAATTGTCATCCTTGAGTTTTTGAACGCTACCCTCCTGTAGGGCTTTGTACAGCTGGGACAATGTTGGGTCATCCTGTGTGGCCGTTGCACCTTCGTCTCCTGTTAGTGGGGGCCTTGGTAGTGCTTCGAACATGAGCACGCAGCCAACATGGGGCGGGTCCTCAATGATTTCGCTGAGGGGTAAGCGGCTCAGTGCGTCGGCGTTTTGGTGTTTGTTTCCCGGACGGTACACAATGTCGTAGTCATATGCTGACATCTTAATGCATCATCGGATCATACGAGGTGAAAGTGTCTGAGGAATCTGCTTTTGGGGCCCCAGGATACCCAGAAGTGGTCTGTGATCAGCGAGAACTGTCACATGTCGGCCCGCGATGTACTGATGAAAATGCGTGGCACCATAGACGACGGCGAGTACCTCACGATCAAGCTGAGAATAATTGCGTTCTGCAGGTGATAGCGTGCGGGAAGCGAAGGCGATCGCTGCTTCTCTCCCTTGATCGTCAATTTGTGAAAGCACTGCACCGACGCCGTAGGGCGAAGCATCACATGCTAGAAGCAATGGCTTTGCCTCGTCATAGTACCTGAGCACCACACTTGCACGGAGCAGCTCTTTAAGGGCTTCAAATGCTTCCTGATGGCGTGGCGACCAAGTCCAGAGGACGTCGTTTTTCAACAGGTTGTAGAGGTCGTTGGCCACCGTTGCTCAGTGTTCTAGTAAACGGTCATAGAACGTAAGGAGACCCAGGAATGATTGGAGCTCTTGTTGGCGGGTTGGCTCGCGTGCCTCCGTGATGGCGCGTACCTTGTCGCTGGTGGGGTGAATGCCTTCGGCATCGATCAGATCACCTAAGAATTTCACTTCAGGAACCGCGAAGCAGCACTTATCGATTCTCAAGCGTAGGTTTGCCCTTGCTAGCTGTTTCAGTACCACTTCTAGGCGAGTAGCATGTTCCTCGCTGGTTGCGCCACTGCTGATTACGTCGTCTAAGTTGACGCACACGCCAGGAATTCCTTGAAGCTGCGATTCCATGTACCTTTGAAATATGGCTGGGGGCTGCCGCTACTCCGAATGGAAGTCTCTTTACCCTGTACAGTCCTCTTGTTGTATTAAGCGTGAGCACCTCAGAAGTTTTGTCGCTCACTTTCAGCTGTTGATATGCCTGCGTGAGGCCCAGGGTGCTGAATATTTTCCCTCCCCGTAGCGTGCTGAAAACCTCCTGTGGTGTTGGCAGGGGGTATGAAGACGATTTTCTCGCCAAGTTCATGGTGAACCGGTAGTCTCCACAGAGACGTAGGCTTCCATCCTTCTTCCTCACTGCAACCAGAGGTGTGGCCCAGACTGAATGCTGAGCTGGCGCAATAATACCCTGTCGTTGCAGTTTGTCGCGCTCCTTCTCGTAGGCAGGTTGCAAGGCAAACGGTATCGATCTGGCCTATAAAATTTTCGGACGGGTTTCTGGGTGACGCTCTAAGTCAACGGCTGGCCCGTTGTGTCCAGAAATTTCATCAGAAAAGACCGTCCCGTACTTCTGCAGCTGCTCGACGAGTTTTTGTCGCTCAGTTGAGCTTCCTTCGGCTGCCTGGTTGATGCCGCAGATCGCGATGTTGAGAGCGTGGAACCAGTTTCTGCCCAAGAGTCTAGATCCAGTGCCCTTCACAATTACAATAGGCAGTTGGCTCACCGTGCCGTTGTATGCAACTTCTACGTTGGCACTGCCTAGAGTTGGCAGGTCTTGTCCTGACCACGTTCTCAGTTGTGTGTCTTCATTGAATAGCTGTGGAGCATTCCATGGCCATCTGTTGCGGTACGTCTCTTCGCTCATGAGCGTGCAGGCTGCTCCCGAGTCAACCTCAAACTCTATGGGCTGGCGGTTCACAGCAAGGGTGACCATTATCTTTGGTCGCGTGCCGAGGTTGACGTTATGCAAGTCATACAACAATGTTGGTGCCGGTAGGCTGTGCTGCATCTCAACTTGAGTTATCGACCTTGAGGAGTTCCTGCTTTTGTGTCGTTGGGGTGGCCCCTTCGCGAGTTTCTTCTTGGAGATGCAGGCCTTCTCAATGTGACCGCGTTTGTTGCAGAAATTGCATATAGCTGCTTGGAATTTGCATGTCTGGGGGTTGTGTTGCTCATCGCAACGCCAGCAGCGCTGTGGTTTAGCCGACTTTCCTGCATTCCTGCACTTGCCTGGTTGTGATGACCTCTGTGAGCCACTGCATGGTGAACCGGCTCGATCGTCCCTCGCATGTCTCGCTGCTGTTGGCTAGCGCTTTCTGCTCGAACAGCGATAACGTAGGGATTTGTGAACGTTAGGTCACTCTCGGTAAAGAGTCTTTGTTGCAAGAGATCGTCCCGTAGTCCACACACAAAGCTGTCGCGCAATATAATGTCCAAGGGTAACATCGTTGCGTTGGGAGGTAGCGTTGTTGTCGTCAGCTGTCCGGTGGCCGCTGCATCTGCCTGCGTTGGCCGCAGCGTCCCGAAGTTGCAGTCAGCGGCCAGCGTCTTCAGCGCCGCGACGTAGGCGCTTACCGTTTCCCCCTCCAACTGGTTTCGTCGTTGGAAGCGGGCTCGGCAGAATACCTGGGACAGCCTGTGGTCGTAGTGTTTCTGAAGTGCCGCAACGATGTCGTCGTAGGCCACTTCAGCCGGGTTGCTTGGCTCAACCAATGCGCAGACGGTATCGTACATCTGCTCACCGCACAGCATCAGCAGGTGTGCCCTCTTCTTGCTGGAGTGTTGCTGTTGCCTCGAAGTTGGCCTCGAAGTAGAGCTGGAGGCGTCCGAACCACGATGCCCAGGATGAGCCATTAAACTCCGGTATTCGGACTGATGCGTGCGTTGTCATTGCGTAGCACCGGTGGAGATAAACGCGAGCTTCAATTCCAGTACCTCGTCGCCACTGTTATGTCCACGGTAGCCGGAATAAAAGGCATACGTGGGAAGAAAAACTTGTTTATTGCTTGAGCCGTAAGCGCCTTTTTCCAGCCAGCGCGAGCGGTCTGTTTTGTCCGAGCGCACACGGTCGACTCTCGTCGTCGGAGCCAGACTGGGGAGAGAGGCGCAAGAAGCAGGCGAAGTGAGTCCGCGAAAAGCGCGAGGGGGAGCCGGGGGGGCCGGCCTGCGCGTCCTTGCAGCTTGCCGTTAAGTGGCTGTTCGTGGTTGGAGACATGGCACTTTATAATGTGTGAACAACCAGGTATAATTCAAGAAACAAAAGTAGTTGGGAAGATATAGTGTAGTGATCACAGATGAGTAAGGGTAAAAATTGTACTTAACCTAAAGAAAACAAGGAACAAATTATTTGCTAAAAACGCAAATCTAGAGGTAATTAGAGCCAAGAACGAAGAATTCGAAGTCACCCTCAGCAACAAGCACGAGGCCTCGGGCCAAAATGATGAGGATTTGGAAGAAATAAACAAAACCATAACGAAAACAATCCTTGAAACAGCGATAGAAGTCAGGGGTAAAGCGACAAAGCAAGCAACAAGTAAGTTGTCCCAATCTACCGAGGAATTAATAAAAAAAACACCAACAAATGAAAGTAACCTCGTCAACAGTAAATATAGAATTCGCAGAACTATCAGAATTTATGAGTAAAGCCAGCCAAGACATGTAAGAAACTTTAACATGAGAGAAATAGAGAAAGCAGCAGAGAAAGCCCCCCCACCCCCACCAGTATTAAATCGGTCAAAAATAGACTTCACTTAGGACAAAACAAAATGCATGCGCTAAAAGGTAAACAAGGTAACGTTATCAACAATTTTAACGAAACAGTAAAGGTCACAAGATTTCTGCTCTGACCTGTACAGCTCTCACACAGACCATACAAACTTACTAAAAGCAGAATGAAAGGAGGACGCTGAAATTTCCTGTATAAGCGCAGATGAAGTCAAAAAAGCTGTCAAAGGCATGCCCCGTGGTAAAGCAGGCTGCTGAAGATGGTATAACAGCCGACTTGATCAAAGTCGGACGAGATATTATTCTTTGAAAACTTAGATCGCTCTTCACGAAATGTATCAAGACATGTAGTGTACCGCGCAGGTGGAAAGATCCTAATATGATTCTAATCGACATGAAAGGTGACATAAAGGAGTTAAAGAATCACAGACCAGCTAGCGTACTCCCAGTAATATACAAGCTATTTACAAAAGTAATTCCTACGAGGATATGAGAAACACTCGACTTTAACCAACCGAGAGAACAAGCTGGTTTTAGGCAAGGTTACTCGACAATGGACCACAGCCACGCTATCAACCTAGTAATTGAGAAGTACGCCGAATATAACAAACCTCTTTATATGGCGTTTATCGACTACGAGAAAGCATTTCACTCCATAGAAATACAAGCCGTTATAGAAGCTCTACGTCAACAAGGGGTGCCTAACGTATACGTGAAAACCATAAACAACATGTACAAAGATTGCACAGCCACACTACTCCTACATGAAAGAAGCCGAGAAATCCCGATCTGGAGAGGTGTCATACAAGGAGATACGATCTCCCCAATGGTATTCACAGCATGTTTAGAGGAAGTCTTTAAGCGTCTAGACTGGGAAGAAAAGGGAATTCGAATAGACGGAGAATATCTAAGCAATTTACGATTTTCAGACGACATTGTGCTCTTTAGGAATGATGAAGACGAACTGCAAAACATGACTGATGACCTAAACCGGGAAAGTATTAACATTGGACTAAAAAAAAGTACAGCATATCCACGGAGTGAATGATGGTGAGTGGGCGAAGCTCGGGAGGTTCATCGTAGATCGTGCCGAGTTCTGGATTAATTTAGTTAACGCGCACGCTACGAATCCTCATGGTTCAACTATGCAAAAGTGAAATCTCCCACCGGCATTTCATTGCAAGTCAAGATCTAGTGCCTATATATATACATATATATGGGTTGCCGGTGAACGCTGCTCCAACGCAAGCAGTCGGTATTTCTCAATCAAGAAACTCGCTAGGAGACGCTGCCTGCGGCAACGTTGTCTCTCGCGGGTGAAGGCGCGTTCTCCTTGTTTGCGAGCTGGTACAGCGTTCCTCTAAGAAAGAGCGTTTCCATAGCCAACGCGCGCCTTTCGCTCTCTCTCTGTCTTTCTCTCTCTCTCACAAGACAGCAGAGGCACGCGCCGGGAGAGAGAGAGAGAGGCACGCGCCGAGGCGAACGCCGAGGGCGAGCGCGTGCCGGGAGGCACGCGGGTTGCGCCTGACGACTGACGCCTGACGCGTGACAAGGTTAGACTAAAAGGAGCTTCGCCCCTAAAATGAATAGGCAAAAGACCAAAGTCATGCTGAATAGCCTAGCTAAGGAACAGGAGTTTAAAATTAGCAGTGAACCCTTAGAATGTGTAAACGAATACGTACACGTGAGGCAGTTACTAACAGAACACCTACCCATGAAAAGGAAATTCTCCGTAGAATAAGTATGGGCTGGAGCGCGTTCGGAAGGCATTACGAAATTATGACTGGGACCTTGCCGCTCTCACTAAAGCGAAAAATATTCAATCACTGCATTCTCCCAGTACTAACGTACGGTGCAGCAATGTGGAGGATAACGAAAAAACGAGAGATGAAATTAAGGAGCACGCAACGTGCAATGGGAAGAAAAATGCTAGGGGTAGCGCTAAGACATAAAAAACAAGCGGAATGGATCAGGGAACAGAGAGGAGTAGCTGATATTATTATATCAATTAAACGAAAGAAGTGGACCTGGGCAGGACATGTCATAAGGAGGAAAAAGTGCACGCGCACTCTTGAAAACCAGAACTAATGATGATGATGATAGTTTTGTGATAGGGAGCACATTTTATGAGAGTAAGAAATGCTTCGCATTAAAATTCACAGCATATCGAAGGATTGAATGATGATGAGTTAGCGCGCACGCTACGAATCCTCATGGTTCAATTACGCACAAGTGAAATCTCCCACCGGCACTTCATTGCAAGTCAAGATCCAGTGCCTCTATACATATATGGTTGGTCGGTGAACGTTTCTCCAGCGCGAGCAGTCCGTAGTTTTCAATCAAGAAACGCGCTAGAAGAGGCTGCCTGCGCCAACGTTGTCTCTCGCGGGTGAGGGCGCGATCTCCTTCTTTGCTAGCTGGTGGAGCGTTCATCGAAGAAAGAGCGTTTCCATAGTCAACGCGCGCCTTTCGCTCCCTCTCTCTCTGTCTCTCTCTCGCACACAAGACAGCAGATGGAAGCGTGAGAGAGGTCGCGCCGAGCGCGAGCCTCCCGGCGGTCGCGTGGTGGCTACATACATACTACTACTACTACAGAGGAGGGAACGACCCACACCCTAAGGAGCTTCGCCCCTAAAACAACAGATGGACGGATGTATATATTGAAATACCATGGTTCCGACAGTGCTTTATTTGGACAAGCCAAGATGGCACCGACGAAGAAGGAACACGAGCCAATGACTGATGATGGTTTTTGTACAGGTGATGAAGATGAAGTCCGAATCAATGCCTACACTAATTCCCCGTGGACGGAAGCGGCCAACCTGGCCGCGTGTTAGACAGTGGACCGCAGATGAAAGGGTTTAAGGCGAGATACATGCTCGATTTCTGTTCCGCGGCAGCGTCGGCCGGTGGGAGCATGAACAGGTGTAACTCGGTAATTCACAGGTGAGGTCTGCTCGATGACTCTGTAGGGGCCGATATAACGAGACTAGAGCTTTCCACATAAGCCAGGTGTGCGTGTGGAAGTCCATAGCAGTACATCGTCACCCGGATGGTAGACGACGACCCGGTGAGCGGCGTCCTAACGACGTTTGCGGTCTTCTTGGCAAGCTTCGGTGTTCATCCGGGCGCAACGACGGCACTGGGCAAGGCGAGACACAAACTGGTCGCAAATGAATGGTGAAGGGTTGTCTGGGCCAGATAAGAAAGAAATGTCGAGTGAGGAGGTTGGCTGACGGCCGTATACCAGAAAAAACGGAGAGTATGCTGTAGTCCGTTGGACTGCGGTGTTATAAACAAATGTTGCAAATGGGAGAATGGCATCCCAGTTGCGATAGTTAGGTTGGACTTACATAGACATGTCGCAGAGGGTGCGGTGAAAGCGCTCCGTCAGACTATTTGTTTGAGGTTGGTAGCTGGAGGTTGTTTTATGCACGGTGTTGGAGGCTTGAAGAACTTCCTGTAGTGTGCTTGAAATAAATGTCTTGCCTCGGTCGCTCAAAGTACGCGAGGGGCACCATGGCGCAGGTAAATGGCTTGCAAATAGAAGCTTGCGGCCTTCGAAGCAGTGGCTGAAGGGACTGAGGTTGTTTCAGCGTACCGGGTCAGATGGTCGACGGCAGTGATTATCCTTCGGTTTCCGTCAGTAGTACCTGGGAGAGGTCCGAAAAGGTGAATTCAAACAACTGAAAAAGGTTCTGCTCGACAAGGAAGTGGTTGTAGAGTTCCAACCTGGGCTGTAGTAGGGCGCTTGCTGTGTTGGCAAAGCGCGCACGAGGCAATATATTTAGCGATGCTCGTGGAAAGGCCTGGCCAGAAGAATCAGCTACGTATGCGCTCATGGGTCATGGGTATGCGCTCATGGAAGCCTGCAGAACTTCAGCACGAAGAGAGCGCGGGACAACAGGAACCCATCGATGTCCCTCCGGGTGAAAAATATAGCGGTAGAGTACGTCATCTTTAAACTTGAATAGTTTTTGAGCTGCTTTCGTAGCGTGGAATTTGGCGGGAACGAAACACCTGTAAGGCGACGGATGGTGTCATTGCAATAAGAGTCGGCACGCTGGTGAGTAGAAAGTACTGAATGGCGGTTTGATTGAGTAACGGAAGAAATAGTTGTAATGGACGATGTGTCCTCAGCGCGGCCAACTTGACGAGGTGATGTGATGTGGCCCGTTGAAGGCGGCAACGGACCACATCACGGACCGCTGGAGAAGTATTGCGCGCTTTGCAAAGAGTCAAGTGCGTCATCGATACCGGGCATGGGGTATACATCCTCGCAGGTGATCTTGTTGAGCCCGCGGTATTCGTCACAAAATTGTACCGTCCCGTCCTTCTTCTGTACCAATACAACGGGAGACGACCAAGAACTCGCGGAGGGGCGTATGATATTACGTTTCAGCATATCGGCGACGTTCTCCTCGATGAGTTTGCGTTCGGCCGGAGACACTCGGTATGGAAGGCAACGCACAATAGTCTGACCATCGGTGTCAATACGATGAGACGCAATGGAGGTCTGTCCGAGTGATGAAGTGTTGGTGTCGAAGGAAGCCTGATGCTTCGTGAGCAATTTCACCAACGCTTCACGCTGGGGAGCGGTTAAGTAAGGGCTTATAGAGGAAGCAAAGACAGATGAATCAGGAGATTTGCCCTGTTGAGGCCGCGCCTGCGAGGCGTCAAGAGCAACCAGAGAGACTGGTTGGGTGTCGACAAAACAGGTCACCGCTGATCCTTGAGGTAGGAGGATTGTCTCAGTGGTCGCATTCAATCCAATGATAGCTGTAGAGTTTTCCTGGAAGCGTACAAGGCTGGAAGCGAAGGCACTTCCACGGGCAAGATAGCGACCGTAAGGAGTGATAAACACGTCGTCATTCAAAATGTTTGTAGAAGACAGTGTGATGAGCTGTTCTTGACCGGGAGGAATTACCGAATCCGCAGCTGTGAAAAAACGCAATCGTTGCTCGTCGATGCCCCCGCTGCAATGATCAGTCTCTGTCATGTGTAATACGCGCTGGCGGCAGGAGATTAGAGCGGACGCTGACGAGAGGAAGTCCCAACCCAAAATGAGTTCATGAGCGCACGGGAATAAAACTGCGAACCTTATGTGATGACGGATACCATCAATGAATACACGCGCTGTGCATTGGGCGGAAGGTCGAATGCTTGCTCTGTTAGCTCCAATCCAGGGCGATCCCATGTAAGGCGTCTTCACTTTTCGCAAAGGAGTACACAGGTCTGCGCGCATAACAGAAAGAGAAGCACCCGTGTCTACCAAAGCCAATAACTGCACACCTTCCACAGACACCGATAACATGTTTTACGGGCGTTCAGGAGGACTTGTAACATATTGCGGCGATGCAGCTTTCCCTCCAAAAACTGCATTGGTTAGTTTTCCGAACGTTGTACAGGGATTTGAGACACAGGCCGGAGTGGAGAAACAGATCGCCGGAGTGGTGATGGGGAGCGGCGTCTCGAGGTACGTGTGTTGTAGAAGTCGGGCGGAGATCGAGATCGGCGAGGGGCAGCATTGTCGCAAAACTGTTGTAAAATCGAGAAGGCAGTGCGCTCGTCGCATTCAAAGGGGACATAACCGCGACGTTCGTCTTGTTGGCGGCGACGGCAAAACCGGGAGATGTGGCCTCGAAAGCCGCAGTAATAACATATGGGCCGCGAGGAACGCCATGCAGAATAGTAAGGCGGGTTCGGTGCTTCGGAGGATAAGGGTACCAGGTGGTCGTGAACAGGCACAGGCGGTGTGCTTGGAGATGGTGCGGGTGACATGGTAGTAATCTATGCGTACGAAGTTGGTTGTGCGCAAGGCGAGGCGGTAGCATGATGGCGGCTCTGAAGGGCTAAACTCCTCTTTGATAATACCGCACAAGTCGCTATAGACGGGTTGAACGTGAGCGCTGTTGCAAGTTTGCGAGCCGTAGGCTTGCAATTCCTCACGTATTATGGCTCGGAGCTCCATGCTGTTTGCTAAGGGGTTGTCTCGGAAATCCGGCCGCAGGCGAACAGACTGCAGGGCATCGAGGCGCTGACACACGGAGATGACTTCCGACACCTTCGATGGATTATGCGCAGCGAGGGCGTTGAATGCCGTAGACCCTATGCCTTTAAGCAGATGTCGCACGCGGTCACTCTCGGGCATGGCATTGTCCACATGGCGGCAAAACGCAAGAATGTCCTCAATGTACGAGGTATATGACTCGCCATAATGCTGGACGCACTCAGACAGCTTTTTCTTCGCGACCTCTGAACGAACCATGGGCGTGCCGAAAATCCGCCGTAGCTGTTCCTTGAAAGAAGTCCAATCACGGAAGTCGCTCTCATGGTTGAGGAACCATGTCTTGGCTACTTGGGAGACGTATAACGGCACGTTGGTTAGTTTACATCGGCTCGTTCCAGTTGTTGCAGGTTTATTTGTTTTATTTGTTTTATTACGTACAAAAAAACGGGTTACAAAATACATACAGCATCAGGAGGTCCCAAAGTAAGAAACTGTCCGGGGGACCTCCTATAATTAGTGGGGTACATGAAAAGTAAATAACAGCAGCAAGAAACTAAAGAGTGCGAAAAAAAGGTGCAGTTATTACATACAAATATATAGTAAAAATAGAAAAGTTACATATTTATCATGACACAATACTAAAACGAAAATATGCACATAAGGGATACAAAGGAATCAAGTGATGAAAAAAAACATTACAAAAGAACGAAAGGTTCGTTTAAGAGCATGTTTTTAATGTTGGATTTACAGGATGGCAATGAACGAGATGACTTAGCATGAAAAGGTATATGATTCCAGAGATGAACACCATAGAAACGCGCTGTGAACCTGCCATAGTTAGATTTGATTTTAGGTAAGAGAAGGTTGTTATGCTCTGAAAACCTGGTATTATTGTTGTTGATAAGGATATGAAAACGAATACAGTCTAATGTTATTTCGCGATGAATGAGACGGTATGTGATGACCAACAATCTGTGATAAAACAACTTTCGAATGGGCAAGATGCCAAGATGTTGATAGATAGGTAGAGAATGGGAACGGAATGGGCTAAAGGTAATTAATTTTATCGCCTGGAATTGGAGACGTTGAAATGATTTGAGATGAACTGCATATGTGTTATCCTAAGATGACAACCAGTATGATAAATGGCTGTTAATGTAAGCATGATAAAGTGAGATGAGAACATGAGGATGAAAAATCACGTGTTTTAATGATAATGCGGATACCAAATGAAACCTTTTTTATTAGAGAATTGACGTGACTGTTGTATTTAAGATGTTTGTCAAGGGTAACACCCAGGAATTTAGCATTATCAGATGCCGTTATAACATAATTATTCAATGAGACCGTTACGGATGAAGCAATCAATGTTTGTCGGCTATGAAATAGCACAAAAGTTGTTTTACTCGGATTAATCTGAATTCGATTATTTCTAGACCATGAATGCACATTGTTAAGATCTGCATTAAGTGTGTCTTGAAGTGCGGTGAGCGATTTATGTGGTGAATAAATGGTGGTGTCATCAGCATACAACAAACATTTACAAGTAAGCGTATTAGGTAAGTCGTTTATGAATAGAGGAAACAACAAAGAACCTAATATAGAGCCTTGAGGAACGCCACAGTGTCACGGATTGACATTGCCTCGTGGTGAAATATAAGTGAAGGTGGACGGCATGGCCGCAGGTGCAATTTTAGAAGCGCTTCGACGGCCCCAAGTACGTCGAAAGTTCTCGGCCTTTTTCGGAGAAGACATGGAGAAGATGGCCTCCCTGAGCTTGAACTTGAAGCGTTCCCAAGCCACCCCCCGGCGTGGTTCTTGAAAACCCCGAACGCAGTGCTCCACCAACAATACGGGGCAAGACAGCGGGCAGTCGTTTGACGTGCGCTGGCCACGTGCGGTCGTACGCTATTGTTTGTTCGGCGGCCACCGTGTCCAAAGGGGACGAGTACGCATACCGTTGTTGACCGGCGAAGGGCACCCCCCGCCACGCTGATGACCTGTCAATCGGGGGGCGGAATGAAGAGGCCCGTACGGCGACCACGAGAAAGGGTTTGCCCATCGCTCTCTCCTGTACATTAATGGCGAGAGGGATATTTTGGGCGGAGCCAGAAATGAAGTTACGGAGCAATTGCCTCACAAACACGCCCCGATTCCGAAGACAGCGAATCAGGCAGAACATGCGGGTATTTAAGCGAGGAGCATTGAGGAGCACGGGGTTCTAGTCACTTGGCTTACATGGCGTAGAAGCCGATCATCGTATCGCTCTAGAAGTTGTTAGCGTGGCTCTGTATCGGCTGGCCACCTAACCTTAGCCGCTTCGCCTAGTTGAGATGTGCGCTTACCGTCTGCAACGTAGGCATCGGGACTTCGGCTCGAGTTAGTTAAAACTGCTCGGGTTTGCCATCAAGCACTAGCTCCCCGGGAACATCAGCGCCGCAACTCCATCGACCTCAACGCTGTGTCGTACCAGACTGCCGCACCAGACCGTCGTGGACCCTTCGACACTGCCGGTCATCCGCACGTATGCCACCACCTGTTTCTATCCATGAACTTTCGTCTTGAACTTTCGTTAACTTTTGTAAATTAGATTTCTGTTCTCACTGTTGTTACTTACTATTGTTAGTTTATTTTTCCCATTTGTTTGTTGTTCTCGCGCTTTAGTATTTTTGTCAAGCTCTTTCATCGCTGTTATATTCTTAGTTGAGTGAAGTGTCGTTTCCCTTGTATTATTTGCGCTGCCCTCCCATTATAGATTAAATTTTGTTGTTTTGTTTTTGCAACCACGACTCTGATCCTTTCACTGTGTCTGCTTGCGGGAAACTGCCGTGGTTCCCTTCACCGACTTCGCGCCGGGGAGCTTGAACACGGCCCTGTAACACACAGTTAATTAGTTTAGTCGATGAGAATTGACCATTAAGATAGACCACTTGCGGCCTGTTAGACAAGTATCTCCGAATAAGATTTAGAGGTGGGCCAGTAATACCAAAAAACTCCCGCTTAGCCAGAAGAATAGAGTGTACTAGTGTGTCAAATGCCTTTGTTAGGTCAATGAATATGGCTCCTACAAAAAATCCTTCGTCAATAAATTGTTTAATATTGCCCGTGAAATTGATCAATGCCTGTTCCGTTGAGTAACCATTTCTAAAGCCAAACTGGAGCGAAGAAAGAAGATTAAATTTGTTCAGATATTGCATTAAGCGAGTGTAGAGAAGCTTTTCAATGACTTTGCTAAAAAGGGGCAAAATGCATATTTGGCGGTAGTTGCTAACGTTATCACGAGAACCCTTTTTGAACACAGGAATTATTTTACCACGTTTCAACAAGTTAGGGAATATACCGGTTCTGAATATTTTATTAGCAACATCTTCCAAAGCTAGCGATACATCTGCAGCAACCAATTTTATTCTAGAAGGCCGCAAAGAGTCCAGGCCTGGTCCCGTGATTTTGAGGAAAGAAATTACATTAAAAACTTCTGAAGAAACAGGACGAAGGAAGAAAGACCCAGAGCTGCGTGGAAGATGAGGTAGAACGCTAGGTGAAGGCATATTTTGGCACGCGGCCAAATGATCACTAAAAAAGACATTAGAGATATCAACCTCGTTAGTGTATTCCTTATTGTTGTAAACTATTTTTAATACGCGGATCGGACTCCGTAATATTAAGAAATTCTTTAATCAGCTCCCAATTACGCCTGGTATTTCTTCCGTTTTGAATTACCCGCCGTTCATAATATTGCTGTTTTGCACGCTTAAGACACGGGAAAGAATGTTGCTATAATTTCGTATTTTAGCTCGCAATGATGCGTTGAAAGGCTGCAATTTAACCTTTTTGTGAAGATTGTTTTTCTTCATTATAGAGCGCCGCAGCGCATTTGTAATCTATGGATTTCGAGGAGATGAAAATGCGCGCTTACAGGATGCATAGGTTCTGCACTCATTAATGTAATTCGTTATTGTTGATACAAACATCGAATATGCCTTTTCAGGACAACTTTCTCGAAAAACATCGTTCCAGCATGTCTCGCGTACCTTTAGTAAAAATAAGGCTTCATTGAAGGAACTTCTCGTATGTTGTCGGTACTGCGTGCGTTTTCCGGTACCAAGAACCAAGAAGAGGGGATAATGATCTGTAATGTAATAATATATCACACCGGTGGCGTAGTTGCAGCATGAGGACGAAAATATATGGTCTATTAACGTGCAGGAACCAGCAGTGTCACACCTTGTTGGAACATCGATTAAAGATGTGAAGCCATAGCTATAAAAGGAGTTGATATAATCAGAGCATGTGTGACAGTTGGGATTAAGTATGTTTATGTTGGTGTCACCGTAAATAATGATGTTCTTATTTTCATTGGTTAACACGTCGAGTATTTCTTCTAACTATGAACAAAAGTCCGAGTACGATGATGACGGGGATCGATAAATGGATGCCAGATTGTGTGCCTGTTATTGAGTGGCAAGACATTCCGGTCGAACTCTAACCAGACAGACTCACACAATAGATTGTGAAATGAAATGTCGTGACGACGTGTGTATGGAATTTATTTATTTATTTTATTTTATTTATTTCCAAATACTGCAGCCCAATACAGGGCTATTGCAGGAGTGGGTTACATAATTACACTAGGAAGAATAACAGTAACATCACAACAATATCGTCACCTCCTAAGCACAAGCGGGTACAGAATGAGACAAAAGATAGTAATGTCATTCAAATGACTCCAAAAAATCTGATATGTTCATATCACGAACAGAACCAGGTAGATCATTCCAGTAAGCAATAGTCCTTGGAAAAAAACTGTATTTGAACATGTTAGTACGTGCAAAAAAAGGCCTTATGTTAAGATTGTGACCACGTCTAGTTGGCAGAGCACTAGCATACACGATATAATTGTCATTAGATAGCCGGCATGACGAGTGAACAAAAGAGTGCAACAGTTTCAAAGAGTCGGTATCACGCCTAGTGCACAATGGTGATAATTTCAAAGATTTCATTGCAGATGAGGGCGAAAAATCATGGTCATGTCGATGTGAAATGAAACGAACAGTTTTCCTTTGGACAGATTCGATTTTTTCCACATCACATACTTTGTATGGATTCCACACGCACGAAGCGTATTCTAATATAGGGCGAATCAGTGTTTTGTACATAAGAAGTTTGCTGGATTTTGGAGATTTAGATGACGTACGTCTTAAGTAACCTAATTTTTTTAATGCTCTAGATGTAATATAATCTATGTGATGCGACCAGTGCATGTTGTGTGTGAACATAACGCCAAGGTATTTGTACGTCTATGCTTGGGGAACTGCAATTGACGAATTCACAAAAATAGCAGATACACCACCTGTCTGAATCTCACGGCGACTATGTTCACCGATGTATCCTGGAAGACCGAACAGATTGCCATCTGCTTGTGTTAGCCACGTTTCAGAAAGACAGATGATAGAAAAAGTATGGTCAAGTATAGAAAGAAAATTCAGAAGATCATCGTGATGCTTTCGAAGACTGCGAATATTGCAGTGAATGAAGGGAAATTTAGGGCATTTATCATGAAGCAATGCCTTCGTTTTATCACATGAAAACATTCCTCTGTCCACGGTTAGGCCCGAAGGAAGGACGTGTAGGCGCACTGGTTAAGCAAATATGGCCAGATCGTTCGCGCTGGAAATGCGATAAACACGACTATTTTCGGTCTTTCTGGCTTTTATCACACAATTTTCGGTCCGGAGGAAACGCCAGCCTTTAGCTTTTTTTTTTCATGTCGAGAGTTTGCGCGAAAAGACGCTTGTTCTCTGGCGTGAGATGACCATTCACAAAGAAGGGTGAGTCACTGCTACGCGAAAGACCAATAGCCGAGGTGGTGAGCTTAGCTTTTCTAGCTTTACTAATGAATTCAGCTCGCTTCAATCTCGAGCAGAAGCGCGCGATGAAGGTCTTGTCTTTTTTCGCAGGTACACGATGAGCAATGTCAATGTCAGAAGGGACAACGGAACAGCCAATTTTATTACCAATAGCTTGTATTAGAGCCAGGCAATTGTCACCTTCCGTGACGGGAACACCTTTAACTTCTATGTTATTCAGGCGAGAATACTGCTCTAGCGACGTAAGACGTTCAGACAACTTCGCGTTTTCTACCTTCAAAGACTTGTTTTCCTTCAAGATGGTTTCATTTTGAACTTTCACGGATTCATACAGTCTATTGGTTGGTTGGTGCAAACTTTATTCAGTGTCCTGCAGAGGCCTTAGCCGATCGGGCCTTGGGTCTCCCACGAAGGGGCGTCGAGACCTTGTCTCTTTGCCGCCTCGAGGGCCTGCTGGACGGCCCAGAGTTGGTCACCGAAGCTGGGGCTGCACAGCGCAGAGGCCATCTTCGGCGGGAGGGTTTTGTGAAGTAGCGCCTTGTGGGTTTTTGATACAGTCCCATAGCATGTGCGTGATGGTTGCTGTTGGCGTTTGGCATATTATGCATTGGTCTGAGGTGTAGAGTTCCGGGTATATTTGGTGGTAACGTGCTCTGCTGGGATATGTGTTCGTTTGTAATTGGCGGAAGGCTGTGGCTTGTACTCTACTCAGTTTGTGACTTGGTGGGTGATAGACACGACGTCCTAGATAGTAGGCTTTGGTGATCTAGTTATAGTCAGTCGATCTTTGTTGGAGATGTAGACACGGTTCTCGCCGGCACGGTTTGTAAGTTCGCGTGCCTTGGCGTTTGCCGTTTCATTATGGTTACGGAGTGTTGCGTGGACTTCTCCCATATTTGCGGAGAACCATTGTATCCGGTATTGGTCTTCTGCTGTTAGTAGCGTGGTGTTGCGCTTCACTATCCGATAGGCCGTCTCAGATATCCAGTCCTTTGGCAAAGTTTCTGATGGCTTGTCGCGAGTCGCTGAGGACTGAGGTGCATGACGGGTCCGTGAGAGCTAGTGCAATGGCCGCCTCCTCGGCCTCTTCGGCCTTTTCGCATATGACGCTGGCAGAGGCTCTGCACGATCCCGGGCAGTCCACTGCTACGATAGTAAATCGTGAGCCACCTATATATTCCGCTGCATCGACGAATCGTGTGCCTAGTTCATTCTTGTGTGCATTGATAAGGGCCTTCGCTCTGGCCACCCTTCTGCCTTGATTGTGCTCGGGGTGCGCGTTCCTTGGAATTGGTTCTATTCTTATTCTACTTCTTATTTCTTCCGGGATGCTTGTGTTCTGCCCCTGTTGGATATGATATCGGATTTGTAGGTCTTTGAGGATTTGCCGGCCGGCCTTGCTACTCGATAATCTCTCGAGCTGTGATGTGCGTTGTGCCTCTGCGATTTCCTTTAAGGTATTGTGCACTCCAAGGCGCAACAGGCGCTCAGTGCTGGTGCTTAAACATGGTAAGGCTTTCTTGCATTGATGTCATTTCAGCACGCACTGTTGCTATTTCCTTCGCTAGCTCAGTACACGACGGCATCCTAAAGCAAGCACAAGACACAGATGGCAACAGGGCAGCGCCTTATGAAACATTAGCAAATGCAGAAGCTTGCAAGACAAACCTGTACGAAGTGTCAGGAAGCAATTAGCTGCTTGCTCGATGCAGCAACCCTTGCTGCCAAAAAACGGACTGGTGCACGGACGCCCGCTTATGTAGGCGATCCGGTAGATGAGTTCACTCCGGTAGGCGTCGCTTGACTTCACCAGAGTGTAGATAGCAGCAGGCACGAGTTGTGACGTGAAGAGGATAGGTGACGTCACTTCGGCCGATGCCTTGGTGCCACTTGAAGCGACCAGATCGTCGATGACAGCAGCCGTGAATTGCAACCTGTACGAAGTGTCAGGAAGAAATTAGTTGCTTGCTCGATGCCGCAACCCTTGCTGCCAAAAAGCGCTAACACGGTCATAGTTGTCTAGCCAGTATTCGACGTCCTCACCAGGCAGGCCAGAGAAGATTTCCAGATCGCGGTGACGGTTGTTGGCAGGGCTGGGAGGAGAAGGGACGGTTGGGATCAACGTTACTAGAATATACTCAGTTTTGCAGCGCCGCATCTCCGCCAGCGGAGGAGGGTGGTCCGAACGGCGGTCGCGTGAACTTGCGGCGCTGCAGTCACGTCTTCCGCTACTCTCGGTGCGT
This sequence comes from Hyalomma asiaticum, assembly GCA_013339685.2. NCBI lineage: Eukaryota > Metazoa > Arthropoda > Arachnida > Ixodida > Ixodidae > Hyalomma > Hyalomma asiaticum. The sequence continues at coordinate 80,921,698 of CM023481.1, read as the reverse complement.
CGTCTGCTACGACGGAGCACAGCCGCGCTCCACCGCGCATTTCGCACGGCGGCTTTCTAGTAGTACTATTGCGAAAGTTAAACATTTATCGTACGTCCAGTCGTCGTTCCCGCATCCCATCTGTGCACTGCTTAAATGGATATGCATAAGGCCGTCTGTGTGCATCGACCGGCATGCGTTGCTCATTGGATTGCATGGGTGTTGAATTTTTATGCTTGGTGTCTGAAATGGCACCACTAACGCCAAACTGCTGCCACATAGACTTGTTATTCCCGGCGCACCTTACTCGTCCAGCTGCAAAACGGCTTCGAGCACAAGCTCGGCCAACAGACGGCCAGGTGCGGCGCCCCTTGTGACAAAACTTGCTATAGACTGTACCCATCCTTCAAACATGGGCACGAACATAACCACCAACGCATGATCGGCAAACTGGCAGCTGTGCCCTCCTTCACGATCCCACCGTAATCAACAACGCCGTCTATTTTGTAGGTAGACTTGTTGAACTCGTAAGAATGCCTAAGCTTCATTTCATCGACAAGAAGCGTCCCCAAGCTGCTTGCTCATTTCACGTTGTATGTATTCCAGACAGACGGCTTCAAATCCATATTTACATTAAATGGCCTCCAGTATTTGTGCCAGCCGGTTCATGGTTGGCAGTGGTAGTATGTTAGGTCTATCAGCAGCCTTTAGGACCGTGGGCTGGCGATTCGTACAAGCATGCAGTCAAGCAACCACTCTGCATTGTACGCATTCCACGCGGTGCTTTCGCTTTGATTTTGCGAAATACGTTTACAACCGCCACCTTTCTGAGCAGTGGGAGGCAGTCCAATTACTTGTTCAGGCACTCCTCCGAGGTCGTTTCTGTCACTCCTTTCAGTTCCATGATTTGTTTCTCCTGCTTCTCGCGAGCTGCTGTGACCCTAAGGAATGTCCTTCTGAGATTCTTCATCTTAAAATTCTTAATCGTTGCCTTCGCTGGTGTCTGCAGTAGATCATTTCTACGGTGCCTTAAACAATTCCGACAGATCTGGCGTGACGTAAGAACCAAGCAGTTTTTTGTGCGTACTCTGTCGCTACCGTTCACACACCTTCGGTTCGTCAACTTCGCAGTTCCATGCCCGCAGCACAGCTTAGACTGCACGACAGCTGTTTGCTTTACGTTCGGTAGCTGTTCACTGTGCAGTTAAACTGCTCATCAACTACAACTGTTTTTTGCACAAGGAAGTTCCCGTTCACAAGCCGGCGAGTGTAAAATATTCCGCACCTACTGTTCGTTACCTTTCAAAGCAATGACTCAAAAAGTCATTGCTTTGAAAGTAGCGCGACAGTTGACAAGTGATCGAATGTGAATGTGATGCGAGGGCAATTCTATGTCCCGGCAGTGTTAGTAATCACCTGTCCTTCGTCTTGCTGTTCTACTTGTGATGGCTCCTCCGCCGACGAGCTGGGCACTGAGCTTTCGCGGGACGCCATGCGATTTTTCGGGGATTTGCACCTTGACCCTGAACATTTTAGCTTAGATATGTGGGGCGAAAGTGCTGCGAACAAGCGTACCAAGCGCTGCTCCCATTTTCCCCGAGGGATCAAAACTTATTCTCCAGAAAAAACATGAAAGTAGCGCTTTATAATGTCGCCGTGCTCAAAAAGAAGGTTGCAGAGTTTCCATTTTGGAGTAAGCTTTCAACTTTGCGATGTTAAGCTTGCTCCCACCTTCTGAATTCCGTAGTGTCTTTTGGTGCTTCGAAGCGGCGGGAACCGGGGTCATCGTTGCGGTGTCTGCAACGATGCACCCCGATCTTGCACCCCGGCGCAAAGCAAGTCGGCATACCGCGCGTAAATGATCCTGTGGCTCCTCGCTAGGCGTCTTACACGACGTAGGTGTCTTCGCCCAAGGAACTTCGCATGGGCAAAAACAGTTCCGCAAATTACAAGTGATCAAAGCGTACCACTTGCTGCAACCCACGTGCACGTCGACTGCGCCGTCACAACAAGCGCCGGTGGCGGGAGCCAACGGCAGGCGCAAGACATGACTACAGCGCCACTAGTTCTCGCGACCGCCACGCGGACCGCCTCTACGGCGGAGCTTTGTAACAGAGTTTATTCTAGTAACGTTGGTTGGGACTTGCGCCGAAAGGGAGGACGCTGTGGGCTCGTTTTGCGACATCATGGGCAGCTGGAGTAAGCGGAGTCCTAAACGTAGCTCAAGGAGAGATCTTGAGAAGGCGAGACGTCGAAGGGATCTTAACGCACTTCCACCACTTGAAAAACCCAATTCCGACAGGGCTTTATTTGGCCAAGCCAAGATGGTACCGACGAAGAAGGAACACGAGCCAATGACTGATGATGGTTTTTGTACAGGTGATGAAGACGAAGTCCGAATCAATGCCTACAATATATATATATATATATATATATATATATATATATATATATATATATATAGCTTGAAGGAAAAATTCGATGGGTCCGGGTAATTTCTATAGTGAAAGAACTTGCAGGAAGCACACATTGAAAAGAAAGATATTTTACTAACGTTTCGGCCGTGGCACGGCCTCTGACGAAGGCCGTGCCACGGCCGAAACGTTAGTAAAATATCTTTCTTTTCAATGTGTGCTTCCTGCAAGTTCTTTCAATATATATATATATATATATATATATATATATATATATATATATATATATATATATATAATAGTTGCGGGATGGAAATCGAGTTCGCCCCGGTACTGTAAGGAATAAAAGAGAGTACGACGCAGGTTGGGTCTTTGCACAGTATATTTACTGACGTTTCGGCTGGTGGGCCAGCCTTTGACCAAGGCTGGCCCACCAGCCGAAACTCCGCAGTCGAAACTTCACCAGCCGAAACGTCAGTAAGTATACTCTGCAAAACCCAACGTGCGTCGTATCGTTTGTTCCTTCTATATATATATATATATCTATATATATATATATATATATATATATATATATATATATATATATATATATATATAACCATCATCAGCCTTCATCAGCCGGAGGTCTCCGGCTGAAACGTTGAATAAATGCTTTCAGCATTTTTGTTGCCAATTCCGAGGGTCTACTACTCATCTCTGTCTTCACGCCTCCGGCCTATTCACCACCATGACTGCTATATATATATATATGACGCTAGAAACGGGAGCCGTGCCGTGGTTGATGCGCCATGCTTTAATTCCACTGCACGCGCCTCCTCTTCCTCATCGTAGGCTTCTCCTGCTATCTCGCGCTTGTTACGTCACATGATTCCCCCTCCCCCCGAACGAAAGCGGTCGTGACAAAAGAGAGGCTACTGACAGAAAAATGAAACAATCACAAACTTCCATGTCCTCAAGAAAGTCCCGTGGTCTCACTAGTACTTTAGACGAAAGTGTATCAGTCCGGTGACTGTAAAAAGCGGGCGATAGCCGGAGAAGCCGACGATGGGGAAGAGGAGGCGCGTGCAGTTGAATTAAAGCATTGCGCATTAACCACGGCACGGCTCCCGTTTCTAGCGTCACACGAGTCGAAAGGATGACGACCTGGCCGCCACCGCGTCAGCTTCACATCATCAACGACGTCGTCAACACAATGCCGTGACTGAACATCGACCACAGAACCAGATATCTGCTCTGTCCATTGACCACCTTCATGGAGCATCATCGGTATGCCTTAGCACGCCTAAGTACGCCGGATCAGCGGACGATGGACCCGTGGAGGACTGGTTCGACCTCTTCTAACTTCACGCTACCACTGCATTGTGATCGGATTGATTGACTTGTGTGGTTTAACGTCCCAAAACCAGTTCTGATTATGAGAGACGCCGTAGTGGAGGTCTCCGGAAATTTCGAACACCTGGGGTTCTTTAACGTGCACTGACATCGCACAGCACACGGGCCTCAACATTTCGCCTCCATCGAAATGCAGCCGCCGCGGCCGGGATTCGATCCCGCTACCTTCGGATCTGCAGCCGAATGCCATAACCACTAGACCACCGTGGTGGGGCGCATCGTGGTCGGAACGGGAAGTGGTCACCAACTTCAATGACTTCGTCACGGGTGAGGCCTTTCGATATTCTCTGACGTACATCTTCCAAAACGATGAAACGTGGGAAAAGATTAAAGAGCAAATGATCGCCCGATTTAAAGACTGCGGGGTAGACTCGCCTATCAGCCACCACTTCGACACATTTCGAGTCAACCGTGGAAGTCATCAACAGTTTTCATGTAGTCATTATAACTGCCGAACAAGACCGCATATTATTGAATCCTCGACGAATGTCCCAGACTTGCAGTTCTCAGAATATACGAGGCGCGCTCAAACGCCTGGTCTCCATCTACAGTTATCAAGAGACAATGTGAAGCCAGTGCTCCCTCAAATCCCATCAAGTCGTGTTTCTAAATGACCGAACCTCCCGCTAGTCTTCCCATCGGCAGAAAAATCGTCGCTCTCCCCTACAACGCACTTCAGGTCTCGAGTTGTCACTGAACCGCTCCATTCATTTGACTCCTTGATTTGCATGCGTGACCCACAGCCTGTTTTTGCATCAAATGGATCTACTCTTGTTCGCAACTCTCATCGCGTGCCTCTCAATGTCGTTACGTCCAGTGTAGTGGAGCTGATGTGCCGTAAGAATACCGAACCAAACAGCAACCTTTCGATAGGCGTTGAAGTGCTGCAGAGGTTTAACATAACAGTTCTTCAAAGCGGCATGATGTCAGCTGCGGGGCCACCTAGCGCCCAGCCATAAGGTACAATCGATGTTGAAGTAGCCGTAAGTACAAGCCTCAACAACGAAAGCAAGAAGGCAATGCACAGCTTCGAAGAAGCCTCTGGAGACCATTCTACAAATTTTGGTACACTATCATGACTACGCGTCAAGCTTCAAAATACTCCACCGCGTAACAGCTTTACGCTGACCACCAAGTCCACATGTGACGAATACGACACTTTTACACCGGAAAAGAGCACCACATCAAAGATCTGGAGCGACATCAGACAGGCAAGCCGAAGAGCCTCAGCGACAGCCACAGAGACATGAGGAAGATTATCACCAAACGAAAATGTTAAACGCCCACTTGCGGCTTAAACAAAGTCATCTGGAAAAAATCGCACTAGAGCTAAGGCAAGTTCGCAGTGAAGGGCACCTTCACCGAAATAAAAGGCATGATGGACGATTTTTATCCCAGAGGTCCAGGCAGTGCCTAGAGACAAAAAAGCTGGAACGCCACAGAACGCGACAAAGGACAGAGCCGACCCTAAGCATTCCGAAAGAACATGGACGTCGCCCCTTAAGCTTCATGCAACGCACGTACAACCTGGAAGCTCTACGTGTCTATCGGCCTATACAAACAGTCAGACGCTCACGATATCCGATGTGCGAATGCTACAACATGCCAAAATAGCGTGTTTGTGACAGGGTTCCGAACTGTGTGCTCATTAGTACCGATGTCCAGGGCATGCTTACGTTGTCCAGGCTGGAACACCAGCCTCGCCCACCTGAGCAGAGTCAGACTTCACCGGACTGGTACACATTCAGCTGAAATTTTAGTGACATTGCGGGACTTTCTTGAGGACATGGAACTTAGTGAATTTTTCATTTTTCAGTAGTAGCCTCTCTTACTCCTCGTGCTTCATTGTCTGGATTTCTAACGACAGCCTTCGGTCGGAGGGAGAGGGAATCATGTGACGTAACAAGCTGGGGATAGCTGGAGAAGCCGACGATGATGAAGAGGTGGCGCGTACAGTGGAATAAATTCATGGCGCATCCACCACGGCACGGCTCCCGTTTCTAGCATCATATATATATATATATATATATATATATATATATATATATATATATATATATATATATATATATATATTCGAATCCAGATGCCTATGGGTATACGTGTCATGCCGTCGTGTATTACGTTTATTGATATCTGGCGTTTTACATCCCAGAACCACGATTTCATTATGAGGTACTGTAGGAGCGCGCTCCGGAAATCTCGACCACCTGGGGTTCTTTAAGGTGCACTGACATCGCACAGTACGCGGGCCTCAACCTTTCGCCTCCATCGAAATGGAAGCGCCGCCGCCGGTATTCGATACCGCGACCTTCGCATCAGCAGCAGAGTGTCATAACTACTAGACAACTGTGACAGGACGTCGTTCATTATGTTATTCAAAGACAGTGAAGAAATTGTAATTGTAAGTATAAGCTACGATGGTTATTATTCACGTGCAGCCCTCTACGAAGCACCTGGCAACGTAGGAGTGGCTTATTAGTTACTTAGTTAACAACTCTAAGAAACATCTCTGTTTGAAAGACACAGCGTTTACTAGCTTCTAAAATCTTATGGCTAGTAAAGATAGCTACAAGAAGGTAGTAACGTATCCAGCAAGTGAGGAAATGCATGCATTTTCTAGCAGTCTACTAAGAATGTGAAATTCCAGTATCCACAGAACGAAAGTGTCGTGAACATGTTGTCGTCATCATGTGGTTTTGTTTGCCGACCTCTTGGCAGTACGTCGGAGCCCTTTCTCACATGCTCCGACGCACGCACGTAGGAAGGCATAATACTAGGAGATAGCGTCAGTTGGCACTTTTTTGAAGCCTTGTGGTGAAGCATTTAAAGGGGAGAATCATGGAAAATAGGCCTCTGTCACGTGATAGGCAAGCGGTAGATTAATGCATGGTCAAGTGCCACCTTGGGTTACTTAACAACTCTAAGGCTGCAGTCACTGCCGCATGCAAGCCCACCTCTCTTGACACAACTGTATTTTTCATCGGTTAAATATGATAGTATTATTCATTCACCAATGTTTATGGGTATTTCTCTTTTAACGTGTGGAATTCTCGGGCAATTTCGAGCATTTTAGTTATCTATTCGGAAACTATTCAAATATCATTCCCTTCGTATTCTATTCGGTTCCATCGCTATTTGATTCGGCTTCATCACTGCTCCATGCGCCTCCGATTCGGCTCTAAGGTTCACTATTCACACACTGCTAGTTACAATGAATATTCTAAGAGAAGAGAGCGCACTGGCGTGCTCTACACCGTCATTTCGTAGAAAGCAATCCAGATTGTACGTCCTCGCGCACACTCTTGTGCCGTGGAAGCGTCGGAGGCAGTGAATCATCTTCCCTCCAATGAGCAGCAGGCCTAAATGCAGGGCTCATACAGAGCGCCAAATCAGCCCGCGACAGTTATTCTGTGCGACGCGCTTGCAGCCTGCCCACGTGGCCGTAATCGAACTGGCAACCTTGGCCGGTGCTTGTCACGCTAACCCGGTCACAAAACAAAGCGGACACGACCCGTACGCGCTCTCTGTGATGAAAATAGCTGCGAATCGATAGCGCCTGTCTCATGGAGTTGGTAACTTTTGCTCTACATTACGGCGCTCGCTGTGGTGACACTGGGAAAGAGGGGGGAACGATCTATTTCGTCGATCACCTTGCGCTTAGCATGACCTTCTTAAATGTAAGAAGTATATGCGTCCGAGGGAGACGATTTGCTTGTTATATTGTGAAAAGTTGATATGCTATTTTTAACGCAGTCGCTGGTGAAGGTATAACATTTTTGGCCGTAAATGCATAGGCCAGCTATGCAACGAGGTTGTGTAGGTTTGCATGTTTGCCATTCGCGTAGCTTACTGACATTGAACCTTCTATGTGTGCCTAGGTTAGTGCTGGTTGAAAAACGTTTAAGGTTTCGTTGAAACGTTTAAGGTTTCGTCGATTTGGCAGCAGCGGCACGGACCAGCGAGCACACGCCTAAGATTTTGCTCCATATTTTACAGGCGCAACAAGAGAAGACGCTTTGACTGAAAGCACTGCTCATCCGGGCTGGCGCACTTCGGTACTCGTGCTGGCATCATCCTTGCATCGAAAAGAAAGGCACAACGAAAGATTGCGCTGTTGACGTCACCGGCTGCCACAGCGACGCTACTCGGACACGGCCAACGAATTTTCTACGAGGGGTGTGAACCATCATTTTGCAGCAGCGGCACGACCGGCGAGCACACGCCTAAGACTATGCTCCATATTTTACAGGTTGGTGAATATCTTTTATGCCATTGTTCTGCTTTCTGCCGCTGCTGCCAAGCGTTGGTGTGTAGTTGAAGTGTGAAACTGCAGTGACATGTCACCATTACGTTATTGTTCATGCCGTCTTGAACCAGAAGACGGACGCCCGCTTCTGGCTTGTTCAGCAATGTAAATCCGCATTCTACCCAGGTGCATGCTCAGGCGTTTCGGAAGAAGCGTACAAAAAACGGGGGAAAAAAACATGAAAGTGCGATAAGTGCAGGACCGGTGGCCAGAACTCTGGGACTGATGCGGAAGGGGTGTCACCTGATAGCATAATAGCGCGACAACTCCACTCAGTAGAACTTAAGATTGATGCACCCCTTGCTCTGCCAAGCAAGGTCCTAAGCAATGGAAACAGCCATGCAGCTTCTGTCTAACAAGTTTGATGATTCAGTGAACGACTGCACGTCCAAGAAGCAGCTACGAAACATTTGTCGAAAAGAGTCGATAAGCTAGAGAAAAGCAAGGTAGATAAAGATGCGGCTGTGATGGAACAAGATCTAGAAATACATGACATTAATGAAACTGAGGGTGAGGATCTTATGGCAAAATTGAATGAAATTGCGAAACAAGTATCACTTCCCCTCCTGACCCAAAGTGAGCTCGAAACCATCCATCGGCTACCTGCTAAACCTGGCAAGACTCGTGGCATTATTGTGCGCTTCGTGAATCAGGAAACAAGGGACAAGTGGCTCTCAAAGCGGCGACAGCTCAAAAGCGAAAACAGTAACACATACATTTGTGAGAATACGACTCGGACGTGCGCGTGAACTGCTCACTATGACCAAAGAATGGGCTGGGAAATCGGGTTTTTCATTCGTATAGCATGCCAACGGTAAGGTGCTAGTGAGGCGAACAAATGGCGAAAGAGCAGTGGTCATTCGAGGAAGCGAGGACTTAACACGCTTATCATGAAGAGTTGTATCAGCTGTACACTTCGGGGGTGATCCAGTCCCAAGATGACGTACTCACCATCAGAATTCCTACGCGATCTCCCAGCCTTAAGAAGCGGCTCTGCGCTTTCAGTTTTTCATTTAAATGCCAGAAGATTAAGAAAGAATTCTGATGAAATAAGCGTGTTGTTGTCGGAAACTAATTATCCATTTGATATAATTTGCTTTACTGAAGCATGGCTCTCATCAGATGATGATTGTATTTTGATTGACGGTTATGAGTGCATTTCTGCATGCCGATTACGAAAGCGTGGTGGTGGTGTATGTGTGTATGTCCGCACTAACCTCCCATATAGAACTGTTGCTGAGTTTAAGGTCGTAGTGGATAGCTATGAGTGTATAATGTTAGAATGTTCCAATGTGTTATTTTCTGTTATTTATCGCCCTCCTTCTGGTTCATTAGAAAGTTTTTGAATTTCATTGAGAAATCATTGGAGAGATCTCTAGACTCTCGCTTACAGACTCTTAGTAGGTGATTTTAACATCAATGTGTCACTAGATAACCCCTGCTTTGTACGCCTAAATGAACTAATCGAAGCATATGGTTGTATGAATGTAATTAGCACTCCAACAAGAATAACCGCCACATCGGAAACAACGTTAGACCTCTGTATTACAAGTTTCGATTATACTGATGTTAAAGCAGGTGCAATTACTACCGACATTAGCGATCATTCTCCAACATACTGCTTCCTACCAGGCAATCGTGTAATCAAAAGTAAGGACTGAAATGCTCTCTAGGAATTACTCTAGCCGCAACATTAAACTTTGAGAACCTTATCTCTATAATTGACGGAGCCCGGTTATAGCAGAAACAGATCCTAATAAATCATACATTTTTTAAAACACGTGACATCTTCATATGACGCGTGCTTCCCTCTTAAGCCCTGCAAAAAACACAGAAAATGCAGAAAACCATGGGTGACAGTTGAACTATACAACAGAATTAAAGCCAAAAACAACCTTTTTCAAGTTTTTTTATCTTCCAGAGATGAAAACGATTTACGTAATTACAAAAAAATTTTGAAATACACTGAAGAAAGATTTGAGGATAGCCAGACGGGAATACTACATTAGTAAATTTACCACTTACTCAGGAGACGCGCGCCTGCTGTGGGACACCATAAATCAGCTCATTAACATAAAGGAGGTGTCCAGACGAATAAAATTTGAAAAACCGGGCATGAGTAAATTAGCAATTGCTTACACTTTTAATAAACACTTTTCAGCAGTTGGTGGGTTTCCAACAGAGAGCACGGAAACGTATTGCGAGAACTATATAGCGTCAAAGTACCCGTCTAGTGTATTCCTGTTTCCTACTGAGCAACACGAAGTGGTAAAGCTAATCTCGTCATTAAAGGATAACTGTGCTTGCGACCCAGATGACATTAAGCCAAAGCCTTTAAAGGCTATAAGTCACATTATCGCTACACCACTGACGCACATTATTAATTTGATGCTATCTTCAGGTGTTTTTCCCGATAAAATGAAACTTGCGAAAGTAACTGCCATTCATAAAGGTGGGTCATTTGATGAGCTTAATAATTACAGACCTATATCTGTACTCTCTGTGTTCGCGAAAATGGCTGAACGAGTTATATATAAGAGGATTACGGGCTTTCTAAACGCAAACAACATAATAGCAAAAGAGCAGTATGGATTTTGCAAAAACAAATCTGCTGAGTCTGCACTACTCAGCATCAAAGAATACATTCTAGACAACATTGAAAACAAGATCTATACACTAGGAATATTTCTGGATTTTATAAAGGCATTCGACAGCGTACAACACGATCTTCTTTTACGAAAACTTCCGTATTATGGTATTCGGGGTACCACAGCTCAATTAATACAAAGTTATCTTTCGTCTAGAAAACAATATACTGTTGTAAATAATACACACTCTCAAGTTGAACACATTAAGTATAGTGTCCCCCAGGGATCGATTCTTGGACCTGTCTTATTCCTACTGTTCATAAATGATATCGTAAATATCGAGGGACACAAGAAAATAATATTGTATGCTGATGACACAAATGTATTTTTCGGTGGTTCAAACGTATGTGAACTGTATAAGGAAGCTAACGGTTGGATGGAAAAGCCAAATTTATGGTTAAACGCAAATAAACTTCAATTGAATATCGCTAAAACAAAGTACATGTTTTTTAAGCCTAAAGGAGTATCTCATATACCATGCACTCCAATTTACTTCCCGAGCACCGAGATTCAGCGCACAACACAATAAAATTTCTAGGAGTTCTATTCCAAGAACAAATTTCTTGGTCTCCTCACATTGACGCGATAAAAAAAGATCTTTCCAGGAGAATCGGCATTTTAAATAGACTGAGATACTACGTCCCAACAAATGTCAAGCTACAAATATATTACGCTCTAGTACATTCACGCCTAACGTACTGCTCCTTGGTGTGGCTAACAACGACCGCCACAAACCTTAATTCTATGTTGATATTACAAAACCGTGCTATAAGTGCAATATCTAACACTCCCCTTTACGAAAGCGCTCGACCATATTTTAAAATGTACAAAGTATTGCCTATAAAACAGTTATACAGACATAAGCTATGCCTAGAGATACTACACCAGTATAGACTAAATACATCACTATTCTTGGACACATATTATGTGAAACAAACACCATACGAGCTGAGAAAGGACTTAATGTACAAATATAGATCACTCACGAACTACTGTGACCAACGATTAGCTTCACAAATTCCAGACGTCTTAAACAAACACCCAACTATACTACATTTACTGGAAGATGGAATTTCAGCTAGATCATTTAAAAAAATAACGAAAGAGTTTTTAGTTGAAGAAAGCGATGCTTTTTCTTGATTTTTAAAACTTGTAGATATTGATGTTTTGTATTCGTTACACCTTGTTCATTATTGTTCCTTTACCTGGTGCTTCTTATACTCTATTTTGTCTTATACAGCAACTCGATGCCCTAATCAAGATGTCTCTTGTTAATTTATTTGATAGAAAACATGCATTTGTTTCTATTTACCACCACTCGAATAAGGACTGTGTTAATATTTCTATGTTTTAGTCATACTTCTGGTAGTTCTGTTCGACAATGGTACCCGTGTAAGATAACACGTGATGTTGTAACTTTCTGCGTACTGTACTCACGATATGTTTCTGCATTGCTGCCAGGATGGCACGACCAAGTCAGGCGCTTACTTAGCCTTTAGTCGTGTCCCCCAAGGCAATCTTGTTCAATTTTTGCCTTGAATAAAGCAAACCAAACCAAACCAAATATGTGTCCTGCTTAAGTACGGTGCGACGTGTTTGTCCACAAATCCCGAATGCCTTTGTGGTGGTCAACAGCAGGCTCGTGTCCTGTGTCACTTTGTTTAACCCCCCACCCCTTACCACTGACCTGCTTATAAGAAAATCTAACGGTAAAATTCCCTTAAGCTCAATCGGTAAAGCGTCCTCGTCGAACGCTGCAGGTACCGGATTGAATTGCGGTGCCCGCCTGACGCCCACCGGATTTACTAATGTGAAGACGCGTGCACCTATACTTGCTGCTTGGTGGCTCAGGTGAGCTCAGCACGAAAGGCGAACGCTACAGTAGCATACATTTTCAGTGATCGTGCGTCCGTTAATGACAAGGAGCATTTGGATAATAAATACCTTCTGAAGTATGACCCAGCGATTTACTAGTATACGGCACTAGAATATACTGATAAGGAACTCTTGGCTCCATGCTTGCACCACTCTCGATGTCCGTAAATAAGGCGGATAACAAACGCTTGTTTAGATATTTATTCGTCTATTCATGATGCTGCAAAACACCCGGCACGGGACATTAGATGAGGTGAGAGTACGCAGGAAATTGCGTGTCCGGTTGGATTCCTTGACTTGAAAGGTGGTATTTAATGGAACTGGGAAGCGAGGTGACGGCGATCAGAAAAGGAAGGGCGCTGCATTCGACGACATTATGCAGAAAGTATGCTCGTCCATACAAGGGCACATACACTGCATTTCGATGTGCTCCAATGATGATTTGGGGTCGAATTCACAAAAGTTACCTTTCGTAAGTGCTTTTTGCCACTGGTCGGTCGGCTTCTCTAATGATATGTCCAGCTGAACTTTTCTCATACGAACATTTTTGTCGTAAGTTGCTTTTGTGAATACGGGCCTTTGTTACCTGAATAAAAAGAGGAATATCCTGGTAAGTAAAATTAGGCGAGCGCCTTTGCCGCGAGGGGCGAGTGAGGGAAGGCAAAGCCGTCATTATATAGCAGAAACACTGTTGTTGTGGGAGTAGTCACAAATAAGGAATCTGAATGTAGGGAATGATTTTAACTTGAATGATGTTTGCCGTAAATTGCAGAAGTATACAATATTTTAGGTCGGATCAAGGTTTTACATACCAGTTGTAGGACTGTGGCCGACGCTGAAGCCAGGTCACAGCATAGATAGCCCTTCTCGCAAAAAGGCGTATATAACCTACTTTAACTGGGAGGTCTTTAATATAGGCCGTTTGCTGAAACTGATTTGCGCAGCTGAAAAGGGGTGGCGTCTCCGTTTCGCGCGCTTCCGATGTGACTGGCCTTTAGCGGCCTTCGACCCACGAGGAAAAGAGATTGCTCCGTAACGAAAACGTGGCCAGCGGTGGCTTACAAAGGCCGTTATTGAACCGTGTTAGAGGTATGTGTCCTGTCAAGCGCCGTCTTGATGAGCTAACAGACAATGAAGCCTAGGAAAGCATAGGGGAAGTTACTTGTGGTATTGTAATTGTGGAGAAAGTAGAAAGGAATTAAAGTGGACGAAAAGACAAACCTGCCTTCGGTGGGAACCGAACCCACGACCTTCGGATGTTGCGTCCGATGCTCTACCAACTGAGCTACGAAGGTGGTCGTCCCTCCGTCCACTTTATTGTGTATTTATGTAAGTATTATCCTGGGAGTGTTAGGTAGCGCCACTCGGGGCCAAGGCGGCGTGTGTGGAACACACTTTCTTGCCAGGAGGCGTCACGTCACGGACAGCAGCCATCTCATCTATAAGTTCACGTTCTACGTGACGCCTCCTGGCAAGAAAGTGTGTTCCACACACGCCGCCTTGGCCCCGAGTGGCGCTGCCTAACACTCCCAGGATAATACTTAAATACACAATAAAGTGGACGGAGGGACGACCGCCTTCGTAGCTCAGTTGGTAGAGCACCGGACGCGACATCCGAAGGTCGTGGGTTCGGTTCCCACCGAAGGCAGGTTTGTCTTGTCGTCCACTTTAATTCCTTTCTACTTTCTCCACAATTACAATACCACAAGTAACTTCCCCTATGCTTTCCTAGGCTTCATTGTCTGTTAGCTCATGAAGTTGTTTCTAACAAATAAAGAACGAGCCCTTGACCCCTGCCCTTTCGTTCTGTCAAGCGACGTGGCATTCACATGTTCTGTGGTCGGCTGCAAGAACTGCGATAGATGGGAACATTGAGCAGTGAATTACGTCGGCCAAACTTGGTAAAATAAGCTGACGGCAACTAGAAATCCCCTGTACTACTCGGGAAGCTTTGCATCAAGGTCGATCGCCTTGATCATATATTCGCAGAATCACACGTAAACATTTTATGGATCGAATCCCGGACCCAGCGCCTACACTTCGATAGAGGCGAAATGCTCAGGCCCGTGCGATGTCAGTTTACGCTATAGAAACCCGGTGGTCGAAATTTCCGGAGCCCCCTACTCTCATGTCACGGTGTTGGGCCGTAAAACTTCAGAAATCATTATAAATTTTTACGAAGCTACCTGAATAAATGTTAGCGGCAACGGATTCTTATTTGGGCACGAGAGGGCACGAGAGCAGTACCAGAGTATTTGGGCACGAGAGCAGTACCAGAGAGTGGGCACGAGAGCAGTACCGTTGGCGTGGCTCTCAACCACTATCTTTTTACTCCGCAGGTTTGTGCTTCCTTTCCTTTATACGCTAAGAAAAGCGATGACCCATGTTTGATTCTGCTCCCGTGGCCAAGGGTGTTCTGTGAAACAATTTGTGAGTGTTTTTCTATGGCGTTTCTTTTGTTGCGCTCCGGGGACGTTGAATCAAACCCTCGCCCTAACACCCGCTCTGAATCGCTGTTAGATATTTAGTCCTTGCCAGAGGACCCCTCTGAGCAGATGAACCTAATCTTTAAACTCATAAAGGACGTACACACGCGTTCTTTACAAACGTCAAACTTCCGGACTGAGATTACTGCTGATGTTAAGGCCATAAAAAGCGGACAAAAATCGCTTGAATCAAAAGTTTCAGGTATTATGAAAAGACTCGACGCACTTGAGGAAAAGTCGCAAAACGTTGACAATGTCAGCTTGAAAGTTTCTAGCATGTCAAAAACAATTGAAGAAGTTAGCGCTCGGAATAACCTTTTCGAATCCCGTCTAAACGAACTGGAAGATCGGTCGCGCCGCGACAACCTAATTTTCCATGGTCTCCCTGATAATATTGAAACTTGGCAAGAAACAGAATCAAAAATAACCAAAATAATCACTAGTATTATCGACACATCTTCTGCAGACGCAATCCAACGTGCCCACCGCCTTGGTTCTTTTATGCCTAATAAATCCCGTCCTGTTATTGAGAAGTTTGCAAGCTTCAAAACCAAAGAAAAACTACTTTCTCTGCGCAGCCAATTCAAGCGTAAAAACATAAGTATAAGTGAGGATTTCTCAGTTGCTACATGAACCGCCCGAAGAAAGCTGATAGCATTCGGTAAGAGCCAAGCCTCTTCTGAACCTTTCAAATGGCGCTATGATAAGTTGATTCTGAACGGAAAAACGTACGTGTACATCACCAGTTCTGATGAAATTGAAGCACTTAACCAACGCAGTGTAGAACATGCATGCCCTGTTCCATCCCGTTCCCCGATCTAGGAAAGCGCGAGGGGCAGTGGTTCATCTTCTTCATTGCCTGAAGTTTCCGTTTTATATTCTAACGTTAGAAGTGCGTCGAATAAATACGATTCTTTATCCTCTGCAATCGACACATGTTCTGCAAAAATCATTTCTCTTACCGAAACATGGTTGCCTGCGCATGTCACCGACACGGAAGTGTTCCACGGTGCTGTGCGATGCCGTGTTTACCGTTGCGACCGTACTACACGTAGAGGAGGTGGCGTCCCTTTGGCAATTTCAAACGATATTCCGTCTTCTTTGGTTTATACAAGCGACGATCTAGAAGCCGTTTGGGCTTCCGTCGCCCGATATCATAAATATTTCCAACGAGGCCAAATATATCATATATGCCGATGATACCAGTATATTCTTTTCAGGGCATGACATTAACGAGCTTATAAAAACTTGTAACAAGACAATGAAGACGCTAGAAAGATGGTCAGCAGCAAATGCTATGCGTATTAACGAAAACAAAACAAAAGTTGTTATATTTCGAGCTAAGAACAAAAAAATTCCATCTCACCAAGATATAATACTGAGTACTCGCAAAATTGAGATTGTTGACAATTTTAAATGTCTTGGCACAATTTTTTCCGAGAACATAACCTGGGATTATCATGTGGGATATGTCTTGCAAAAACTAGCTCAGGTAACAGGTGTAATCGGTCGAATTCGGTATTTGCTTCCAAAAAAATTAAGCTTTTGCTATATCATTCACTTTTTAACTCTCATTTAAACTATTGTCAATTGGTGTGGGGTACAACGACGGCTACTAATGTTGATAAAATATACATGCTTCAGAAAAAATGTATTAGGCATATATTCAATGCTCATTTTGTGACATCCACTAGACCCTTATTTCGTAGCTCAGGAATAATTAAGGTACACCAGCTATATAATTATGCATTAAGCCAATTCAGATCAGGAACTATTAGGCACATAAAAAATCTACGCAGTCTGGCCAACCTGCGTGCAAGGAATCTAAACTACCCCACCCGTCATGGAGAGAAATGGGAGGTTGATAAAACACGGTTAAACTCCGGCAAACAGCGTTTATCTTACACTCTTCCAGCTCTTCTGAATTATTGTGACCTAAAAGGTTTTGACTTATTCAACTGCTCATACCACGACATCCATGAATTATTTGCAACAATATAATACTTGATCTTTAAATCAATAGTACATTCAGTTACATATTTTTCTCTCAGTCCCAAATCAAAACTCTTAGATATATATTTGCTTTTTTTTTCACTTGAATGTAGATACTTCTAGGGTTGTAATCTATATAATGTATAATGCTGTAATCTATATAATGTCTTTTTATGCAGTGTATATGTCTTATATTTTGTTTCTCGATGACAATCGCGTTATCATGTTTGTTTTCCACACAGTGTAATAATTTAGTTTTCAATCTGTGGTTCGTATATGTATTAAAATCGTAATTACAATGTGTACGCCCTGTCATGGCGCACTGCCCGTGAGGTGCCATATCGCCATGTTTACCGCGGTGCTGCTATCGCTCCGACTTTTTACTGTATATTTATTTTCTGCTTTCTTTTTTTTGCATGGGGCTGTGAACTAATCAAGCTGTCTAACACAGCTTTTTTTCACAGTCCTTTCTTTCTGTACGACAGAATGGAAAATAAACTTTGACTTTGACTTTGACTTTGGTCACAAAAAATTCATCATAGGCGTATGCTATTGCTCACCGTCTGCACCACCTACATTTTTCCATGAATTGCACGACAGTATTAATCTTGTTCGCACGCGTTTTCCCTCATCTCCCATCCTACTCCTCGGCGACTTTAATCTACCAAACATATCCTGGAAAGATCAATCGCCTTCACTCGCTCCCTTTTCAACACAAGCTAAGGAATTTCTAGACTTGTGCTCAGTTTTTTCGTTGTCACAGCTAGTAACCCAACCTACACGTGTATCTTCTAACACCGCAAATACACTCTTAGCAAATGCCCGTTTAAAACAACGCATATAAGGCGGAAAGTAAGTCAAATTTTCGACGTTTATAAATGGCTCTCTAAACGGCCTATTTTATGCGGCTCTTTTCTATGCAGCCCAATTTTATATGGCCCATGCATATGCGGCCCTCCTGTATGCGCGGCCATCTTGTTGTCAGAAAGCCGCTTAAAAGTGACCGCTTAAAATAACGCATACCGTAGATTTGGTTAAGCGGTATTTTAAGTCAAATTTGTCCCGGCTTATCATGCGGCCCAAAATTATGCGGCACCAAGTATAAGCGGTACTTGTGGATATTTTGAAGAAAAAAAAATAATTTTCTTTTGTCGCGCTTCTGATTTTTTCACATCTTGAGCCACCGTCACGCAGGAACTTAACCAAATCAACGACACACTGCACAGAGCACAAGCAACCACATATGTACACAAACATGTAACAGCGAGGATTCGAACCAGGGTCAGCCGCGTGAGAAGCAGACACTGTAACCATTTCGCCACAACACCTTACCTGTCTGCGTTGCATTTGCGTGGCTATATATATGCACATCGAAATAATTGTGAACTAGCTTGTTTATATTTGATCATGCGCTATCAGCATTAGCCGGAATATGGATATGAGATGCGCTGACGCGTCTTAATCGATCATCATAGACAGTCAGAGCTATCTGGTATGCCGCCTTAATTGCCCAAGTGCTACTGCAATTTGTATAAATGGTACTGTGTCAGCTGTGTGAATGACGCGTACGGTTTGACTATGTGTAAATCCGGGCTTTGTCAGGCGAAATACACACCGGTATCACCGGTTCTTTACGACGTTCGCGACGCGTATTAGTAACGATCAGTTTTCGAGTGCATTTGCGAGAGCCGGCATCATACTACAGCTGTCCGATCGTGAGCTCATGAGCTACTACAGCCTCCAAATAACTGCTTTTGGAAATGTTGGTCGAAAGGATTGTCGGTGAGTGGTAAACCTGACGGCTCCAATGTCGCCTCTCGGTCTAGCTGCGAATTGCTTACGTCTTCCGAGTTCTTCGTTAACATCGCATCGATGCGGCGCTCGCGTCTCGTATTAGCAGAATTCGATGCCCTGTTAAACAGATTGTGTTCCACTGCGTTTCCGCTCAAGGAATCTCACGTCCACGCAGCACAGGCACGTACAGCGACGCGCCAGCTTCCACCAAGGCGCGCGATGAAGGTACAAAACAAAAAAAAAAACTATTTGCACAGAGAGAATTGCACACTCCGGTGATTAAGCGATAAAGCCTGGCAACGGAGATGAGCGATCCGGCGGAGGCCCCGTGTTGGAAGAACGGCCGGTCGAAGGTTGTTCTCATATTTCGCGCGTTGTCGATGGGGAAAACGATGCTCAGTTTGGCTACGACGAGTACCAGATGTGACCGGAACATCCAGGTGAACATGCTTTCAGCCTAGCGACACTTTATAAAGTACAGTAAACGCTGAAATAGGCTGAACTAACAGAGTGATGTTGGTTTCAAGGACAAAATAATCGCCTGTCCTAACAATGTGCAATCACTGTAGCCGCCTGCTAGATTCGGATCATGAAATGCGACATGTTAATACACACTATACTATAAGTACATGGGTAAAACCTCCCTTATACTCAATAGGTGTCATAAAGCGCAAATAGCTGCAAATTAAAAACACGCTTCTCACACTATGGAAGGTGCGTGAAAGTTCAATTCCCAGTCGACCTTCCTTATACTCCACAACATGTAGCTTTATGTGGATCCCTGTTTAAATATCAACTGTCATGCAATGTCAGATTTTGCTAGTACAGCAGCTGATGTGAACTCTTTTTGAGAATGGACGAATTCTTGCCAGTGTCATCACTAGCTATACGTAAAAACATTGCACTGAAAAAGCTATCAAGGTTTTGCTTAGCTTGCCTTTTCACACAGCACACGACTTACCTCTGCTTCTGTAGTGAGTAAGCTTGCACACACATGCAGCATTACACTTTCCCAGATTTAAGGACTTTATTTTCAATCACAAATAGAAAACACTCAACCTATAATCAATACTGGGTTTCCAAATGCACAAATGATCGGTATTATATATTTTTAAATGTGCAAGTGAATGCTGCACTCTCCACAACATGTCAGCTAAAATAACAAGGGATAACAAATAATTGCAAGGGATAAAAACAATTGGAGCAGACCCAATGTATTGTTATGCCTCAGGAGTGCCACTGAGTTATGACCACAATTAATCCATAATGAACTGGAACGTGCTTCAGCAGGCCTTCACACTTAGAAGGCTACATTTTTTCATGACTCACATGAAAAGTTCAAATAATCTACATCACCTAGGCATAAAGTGCACACTCAGCTGTACGCTTACTTCATAAAAGCTAACATTTGGGAGTTCGTATGTTAAACGATGGAAACTAAATAAAGTGCTGCAGAAATGCATGCAAAAGTAAAATTAAGTAGACAACACAGCAATGACATTGTTCCCCTTCAATATTCCTATTGTCGGCGTTTCTCTGGCACTGTTTTGAACTGCCATCATATGCCTACTTAATCCACAACAGATCCTACAAACACAATAAAGAATATCCAAGGCAAACAAATTACCATAATAATACATTTCCTAAACAGTGCATGCACAATCAGAAAATGGATTGTCAATGTTGTATATGCTATGGAAAAAAACTGAACCAAAGGGTGTGCATGCATATGTCCAAGTTTCAGGGAAACAACACTGTAAAATGTTTGGTAAACATAAAAAAAACATACTTGAAACATACAGGTTTTCAAAACCTTGCTTCTCAAGAACAAAAGCAATTGCACTCGTTAGTTAAGAGAAAGAATAAGACACCAAAAAAGTCTATGAGAACAAATAAAGAATGTTGATGGAATGTTATTCCGCTTAGCGATAACCTTTAGCAGCTAGTCCAACAATGAAAGCGCTCTTATTTTGCGCAGGACACACTGTATATAATTGGTGTAGTAGTGGGATATGGTGCTGAATTCTGATAAAACTGTTCTGCTACGCATCACGAGGAAGAAACAGCCCGTCATCTTCCCCTACATTCTTCATGACTGTCCAGTGTTACAAGTAGATAAATATAAATATTTAGGCATTACTCTCAGCAGCAACCTTACTTGGACACCACACATAACAGATATTTGCACAAAAGCGATCCGTAAATTATGGTTTTTAAAAAGAAAATTAAAACATGCTCCCTCAAGCGTAAAGCTCTTGGCATATAAAACTTTCATTTTAGCTAAGCTCGAATACGCTGCAGTCATATGGGATCCTTTTACAAAAAAGGACATTATGCTTCTTGAAACAGTGCAACGTAAGGCAATCAGATTTATTTTTAATAAGTATAGAAGACTCGACTCACCTAGTACATTAATGCAGTTACACAAGATCCCCTTCTTAGAAACAAGAAGAAAGTTGAGCCGTTTAACGTTTTTACATAAAATTCTGTCAGGAAAAATTACAATAAATGTACCATGTTGTATCCAACCAGCTACTGCTAGGACAACCCGTCGTAAGCATGACGGATCATTGGCGCCAATATTTGCACGAACTAATGCTTACAAACATAGTTACTTTCCCAGAACAGTCACAGATTGGAATTCACTGCCTCAGGAGATTTTTAACACCGAAAATTTTGCTACGTCATTGGAAAATTATCATGTTGGCGTCTAGCGTTCCAATATGTTGTAATGCTGTCGTTTGACAGGCGTGATGCCTCTTTTAGCGTACGGATGTTTGTGTTATTTACTGATGTTTTTTATTACTGGAAAATTATCTTGTTGGTGGCTAGCGTTCCCATATATTGTAATCTTGTTTTTTTTGTCACAGATGTGATGCTTCTTTTAGTGTACTGATGATTGTGTTCTTTTGTTTGCAACAAAGTCATGTATTTTTATTTTTTGCTGTATCAGTTCACTTG
This sequence comes from Hyalomma asiaticum, assembly GCA_013339685.2. Classification (NCBI taxonomy): domain Eukaryota; kingdom Metazoa; phylum Arthropoda; class Arachnida; order Ixodida; family Ixodidae; genus Hyalomma; species Hyalomma asiaticum. The sequence continues at coordinate 80,899,845 of CM023481.1, read as the reverse complement.
ATGTTTTCTTTTGCCACTCCTGCTTGGCCCAGAATGTTGGTCCGCAGTATATTTAAATAAATAAAATAAATAAAATATTTATGGGAGGAGGTGGCCATTACTGCACGAGGGTGGCAATCCTGCTATGGAAAGGGAGTGCATTACATGTAGTGCATTCCCTCAATTTGGAACGATAAACTACAGCACTAAATTTTCACCAATCATGTCAGCAGTAATGAAGGCGGTTAGAACACTGAGTGACAAGAATAGTAAGTGGATGCGATAAAAAAAAAGCAGAAGTTTCCGAATATATCAAGCAACACTGGTCCTGGCCTTCTTTCTGATTAAAACAAAGTTCACATTCCGGTGCAATGCAAGTAGGAAGTGCCCAGGAGCTACAATTCTACAAGAAGATTCCCTGTCTACTATGCCAGCCAAGTGTTTGCACCAAATATGCCAGATATGTGGAGATTGAGTAGGAAATCTTGGAAATTGTGTTTGCACTTCAGAAGTTCCACTAGTATGCATTTAGTCAAAACACAATCGCATTAATGGACCACAATCTATGGCAGTCATTCATCAAGGAACCTCTTCATCAGGGACCACGACAAAATGTAGATCCTGATACAATGTGCAACATTTAGACATCAAAGCTAAATGTTGCATAGGCAAGGCATATGTCGTTCCTGACATATTGAGGGCATTCGTTCCCAACACAATTAGATGTCAAGAATTCAGTAAGGTTAATGTTCCTGTGCTTAAATAGATGAAGAATAATGGACAAACTAAAAGTTTCACAGCGCGGGATCTAGCAATACATAACCTTATAGGTGCCATCTACAAACAGCGGCCAGACGAGAGGAAGGAATTTTCAGGTGAGGTCAGAATACACGTTACGAGGCTTTCCCCACCATGTCGCATCGAATCAGTCTACCTTCTATGTCCCACTCCACCTTGACAGCATGTCCACCCCCCCACCCTCCTCTTACTCATTTGGCAATTTGATCAAGTTGGCAACGTAAGCCTAAATTTGCGTCACAGCCTGGCTTTATGAAACAACACAACACTGACAGCAAAGACATTCAGGAGCTGTGGACATTGTCAAATGTGGTTCGAATCTCTGAAAACATGGCACCAGCGTGACAGCTTCACTGCCCAAACAGAATACCATAAAATCCTGAGCAGGTGACCCCCCTCTGGGTGAGAGATAATTCTGCACACTTATGGGGGGGGAGGGGGGGGGAAGGGGGCATTGCCAAAATTTGGAATGGCAGCAGAACTGCCAGAGGTAAAGAAGAGCGAACAGGTCTTTTCACGAATATCTGTAGAATAGGGGCATTTACTGCTTTTATTTCATGTCATTGTTCTTGAAGCTGCCAAACGACTCCTCGAAGTCGGACGCACAAGTTGCAGGCCTGCGGGTTCAAGCAGCCCTGAACGTTAAACTGACACTTGCAACTGATACGCCTAACATTCATCCATTTTATTAGAGCAACTTAGAACTATCCTAGCTCACTTTAGTCCTATGAAAATGGCAACTCCCAAAGGCTATCGCCTCCAAGCTATAGTCATGGATGGCTACGCAGATAAGTACGCAGCTGTGGTGCCCCTATTGCCAGGCATAAGGAAAAACGCAGTTAAACAACAGATTTCTTTTCTTCAATTTTATTATTTCTTGTAATTTATTGTGCAACTTCTTGAAAAGTTCATGCAGTCGGTGGTAAACAGGGCTTAAAAGGGCTGGAAGCGCTTGCTCGGTGAATGGCACCAATTGCAAATCTCTTGAAAAAGGAAGCGAGGCGCTTGCTCAAGATTTTATGGTAGGAACAAAACAGGTTAGAAATCCTGATAGGTAGGGTAGCAGTGGTTTTGCGCTAGAGATAGAACACATAATAAAACACTTCTGTGGGTTAAAACAAAATGGCACTCCAAAGTTCTAGCGTTAGGCCACTGAATGAAGTTATGTGTGAAGATCTTTATCGGGTGGTTGCACACTTCACTGATCATTTTCCAGGCATTGCACAGGCAATCCATGGCTTCATCAGTCATTGTCTTGAACGTCAGCTGTGCCATTACAATTGTCCTTTCATCCATCGTTGTCTCTAACAGGTGAACTCTGCAGAAACGCGAAAAAAAAAAGAATTCGGCATTAGGGGCTGCCAAGAATTATGAAACTCATCAACATATCACATCTCGATCACCAAAACTGATGCGTCCAGCTGGCCGATTTCAGCATGTAATTTGTTAAACTATACAAAGAAAATGCTGCACTGATGTATGACAATTGATCCACCACACCATACCACCAGCCAGTGTGTACCCTACCACTATAACACTTGGGAAAACAATATGTTACACATTACAATCCATGCTGACATTCACAGACCTATGCTGCAGTGAACAGATGCATACTGTTGTACATAATTAAAATTGCCTCACCCCATGCAATGCCTCAATATACAGGGATGGCGTGAGCAGGACACCACCATTCCATCTGTATGTACCACACTCAACAGCATGCGCACTACTACATGCATCCCATGCATGCCAAACTTAAATGTTGTCCACCCATGCAGAACATCCTGCACTACAAGCTGGTCAACATAGCTGCCTTATGTACACAAAAATCGTTGAGACAGCTCAACACACCCAGCATAACCTAAGACTTACTAGTAGGTCACCAGCCACGTTAAACTCTGACTAATGAGGTAGTTGGTGGGCACACCTAATGGAAGATGGTATAAGGCATGCCAGCAAGGGCACAGTGAAGATAACCAGACAGTACAAATGCCAGCTATCAGAGAGTGCAAATGTGGCAGCAAGAAGGCAGACAGCATAAAAACAGTGATTAATTCTCGCGATTCAATGCAGCTATTATAACAAGCTTTTCATTTAATGAAATAGATAATCGTGAAAGGCTTTAGAGAAATGAATATGTGAATATGAACTTGATTTATTCTACGCTGTAAATAGAATTACTCAACATAAACGTAGAATTAATGTTGCTTCATAAACGAGAAAATGTGCCGTGCAACATTCAAGGTAGTTTATCTGTGTATTCACATTCAATTTGAATACAACCCCATTAAGATGAACCTAGCCTTAAGTAGTGTCAGTTTGGTAGTTTGTACAGGTGTGCATGCAATTATATATTATTTGACTTAGCTTACAATATACACCTGCATGAAAATCAGCATCTGTGACTTATGCTCTTTACTGTAGGAGTTGCATTTTGCAAGGGGCAAGCAAGGCACGACTATCCCAACAAGATTCTTAGCAGCAATTAAGTGATAAATGCTTGACCTACTTCATCTGTTAAAGATTACTTGTGGATTCTGACAGTGGGCTCGGCACTGCACATTGGGATGGAGTGAAAGCTATAATTAAACAGTTACTTGAAGCCACCTGAAAACAAGCCATTTATCCTATGAATCATAGTTTGTAAGACATGATGAACACTCTTTCTACAAGCAACACAAACTTAATATATTTTTGTCTCCTGACAAGACTCTCACCCCTAGTGAGATGTGCAGGTGCTTCTGCTTGATTTCGTGGGTTGCCGTAAATCCCTTTGGTTGGAGCAGTCCTGCGCAAGTATGACAGACAATAGGCTTCAATATACACTGCTTGCAGTACCAAGAAAAGAAACCACCGTCCGCAAGGAATGTTTTAATTAAAAAAATTTCATATCTAAAGGAGCACAGAGTGATCAACATATATTAAAATGGATGGCATCATTACACTTCAGCAACTCAAAATGAATTATTTTGTGTGCACAGATGCACACAATGAGCGGTCCACTCAAGGCTAAGACGTACATATTTTCACATACCCCTTATGTTACAAATTCAAGGTGGTATCACCACGCATTAATTTTCCACAGTCCTTCTCACTGCAATTAAAACCGCTCTGTAGAAGGATAAATATATTTTCGTATTTATAAGTACTATATGATTTGATGTAAGGTGTGTTTAGTCACGTTGCCGAGTCGCGAACTTATAATTAACACAGTTTCAGCTTTTGTCTAAATAAAGTTGCCGGCCTAAACTACGCATTTTACAGACGGTCACCAACCTTTACGTCTCCTATTAAGCTGAACATACTACGTTAAATTGGCAGGAGTGACTGTCACAAAAAACGGTCTCTGATTGCATGCATTAAACTGGAGCCACGGAGCTAATCAATGCCTTCCCGGTGGCTTCTGGCACATTTATATGACGCGATGGTGGCCAGGAACGCGCTAAGTTTATAAACACATCGACGCAGTAAAATACATATACTTTCACCGATGCTGTTTTACAAGAATCGAAACTTGGTAAGACGTGATTCACGGTGCTGTGGCTGCAGCATGTGGCCTAAAGTTGCGCACGACGACACCTCAAGCCAGGCGTTTCTCAACCGCCACGCCCGGCTCACGGCTTTCTGTATCGATAGGCCGGTATAACGTATCCGCCGCGCTGTCGCTGGTTCTCTTGGCTGCAGGCTCCCATCGCAACGCCTTTCATGTCTGTACTACGTAATACACCTTGACGCAAAACACTATGGTACACAAGGATTTCACGCAACTTCAGCAGCACGGCAAGGATGCATGAGGCGGTGAATCACGTCAACAAACCAACAGAAACCGCGAACTTTCAGAGTATGGCGCAACAACAACAACCAACGTTGGAACAACACAATGCACAAGAGCGGAAGCGAGAGAACCCGCCGGCCGTCGGCAGCGTTCGTTTCGCGGGCGAGTGAGAGACGACTAGAGGGAAGGGCTCATAAGGGAGGGAATGCGCTCAATCCTGAAAGCCTCCTCCTCGCGTTGAGAGAATTCGCCGACGTCGCAGCGGCAGCGGCCCATCTTTTCGCGCCTAAACTAAGATGGGCTGCGTATAAGCGTTGCGTGCGCTGGGAGCCGCATACATTGGGCCCAGCGTGCCGCCTCATGATTTGTCACGCTTAGCGGAGTTTGAAAGCCCTCCTATATGCGGCGCAATGCGACTGAGTGGAAATGTGCCGTTTATGTACAGGACGTTATACGTTGCTTGACTAAGAGTGTACCCTCGACCTAGTTTTGTCATCGCACCCCGACACAATTTCGGAGATTACACATTTACCTGGTTTAAGCGATCACTGCCTACTTGCATTTTCAATTAATCTGTCTACACCTAAAGCAAGTAAACTCAGGAAAACTACACATATTTACAAGAAAGAAAATTTTACGGCCATAAATAACGAACTAACTGTATCTCTAGACACTTTCTTGCCGGATTTCGAAAATGGTTCGCTTCAGGTCAATTGGGACATCTTTGCCGCTAAAGTTCAGGAACTAACTGAAAGGTACATCCCATCTCGCATCATTACCTCCAATTCTGATGCTCCTTGGTTCAATGCGCATCTAAAACGTCTACGTAAGCGCAAACAACGCCTATATCGTTCTACAAAAAACTCGCCAACTGACACACGCTTGTCTGCTTATAAGTCCGCATTCGATGCGTACGTAACAGCATTAAAGAACGCTAACTCTAATTTTCTATCTAACGTGCTTCCATCTATGTTAATGGCTAACGTTAAAAGGTATTGGAGTGTAATCAAGCCCTTGCGCAATCATTACATAGCTCTGGAAGACCCATTGGGCAACCATATACCTAATGAACAGTGTGCTGCCACCCTTAACGACGCATTTGTACAAAATCTTTCCATTTCCTGTCATGACCGCCTACCTCCTACTCGCCAGTATGATTACGTAGCTATGCCTCCAGTGATAGCTGAAACTGCTGGCGTTGCGAAACTAATCGATTCGCTGAATCAAAACTCATCCCTGGTTTCGACTCTATTAACGCTAAATTTCTAAAAAATACAAACGCCGTTAGTTCTATTATCTTAACCAAACTTTTTCAGCAATCACTGGATACGTCTGCTCAGCCTAGCCAATGGAAAATCGGGAAGGTGGTTCCACTGCATAAATCAAGTAACAAAAATCTACCAGCCAATTATCGCCCCATCTCATTCTCAAGTACTTGCTGTAAGTTGCTCGAACATAAATTTTTCAAACATCTTAACTTCCTTGAATCAAATGCATTTTTCACAGCAGCCCAGCATGACTTTAGAAAAACATTTTCATGTGAAACTCAGCTTGCAATCTTTACGCATAAATTACATCGTATTCTCGATCATTCATCATTTGCAGTTTGTATTTCTTTAGACTTCGCTAAAGCTTTTGATAAGGTCTGTCATAAACTTTTACTTTATAAACTAAGACAGCTGAACCTTGACACTAACATCCTGAAGTGAATTGAATGCTTCCTATCTAATCGCACTCAATTTGTTACCGCAAACGGCCATAACTCACCACTTCGAAGCGTAACTTCCGGTGTACCGCAAGGTTCAGTGCTCGGACCTCTTTTATTTCTCATTTATATTAATGCCCTCCCTTCGTCTCTATCATCTAACATTCACTTATCTGCTGATTATTATGTTATCTTCGTGAAATAGCTATTTCACAAGATCCTAACCACCTGCAGTCGGATCTAACCACTGTAGCTAATTGGTGCAAAAATTGGTTAATGGAACTAAACGTTAGCAAATGTAAAGTGATGCATGTATCCCGAATAACTAACAGCATGCATACATATTATCTAAACAATGTTCCCTTGGAAGTGGTTAACTCTTACAAATACCTAGGTGTGCATATCTCTGCTAACTATCCTGGAATGTTCATACCGACAATTTTGCCACGTCATTGGAAAATTATCATGTTGGCGTCTAGCGTTCTAATATGTTGTAATGCTGTCGTTTGACAGGCGTGATGCCTCTTTTAGCGTACGGATGTTTGTGTTATTTACTGATGTTCTTTATTACTGAAAATTATCTTGTTGGTGGCTAGCGTTCCCATATATTGTAATCTTGTTTTTTTGTCACAGATGTGATGCTTCTTTTAGTGTACTGATGATTGTGTTCTTTTGTTTGCAACAGTCATGTATTTTTATTTTTTGCTGTATCAGTTCACTTGATGTTTTCTTTTGCCACTCCTGCTTGGCCCAGAATGTTGGTCCGCAGTATATTTAAATAAATAAAATAAATAAAATATTTATGGGAGGAGGTGGCCATTACTGCACGAGGGTGGCAATCCTGCTATGGAAAGGGAGTGCATTACATTTAGTGCATTCCCTCAATTTGGAACGACAAACTACAGCACTAAATTTTCACCAATCATGTCAGCAGTAATGAAGGCGGTTAGAACACTGAGTGACAAGAATAGTAAGTGGATGCGATAAAAAAAGCAGAAGTTCCGAATATATCAAGCAACACTGGTCCTGGCCTTCTTTCTGATTAAAACAAAGTTCACATTCCGGTGCAATGCAAGTAGGAAGTGCCCAGGAGCTACAATTCTACAAGAAGATTCCCTGTCTACTATGCCAGCCAAGTGTTTGCACCAAATATGCCAGATATGTGGAGATTGAGTAGGAAATCTTGGAAATTGTGTTTGCACTTCAGAAGTCCACTAGTATGCATTTAGTCAAAACACAATCGCATTAATGGACCACAATCTATGGCAGTCATTTCAAGGAACCTCTTCATCAGGGACCACGACAAAATGTAGATCCTGATAATGTGCAACATTTAGACATCAAAGCTAAATGTTGCATAGGCAAGGCATATGTCGTTCCTGACATATTGAGGGCATTCGTTCCCAACACAATTAGATGTCAAGAATTCAGTAAGGTTAATGTTCCTGTGCTTAAATAGATGAAGAATAATGGACAAACTAAAAGTTTCACAGCGCGGGATCTAGCAATACATAACCTTATAGGTGCCATCTACAAACAGCGGCCAGATGAGAGGAAGGAATTTTCAGGTGAGGTCAGAATACACGTTACGAGGCTTTCCCCACCATGTCGCATCGAATCAGTCTACCTTCTATGTCCCACTCCACCTTGACAGCATGTCCACCCCCCACCCTCTCTTACTCATTTGGCAATTTGATCAAGTTGGCAACGTAAGCCTAAATTTGCGTCACAGCCTGGCTTTATGAAACAACACAACACTGACAGCAAAGACATTCAGGAGCTGTGGACATTGTCAAATGTGGTTCGAATCTCTGAAAACATGGCACCAGCGTGACAGCTTCACTGCCCAAACAGAATACCATAAAATCCTGAGCAGGTGACCCCCCCCCCTCTGGGTGAGAGATAATTCTGCACACTTATGGGGGGGGGAGGGGGGGGGGAAGGGGGCATTGCCAAAATTTATAATGGCAGCAGAACTGCCAGAGGTAAAGAAGAGCCAACAGGTCTTTTCACGAATATCTGTAGAATAGGGGCATTTACTGCTTTTATTTCATGTCATTGTTCTTGAAGCTGCCAAACGACTCCTCGAAGTCGGACGCACAAGTTGCAGGCCTGCGGGTTCAAGCAGCCCTGAACGTTAAACTGACACTTGCAACTGATGCGCCTCACATTCATCCATTTTATTAGAGCAACTTAGAACTATCCTAGCTCACTTTAGTCCTATGAAAATGGCAACTCCCAAAGGCTATCGCCTCCAAGCTATAGTCATGGATGGCTACGCAGATAAGTACGCAGCTGTGGTGCCCCTATTGCCAGGCATAAGGAAAAACTCAGTTAAACAACAGATTTCTTTTCTTCATTTTATTATTTCTTGTAATTATTGTGCAACTCTTGAAAAGTTCATGCAGTCGGTGGTAAACAGGGCTTAAAAGGGCTGAAGCGCTTGCTCGGTGAATGGCACCAATTGCAAATCTCTTGAAAAAGGAAGCGAGGCGCTTGCTCA
>CM023481.1:80785043-80890985 GCA_013339685.2 Hyalomma asiaticum | reverse complement strand
TGCTGACACCCTCTGTGCCTCTGACGCTCTGCGGCGTTTCGATACTTTAGGAATGTTTCCGTGTAGTGGCATGAACTGTACAGCTGGCAATAGTGCTCACTAGAATATTAGCCTGGGCCTCAAGTGGTGTGTTTCAGTGTCATCGGGAGAAAGTAGAGGGATCGTAAACGCCTGTATTCCTAACCATCCGCTTCAGCTTTTCCCATACACATTATGATGAGGTTTGGCTATTTATATCAGACATATTTTTCCATGTCATCCTTTTTGCCTCTCGACGGGTGAATCGTGATCGTGCTTTTGCCTTTTCGACTCTATGAGGTTTTCTATAGTAGGATATCGCTTGAAGATTTTCCACATCTTACACTGAAGTTTTCTTAGCCTACAACACTCGTTATTTCACCATGCTTCGGGCACTTTCGCAGCCTACCACTCGTCTTGGGAACAGATTTAGATGTCACTTCAATGATAATATTGCTTTTGCGTCGTTTTCTCACCGATCAGCAAGTGTTTGAGTGCATCAGATTAATTAAGGCAAGCTCTGGGATAAGGTGCAGTCACCTTGCCCTAGTTTCCAAGAAGGGGACCGGATGTGCAGTGCGCTGTTAGGTTCTTCATTTCGTAATATGATAGGGAAGTGATCGCATTCATAGGGATCCGGAACACTTCCCACATAAAACGCTTGGACACAACCCAGGGAAGGTCACTGATAAGTCAATCATGAAAAATTCCTGTTATCGGCAATACAATAGTGCATCTTCAGTATTAGTGGACGTAACCTTGTTACGTCCACCAGTTTTCTAATAATTTTCCATGCGACACCTGTCGTTTCACTTCCCCACAGTGGGCCCAGCATATGCGGCCTCCTGTATGCGCGGCCATCTTGTTGTCAGAAAGCCGCTTTAAAAGTGACCGCTTAAATAACGCATACCGTAGATTTGGTTAAGCGGTATTTTAAGTCAATTTGTCCCGGCTTATCATGCGGCCCAAATTATGCGGCACCAAGTATAAGCGGTACTTGTGGATATTTGAAGAAAAAAAACTAATTTTCTTTTGTCGCGCTTCTGATTTTTTCCCATCTTGAGCCACCGTCACGCAGGAACTTAACCAAATCAACGACACCTGCACAGAGCACAAGCAACCACATATGTACACAAACATGTAACAGCGAGGATTCGAACCAGGGTCAGCCGCGTGAGAAGCAGACACTGTAACCATTTCGCCACAACACCTTACCTGTCTGCGTTGCATTTGCGTGGCGATATATATGCACATCGAAACAATTGTGAACTAGCTGTTTATATTTGATCATGTGCTATCAGCATTAGCCGGAATATGGATATGAGATGCGCTGACGCGTCTTAATCGATCATCATAGACAGTCAGAGCTATCTGGTATGCCGCCTTAATTGCCCAAATGCTACTGCAATTTGTAAATGGTACTGTGTCAGCTGTGTGAATGACGCGTACGGTTTGACTATGTGTAAATCCGGGCTTTGTCAGGCGAAATACACACCGGTATCACCGGTTCTTTACGACGTTCGCGACGCGTATTAGTAACGATCAGTTTTCGAGTGCATTTGCGAGAACCGGCATCATACTACAGCTGTCCGATCGTGAGCTCATGAGCTACTACAGCCTCCAAATAACTGCTTTTGGAAATGTTGGTCGAAAGGATTGTCGGTGAGTGGTAAACCTGACGGCTCCAATGTCGCCTCTCGGTCTAGCTGCGAATTGCTTACGTCTTCCGAGTTCTTCGTTAACATCGCATCGATGCGGCGCTCGCGTCTCGTATTAGCAGAATTCGATGCCCTGTTAAACATATTGTGTTCCACTGCGTTTCCGCTCAAGGAATCTCACGTCCACGCAGCACAGGCACGTACAGCGACGCGCCAGCTTCCACCAGGCGCGCGATGAAGGTACAAAACAAAACAAAAAACTATTTGCACAGACGAGAATTGCACACTCCGGTGATTAAGCGATAAAGCCTGGCAACGGAGATGAGCGATCCGGCGGAGGCCCCGTGTTGGAAGAACGGCCGGTCGAAGGTTGTTCTCATATTTCGCGCGTTGTCGATGGGGAAAACGATGCTCAATTTGGCTACGACGAGTACCAGATGTGACCGGAACATCCAGGTGAACATGCTTTCAGCCTAGCGACACTTTATAAAGTACAGTAAACGCTGAAATAGGCTGAACTAACAGAGTGATGTTGGTTTCAAGGACAAAATAATCGCCTGTCCTAACAATGTGCAATCACTGTAGCCGCCTGCTAGATTCGGGTCATGAAATGCGACATGTTAATACACACTATACTATAAGTACATGGGTAAAACCTCCCTTATACTCAATAGGTGTCATAAAGCGCAAATAGCTGCAAATTAAAAACACGCTTCTCACTACATGGAAGGTGCGTGAAAGTTCAATTCCCAGTCGACCTTCCTTATACTCCCAAACATGTAGCTTTATGTGGATCCCTGTTTAAATATCAGCTGTCATGCAATGTCAGATTTTGCTAGTACAGCAGCTGATGTGAACTCTTTTTGAGAATGGACGAATTCTTGCCAGTGTCATCACTAGCTATACGCAAAAACGTTGCACTGAAAAAGCTATCAAGGTTTTGCTTAGCTTGCCTTTTCACACAGCACACGACTTACCTCTGCTTCTGTAGTGAGTAAGCTTGCACACACATGCAGCACTACACTTTCCCAGATTTAAGGACTTTATTTTCAATCACAAATAGAAAACACTCAACCTATAATCAATACTGGGTTTCCAAATGCACAAATGATCGGTATTATATATTTTTAAATGTGCAAGTGAATGCTGCACTCTCCACAACATGTCAGCTAAAATAACAAGGGATAACAAATAATTGCAAGGATAAAACAATTGGAGCAGACCCAATGCATTGTTATGCCTCAGGAGTGCCACTGAGTTATGACCACAATTAATCCATAATGAACTGGAACGTGCTTCAGCAGGCCTTCACACTTAGAAGGCTACATTTTTTCATGACTCACATGAAAAGTTCAAATAATCTACATCACCTAGGCATAAAGTGCACACTCAGCTGTACGCTTACTTCATAAAAACTAACATTTGGGAGTTCGTATGTTAAACGATGGAAACTAAATAAAGCGCTGCAGAAATGCATGCAAAAGTAAAATTAAGTAGACAACACAGCAATGACATTGTTCCCCTTCAATATTCCTATTGTCGGCGTTTCTCTGGCACTGTTTTGAACTGCCATCATATGCCTACTTAATCCACAACAGATCCTACAAACACAATAAAGAATATCCAAGGCAAACAAATTACCATAATAATACATTTCCTAAACAGTGCATGCACAATCAGAAAATGGATTGTCAATGTTGTATATGCTATGGAAAAAAACTGAACCAAAGAGTGTGCATGCATATGTCCAAGTTTCAGGGAAACAACACTGTAAAATGTTTGGTAAACATAAAAAAAAACATACTTGAAACATACAGGTTTTCAAAACCTTGCTTCTCAAGAACAAAAGCAATTGCACTCGTTAGTTAAGAGAAAGAATAAGACACCAAAAAAGTCCATGAGAACAAATAAAGAATGTTGATGGAATGTTATTCCGCTTAGCGATAACCTTTAGCAGCTAGTCCAACAATGAAAGCGCTCTTATTTCGCGCAGTACACACTGTATATAATTGGTGTAGTAAGTGGGATATGGTGCTGAATTCTGATAAAACTGTTCTGCTACTCATCACGAGGAAGAAACAGCCCGTCATCTTCCCCTACATTCTTCATGACTGTCCAGTGTTACAAGTAGATAAATATAATATTTAGGCATTACTCTCAGCAGCAACCTTACTTGGACACCACACATAACAGATATTTGCAGAAAAGGGATCCGTAAATTATGGTTTTTAAAAAGAAAATTAAAACATGCTCCCTCAAGCGTAAAGCTCTTGGCATATAAAACTTTCATTTTAGCTAAGCTCGAATACGCTGCAGTCATATGGGATCCTTTTACAAAAAAGGACATTATGCTTCTTGAAACAGTGCAACGTAAGGCAATCAGATTTATTTTTAATAAGTATAGAAGACTCGACTCACCCAGTACATTAATGCAGTTACACAAGATCCCCTTCTTAGAAACGAGAAGAAAGTTGAGCCGTTTAACGTTTTGACACAAAATTCTGTCAGGAAAAATTACAATAAATGTACCATGTTGTATCCAACCAGCTACTGCTAGGACAACCCGTCGTAAGCATGACGGATCATTGGCGCCAATATTTGCACGAACTAATGCTTACAAACATAGTTACTTTCCCAGAACAGTCACAGATTGGAATTCACTGCCTGAGGAGATTTTTAACACCGAAAATTTTGCTACGTCATTGGAAAATTATCATGTTGGCGTCTAGCGTTCCAATATGTTGTAATGCTGTCGTTTGACAGGCGTGATGCCTCTTTTAGCGTACGGATGTTTGTGTTATTTACTGATGTTCTTTATTACTGGAAAATTATCTTGTTGGTGGCTAGCGTTCCCATATATTGTAATCTTGTTTTTTTTTTGTCACAGATGTGATGCTTCTTTTAGTGTACTGATGATTGTGTTCTTTTGTTTGCAACAAAGTCATGTATTTTTATTTTTAGCTGTATCAGTTCACTTGATGTTTTCTTTTGCCACTCCTGCTTAGCCCAGAATGTTGGTCCGCACTATATTTAAATAAATAAAATAAATAAAATATTTATGGGAGGAGGTGGCCATTACTGCACGAGGGTGGCAATCCTGCTATGGAAAGGGAGTGCATTACATTTAGTGCATTCCCTCAATTTGGAACGACAAACTACAGCACTAAATTTTCACCAATCATGTCAGCAGTAATGAAGGCGGTTAGAACACTGAGTGACAAGAATAGTAAGTGGATGCGATAAAAAAAAGCAGAAGTTTCCGAATATATCAAGCAACACTGGTCCTGGCCTTCTTTCTGATTAAAACAAAGTTCACATTCCGGTGCAATGCAAGTAGGAAGTGCCCAGGAGCTACAATTCTACAAGAAGATTCCCTGTCTACTATGCCAGCCAAGTGTTTGCACCAAATATGCCAGATATGTGGAGATTGAGTAGGAAATCTTGGAAATTGTGTTTGCACTTCAGAAGTTCCACTAGTATGCATTTAGTCAAAACACAATCGCATTAATGGACCACAATCTATGGCAGTCATTCATCAAGGAACCTCTTCATCAGGGACCACGACAAAATGTAGATCCTGATATAATGTGCAACATTTAGACATCAAAGCTAAATGTTGCATAGGCAAGGCATATGTCGTTCCTGACATATTGAGGGCATTCGTTCCCAACACAATTAGATGTCAAGAATTCAGTAAGGTTAATGTTCCTGTGCTTAAATAGATGAAGAATAATGGACAAACTAAAGTTTCACAGCGCGGGATCTAGCAATACATAACCTTATAGGTGCCATCTACAAACAGCGGCCAGACTGAGAGGAAGGAATTTTCAGGTGAGGTCAGAATACACGTTACGAGGCTTTCCCCACCATGTCGCATCGAATCAGTCTACCTTCTATGTCCCACTCCACCTTGAAAGCATGTCCACCCCCCCACCCTCCTCTTACTCATTTGGCAATTTGATCAAGTTGGCAACGTAAGCCTAAATTTGCGTCCCAGCCTGGCTTTACGAAACAACACAACACTGACAGCAAAGACATTCAGGAGCTGTGGACATTGTCAAATGTGGTTCGAATCTCTGAAAACATGGCACCAGCGTGACAGCTTCACTGCCCAAACAGAATACCATAAAATCCTGAGCAGGTGACCCCCCCCCCCTCTGGGTGAGAGATAATTCTGCACACTTATGGGGGGGGGGGGGAAGGGGGCATTGCCAAAATTTAGAATGGCAGCAGAACTGCCAGAGGTAAAGAAGAGCGAACAGGTCTTTTCACGAATATCTATAGAATAGGGGCATTTACTGCTTTTATTTCATGTCATTGTTCTTGAAGCTGCCAAACGACTCCTCGAAGTCGGACGCACAAGTTGCAGGCCTGCGGGTTCAAGCAGCCCTGAACGTTAAACTGACACTTGCAACTGATGCGCCTCACATTCATCCATTTTATTAGAGCAACTTAGAACTATCCTAGCTCACTTTAGTCCTATGAAAATGGCAACTCCCAAAGGCTATCGCCTCCAAGCTATAGTCATGGATGGCTACGCAGATAAGTACGCAGCTGTGGTGCCCCTATTGCCAGGCATAAGGAAAAACTCAGTTAAACAACAGATTTCTTTTCTTCAATTTTATTATTTCCTGTAATTTATTGTGCAACTTCTTGAAAAGTTCATGCAGTCGGTGGTAAACAGGGCTTAAAAGGGCTGGAAGCGCTTGCTCGGTGAATGGCACCAATTGCAAATCTCTTGAAAAAGGAAGCGAGGCGCTTGCTCAAGATTTTATGGTAGGAACAAAACAGGTTAGAAATCCTGATAGGTAGGGTAGCAGTGGTTTTGCGCTAGAGATAGAACACATAATAAAACACTTCTGTGGGTTAAAACAAAATGGCACTCCAAAGTTCTAGCGTTAGGTCACTGAATGAAGTTATGTGTGAAGATCTTTATCGGGTGGTTGCACACTTCACTGATCATTTTCCAGGCTTTGCACAGACAATTCATGGCTTCATCAGTCATTGTCTTGAACGTCAGCTGTGCCATTACTATTGTCCTTTCATCCATCGTTGTCTCTAACAGGTGAACTCCACAGAAACACGAAAAAAAAAAGAGTTCGGCATTAGGGGCTGCCAAGAATTATGAAACTCATCAACATATCACATCTCGGTCACCAAAACTGATGCGTCCAGCTGGCCGATTTCAGCATGTAATTTGTTAAACTACACAAATAAAATGCTGCACTGATGTATGACAATTGATCCACCATACCACCAGCCAGTGTGTACCCTACCACTATAACACTTGGGAAAACAATACGTTACACATTACAATCCATGCTGACATTCACAGACCTATGCTGCAGTGAACAGATGCATACTGTTGTACATAATTAAAATTGCCTCATGCCTCAATATACAGGGATGGCGTGAGCAGGACACCACCATTCCATCTGTATGTACCACACTCAACAGCATGCGCACTACTACATGCATGCATGCCAAACTTAAATGTTGTCCACCCATGCAGAACATCCTGCACTACAAGCTGGTCAACATAGCTGCCTTATGTACACAAAAATCGTTGAGATAGGTCAACACACCCAGCATAACCTAAGACTTGCTAGTAGGTCACCAGCCACGTTAAACTCTGACTAATGAGGTAGTTGGTGGGCACACCTAATGGAAGATGGTATAAGGCATGCCAGCAAGGGCACAGTGAAGATAACCAGACAGTACAAATGCCAGCTATCAGAGGGTGCAAATGTGGCAGAAAGAAGGCAGGCAGCATAAAAACAGTGATTAATTCTCGCGATGCAATGCAGCTATTATGACAAGCTTTTCATTTAATGAAATAGATAATCGTGAAAGGCTTTACAGAAATGAATATGTGAATATGAACTTGATTTATTCTACGCTGTAAATAGAATTACTCAACATAAACGTAGAATTAATGTTGCTTCATAAAATGTGCTGCGCAACATTCAAGGTAGTTTATCTGTGTATTCACATTCAATTTGAATACAACCCCATTAAGATGAACCTAGCCTTAAGTAGTGTCTGTTTGGTAGTTTGTACAGGTGTGCATGCAATTATATATTATTTGACTTAGCTTACAATATACACCTGCATGAAAATCAGCATCTGTGACTTATGCTCTTTACTGTAGGAGTTGCATTTTGCAAGGGGCAAGCAAGGCACGACTATCCCAACAAGGTTCTAAGCAGCAATTAAGTGATAAATGCTTGACCTACTTCATCTGTTAAAGATACTTGTGGATTCTGACAGTGGGCTCGGCACTGTACATTGGGATGGAGTGAAAGCTATAATTAAACAGTTACTTGAAGCCACCTGAAAACAAGCCATTTGTCCTATGGATCATAGTTTGTAAGACACGATGAACACTCTTTCTACAAGCAACACAAACTTAATATATTTTTGTCTCCTGACAAGACTCTCACCCCTAGTGAGATGTGCAGGTGCTTCTGCTTGATTTCGTGGGTTGCCGTAAATCCCTTTGGTTGGAGCAGTCCTGCGCAAGTATGACAGACAATAGGCTTCAATATACACTGCTTGCAGTACCAAGAAAAGAAACCACCGTCCGCAAGGAATGTTTTAATTAAAATGATTTCATATCTAAAGGAGCACAGAGTGATCAACATATATTAAAATGGATGGCATCATTACACTTCAGCAACTCAAAATGAATTATTTTGTGTGCACAGATGCACACAATGAGCGGTCCACTCAAGGCTAAGACCTGCATATTTTCACATACCCCTTATGTTACAAATTCAAGGTGGTATCACCACGCATTAATTTTCCACAGTCCTTCTCACTGCAATTAAAACCGCTCTGTAGAAGGATAAATATATTTTCGTATTTATAAGTACTATATGATTTGATGTAAGGTGTGTTTAGTCACGTTGCCGAGTCGCGAACTTATAATTAACACAGTTTCAGCTTTTGTCTAAATAAAATTGCCGGCCTAAACTACGTATTTTACAGACGGTCACCAACCTTTACGTCTCCTATTAAGCTGAACATACTACGTTAAATTGGCAGGAGTGACTGCCACAAAAAAACGGTCTCTGATTGTATGCTTTAAACTGGAGCCACGGAGCTTCCCGTTGCCTTCCCGTTGGCTTCTGACACATTTATATGAAGCGAGATTGGCCAGGAACGTGCTTAGTTTATAAACACATCGACGCAGTAAAATACATATACTTTCACCGATGCTGTTTTACAAGAATCGAAACTTAGTAAGACGTGATTCACGGTGCTGTGGCTGCAGCATGTGGCCTAAAGTTGCGCGCGACGACACCTCAAGCCAGGCGTTTCTCAACCGCCACGCCCGGCTCACGGCTTTCTGTATCGATAGGCCGGTATAACGTATCCGCCGCGCTGTCGCCGGTTCTCTTGGCTGCAGGCTCCCATCGCAACGCCTTTCATGTCTGTACTACGTAATACACCTTGACGCAAAACACTATGGTACACAAGGATTTCACGCAACTTCAGCAGCACGGCATCGATGCATGAGGCGGTGAATCACGTCAACAAACCAACAGAAACCGCGAACTTTCAGAGTATGGCGCAACAACAACAACCAACGTTGGAACAACACAATGCACAAGAGCGGAAGCGAGAGAACCCGCCGGCCGTCGGCAGCGTTCGTTTCGCGGGCGAGTGAGAGACGACTAGAGGGAAGGGCTCATAAGGGAGGGAATGCGCTCAATCCTGAAAGCCTCCTCCTCGCGTTGAGAGAATTCGCCGACGTCGCAGCGGCAGCGGCCCATCTTTTCGCGCCTAAACTAAGATGGGCTGCTTATAAGCGTTGCGTGCGCTGGGAGCCGCATACATTGGGCCAAGCGTGCCGCCTCATGATTTGTCACGCTTAGCGGAGTTTGAAAGCCCTCCTATATGCGGCGCAATGCGACTGAGTGGAAATGTGCCGTTTATGTACAGGACGTTATACGTTGCTTGACTAAGAGTGTACCCTCGACCTAGTTTTGTCATCGCACCCCGACACAATTTCGGAGATTACACATTTACCTGGTTTAAGCGATCACTGCCTACTTGCATTTTCAATGAATCTGTCTACACCTAAAGCAAGTAAACTCAGGAAAACTACACATATTTACAAGAAAGAAAATTTTACCGCCATAAATAACGAACTAACTGTATCTCTAGACACTTTCTTGCCGGATTGTGAAAATGGTTCGCTTCAGGTCAATTCGGACATCTTTGCCGCTAAAGTTCAGGAACTAACTGAAAGGTACATCCCATCTCGCATCATTACCTCCAATTCTGATGCTCCTTGGTTCAATGCGCATCTAAAACGTCTACGTAAGCGCAAACAACGCCTATATCGTTCTACAAAAAACTCGCCAACTGACACACGCTTGTCTGCTTATAAGTCCGCATTCGATGCGTACGTAACAGCATTAAAGAACGCTAACTCTAATTTTCTATCTAACGTGCTTCCATCTATGTTAATGGCTAACGTTAAAAGGTATTGGAGTGTAATCAAGCCCTTGCGCAATCATTACATAGCTCTGGAAGACCCATTGGGCAACCATATACCTAATGAACAGTGTGCTGCCACCCTTAACGACGCATTTGTACAAAATCTTTTCCATTTCCTGTCATGACCGCCTACCTCCTACTCGCCAGTATGATTACGTAGCTATGCCTCCAGTGATAGCTGAAACTGCTGGCGTTGCGAAACTAATCGATTCGCTGAATCAAAACTCATCCCCTGGTTTCGACTCTATTAACGCTAAATTTCTAAAAAATACAAACGCCGTTAGTTCTATTATCTTAACCAAACTTTTTCAGCAATCACTGGATACGTCTGCTCAACCTAGCCAATGGAAAATCGGGAAGGTGGTTCCACTGCATAAATCAAGTAACAAAAATCTACCAGCCAATTATCGCCCCATCTCATTCTCAAGTACTTGCTGTGAGTTGCTCGAACATAAATTTTTCAAACATCTTAACTTCCTTGAATCAAATGCATTTTTCACAGCAGCTCAGCATGACTTTAGAAAAACATTTTCATGTGAAACTCAGCTTGCAATCTTTACGCATAAATTACATCGTATTCTCGATCATTCATCATTTGCAGTTTGTATTTCTTTAGACTTCGCTAAAGCTTTTGATAAGGTCTGTCATTAACTTTTACTTTATAAACTAAGACAGCTGAACCTTGACACTAACATCCTGAAGTGAATTGAATGCTTCCTATCTAATCGCACTCAATTTGTTACCGCAAACGGCCATAACTCACCACTTCGAAGCGTAACTTCCGGTGTACCGCAAGGTTCAGTGCTCGGACCTCTTTTATTTCTCATTTATATTAATGCCCTTCCTTCGTCTCTATCATCTAACATTCACTTATCTGCTGATTATTATGTTATCTTCGTGAAATAGCTATTTCACAAGATCCTAACCACCTGCAGTCGGATCTAACCACTGTAGCTAATTGGTGCAAAAATTGGTTAATGGAACTAAACGTTAGCAAATGTAAAGTGATGCATGTATCCCGAATAACTAACAGCATGCATACATATTATCTAAACAATGTTCCCTTGGAAGTGGTTAACTCTTACAAATACCTAGGTGTGCATATCTCTGCTAACTTATCTTGGAATGTTCATACCGACTACATAATTAACAATGCTAACCGCATGCTTGGTTACCTGCGCCGTAACTTATCAACTGCCCCTTCATCCCTGAAAATTCTTCGTTATACTACCCTTATACGTCCGAAACTATAATATGCATGTGCTGTTTGGGATCCTGCCACTGATAAACTAATTAATTCATTAAAACTGGTGCAAAATAATTCAGTTTGTTTCATCTTACGCAATTATAATAGAATTGCAAGTGTGTCTGCCATGAAAACAAACCTTTCGCTTAATCTACTTTCTTCTCGTCGCAAAATCTCACGTTTAGTTCTTTTTCACAAGCTATACCATCATTCAATACTCCGCAATGATTTCATTTTTCAGCCACAGTACGTATCGCCTCGTATCGACCATCGTTATAAGGTTGGTCTCGAATCATGTCACACTAAAACGTATTTGTAGTAATTTTTCCTTCGGTTATCCACGGAATGGAACCACCTTCCTGACGAAATCGTATCCATTCACGATAACCAAAGGTTTCGAGCGTCTTTAGCTAACATTGTATAACCGAAGCAATTTTCCTACTATATGTTTGTAACCTAAGTGCATTTTGTATTTTGTAGTTACCATTTTAGTGTCATTCTTTTGTACCAATTTCGTACGACGAGCTAAAACTGTATAATTGAGAAGCCTTTGTACTTGACCGTTCTGTTTATTTTATTGTTTTCATTTGCTGTAACACACTCCCCTCTTACGTCGGCGAAACTGTACGGCGAAACTGGTCAACCAATTTATGTTAAACGGGCAGCGCGCGGACACCGCGAATAAGCTGCCGATGGCAGTGGCGCCGCATTTTAATACGGCATGTCATAATTTCGTTGAACTCAGTCTACATACTTCAGGCAAGCTCCCGCTCGCCGAGGGACAGAAAATACAGGGAATCGTATCACACATCCAAGTTTAATACCCTCCAACCCACAGGCCTTCCAAAGGGAACTACTTGAGTCCGTTGGATACGGTGGGGGATTAACAAATACGACAGAAGGTTAAGGTATGTACAAGCTAACCTTGTTTTTTCCGGAAAGTCTACTTCCAGGTGCGGATCCCACATCCAGTTCGACGAACAACGGCGCTAAGCAGTGTAATCACTTTTTTAGCAACAACCTTTCGGTGAAATGCACTGCGGGTGCAGGGCGGGGTCGGAGGGGGGACGCATGCGATCAGTGCAATGCCTGCACATATAGGGTATGTGTTTCTTGCTTCATTCTGCTTATTAGCGCTTCACACACAATGTAGTTCAAAGATAAGTACGACTAGCGGATTCTTTGGAAGCTTTCGTTCTTGCCATTTATATTAGTCACGCTTACGCCTGTCACCCCCTTTTCTTTCTTTCTTTTTTTTTTGTTGTTCGCTCTTGCCGCTCCTCTCTCCTTCTGTGGACGGGGAGAGCATGCAATGGTGTACAGAAACGAACTCTAGAGAAGGCAGTCGCCTTCCTGACGAAGACAAGTCCACTTATAGAAACTTTGGCTCTTGCGACATTCCCTGCTCTGTATAGTCTTTAGCGATCTGCTCATCGAAATCTTAAGGAGTGATTTTACAAATTAGGCGATCACTAACGCGGCACCTCCAAGAGTATTCTTGTTGACACTTGTAAAAATATGGGAAAGGAACATTTCTGCTTGAATAAAATCTGAATGCTTCTAACGCCCATCTTACCAGTATATAGGGCGTAGCCGAAAGATCAGACGCCACACGTATCTGCGCAAGCATTGTCGTTTTCCCCTATCTCTTCGCCGTCTCATTAGTTGCTCTAGGAGGGGCTTTGAAATTGTGCGATGTCTGTCGGTTCCAGCGTTTTATGTGGTGCTCGTGTGATCAGCGAAACCCTGACCAATAAACTTTAGAGCCAGCGCCTCCTGCGGTGTTCACTGCTAAATTGCATTCCGCGTGCTATCCTGGAGCGAGGCGACATCAACTCAGTGGATGCAAGGCCTCCACAGGAAGGCGTTTATCTTGGCAACGAATGAAAGCGATGGCAGTGTAATGAACCGCTGGAAAAATGTAAACGTGATGGAATGCAGGCCGAGGGCCATAACCTGGGGGTTCACTGTCTCTTCTTTTTTTTTTTTTACAAAACGGAGCAGTGAAATATAAAGAAGGTTCCAGTACCTGGCCCGTTCTTTCACGAGGCGCACTATTCTTCGCACCAAAACTTGCCATTGCACATGGTTCTGCCATAAGTAGCAGCATCTTGCTGTTTTCATATTGATGTACCTTTGGCAGCCGTACAAGTCCAGGCCACGAGAGAGCTTTCTTTTACAGACTACCCAGTAATGCGTTGAACATTTTCAAATCGGTTGGTTGTCAGTAGAGATTAAAAAATGTGAAGCATGCAGTAGTGCCACAAGGCTAACGAAGCGGCGAAGCTGATGGGCACTTGGCTAGTCCGGGTTTGTCTCCGGCACACCCGCATTTCGACGTGGTCCAAGGCAAACGCCTCGCAATGTACTTCGAGGCCCAGCGGATGGTTCTGAAAGTTTCGCACCGAGCTCAGCCTAAAGATATTCGCGTCGAACCGCAGGCGGTGACAGACGTGGCACCCGTGACCTCAGCTTGACCCCTTTCCGCCCCTTTGCTATACTACACTGAGTTTGTGCGTAGCTTCGCGCCATGAGAGGACGTATGCTCTCGAAGCTATGCACAAACGCATAGCTTTGCGATGCGCTGTGCGCCGAACAAATCGGCGCACACTGTCTTCCTCTTCTTTTTCTTGCGGCCGCCAGCCGCACTTTTGCCAGTGTAGTAGTGAGCTGAGCTGATGTGCGCAAGAAAGAAGCTCGCGTGCGAACGCCGCAATTCGGGCATTGCATAGAAGTGCACACGCACTCTTGGGGACCTGAAATAATGATGATGATAGTTTTGTGATACGCACCACGACTTATGCGAGCCAGAAACGCTTCCCGTTTGAAATGTCTGAAGCCGCGCGCTAAACCATCACTAAAGGAGGCGAGAGTCGCTGCGTTCGGCGGCGCGAAGTGCGTGCTGCTGGGCTAGCGGCACCGTGTCCCCTATTGGGAGGCAGCGGCCCTTCGTGATTTGTAGGGCAGGTCGCCGCGCTCCCAACGCCAGTATGAATGAAATGACATACGGACTCCTTGTTGTGATCCCCTCCAACTGACGAGGGGGCTGCAAATGTTCATTTGCTCTCCAGCGCTCACCCTTTATCCATGAAGAAGGGGCCAAGCTGGCCTCGAAACGTTAGAATTTTTCTACGCTTGCGGTTGGCGTCACCTTATCTCAACTATGATTATTTTGCCCAAGCAGACAGATTTCCGTCACATGATTACGCGTTTATAATGAGGATTCCGCTTAGGCGTTGCACGTAGAAAAAATCCATCCTTTTGTCCCAAATATATGTAGACATTCTCCGACCGAACGCCTAAGCACATAAGAGTGCAGAATGCAGCGCAAGTAAACTTTGGACAAATGATCAAGACTGGCGCTTAGCAACCACTTGATGAGATTCCGCAGTGGGTGGCATCGCTCCTCTTTAACTGGGTTCAAATGGGTTCAGGCATGTTTCCTTATGGGAGCCAGTTACGGATACTGACCACCGCCGCCTCCAAAAAACGTGCCATTTTAACGAGCCCATGAAAACTCACGCCATGAAAAAAAACCGCTCCATGATATAGGACGCATTTTTTTAATAGTTTCCTGGAGAAAATGAGTCAATGTAGTTTGCGTTTAATATACCGCGCATAAAACACGAGCGCGATTGCGGGGCTGCATTCATTTGCGGCAGCACAAGCTTCACCTGGCTTTGTAGTCTTCGTTCCATTGCCAAGAAAAGTTGTCCGCGAGACGCTTGTGGAGAGGAATGAGGAAAACGCACCTCGGTGGGATTCTGCTGAAGTATTCGACAAGTTTTTGTGGCGGGGAATTCATGAGATGTCTCTGGTCATTCTGTTAGGTAGAATTTCTTCATCGCCCTATTTTATGTCCCACGTAGATCGATGGTTTCTCCATGAAATCTGCCATTGTAATTGTTCAAGCATATTCTCCAATATTCCCTAAGCGCAGGCAACACAGATATGTACTTACGGACATATCAGTTTGCATGGCGAAAGCCTGATTCGTCCGAAACACTTAATAAAACCGCCAAATGAATTGGCACTACTTCCGTAACTCTCCACGCTGCACTGCCTTCTGCTCTATATTGTTGTAAATAATAGGTCATTCAGTACACGAAAGCTTATGTGAGAGAACAAGATTGATTGAATGACTGACTGACTCAAATCCCTTATTCAATCAGTTACGTAGTGCATTCATATACATGTCGAACAAGACCGCAGGATCGGCAGAAGGCTGAAGGGCAGACAAAGTGCCGTAACCCGTCCTAGTCATTCAACCACGCAAGTATTTGACTTCTGTGGTTTTACGCCCAAAACCACGTTATGATTATAAGAAACGTCGTTGTGGAGGGCTCCGGAAATTTCGACCAGCTGGTGTTCCTTAACATGCACTTACATCGCAGAGCACACGGACGTGCCCATCGAAATGCAGCCGCCGCAGCCAGGATTCGATCCCGCGACCATCGGATCAGCAGCCGAGTATTATAGCCACTAGACCTCCATGACACGGCTAGACTGCACAGAGAGCAGTAATGCGAAAATGTATAAAAAATAGTAGCAAAGTATCAGCCATAGTTAATGCACAATATGTGATAACAAAAAATTTCGCCAGAAGATTTATGCTTTGAGACCTGCCTGCAAGCTCAGTTTAAGACTGAGTCGGTACCACAGCTGTAACTTTTAAATGGTTTGATGTTCTCTTCTTTGCCAGGCTCCTCCGTAATTTGAAGCTATTTGAACTGCATCCTTCACGATGTGCTGTTTGTGTCCGCTGAACAACTATGTACAAACTTTATGGTTTCGAGGACAGTGCCACCGCGTTCACTAAGGCTCCAAGAGCGGCTCCAGCATAGGCTCCTCTTGGGAACGGAAAGGCTCTTGCTGGTTAAAGGGATCTGTTAATTGGGAAAGATAGCCACCACTCCCTAAGTGAGATTGACGCTAATCCTACTGTATGTTCCAAAGCATCGCAAAAGCACGAAACGCGCCTCCCTTAAGTGCCGGTTACGCGCTACGGTTGCAAACACGACAAAAAAACACTGACACAAAGCTAAATTTAGGGCAAATCAAACAGATGTTTGTAAAAACGAATATGCCATCTAAATGACAAGACTCGACAAGTAGGGCTAAATACTGCATTAGCACAATTCGAGCAGTCTAATAAAAAGAAAACGCACAGACAACTGCGTGGACGACGAAAGGGAACTGAAATTTATTGAAACATCAGTTCCCGATTCAATGAGTTTCTCGCATCGCGACGGTGAAAGCTCGGAGCACAAGTAAAATCCTTCAAATGAAGTCTCGGAACAGTGGCATAAGGAAATTTATTGAAGGACTTGCGATGGTGCAGAGTAAAGGAACCAACACAACTTCTTTAAAATTTTTCTTGTTTCTGTAACACCGCTTATTTTTGGACTTATAGCCCCGCCGCGGTGGTTTAGTAGCTATGGCACTCGGATGTTGATCCGAAGGTCGGGGATAATGAACCCTAGCTGCGTTAGGTAATGTTGGCGCAAATAAATAGACTAAGAAAGAAAACAAAGTACACAGAAAGAGCCCCGCTATCAGGTGGTTTTTATTCGTTCACGAATCGACATTTGTATGCATATTCACATGCCACATTGGAGAGAAAGGGTTGGGAGAGGGAAAGGTATGCAAGTCAAGTGCACTTCACGTTAACATGAGACGCGCAGAAAATTTCTTTCCGCTTGATACAAGGTGATAGAAGAGTCACTCATGCATTCATCACCCTTTTCTTTAATGCAAAAAAAAAGCTTCTAAAATTTCTTGCCCTATTCTTTTCTTGCTTCTCCGCAGAACGGGAAGTTCCTCGAAGATTTCGTTCTTCGGTGGCTTACCGCGCTTCGCTGTCTTTAGCAGCGATCTATCATCGATCCTCCTCATCGTCATCAAAGTCTGCGCCCAATACCTTGAAGCTCTCTTTCGCCGCAGTGTCATACTGAACATGCCGCACTGAAGAATCAACCTTGACTTGAAATTCTAGCTTGGGGTAATGGGCGGCAAACGTACGCTGAGGGCGTCAAGTTGGTTCCTTATGCGATGCCTCTGGTTGGGCCCCATCATTTCTTAGAGAAGGCTGTGCCATCGAAGATGAGGCGCTGAGTCTCTAGGTAAACTGTAGCAGAGCCAATGCGCCGATAGCAGCGTCTTAACATTCGAGAACCGAATCATGCGACCTGCTCGTCCGTCATAAAAGCCCAGTGTCCAGCACAGGAAATTTAGCCTTCACCACCGGTAATGCACATGCAGCTCAGGGAGGTCGAACTGTTCCGATTTTATGGGCTCGTTCACCTCACTCGCCGTCCTTGCGCTTTTGTACCGGCGCGAGGCCCGCTTGTTGCTGGCACGTTCCGTTAAGGTCTTGCAGACCATGAATCTATGGATCACTCATCACCCGGATGTAATAGTTATCACAAAAACGTGGCTACCCTCCGACATTAGTGAAATTATATCATTTCTGTATAGAGCATACAGGAGAGACAGGGGCTCCCATTAGGTGGTCCCAATTTCCGGAGTACTCCACTACGGCGTGTCTCATAATCAGAACTGGTTTTGGGAAGTTAAACCCCACAAATCGATCAAATCAGGGGCTCCCATTGGCGCAGTGTAGCAGCTATGTTTCGCGAATCTGTGTCTGCGACGAGACTGCTCCATATCGACGACGTCGAATGTATCATAGCAAGATTTGTTTCAGGGGATTTTCACCTTCTGCTTGGGGCATTATGCTATGCATGGACGTGGGCGCCGCATGTAATGTGAAGTCAAAACAACCGTTGGTCATTAAGGGTAACAAAGTGGATCCTTAGACTAGGCAAGCGTGGCAGGAAGCTGCATAAAGTGAGGTGCGCAGATGAGATCAAGAAGTTTGCGTGGGCAGCGTAGTCGCAGTTAGTACAGGACCGGAATAATTGGAGATCTATGGGAGAGCCTTTGCCGTGCTGTGTGCATATACAGGGTTATGATGAGTTTCTTTTTCATTTATGTAGTTCTTAATTACAATACTGCGGCTCTCATCCAAGAGGGTAGCAGGAGAGTAATACGAAAAGTCAGTACATCATATGGATGGTATAAAAGGCAGTCAAATGCGTAATCAAATTTAGAAAAGCGAACGTTACTGTAATACGATTCAATGGCAAACAGTGCTTGCATGAAAAACATACAGTGAAATTGCATATTCTTTTTAATCAGTCAAGTGGAGCTGTCCAATATCAGACACCAACTATAATTCTGCGCTATCCCATTCTATGCGAACTATCTTAAAGAAAAAAGAAAACGCAGAATTACCCTCCTGGTTGTACCAAAGGGAGGCAACCAAGAAGTGTAAAAGGGTGGCGGAAGAAAGTTGTACGCTTTTGGGTCGGAACAATTCCAGGTATTTGGGTCTTCAGTTTTATTAGCGAATTCCGAAACCGATTTAATGTTTCTACTAGACGCGTGCAGTTCATTCCATTCTCTAATGCAAGCGGGAAAAAAAGAGCGCTCAATAGATTTATTGCTGTAGGAATATTCAGTTAATTTATTTGCATGCATTTGACGCATAGGTCAAGATTCGCAAAACCAAATGTATTTCGACGCTTTTATCTTTAAGCTGTTATGAATGATCTGGAATAAAAATTTTAGGCGGGCTTCTTTCAATCTTTCTCTCAGCGTTTTAAGATTAGGTGCGGCGAGAAGGCTGCTTGACGAGTCAGTGCTCCTCTATCTGTTTTATGTGTATATATCTTATGGCTTTTCTTTGCACTGCTTCAACTTTCCTTAAGTTAGTTCCTCTATATGGGAATGAAACCACATTGGCATATTCTAAAATCGCTCTTATGAATGTCTTAGACGCAAGTACTTGAACTAGTATTGCGCATTG
This sequence comes from Hyalomma asiaticum, assembly GCA_013339685.2. Taxonomy (NCBI): domain Eukaryota; kingdom Metazoa; phylum Arthropoda; class Arachnida; order Ixodida; family Ixodidae; genus Hyalomma; species Hyalomma asiaticum. Next base: position 80,871,685 of record CM023481.1, on the reverse strand, counting down.
CGGAAAAAGAAGAACGGCCAAACCGACCGACACAAGAGGACAGAGCACTAGTCCTCTTGTGTCGGTCTGCTAGTTTTAAGCGTCTCCTAAGAAAAAGTCATTTACAAGTTGTATTTAGCGGAAAATCGAGAAACGGTGCGTCCGAAACATAAATTTCATCTTCCTTGTTTGTTGTCCCCGCGTGCCCTACTTCCTCTTCCTCTATATAGAACATTTCTCCGGCTGATGAAAAGAAAAAAAAAAGCTTAACTTAGCGCTGACGTAATGCGTAATCTGTCAAATACAGAGTTTCTTTTTAACTCGAACTCCCTTCTTTGGCGCTCGACCCCATGAACCCGGCGGTGCACGTTATTCATTTTTGTAGCCTTTGAGGTTCGGTAGCCTAGACTGCTCACGATGAACTTGCTCTACCAATAATTTCGCCATATAAGGGTCCAATGAACAGAAATCTGGTGGTGTAAGTGAGGCGTGTGATGAAAGTGATAAGTGAAGGGAATGATCTTCGGAGAAGCAGCTCTTGCGTGCTGACGCTCTGTCAAGCGGTTCATCGGAACCCTCTGGTGAGGCACACGAAGGCCGCTGAGGGCGGTGAGCCTTGGTAGACTCGTGAGCACGTAGATCGATTGCAGTACTTGATGTGTTCGTCGCTCGACGTGCTGCTGGCGGTATAAGAAATGTGGTTCGGGGACCGATTCCCTTCCTTTTTATTTAGAAGGGTTAACCGGATAGTCTTCACACGAATAAGCGGTCGTCTCCGCACCAGTCAGTTTTACGTCGTTCACCGCGAGTTCTTGCTCCATGCAAGTCTTCTCGTCACTTGAGTTCTTAGTGTGGCTGCTTGAATGGAAACTGCCTCTGCTTACAGCAAGTCGGTTCCATTTAACTAGTTCAGCGCACACCTCAGACACTTCTCGGTTTGTAGAGAGCATGTTTTCTTCAGCAGACATGTACACTCTCTGATCCGATGCAGAAAGCATGTCCGCGCGCTCATTTTCAGTGGAGTAATTGTACGGAGGTGATGTCAGTGAAAGAACAGATTCGCAAACCTTAACTTTCTGTTTGAGTACTTTGGTGATTTCATGTTTTTTTTTTTGTTTGTCAAAGGAACAGTCGTATTTCGGCCGTATCTTAGATGACAGCGGAGGGTAGTAGTGTCAGTGGTCAGTGGCAGACGTTGAAGCGGTGCACCTTCCACCACCCATCTCAATTTGTAATGCCACCATGGCATCTAAGCCCAGCACAGTAGTGCCTTCAGACAGAACGTACAGGGTTATGCAAGCATTTGTGTCTTAAGGAACGTAGATGAAGCAGCATAGCTTCCTTCAACTTTTACTTTTGTCTTGGAGTAGTCGAATAGCTGCACTGAGGTAGACTTCAAAGGGCAAGTGCCTGCAAAAAGCTTTTGATATAGGTATTTTGGTAGCATAATAACAGATGATGTCATATCAACAAGGAACGATACAGGCTGACCTTCCACGACTACTGATTCGTAAATTCCGTCTTTGTATCGCTTGACAACACAGACTATGCTGTTGCTATTATGTGAAGTATTTTCGTCGTCATCGATATGCCGAACTTTCAGCGAATGATTAGCCGAATGGCACACAAAATCTTGGTGCCCATTCTTCCCGTAGCGACGACAGCGGCGGTTGCACGCCTTAAATCCAGGACTGTTAGCAAGGTGTTCTGACGCTCCACAACGATAGCAAGCTTGTCGCATTAAACTTTGCACTTTGTGCTTGTCGCAACATGTAGGTTTAACTGCAGGTTTCGAGGACAGGGGAACATTTTGACTTCCTTTAACATGACGAACACAGACGACGTCACAAAACTCCTTAGCCTGACTCAACGCCTGTTCGTACTGATGTGCAACAATGCGAGCTTGCAAAAGCGTCAGTGAAGAGCCTTCAAAGACAGAATGTACAACCCCCGTAAATCATTACATCTCGTTATTAAAACGAGCTGGTCACGTAACATCTCCTCGGTATGGCTCCCAAAATTACAATCTGTAATGAGGACTCGCAGCGCAGCCACCTACTCGTCCACAGTCTCACCTTCATGTTGAGCCCAGCGATGAAGCCACTGTCGAGCCACGATGACGCTGACGGAATGCATGAAATGTGCAGAAAGCAAGCAGATTCATGTTTAGGGAGGAATTAGGAAGGAATAGCGGCGACTAACGAAACGGAACCGCGTCGCCTGCATCGCAATAACTTTAGGCTGCCTGAAGGGCTGGACACATGGTCCGATTTTGCATGCGATCCGACGTCCAGCGATGCGATCCGGCAGCCGTACCTGGTGTACGGGGGCTGTTTTTTTTTTCAGCACCGGTTCCCTCATCCGGACGTCCGGTGCGCGTCAAACCGCGCAGATTTTCTCGTCGCCGGATGCCAGCAGCCAATGGCAGAACGGGAGAAGCGTGACGTCGTGCTGCTGGCCGCGCATTGGTTCACTGCTCCGCTCTATCGCCCTGCCGAGGTTACCGACGCTTTGGCAGTATCGCCGGAATCACGTGGAAAATAGTATGACTTGTGTCTGGATCAAAATAAATGCTTATTAGGTATAATGTTATGCCTGATGTGGATCAATCTGCAAAGCAACGCCCGTTTCCGAACCACCGGAAATCGAAAGCAGCCGCCGCGCGCAGGTGAACATCTCGGCAAGAGCCACCTCACCGAAGCGGCTTGTTTCGTTTCTGCCATGCATAGCGCTTCATTCACAACGATGGAGAAAACTAATCACATGTGTTAACACGCGAAATATGAGTGCAGATGTTAATCGTATAGGTAAAAATGAGCACGTTGTGACGAGCTCGGGGTTGACAGCGAACGACGACTACTCGGACGGTCGGCAGCTAGGCCTACCCTCGCAGTCGTCACTGACGGCGAGCTGTTGTGATGTGCATGTCGCTCGCGAAGGCATAGTTTTGTTTATTTTGTGCTTAATAACGAGGATACAATGTCTTACGAGTGTGTACGCAGACGCGCTTCGTGAGGGCGGAGCTTACAAGCTGATCGCTCGTCTCACAAGTCTTTACCCGGCGAGGCTATATTTGACGGTGTCGATGGAATCGCGTCGAAAATATTGCTTATGAGTTGTTTGTGACACGCAATGAATTCTCATTGACTAATATTATGCCAAAAGTGAGCCAATCTGCGATGCAGCGCCCATTTCCAAAGTCTTCGAGAAATCGGAAGCAGCCGCGGCGACCGCGGTACGAAGGTAAACAAACATCGGCATGGGCTGTGTCACCGAAGCGGCTCGCTTCGTTTTTACCATTGTGCTTCACATCGATCTTTCGAGAAAATTAATCGTATACGTTAACGCACGACGTATGACAAATGTTAACGCACGACAAATGTTAATTGTGTTGGCAAAAATAAGTGCTTTGTGGCGAGCTCGCGGTTCATTGCGAACGACGACGGCTACGTCGTCGGCAGCTAGGCCTACCCTCGGAGTCGTTACTGACGGTGAGCTGTTATTGTGTTTGTCGCTCGCGAAGACATAGTTTTATCGGCAGTGTTTTTCGGTGCTGTTATATAAGCAAGCAATGCTGTACAAAACTGTTTATTTTGTACTTAACGAGAGGGATGCGATGTTTTACGAGCGCGTACCCCGACGCGCCGGATGTGGGCGGAGCCTCTTCGGTGATCGCTCGTCGCCCTGTGTGTCTTGAAGCGTCGTATGCCGCGTATCGGAGCACACGGCATCGGGCATCGGATCGCATGGAAAACCGGACCATGTTTCCGGCCTTTGAAAGGGGCCATGACACGGTCATTTAACAGTTTGGGATCTTTCGCGAAAAATGAAAGTAGATGGTCGGTTATGCCAATACACATGTGAAAAATGCTCTGTAAAAAAACATTTCAGTCCGAAGTAAGTCGTTGAAGTCGCCGGCTACAAACCCCGCCTACTGCCGATGACCGCCATTTTGCTCAGGCGTATGTGACGTCATGAAAAACACGGAGCTGAGCCGCCATCTCCTCCACATCGGCCACCGTGCCACTAGCGGCTAGCGCGTTGCGGCAACATTTGTGTGCGGCTTGTATAGCCACAAATGCCAAGCGCTAGACACATTGCGATGCGATTCGCCGCATACCAATACGTGCCGACAGCAGCATCGACGGAGACCGTGCGCCGAGCGAGCACCGACAGGCGAACCAGTTCCTCTCCATTACGTAGGAAACGTCGCTTGTTTTGTTGGGAACACCAGCCCAAAAATTAGCAGCAATTTGTTTCTGAAAATAAACAGCCAAACAGCGTGACTTCAAAAATGCATATTATGGAACGCGGAGCGCAGTTGTAAATGTTGTGCGTGTTTCGGACCCGGCGATCAGTGCCGCAGCCCCAGCTATCGTCTCTGCTAAAGTGATCCCCTGGCTGGTGTCTTGGTCATCGCTCGCTTGTAGGTACGTACTTGCAGGAAAACTGATTATCGTTTCATTCAGGAAAAAGACCAGAGCATTGCAGTTTGTGTGTAGACCTTACGCTTACCGATGACGGGCTGCCGGAGAAGCAAGCCTGATCGGCTTACAACGGACATGTAGGCGGCACCAGCTTCATTATGGATTTTGCCAACTCGCTCAACTTTCTCTCCTTTTGATCGACATCTAGTAATGCAGATGTGGCGACACAATCTGCGCCTATTTACGCGCAGCCGTGTCCTCCAGCCCAGCGGAACCCGGCTGCACGCAGCACCGCGTGTCCGATAAAATGCAGTGATATATCGCAGCGTCACTGGTGGTGGGCGTCACCGACGGTGGCTACATGAGCAGGCTGCCCACATCGGAAGCTCTCTTCTTACCTCTCGCTACCCGGACGAGCGTAGCCTCGGTATGCTCGTCCGCGGCAGTTGCTAACTGAATAAACAAATTGTTATGTTAATATGTGGGATTCTTGCTTCGACAGACCCGGCATCCCACACAGAGTTTAACGATGTGCGCTCAACGTGACATTGCAGTGGCTTTCACGTTTGTGTTAGCTCCTGGTGTAAAACACTGGCCCGGACTCCAGGTTGTTAAATCCTGGTGCTAGAATTCGCATTTGCAGCTTCGCGTAGGTAGTCGCGCTTTCCGCACCTTAGTGGCACTGCGACCAAGGAACAAAATTTGACCGATACGCGAGCACTCGCACAGCGAGTTGCTTTTTACGTCACGCCTAGGGAACGCGCCACTGTTCCGTGGCTCTCAGGCCAATCACGTGCGTAAAGAATATTCAGTTATAATTTATTGGTGCGAAGAAACGCGCTAGAATTTTGTCAGCGTGTTTGTGAACGTGCATGGATCAACCCACAAAGCACAGATTATGATCGACAGTTCGGTGTCATGGCCCCTTTAATGTTCCATTTAGGTGTCTTTATTTCCCTGCACTCTAAATACTGTGGCTGGTATCGCAGGAGTAAAACGGCCCAGTTACTCTCCAGAGCATCGTCTATACTTTCGTAAAACGTGTGATGGCGTGAAATGCATTGCTCGCTCTTCTACAAACAAGCGTGATATGGTTATTGGACTCCACCTTCACCTGAGAGAGTGAATTGTAGGTTGAGCCTTGGGGCATGAGAGACTCAAACGCAGTTTCGCTCTTGCTCCAGACATCTGATGCTCACATTCGCCACCACTTTCCCCTGGTACATTTAGTAGTTTAGGATGCCTATTTTAAGATGACATCAAAAGCGGTGATCAGTTTCCGTTCTTTATTGTATCACAAGCGCAGTGACTTGAACCTGCTTGCTATTTAGCTGTATTATTCATCTTACGAACCTGAAGTGCAATAATTGCTGTTCGACATTCCACTCCCTGTGCCTGTCATGATTGTAGCACTCTAAAAAATTCACACCTAAATTACTGCCTGCGGTGACCACTGAAGCATGCCGTATACTTCACTGGACGAGTTCACGCAGTAATCAGCACTACATGTGCATGTTGTGATGCAGAATAGGACTAATACCGGCATAATGTAAAGATTAAGCCTATTACTGATGGCTATTAATGTGGCGCATGAACATTTGCAACAGCCGCATATATATAGCCGTAATTCAACACGCACCAGAGTTCGGTCCGCCGTCACTGTAGTGGATCGTACGCAGGCTCTGGTGGTTACCCGCACCGGAGGTAGGGTGGCTAGAATGGGGAGGTGTGAGTACCGGCGGCGCTTGCCTACAGCCGCGCGTGACCCCTCCTTGCACCGATGCCACCAGGGGGAATGTGGCGCTGCCGGTTCCAGCGGGGTAAAGTCTGCGGGGTAGCTGCGGCTGCGCCGGTAGCACCGGCCTCGCCTACGCTACCGCCGATGTGAGCTGGTCGGTCTCGTCGCCAGTTTTGGACTGTTTGACGGCGAGATGTAGTCGAGAGCGAAAAAGAAAACTGAACGTTGGTGCTCCTTGCTTGGTTGCGACACAGAAAAACACCGGAAAAAGCTTCTCTCTTCCGTGCCCCCTGCGTGCAAAGAAGCGTTTGATCCGAGGGTCGCGGGATCGAATCCCGGCTGCGGCGGCTGCATTTCGATGGAGGTGAAATGTTGAGGCCCGTATACTATGCGATGTCAGTGCAGGTTAAAAAACCCCAGGTGCTTGAAATGGCCCTCTACTTCGACGTCTCTCATAATTATAGCGTGGTTTCGGGACGTAAAACGCCAGAAATCAATCAACCAATCAATAAATCAAGCGTTTGCCAAATGGGCTCGGGCAGTCCCAAAGGCTGACAAGGTGTTGCAGGAGAACTTGGCAATTTGTTGCAGCGGTTGCTCATTCGAGCAAATATATACTGGAGACAGCAGTAACTGATGTCATAGCTGACAGAAGATGGAGCGAGAGGGCAATAGGTATTAAAAGATAAGGACAGTGAGAGCGAGATATATTATTTGTAGAAAATATGCGCGCAAAGGTCTCGAAGTTCGTTTTATATGTGGCCATCTCGGGCGTTGTCGACCGAGCGAACACTGAAACCTTGCGTATTATAGACCAATGTTCCCGACAGTTTTCCTTTTTTCCCCATTTGTGAATGAACGACGTCAAAACCATATTTATTGTTTCACTGATTGCAGTCATAGTAAACTGCTTGTATCAGTACGAAATGACATGCCTCGTCGTTACAAAAGGTACGGCTGTGTGCCCACTGTCAAGAACTGCTGAAGTGGCTAATGTGGCATTTGAGGCATGCGCCTTTTCCGCACGATATAAAATCAGTACTTAATTAGAAGGCAAGATAGCGTACTCTTATACAGGACAAGTAAATGCCGTTCCTGAGGCGCAAAAGGTATAACAGGTACCGCATAAAAAGTAGAAAAGTGAATATTAAATATAAACGTCCAAATATAGAAAACACCGCCAGGAGTATATTTACCGCTCTGGGAAGAGTGAGTGGGAGATTTACGATAAAGTTTAACATTGGAACCGGCACCCTAAAAAAAGCCTCCTTTTAGTAAATAACTACGAGAACACTATGGGGACATGATCAAAGACGAGAGCATCATTAAGTGGACCGACTTAACAAATGACACATGTGTACAACATTTTTCAGCTGAATGTTTTCCCAAGAAAGCTACATTTAAGCTGCTTTGAGAAGTGCCACGCTGTGAAAAGTCTTACTGAGAGGCTTCATCAAATAAATGGCATATATGCAGTTTTCCCTAGTATGTGCACCACTGATTCTGTTGAGTGCAAGTGTTTTAATGGACATCACCGAAGAACAAAACTGTGCGGACAGACTACGTTGGTACACTCGCTAACGAAAAAAAGAACACACACACACGCACACACACGCACACACACACACATTTACGGTTCTAAACTGGAAGTAGCTTTTAGTGTGCGAGGAGCGCATCGCAGTGCGTCGTCTGTTCCGTTCCCCGCGCTCATGCCTACAGCGCCCCTTGCGGCATCGGTGCGCTTTGGGGTCACGTTTGCGCCGCCGTTGCTCACACCTCCCCATTCTAGCCACCCTACCGGAGGACGTAGAACACGAGTGAGTGGACCATTGAAGACGACAGCAGCTGCTTTACGGAGTGTTCCGATCAGTCTTGGGCACTAACTAGTTAATAGTAACGCGTTACCGGCAAGTAGTTAGTTTTTTCAGTAACCTATAACTAGTTACTTTTAATTTAGAGGAACTTGTGACTGTAACAGTGTTACTTTTTGCACAGTAACTGTAACTGCAAATACCGTTGCAGTTACTTCCTTTTCCCAAAAGATATCCGACAGCAACAGTCCTTAAAAGCACAGTTGGGCAGTATCGCGATACAAGAATATCGCGATGCTGCTCAAAAATACTTTTTGGCTATCTGTATCTCTGTATCGAAATACACTTACAAAATCTATTAGTATCTCAGTAGTGAAGCACTTCTACGATGTATCGCTTGTGTCGCGACGCTGTGCAGGACACGGACATCGTTTTTTTTTCAGAAATGGGCTGACGTGTTCCCATGGCGCAAGTGAAGTGTTTTTGCCACGAAGCCAAGGAAAGCACCGCCAGTCGGCGACACAAAAGGGCGGCGAAGGGTTCATGGTGAGCCTAAGTGACGAAAGACGCTATTGTTCAGAGGCGGGTGCAGCATCCTCAATTATTTTCGTGTGGCCAGCCATTTCTTTATGACAACCCGCGCTGAAACCGCCCAGAAACAGACGCTTTTCAATGTCTCGAGCACGTTCAATTCTCAAAGCAGTGGTAGTTTCAAAAATCATTTCCCAAAATGGTGGCCGCAATGTGGCTCGAAGGGACCTATCCTCGGTGTCGCATCTCAGGATGAGCGGCTATTTCATTTACGAGCTTGCGGTAGTCTTTTGTGGCACCTGGTTGTCTCAATGGATCTTGTATATAAATTTCCGACAATCAATAAAGAAGTTGTTACAGTAAAAAGGGGCGCGTACACAACAATTACTGCTGCTGCGCTTTCGAATGAGCCGCTGCCAAGAAAGCACATGAAGGAACGAGCCCTGTACGCACGCCCTCATCCAAAACTGATACAGCCCAACTCTTAAGCAAGCTAGCACGCAATATGACACTGCAGCAGTGGCACACACCTGGCTTCACACATCAACACCTACATTTCCTCCATCCATCACTGCAGCTGCGGCTTTTGCAGAGTTTTTTCCGACTTAAGGAGACAGTGTTGTGCCGTTTGCGACTGGGCGTCGCACTCACCCGCTGATATTCTTTTAAGCTTAAGATGGCTAAAAGCACCGAGTGCGGCGATTGCGCTGTGGAGCAGACTACCGAGCACCTCCTGTGCCACCGCCAAACATATGGCAAAATAATTCTCCTTGTATTAGAGTTACTGTTCACTCACGCTAATTCTAGTCATGACTGCTATTCCTGTATTGTGCATTATTGTTCATATAATTATGCTTTTATCACTATAATACAATTCATTGTTAAATTAATTATATGTATGCTTGTGTACTTGTAATCTTGTTTCTTTATTTTTTGTTTGCACAATGATTCACTATGGCGCACTTTAGTGTACACTATTGATCTTCTTGTATATGTGTTTCTTTAGGTTCCGTTGATGCTGCTATAGATTGCTACCAACTGTATGCTTTGAATTTTTCTTTGCTTCCCCCCCCCCCCCCCACTGTAATGCCCTGTGGCGCTGTGGGTATGGCCTAAATAAATAAAATAAATAAATGAAAGAATGCAATTCCGTGCAAGACTGCGAAAAACAACCAGCAACATTTTCACCGTTCAAATGGTCTTGGGTGAATGGCGCTGTGCATCTCGGCTGCACCAAGCAACGAAAGCGTTGCTGCATTTTCTGAATGCTACTGGGCTAATTAACCATATCTGAAAATGAACAATGAACTTGTATAACGTCAGCGACACTGCAGCATTCTTTTACTAGTTTTTTTTCCTCTCCCTCTGTCTTGGAGAACTTTCCCTCCCCTTCCCCGGTGCAGGGTAGCCTACCGGGCTCAGCCCAGGTTAATCTCCCTGCCTTTCGCATTTCTTTCTCGTCTTCCTCCTTCATTGAGCCCCTTTTCGTTGCTTTTATCTGGCATTTTACCACGAGCGATTTTGACTAACTTGATTAACCGCATGCCTTCATACCTTCATATTAAAGAGCTGTATAATTTGGTTTGCAAAATAATTACTTAGTCTTGTACAGTAACGCAAAAGTAACGACGTTATTTTTAACAGTAACTGTAACAAGTTACTTTTGTAAACTCAGTAGCTGTAACTGCAACATAGTTACTTTTTTGGCGTAGGTAACTGTAACTGTAACACTGTTACTTTTTACTGGTAACGTGCCCATGACTGGTTCCGATGCAACTAGAGGCGATCTTCCTAGGCCTTACACGTATAGCTTGGACGAACAAGCGCGTTCAGTGCACCAAAACAAGGACAGTGTACGCTTATCGAACGGTGTCTTCCTCAAATACGAGCATAAATCCGCGGAAGTCATAGCAAGCTGTCTCTCCTATGTTGTTTCGGACGGCTGTACCCGTGATAGGGAAACACCCAGGCCTACACGCCTCTTGTCATTCGATTAAATGTGGAAAACAACGAGGAATACATTTTCAGCGTTGGCATGCCCGAAAAGCGCAGTGTTTATTTTTTTGCATCTGCTACTCTCTCTTGATGAGTACTAGCACCCTCTTTGGTGGGGTAGCAGTAGCGTCTTCGAAAGATTGGTAGAACTCCCTGCGGACGCGTCCTACGACTCCGTTTTTTTGGGAGATTACCGTAGCCTGTGAGGAGGAGTGCTCAGGTCATGTATCAAGCGAATTACCATACTCTCCTTCACATGGGTTGATCTACCCTAAGAAAGAGTTAAATTTGGGGCAAGACAGTGGTGCCCCAAAGAGAGTGGCCAGAACTCTCTCTGTTCCTGTAGTGTTACCCCCGTATTGCGTACACTCTAAGAGATGGTACATTTTACTCTTATTGGAGAGTCTGGGCTTGCCGCATATATGACTCTTTAAAGATATACGGCAATTCTCTTTTTGCTGGAGAGTCTCTGCGCTGTAAGAGTGTGCATTGACTCTCTTACGAAGTGCTTGTACGTTTGACCAAAGGATTATAGGAGCACTGCTGAGACAGTCACTTCGGCATTCAGAATAGAGTAAGGCAATCATACCAAATGAGTCATATGGCTGGAAGACAACTGCTGTAATCTAATCAGGTGAATCTTTATGTAATGTCACAAGACTACTAACGGGGAGAGGTAAATATTCGTTTTCAGTGAGCTAAAAGACGCCGTTAGGCTAAGTGAGTGCAATATAAAAGGCACTTGAATTTTCGCATTATATTCAACCACAATGACTAAAAAATTACGTAGCTTCTGGAGCACAGTGAAATGACTGCATAAGAATGTTTGCAGTTCTCATTTCACTAGCACAAATATTTTCTTCAAAAACACCACAATACTTCAAAAAAATTATTACGCACAAATACATCACCGCACTGATAACAGGTGGTCTCCTTCAAATGACAGAAATGGAACAAATACAGTCACAATTCAATTGATTCCGACATTATGTGCAATAACGTCAGTGCAAGCATTTGAACGTGAACTGGCAGAACTAGAAGAGGCTTTCCCAAACAACGTATATATGTTTATGTAAGAGATCCACCTGCATAGTCAATATATTCAAAGCGTTTGCCGACAGCTCAAAACCATCATCAGTAGCTTCTTTATTTACAAATGTAAAAATACCATGAAGAAATATGACAAACACGGTGGAATGACATTGCAAACTAAATAAATGAATTACTAATGTAGTGCTAAAATCTGTTCCCGTCAACTATACAACATCAAAAATGACTTGAATAGCGTACAAAGAAAGGCATTGAGAAACAATGTAGGGCATCACTATATGCATGTTATGTAATGAAGCATAGGATATCACTGTATCAAACCACAGCACACAGAGAAGAAAAAATATACACTTACACAAACAATGAAGTGTGGCATCTGCACTTGCATGACTACGGTGATCGATTTAATTTCTTGGGTTTTGCGTCCCAAAATCAGGATCTCATTATGAAAGACGCGCTAGTGAGGGTTCCGAAAATTTCGACCACCTGGGGTTCCTTAACGTGCACTGACATCGCACAGCACACGGGCCTCAACATTTCGCCTCCATCAAAATGCAGCCGCCTGGGCCGGGCCCGCGACCCTCGGATCAGCAGCCGAGTACCGTAGCCACTAATCCACCGTGGCGGAGCTATGGTGATCAGTGCTCTGCTGTAAAACATGACCCCATAAAAAATATCATCGGCCGCTAATTAGCTGATACACATGGACCATTGCAAGGACCCCCCCTCCTTGCTTTCAAAGAAAAGTAAGAAAATGCACACAATATGCAACATGCAATCACATCCCAGTGTCAAAGGATTGTTCACAAGATGCAAGCTTTAAGAATAATAAATAATGAGTCCTGGTAGTCCCTTACAAATTTCAGAATACATTGATAGCTTACCACTGTTAAAGTTGCAATGATATAGTTAAAAATATACACTCAGGTGTCACTTGTGCAAATGCGGCAACATGATCCCCCTACATTACCATTTGTACGGTAAAAGCTATCAGAAAGTATGCAGACTTAAAGAGAGCTCTCAGTTGGTACTCCAGAAGTTAAATGTGTGGATGTGTTACGTCATGCAAGCAAGCAACTGGCAGTCCGCAACATACTGTACTTTGCGCATTGGTCATGGAAACGCACTGTCTGATGCGGCTGCTCTGTAGAATACCATTTCGTTTGCCACATACAGGAGGCACACTAAGGAGCTTGCTCTGATACAGCACCACAGGAAAATATGGCGTCAACATATACAGAAGCAGCCCATACTGAGTATCGCTTGTCTTGGTGCAGCTATCACATGTGCAAAAAGGAAAAAAAAAGACACGCGAAAATATGCACACAAAGCATCTTTATTGAGTGCATTACCAGAGGAAAAAGTCGCAAGGTGCGTGAAGCAGTTCACTATGACCATCACATTTAGGTATACCAGTGATATACAGCTAGATTATCACATGCGAAAAACAAAAGGTGCGATCAGAGCTTTACATAAATCATTACATGAGCAAAAGTTTCCAGAGTCAATGCACTAGAGCATAAAAAATATTGGCAGCTGTGACATAAACAATGTCCACTTTAAACATTTATAAGAAAGTTCACCGCTGTACTATACATTGCATTATATGTAGCAGGACAGCATGGCAAACTTATGGCGAATTAAAAGTGAAATTTGCAGGTCGTTCTTTGTCCTCTTAGTACGTGACGTCATGCGGACATGTTTATACGGGCATCGTCATAGGTAATCCAGCATATGCTAAAGGGTAATTTGACAAGAATAGTCTGCTTTCAAAACTCAAAAACGTTAGAGCCTTTTAATGTTGACAATATGGTAGAAAAAAGTGCTGCCAGCAGTAAAACTTAACTGGTAAATTAAGCCTCCGTGCTATCCAAGAATGGCTTGGAGAACACTTCGATACTTTTCTGTTATTTTTCCTAAGTTTCTGTATACAGCATCTCGGAGCAAGATCCTAAATGGGGCACACAACTTATTAACAAAATAAGTTTCGCAAAAAGGGCGAAGGAACGAATGCTATGGCGATGCATGACAATAGACCAAGTAAGAGTAGGGTGATTCCACGTAAGATCGAACAAACCATGGCTGGTCATCCTCTTAAATTTATTTCAAAATTTTATGTATTGCTGCCCGATAAGTGGAAAGAAGAGATCCGCAGTTGGTTTTGCTTGCGAAAATTTTTTCGAAGTGCCGGGAGTCAATAATGACGAAGAGGTGGAGTGCCGCACTTACCTGCTCTTCTGTTTTGGCCAATTTTAGTTATTAATTACACAAGCTGTGCTTAGGTTAGGAGGCTGAAATTTATTTTAGCAATTATATGCATGCTTTTGCTTGTGTTCAATTATTTTTGCTTTTTATGGGGAGCGTAGATATTTTTGTAGAAATCCTCAAATCAGCCCAGGAAGCATTTTTCTGTCTATTTTGCGGGCTTATATCTCAAAAAGGCTTGTGGCAGAGCGACGAAAATACCGCATTACGTTCTAAGCATACTCGTTTGTCAACCTGCAAAATATTATATTTATATCATTTTTCAATAAAGAGGTATATACGGGCGGGCTAACTTCAAAAGAACACCGAACAATGAAAACTTCTGACGCCAATTAAAAAAAAATCATTTTTGACATTTTTTAAACTTTGTACACTTATTCTCCTTCACATTGGCTTTCACAATCACCAAAAACATATTGAATAATTTTGTTCCACTAGGACTTAAACGCCGTGGAATTAGATCCTTACGCAATGAGAGGCAATTGTTGAACCGGCTTCTTGCCCGCTAAGTGTTTAGAATGAAGACAGAATTGAATTTCTGGTCCTTAAGAGGTCAGCACCACCGAAAAAAATGTGTTGGTGGCACTGATGGTGTCAATTTCGAAGCGATTTGGTCATCCGAGCAGCAATGAACACGGGGCTAGCAAGCAGGTGCGCGCGCCCCCCCTGATGCTCTTAGAGGCACAGTCAGAGCTCCTTTTCGCCTCCTCAGACCAAAAGTGTTCCAAACACTTCTTGGGTAACTTCAACGCGTGTGGACTGAGATTCGCTATCCATTCTGTCTTTTGTTCGCACCGCACTTAGGCGCTGATCACAAGGCGGAGATGGAAGCAAGATCGAAACACTATCAGGTAGCTATGAGCGCTTGCTTCACGCACGCGGTTGACAGCCGCTGCCGCCAGAGAAACTGTGCACCGCCACTTGCGATCAGTAGAACGCATGAACTTGACACTCCAGTGGCAAAGCAAGGTATAGAAAGCCAAAGGAAACAAAAGCAAAACAATTGGTAAACGCGCACCTATCTCAGATTAGATTCTACACCTTGCGACCGCGCCGGGTAAAATGTTATCCCCAGCATGATGTGTGTGTTTGTGCCATTTGCGCCAACTATAAGCTTTGCCCTGCCGCTGTTGAGAACATTACTGGCCACAGAATCGATGCTGATGAGCTTCACTCAGTGTTCGTTTGCATTCCGTCACCATCGGAGTGCCTTTTAGGCGAATGCAATTAGTGTCCAAAAGGCAGGTCCCTGACACTGCAGGAACTTAATATCCCAGAAGACGAAGAAATATTACTAGCAATGCGGGAGGCAGGCGACCTTGTGAAAAAAGTTTTGGTTGCTGACACTTTTTTAATCATCTTCGAGTATTGGTGGAAAGGTGGATCATGCACAACCACTGACATAAAGTAGAGCCATATACCAGAAAAGCAATGCACGCAGCGTGGGAGCATTGTATTCTACTTTGATTTTGCCGAAAACTGGACTGTTGTGCTTCCTTATGAAGTTCAGGCATACCACTGGCACAAGCAGCAAGTATCCGTCTTTACATACGTGGTCACAACGAGAAAATCTACGAGGGGTATCGCTGTTGTTAGTGACGACTTGAGCCACGACTCCGCTCACGCCTGCTTGGCTCTAGCGAAAGACAACCTGCCGGTTTACTCCAACGTGACATGTGAGCGATGGAGCCGCCAGTCATTTCAAAAATAGATATAAGATTTTCGAGTTCCGAAAGAGCTGTTGTCCCAGTACCCAATGGGTATTCTCAGCAACTGGACACGGGAAAAACGCATGCGATGGAGTCGGAGGTCTCGTCAAGCATCAAACAATGCTCAACAACCCTGAAAGTGCAATTCGGACAGCCAGAGACTTTGTAACCGTTTTATCAGAGAAACTGAAAGGTGGTGCATCTAATACACCGTGAAGAAAAAGAAGTTGTTGCCTTCCACGAGCTAAAGAAGGAAGAGTGGATGAGAGTACCCGCGTTCCATGGTCTTGGTATGCCTGGCAGCTATCCACGTCAACGGAAGCATCTCCTGGCTTGTACGTGGCCCGAGTAGCCGGGCCTGCTTGGAAGGAGTTATGTGTACATGAATGAAGAAGTCTGAACAGTCTAATCAATGGGATAAACAATTTCAGCCCAGAAACATGGTTTAATGAAGTGGTTCTTCTTGACCTTCACAATTTTCCATTTTGCTAAAGATTATTTGGAAAGCGCTCTTTGCTTATTGCATTTTTATCCTTTCTTCTTTTCTTTCCTTTTTTTTGGGGTGGGGGGGGGGGGTCGGAATCTAACCTACGCATCGAGTTCTTACTGCCTTTTACTGAGGTAAAGGCGGAAAATATCTGTCGGCGCTCCGATACCGCAGCGCATCAAAGAACCCCACGCGTACAAAACTGACCCCTAATCATTCATTATTGTGTCCCTCACACCTAATATGCAGCGTTCACACATAAATGACCAGGCACATTATCATGCCAAAATTGAAAAGCCGTACGCGATCATCAATGTCAGACTAATCAGACCTGCATGGCTCGCTGAGCCTTCCGTAAGGGTCTAATTCCACGGCCTGTAACTCCTAGTGGAACAAAATTATGCAATAAGTTTTTGGTGATTGTGGAAGCCAATGAGAAGGAGAATAAGCGTCCAAAGAATAAAAAATATCAAAAATGTTTTTTTAATGGTCTAAGTTTTCATTGTTCGGTGTTTTTTTTTGAAGTTAACCCACCCGTATCTCTTTATTGAAAAATAATATCCATACAATATTGTGCAGGTTGACAAACGTGTCAAGGTTTGTCAACCTGCACAACCTACACAAAAAGGCTTGTGGCAGAGCGGAATTTTCGCCGCTCTGCCACAAGCCTTTTTTGAGATATAAGCCCGCAAAGTAGCAAGCCCGCAAGCTGATTTTCAGGATTTTTATAAAAATATCTACGCTCCCCATAAAAAGCAAAAATAATTGAACACAATCAAAAGCATGCATATAATTGCTTAAATAAATTTCAGCCTCCTAACTTCAGCATAGATTGTGTAATTAATAACCAAAGTTGGCCAAAACAGAAGAGCAGGTAATCGCGGCACTCCATCTCTGCGTCATTATTGACTCCCGGCGCTTCGAAAAAATTATCGCTAGCAAAACCAGCTGCGGATCTCTTCTTTCCACTTATCGGGCAGCAATACATAAAATTTTGAAATAAATTTAAGAGGGTGACCAGCCATGCGTTGTTCGATCTTACGTGTACTGCCACGAAATTTTTCAGTTGGCGCTTTTTTGCATGAAATGAAAGGCCAAGCCCTCCAGAGCCCAGAAAACGTACTGGTAAACGTGAGCGCGCCGTGAAAATTTATTACAGCATGCCTTTAAAAGCTGGTTTTGGTTCCTACTGTAGCCTGACGTCATGACACAGTATGTGCATAGTAATGAGCTCCTCGTGACGTGCTCCCGCATAAAATCGGGACGTTTTCCCCCAGTGGTCTCTCGCGCTCAGCGCCTGCAGCAACCGCGGGGTCTACGATGTACAAAGTTTTGTATAGCGACTCCGCGACGACAGCAAATACTTCGGCACAGTGCAAGATGCAACGTACGGCACGCACGGTAGGTGTCGGCGTGGCTCCGGAGGCCGCGATAAGCTAAGGTGGCCTCCGAGACCTCCGCCGCATTTCAGGGGCAAAATGCCGGCACCTTAGCGAGCTTGCCTTTCGAATATACGTGGGCACACACGACGATAGAGGGTAATTCGACTTTGCTCGCTCACTTCACGGGCACCCTCAGCTATACGGCGACTGAACGGCGAGAGCAGACGACCGAGAGTGACACGCAAGCGGCCATTTTGCATGTTTTTGTACCTGACGTCATCACAACTTGCCATACTGCTGCGTGAAGTCACCAAAATTTGTACTGCATCCTGACGTCACATTAGTGTCGATGTCAGTAGGCAAGCCATGTGAATATTGACTTTGACGTCAAATTAAAATATGTTATCAGCATTTCCCGAGCTTAACATTTGCTCAGAGCTGTCTACGCATATAGGAGAGTTGTATGGTGGAGTAAACTCAGCTTCTAAAATTGGTGTCAGTACTCCTTTACGTGTAATCTCCCAGTAGGATCTTTATGGGCAATTTGAATTGTAGTAAACGTAGGCTTATTAAGTAAGGATGCAGTTGCGCAAAGTACCATGTGACGGTCGAGCGGCAGAGGCAGTGGCTCAGCAGAGCTGCGAGCTAAGTGATGTTTAATTGTCTTTTGGCCCGCAGTCAGCGGCGTGCACTTTCCACTACCGAGGAACTTGGCCTAGCGCTGTGGCTTTAGGGGCCCTGCGACACTTTTTCAACTGCCGTCTGCAGTACTGCAGTGTGTGTAGGATCGAATGCTGAGATGAACGCAAAAAGCATTATGCAAATCGGTAAGCTTGAACTGGAGTTATTAGTCATCGAAGTTCAAAACACGAGCAGACAGCATGAAAACAACATTCCCTTTCGTATTTCGCTCTCCCGCTGACGTCAATGGAGGCGTCCAATAGCAACGCGCGTCTTATAGAGCAACACCGGGAGCAGAGCGCGCGCGCGCAGATAGCGTCCGGCAGTCAACGTACGACCCAGAGTTCTTCAATCATACCAGTTGCCAAACTGCGTTCCGAAATCTGGACAAGCCGACGGCCAAATCGGCGGAGGTTAGCAGACTGTCGCCCCATCTGGGAGCCGTAACTGAAAAAGCTATACTCACTAGATCTCGCAGGCGATGTTTATTGCATGAAAATGGCGGCCACAAACGTTGGAGCACCGTAACAGTTGCTAATCGCTCTCTTATCACGCGGCTAAAGACGGGCAAAAGAAAGGAGCGAGAGATAGAGATGCCTTACATTGCAATTCGCCTGCACTTGGATCGTCGATTTACACCATACGCTTTTTCGCTTGCAGACGACACGCACTGCATTAAAGGCCTTCTGCTGCTGTGTTAACACATCGATGCTGTAGTCATGTGAACTGAATTCCACAGGTGCGCGCTTTGTGCTGGATTCCTAATGATACATCGACATTTAAAGACAAAACATAAAGAATAATTATTCACCGAAAATCATACGCTGTTCGAATAGCTTGCTTGTTCTCTCACCAGCGGCCTCGGCAGCCGAACAGACGATTCCCTGCTTCTTTCGTGAGAGCAGTTAGCACGGACAAATCGCTTCGTGAACCCTCAGGGCTCGTGCAGAGGCAGAAGCGACGGCACAAGGTCAGTGAATCTCCTTGATCTGCAGAAGACGCCAGTGCCGCCAGAACCACGGCGAAATTGACGGATGTTCTGTGTGCGCAACATCGTTTGCATAAGGTTCGCTTCATTGACGCGGCGGAGCTTTCTGTGCTCCGTAACACGAAACACACTAACCTGCCATGTAGTAGTCGGTTTCTGTGTCGACAGATGGCGCGACAATCTGCAAACCTCCGCCGTTTTGGCACTTCGCGTGTCCGGATTTTGATACATGGGGCCTATGGGGAGTTCGGTAACTGGCATGATCAAAGAACTCTGCATACGACCAGAGCACGCCTGTCTCGCACCCAGCCTCCCGCATACCGTGAACAGCAAACCGGTTTCGAGGGTACGCGAGCAGACGACGGAGCGAGCTGCCACGACGGACAGCGCGTATGCAGGCGCGTGTATCTCCGGCAAGTAAACATGGCAAGTATCAGCTCTCAGACTAGGGAAAAGTACCCGATTCTGCTACTTTTGCATACTTGAAGGTGTCTGGCTGCTACTGTGTCATTTACGGATGCCAAAACAATCAGCGATAGAGGAAGAGATTGTTAAGCTCTGTCTGCGACGAGCACAACGCACCACCGGAACCCTGCCAGTGCGGTCTATTCAGGCGATTCCAGCCATAACGAACAACGCCGAGATTTGCCGCCAGTGGTTCAGTGCAGTGAACGGGGAAAACTACGAGCCTAGGGAAAATGAGCGGATGGGTACGCTAACGTTGTTAGTCTACCGCGATGCTCAGCTATTTCGTATTACGAACGTAGACTATGTAACACGCAGGGCCACTCCGAACAATTTCCGAACCAGAGGCGAGCACTCAAACCACAATCGCTTTACAACTGTGTGGCAGCAAGCTGCAGGAGGCTGCGTGTGGTAGCTCAGCGCGTTGTTTCGCCGCGCCTGCAATAGATGGCGTGACGCGGTCGAACTCGGGATTGGGGAAAAGAAATGGTTGTAAACGAAAAAGAAATAAAGCTAGAGCTTGGTGGCCCGGCCACCGCCCCGTTATAAAGGGGACGCTCCTAATATCCATCCATCCATCGCTGTGTTCTTAGTGGACGTGCCATATGGACGCGCAAACCATTGCACAGCGCGCCTAGTGTCGTTTTGCAAGCAATGTCAGGTACTTGCTTTCTAGCATAAAAACTATTTTAGTATGTTTTGGTACTGAATAGCCTGACCAAGCAGACACCACACGTGTGTAACAAGCACCTTGGAGCGTCAAGCCAATCAGAATGCCCAGCCTGGCCCCGCCAATGTGTTCACTCCATGTGACTTCCTATAAGAAAAATCTCCGTTGTGTGTCGCCTCAGTTCAAACAGGAGGTGATTTTGGGCGGTTTGTTGGCTGAAATAAAGTTATAACCACTTTGCTTTCGGCGTTTCTACTCTCTCTGCGACAATCCCCGCGTGCAACAGTTCTAGAATCAGTGATAAAAACGGCCTGCTCAATTTGTGTCGCAGGGCTCCTTTAAGCGAACACGTTCCCTCCGGCACTTGTAGATGCATTCGCGTGAGCGCTGTGTGGCGAGGGCATTGCCGTCGTTGCGACACCATGCGAGGCGCCAGGAACGGAGCACTCGATCAAGGCGCTGCTATGCAGTACGCTGCAAGTCTTATGGCTGCCGAGATACCGCGCGCGCCAGCGATGGCCACAGAACACTTACACCAACATTAGAGAACGGATAGTGCACCTTTTGCAGTGGAACGAAAATAAGAATAGCGGCGGCGTAGTGAACTGCAATAGCGCGTGCACAGATGGCGCAGCCTGTACTATCATCATCATTAAAATATCGGTGTTTTTGCTTTTTTTTTCTGGGTCACGAGCTCTCCGTGTTTTGTTTTTTCTCTTTGCTGGATCCGCGACATGCGTGCGCTTTCTAACAGCGGAGCAACTTTCTTGCTTCGCGTTTCGAAAGCGCATGGCAACCGCGGATCCAGCGAAGAGAAAAAACAAAACACGTCGAGTTAGTAGCACTTTCATATTCCGCATTTCGTACGCAACTAAAGTAGCTTATCGTCAGGTACCCGGACAGGCCTCCACTGGCAAAAAGTCAATCAAGTAAGGTTTGCGTCGTTCACTAAGAGTGCCAAAGCTGCTACAAGCAATAGCACTATATACATGAGCTAACAATTTGCAGTCAACTCCAAACGTATCCTATCATGCGTGCTGGGTGCACTTCAACTCGTCTATAACCGCGCTCAACACTGGCATATATGTACGGAGAAATTGAAGGCAGAGGCATCCAGTTTCTCCGTACACAGAGTCTCATTGTTCAGCGCCATTTTATTCTAGCAGACAGCACTTAGACAAGCGTTTTATTCTGTCGCAACTGTTTCCTAGCAGGTATGCAGGCGTTATCAAGGTAGTCCCGATCTTGATATAAGTGCGCGGTGCGTAATCAGCGACATGCTGAGGAAACGGCAGTGATACTGCTAAGTTAATGCACCTAAGCCATCGAGTCCTTGTCGACAAAATTGCGCACTTCAGTTCGGGCATCGCGTGAACCTGCGCCAGTGATGGAGCAATAAAGGTCATGTATTTCCCATGCGTTTGTTGTTACTGCGTAATTCATTTTTCATTATAGTTATTCTTCAAAACCATACAAATATCTCTGTTCCCCGTCAGTTGTAGAAGTTGCAGCTTTCAAATTTTCATGTGTGCTTTCACTAGATTCTCAATTTCCTTGACATTGTTCCACTGACTTCATAGGCCATTCGAATTGATAAAAGCAGGCACTATAAAGACGGCATGTTAATTTAGTTGCTGATCGCAGAAGTAGGTAGCTTAAGGAAATTATTCTCCTTTGTTATAAAAAAAGACGGGGCATCCTACAAAGACAAGTTGCCTTATTAGAATGTTAACACGCTTCATGCTTCTTTTACTGCAAGTAGTGATCGTCACATTTGCGATTTCATTTTTGGCTGTAAATAATTTTACAAGATCGTGCTGAACATATATGCATAGGTGAGTGCCGCCTTCTAAAGATTCGGCTATGATTTGAATGCATCTAATTCACAAGAAGAAATCGCACTTTCAAGACTGTCACAAGGCATTAAAAAATATTGGAAGTACTCGTATCCACCCACTCCCCTCATCTTCATTTCTATTACAACTAACATTTTCTGGTATTTTCGTGCGGTTTTCCCGTGTCAAAACCATCATATGATTGAGGCATGCTGCAGTAGAGGGTTCAGAAATATTGACTACTTGGAGTTTTTTAACATGCTCTGAAAATACATAGTGTGTGGGCCTCTAGCATTTTCGACCGTCAAAAATGTGACCGCCACAGCCGGCATTGAACCTGCAAATTTCTGGTGCTTTATGATTGCAACCAGGGTTCGATTATGAAGCACGTCATAGTGGGGGCTCCAGATTAAATTTTATCACTCGGGCCTCGTTATGCACAGTCCAAGTACATGCGTCTTCCTGCATTTCATCTCACCAAAATGCAGCCGCCACGGCTGGAACATGTGTTGTCTCAATTATCAGTACGACATGATAGAACTAATATCTGCTGTATAATATATAGAACAGTAGACAGGCAATACTCGTGAACGACCACCAGTACACCATCATAAGATGCCTGATGAGCCGTCGATAAGTAGAGACAGCAAAAGAGGCAAGGGGTCCAAGATGAACAGCTGTAGACGTCCAAATATTTCACCACGTTTGCAGAGTCTACTTTCGAGGGCCGTTATCCTGTCGTTGCATGGCATTCCTGAAAAGAAACAAGCCGTGAATTCATCAGCAACTGAGAAGCATAATGTGTGAAGCATGATTTTTCAAAATTAAACAGAAATTCATTAAACTGCCATTTGTTGTACACACAGGGAAACATACCTTATAAAGGTTGTTGCAGTGCTGGAAGTAGCTTCTTTAGCCGTGTCAGGTAGCAAGTGCCTTGCCCATTGTGATGCAGTGCGACCATGTCGGATATGGATGGCAGCGTATGGCAGAGAGGTCCAGGAGACTGTCAAAAAATAAACACGCAAGCATGTCCGTGTACAAAAAGCTGGTTTCTGACAATAAACCAAAAGTACACTCGATTTATGCACAGCACTCACGGATCGAAGTGCAAAAAGTCTGGGTTACGTAATATACATACTTTTGTTTCTACCTTCATCAATTTGTGGCCCATCGAACCGCCTTTCCAAGTGACATGTCATGGTTATATCGAGTAGCCGCGCATTTGGCACCGATCAATGTTTACATGTTGCATTTCATTCGGTGAGCACTGCACACTAAATATATTCAAAGGACTGCTGCTAAATAATGTGCAAAAGACACCGTCCAAGTAAAACACCTCTAACCTTACTTTTGACATGCAGCTCTTGCATACATGTATGTACGAACACGTGTCGCAGGCGCAGTGTATTCAATGTGACCCCATCTGTCGCAGTCGCCACCGTTGTGTAGATACAATGTCCGTTGCCAAGCAATAAATTTCGAGAATACATTTCTGTGCTCTCAAAAACTCGCCTTCTAGGGAATTTGCGTCGCCGAAGCGAAATCTTGCTTTTTCGGTCGCAGAGCATGGCACCCCGAAATTTTTACAATTATAGTCCGAAGCTACCATTTGAAACGCATAACCAACGCTAACAAACAGAAGCAATGGATTTATACTCACCGGTGCGTACGTGCTGGAGCCTGGAAACGAGTGTTCGTCCTGCCGGAATTTCAACAGTGGCTTCGTTCCCCTGCAGGCCGCTGATTACGCTGATTTCACAAGTCGCCATGTGTAGCAACTTGTGAAATGTAGAGCCTTCCGGGGCCTGCGATAGTGACAGCGCGAAGCCCACAGTTGACAGCCCCTGTCCCCTATCGCGTCTTTTGATGCTCGTTAAATACGGGCGGTGGGTTTCCCCTCCGCTTCGACGTAGGCTTCCCTAGCGGTGTGATGTTATTGCATGCGCGCTCCATGGGCCGGTATCGCTTAATCTCTGTTTCCGCCGCGTTCACCCCCCGATGGCGCGCTTTTACCAGGGAATGGGAGGTTCGATGCGCGACGGTTGTTTATCAATTTGGATTTATACGGGTCATGACGGCGACGGCAGAAACCGGCCGAGAGTGTAGTTGCTATCGCAAAAAAATCCTGCAGATCTCATGTCTTGTTCGAATCGGTGTCATGCAAGGAGTCAGCGAGGAAACTGCGATTGTCGATGTCGAACCGTGGGGAAGTTAGCGATGTGTTACGAATAGGATGAAGGTCTTCGTGCAAAGTTCATGGGCTAATAACTGGATAGCCCCGTGGCGACTATACAGTAGCTTATAATAAGGCGCAACGTGGACACTCGCATTAGTGCACAGCACAGACACCTGATTTGTCAAAGAAAAATGCAGTTTACGGTGGGCTGATTCTCATATTATAAACGTCGTTCCTCGAATTATATCTACAGTATCGAGCAGAGTTGGATAAAAGAATTCCGAGTGGTCGTAAACATATGTAGAGATTCTGCGTTGGTAAGATAGCACTTAGCGCACATCCGAAGCGCCATTCACGTTGCACAAGCACCGTCATCACAACGACTGGTGCATTAGGTTTATTGGTTATGTTTACCGTGCGTGAGCAGCCGTCCTAGCCTACAGTAGCAGCGTGCTTGATTGGCACCTCGGGGGCCCGAGTTCGATACCGCCTAGCACTTGGTAGGCTGGCTTCGATGATTACAGCGCGTTTGTGTGTGGGTGTGTGTGCGTGTGTGTGTTTGTCTACATTTTGATCCCGTGCTACGACAAACGGCATGTTTCGGTTGTTCTTAAGTGCGCCCTAGTGATATGTTAAATGTGTACTTTACTTGGCCGAACATTGGCATCGACGGCACAAAAATCAAACAGCTGTGGCGCATACCCAAATACCACGGGCCGAGCACTACTGGTATGAGTCACAAGTTATTGCAGTATTGTTAATCGTGACGTACATGATCAGTATATCATGTCAGTGATGTAAGGATAAATCATGCATGTACAGACGCTCCCAGAACAACTCGGAACACCGGTAGCCCAGCCGCTCACCGGCAGAGCGCACCGGCAGATAAATTCAGCCAAGGTGTGTGCATGCGCTGTCTCTCTATCAAGCTATAGTGTATTTCAGGAGTTCCGTGCAGGAGAGCCAAGGCTACGAGGCCATCGAGTGCAGAATTCTTCCGAAGCGAGACGAAATGCCATTGTTAGGACACGCACGCCCTGCTTCATCCTCCTCCTTCAAAGGCTGCAGCGGCCACTGCAGCGGCCGCCATTGGCAGATGACAAGCCGCGGAAGGACACGTTTAACATGTGTTCGCCCTCCGGATAGGCGGAAGAGTCCTGTAGCTTCCGCAGTGCTGCGTGGAACCTCTGAAATAGACAGTAGTTTCACTCACTCGTGCATCTACATTGGCGTTCTCTTGCTCGAAATCACGTTATGACATGGAGAGCTGGACGAATCGGACGCTCTACATACTGATAAGCATCATCATCATCATCATCACGGCCTATTGAGGTCCACTGCAAGACGAAGGCAACGATCTCCAATCCACCCTATCCTGAGCGAGTTGGTTCCACTTTATGCCCGCAAACTTTTCAATTTCATCGCTCCATCAAACCTTCTGCCTGCCTCTGTTGCGCTTTCCCTCTCTTGGCATCCACTCTGTCGCTCTTACTGTCAATCTTTTATCTTTCCTCCTCATAAGATGTCCTGCCCAGGTCCACTTCTTTCGTTTAATTGATATAATAATATCAGCTACTCCTCTCTGTTCCCTGATCCATTCCGTCGTTTTTTATCTCTTAGCGTTACCCCTATCACTATTTCTTTCCATTGCACGTAGCGTTCTCCTTAGTTTCATCTCTAGTTTTTCTCGTTATCCTCCACGTTTCTGCACCGTACGTTAGTATTGGGAGAATGCAGTGATTGAATATTTTTTCGCTTTAGGGATTATTTTCGCTTTTGCTCTTTAGCAATGAGGGAGACGAACTACAAAACATGATCGATGACGTAAACCGGGAAAGAATTAAAATTGCACTAAAAATGAATAGGCAAAAGACGAAAGTCATGCTGAATAGCCTAGCTAAGGAACAGGAATTTAAAATTAACAGTGAACCCTTAGAACGTGTACCTGGGACAGTTACTAACAGGAACTCCTGCCCATGAAAAAGAAATTCTCCGTAGAGTAAAGATAGGTTGGAGCGCATTCGGAAACATTATGAAATTATGACTGGGAACTTGCCGCTCTCACATACTGCTCACTATAGTCTATAAACGTAAAAGTTTGTCGATTTCTTGCTGTGGGTTCTCGCCATTATCTGCATCCATTCTGGGATACTACGTGCAAGCTAAGGGGCATGGCTATAAGGGAATTGCTGCCTTGTCAACCGCGTTAGCCTGTTCTGCGAAGTATTAGTTCCTGCTTAGTTATCTTGGCATCCGTGTAACTACTATACTCGGGTACAGCTAAAAAAAGCGACGCCAGTGCGTAAAAGGACCCCCCTGTAGCTAGTGGTGCCGCTCTGTCAACGTGACATCGCGGAAGAGCGCCTCCGCAATCCGCTCTGATTTCTCTCTCGAGCATGGCGGGGAGGCAGTCTGCGGCGACGTCACGCTGTCAGGGTGGCACCACTAGCTCGAGGGGGGTCCTTTGACGCACGGGTGTCGCTTTTTTCTTGATCTGTATCCGATTACATCTTAGTAATAAGAGGACAGTTCGGGCTATTTCATGACCAGTCCCTTACAGGTGTGTCGGTGATAGCGGCAATAAAATATTATAAAAAATTATCTAAGGTGGCATGTTCGTCAACGCCCACTTCATGCAGAGGAAACGACCTCAAGCATACTATTATAGTAATTGTTGGCGTTTTACGTCCCAAAACCACGACATGATTATGAGAGACGCCGTAGCGGAGGCCTCCGGAAATTTCGACCACCTGGACTCACTAACCTGCGCATAAATCAAGGCAGACGGGTTGTAGCGAAAATGCGAAGGAGGGGAACCAGGCCCGACCGTCTGGCCTGTTCGAAGGAATGGCTGAACTGTAGCGCGTCCGTGGCCGCTGCTCGTGTTACACGCCCCTTCGTCTTCTTATTTCGCAACATACTCCCGCGGCCGACGAATTTGCCGAGTCCTGGGTTCTTTAAGAGCGCGAACCTTGAGGCGGGACACCGTCCTCAGACATGACGAGGGAGGAGTTCCGTCACGTGACACAACTTCATATAACAAAAATCTAATTGTCCTCCCACTCCCTGGTGTCGTCTTTAACTCGAAGTTGACGTGACGCTGTTGCCGGCTTATAAGTGGAGCGTAGGTCTACGCGAGTTCTCCTTGTGTCGCCCAAGAAATTGTCAGACGCTTGCTCAGTGGCGATAGAAGGTGTTAGCTGCGGGAGGAGGTCTGTCTTGGGGGGAGGTGGTCGTTCTAGCTGCAGGCTGTATCTTTGGGACATGGTCGCTGTGGTGTCATGCGAAGCCTGTGTGACGTCACGCTGATAGCGCGGTGCATCATCGCCATATATAAGCGCTGTGAGCCGGACGCTCAGTATTCTGTACTGGCTCAGCACTCATGTACTAATGAACCGTTTCCACTGTTCACCCCTCCCAGCCACTCTGGGTCTGCCTCGTCCCTTGCGGCTACAACAGACTGGCGAAGAGGGCGGGACGAAAATACCACTGGGCTACTAGACGCCAGTAGCGGCTGTCCCGAACTGCGCTGCGGGGAGACTGGCAGGCTGGCGACAATAGGAAGGTTCGATCAGTTCATCGAGGACGTTGACGAATATTTTCAGTACAACGTGGAGCGGTTTGACCACTTCCTGAAGTCCTCCCAGGTGAGCGACGACCTGAACTCGTCGGTGTTCATAACGGCAATAGGAAATAAAGCCTACAAAGCCTGAAAAAGTTGCTGGAAGTAGAAATGCCGGAAAACAAGACGTACGCACACTTGGTGCAGACCCCGAAGAGCAGTACGCTGCCGAAACCTCCGTAATTGCCAAGCAGTTCAAATTTCATCGTCGTTTGCAACAAGACGGGGAAAAGGTGACAGCCTTCGCGGTAGAGTTGAAGCGGTTGGCGACGTCCTGCGACTTCGGAACGTTTCTCGACGAGGCTCTTCGCGACCGCTTTGTGGCAGGACTTTCGGACAAAGAAACACAAGCGGAGATGCTAAAGACGAGCAAGTTAACGTTTAAGGATGCCTGCGATATCGCTAGGAGTATGGAGTTGGCCCGGAAAGAAAGTCAGGGTTTTCAGCCCAGGTCGGCGCAAGAAACCGTCAGCGCTCTTAACCGCAAACCAGATAGCAGGAAACGTTCACCGCACTGGAGAGAAGAAAATTCGGCGATGCCTGCTGGTACAAGGGCGACGGAAGTGCTACACTATTTCCAATGCGGCTCAGAGCATGAAGCATCTATCTTCAAATTTCGCAAGTACCGTTGTCAGTTGTGTAAATGTGCTGTACACTTAGCGAAGATATGCAGGGACGAAAGTACAGACGCTGCGAACGCGATAGAAGGAGGACAGTGACGCGGATGAACTTGTGCTGCACAATATCTATTCCTGTGAGGGGCGCACCGGACTTTATGAAATTTGCCTGAAGCTAGAGCAGAAAAGTGTGCGTATGCAGATTGACACAGGGGCGTCTGTGTCAATTGTACCAGAGTCACTGTACAAGAAATACTGGCCCAGCCTACCCATAGAGCCATGCAGTCTTAAGCTAAAAACCTACGGAGGCACCCCGCTGGCGGTAAAGGGGAAGATAAACGTTTCGGTAGAGCACACTGGTCAGCACAAGCAATTGTCGTGAAAGAAAACGAGAGTACCAACACTATGCTGTTGGGACGAGACTGGTTGTCGCCCCTTAGGTTAGACTGAGCTAGTGTGCATGGAGTTTGCTTGGACAAAGTGGCGTTTTTGCTTGAAAAATATGCCAAGAATTTTGAGCCTACGTTAGGTCTAATCAAGAACAGTGCCATTTAATTAGTGCTTAAAGGGCACACCCGTTTTTTGGAAAGCGCGGTCGGTACCATTTTCGGTCAAAGAAGCAGTGTCTTCGGAACTGCAGGATCTCGTGAAAACCGGAGTGCTGGTACCTGTTCAGCAGAGTGAATGGGCGACCCCGCTAGTAGTTGTGCCTAAACCAAACAACCAGTTGAGGGTATGCGGGGATTTCAAGGGGACGCTAAATCCATGCCTAAGAACTGATCATTACCCCCTTCCCGTGATTGAGGAACTGTTTGTAAAAATGGCCGGTTGCAAATATTTCACTGTGTTTGATTTGTCTGCTGCCTACCAACAGCTGGAATTGCATCCCCAGGCTCAGTCGCTAGTCGTGCTCAACACACATTTGGGGTTATTCAAGTATACGCGCTTACCCTATGGCATTACCAGTGCACCTTCGATTTTTCAGGAAGTCATGAATGACTAGTTGAAAGAACTTGATCGGGTAGCGTGTTACCTGGACGACGTGCTGATAGCACGAGGTACATTTGAAGAATGTTTCCGTAAAGTGGAAATTGTGCTGTCCGGGTTTCTGGAAAGAGGCATTCTATTGAAGACAGAAAGATGTAAGTTCTTTCAAACGTCTGTCTTGTACTTGGGGCACGTTCTGGATGAAAAGGGCATACACCCGTCCGATGAAAAAGTGAAAGGTATAACGGAGGCTCCTGCACCTACGAATGAGGCACAGTTGAGAGCTTACCTAGGGTTGTTAAACTTTTATGCTGAGTTTGTCCTCAGTGTGACCGCAAGACTGCGACCATTGTATGACGTGTTTAATCAAGAAAAAGGCTATGAATGTTCCCGTGAAGCAGAGCAAGTGTTTCAGAAAAGTAAAACGCGGCTGACAGAAGCAAACACTTTGACATATAACGACCAAACTAAAGAGATAGGTCTTGTGTGTAACGCGTCTATGCATGGCGTGGGCGCCATTCTGTTCCATAATATTGATAGAGAAAAAAAAACCTATTGCATATGCGTCTAGGGCACTGAGCAAAGCAGAGAAAGGTTATGCACACATTGGAAAAAGAGGCTCTCGCCGTGGTTTTTGGGCTCAAGAAGTTCCACAAGTACCTATTTGGGCGTAGTTTTGTCATTTCGTTGGACAGACTTCTGGGGCACGGCAAACCCGTTCCAGTAATGTCTACGGCACACGCATGCAACGTTGGGTTTTGCTACTAGCGGCGTACGATTACAAATGGATGTACCGTAAAGGCAGCAACATGGGAAACGCTGACGCGCTTTCGTGGTTGCCATTGGCGAATGATCGAGATGTCTCAGATTGCGCGCACTTTTTCTCTGTTGTCAATGAACTTCCGCTGTTTGCTGACGCGATCAGCACGAAAACGAGTACTGATAGGGTGCTATCGAAAGTGTTGCGGTACTCGAGGAATGGCTGGCCTGCGCATGCCCCTGACAGTGACCCGTACTTTGTTCTCCGGCATCAATTATCGGTAGATCAGGGGGCGATCGGAGATGGTATTTTAGGGACAGCGTTCGGAATCGCCGCACGCGATTGCCCAGCGCCGCTCCGGCGTCGTCATCCGCGGGGCGTGCCCACGGTGCACCTACCTATAACCAAATTAGAGAAGAGAAACTGTACCTTTGACAGTGCAACGAAACGGTAGCGGTGGCGTCCTAAACTAAGATATAAGGTCAAGAGATGGTGCTGCATGTACTAACATCATCATTGTTGAGATGTAATGTAGTCGCTTTGTTTCTGGCGCCTACGCATTTTGGCCTTATTGAGAGCCCCTAGCAGGAAAATTGCTAACTAAAATATGGGGCTGGGTTAGTAGTTCCACTCTATGCGCCACTTGATGGAACGCGACGCGGTTGGTTTTTTTCGCCACCTGTAGCGACTTGTGGAACGTCGAGCTTTCCGGGGCCCCGAGATTTCGGTGTCGTTAAATTTACGTCAATTCCCTGTCAATCATTTTCAAACCGAGCGTGTCGTTTGCTATGAGGAGAACGATGCCCGCGGCCGATCGCTCAGCGAACGGTTTACGAACGCTTTACGAACGCTTTGCGAACGGCTCCGCTTGGATTGAAACGGCGGCTGCGGCTGCGCAATGGTGCGTCACAGAGGGAAATGGCGGTCCATTTGGGCATTGAGTCCTCGCATTGTCGTCGCTGAAGTAGGACGCGGAGCGGCTGAAGGTTCGTGATGTATTAAGGGAATTGACAGAAAGTGGATTCCGGCGTCACTTTCGCCTGTCGAAGCGAACAGTACGTTGGCTGTGCGCCGAACTTGATCACGAGAGAGAGAGAGAGAACAATTTTATTTTAGGAAAAAAATCCTCGCCGCTACCTCCTCTGGTCGTGTGATAGCCTGGAGTTTGTTTCTCCAGGCTTGTTGTTGTTGTTATTTGGGGTTTAACGTCCCAAAACCAGCTCTGATTATGAGAGACGCCGTAGTGGAGGGCGCCGGAAATTTCGACCACCTGGGGTTCTTTAACGTGCACTGACATCGCACAGCACACGGTCCTCAACATTCCACCTCCATCGAAATGCAGCCGCCGCGGCCGGGATTCGATACCGCGACCTTCGGATCTGCAGCCGAGCGCCATAACCACTAGACCACCGTGGCGGTGCTTCTCCAGGCTTGAGTGGCGGCGAACGGTGTCCCACGCTCCAGGCGAGGGAGTGGTGAGGAGATCGGAAATCGGGTGCCAAAGAGCCCGTGGAATTTTGACGGAGAGGAAAGAGCTGTGCATGTTGAGGTTCTTTGCTACTGGAAGTTTCCAGCGCGCTGTCGGTAGTGAAGAGTTTGTCGGGCATTCACAGTCGGGGTGCACCTCCAAAAATGCGAGAAGGAGCTCCCTCTGCCTCTGAGCACGCGCGGGCCGAGATGCACGTTTTTGTGCGAGGACATGGCAGCAGCAGACGACGAGACGAAATTTAGATATGATGCCAGTTACGCGCACGCTTCTTGTTTTTCGCGCCCGCGACACCGCTTAGCGAACCTGCAGAGAAAGATATTGATGCTTGAAAGCGTCTTTACGTCTGAGAAGAAAGTACAGTTTTTAAAAGGAGCAGCTTTCTTAATTTCTGGGGAGAAACATTTTGACTTTCAGAAGCAGACGACAAACGGAGTTCCCATTGGCCGCGTTGGCCGTTCCCATTGGCCGCTTCCCCATTGGCCGCGCCGGCCGCGCTCCTCCCGTTCTCAAAGCATTGCTCAAAGCTCTCGCAGAACACCCATTTCGTGACGTCAGCGTTCACAAAGCGTTCTCGAGGGAACAGCCGAACTCCGATCGCCTCCCAGCAGTGCGTCACATGGGAAAATCGTGTAATTTTTCCACACTGTTTGCGCAAACAAGTATTGGCACATTGTCATGAAGTGACCCCAGAGTCACGCGTATGAAAATGCTCGCGCGCAGAGCCTTGTGGCCTCAGTTAACCGAAGATATTGAAAGTGTTGTTAAAAGTTGCTGTATCTGTGAGCTGATGCAGAACGGTTTACCGAACGCCCCACTACAAACTTGGGTTCGCCGAGCTGAAGATGGCAGCGAATCCACCTGGATTTGGCTTCCACAGACAAGAAATGGCTTTGTGCTCGTGGATGCACACTCCAAGTGCGTTGAAATGTTTGATAAATTCAACAACGACCGAGGAGACTATCGACAGGCTGCATGGGGTATTCGCATCGTATGACCTTCCAGATGAGGTTGTTACGGACAACGGGCCGCAGTTCACGGTGAAGAGTTTCACAGAGTTCCTGCTCAAGAACGGAGTGCGACACACCAGGGCCCCTCCGCACCACTGTGCGTCCAAAGGAAATGCCGAGAGGTGCGGCGTCCAGACGGTGAAACGGGGTCTGACGCGATAGCTTCTCGACGAAATGTCATCGGGCATCAGTAAGCCCCTACAGCACCGCATAGATCTTTTTCTGTTCAGGTACCGGAACACGCCGACCACAACCACGGGGCAGACACCAGTAGAACTCTTCCTGTCGTGGATGCCTCGCACTCGCCTGACTATGCTACAGCCAGACTTGGAGAGACGTATGGAAGAACGGTTCTCCATGTAAAGGCCCAAGCTGACGGAAAAGGATGGTCGGCAAGAGCTTATAAAAAGGGAGAAAGCGTTCTGGTTCAAGGCCTTCGTCCAGGTGAGCCCAAGTGGTTGACAGGTGTCATCGAAAGAAAGTGCAGTGCCGTTACGTACATTGTGCACGTAGGATCTGGGAACAGCTTCGTGCATGTAGACAATTTACGTCTGCGTTACTTTGAGTGTGTCGAACAAGGCCCCAGTGAGCCTTCCTGTTTCGTGCCCAGCTCAATTTCAGACCCTGTGTCCAAAGCGCCTCCAAAGAGCCCCCCCTCCCCTTGCTGTTCTTGTGCCCAGCTCTGTTGTGTCACCGCCGGAGCCACCCGAATACGCAGCTCCCTCGGAACAACAGAATGCCAGTCCACAGCAAGGCCCTGCACCGGCTGCGTGTCCTCTGCGATTACATGCGTCCCCTCTACGTGCTCAGACTCTTCGACGCAGTACTCGTGCAAGGAAAACTCCCCATTTATACAGGTCATAACCATTGTGGGAAGGAGTGTGGGGTCATGCGAAGCCTGTGTGACTGTAGTAAAACAAGAACGAAGACGACGAGAACGGCGCCGAATGCGGCACGCGGCGGCCCAAAAGAGAGCGCGTGGTGGTGGCGGCGAAGAAAAATAAAAAAAAAGAGGAAGCAGCAGCTGGGAGCGTGGCCACGCAGACAGACAGCGTTCGATAGGCGACCCAGGTTCGTGAGTGCTACCCGGGACTATCGCTGGGCAGCCTCCTGACTGGCCGCGCTACTGCGACCGCTGGTGCCCCGGGCGTACGACTCCTGCCCAGTACCTGGCTGGTTCCTGAGCAGTCCCGTGCCTACCTATCTGCGCGGCAATTCCGCCACCACTCGCCCTGCTACATCGCAAGCCGTACCTCGTCTTCCACGACCGGCTACTGAGGGTCGACCGCTGGCCTGCTGTAGAACGTGTGAGCGCTCACCTAGGACTGCATATACTCTTGTGTCGCGTGGGGGATCCCTTTCTGCTTGTGGGTGTATTATCGCGGGAGTTCGTTTGCTTTTTTAATATATGTGTGTACTAGACCACGTCTTTGCCTCCATCCTTCACCGCACCGCACATGAATCAAAGTGACGGTTCGATATCCTCTCACTACATTTGCGCGACAGGACTAAGCTCTCGTAACACCTTTTGAGAGCCTCACTTGGTTCTTGTGCGGTGGTTGAAGATGGATACCGAAAAGTGGATAGGTCTCGGTAAAGAGTTAGGACTCTCGGGCAAGGCACTCCAAGCATGGATAGACAAGGAGCGCGACAGAAAGCGAGGAGTATGCGCTAAGGCGGGAGGCCGCCAAGGAAGACCATGAACGGGCGTTGCAGCGGCAAGCGGGAGAACGGCAGTTGTTAGAGCTTCGCCTGCGCGTGCAGGAATTGCAGCAAACTAGCCAAGTAGTCCCCACCGAACGAACTGAACGTGACGCGAACTGTCAAGGTTTTCGCAGCCCGCACAAGCTCATTCCTGCGTTCAACGAAGCCCGTGATGAGCTTGATGCTTATATTCAAAGGTTTGAGCGAGTTGCCACTACTCAGGGCTGGCCTATAGACAAATGGGGCCTCTCCTTGAGCTTGTGCCTAACAGGGGAAGCTTTGTCGGTAGTCGGGCGCATGTCTGCTGAAGATGCCACCGACTTTGCAAAGATCAAGTTGACATTGCTTCACAGGTTCCGGTACACGGAGGAGGGTTACCGAGTCAAGTTCCGAGAAGCCAATCCGGAGAACGGCGAAACAGGACGTCAATTTTCTGGCAGATTGCTGGGTATTTCGACCATTGGCAAGAGATGGCGAAAACTGAGAAAACATATGACGCCTTGCGAGACCGGGTTGTTTCGGAACAATTTTTGCTCCAGTGTGACCAGAAGCTCGCAGTATTTCTAAAGGAACGGGGTTGCAAGGATTTGGACAGTTTGGCCAAAACAGCTGATCTCTACCTCGAAGCGCAAGGCCTGACCCACCTGGCTAGAGGTAAAGAGGAAACTGCATATATGAAGAGTGGGACACCAACGAAAGAGTCATCAAACACTCAGGGAAAGCCCCACTGCTTCATATGTAACAAGCGAGGACACAAGCCTTCCGACTGCTGGTCTAACTCTACGGGAAGCAAGTCAGCGACCGCTTGGAAGGGAAATAAACCTGAGGGCTTTTCAAAAACTACGAAGGACCGCAGCGAGGCTTCGTGTTCTCTTTCTCAACCTGACCAAACACCGAGAGAAACCAATCACTGTGAACAACACGGAGGTGTTGCAGATACCGAAGGTTCCAGTCCTGGAAAAATTGGTTCGGGGGTGCATAGCCTGGTTGGGCCGAGATGTCGAACAGAAGGAATGCCTACTGCACAAGGGTGTCTAGAAGGGCAATCCGTCACTGTACTGAGAGACACCGGTTGCGACACTGTCGTGGTTAAGCGCGCACTCGTTCCAATCAACAAGTTTACCGGGGAAACGCAAACCGTCTATTTCAATTCAATTCAATTCAACTTTATTCTTCTAGTTACAGACTAGAAACGTCCTCCGGGGCTAAAAGCTGCCGTGAGCAGCTTGACTGGACCCATTATTAGATAGTTAGTTAGATAGTTAGATAGTTAGATAGTTAGTTATTAGATTAGATATTAGATAGTTCCGCCCATCACCTTCCAGAAGCGAGAGTGGCGATAAACTGCCCCTTTTTCAAGGGCACCGTGCTTGCCATATGCATGGAGCAACCACTCTATGACGTTGTACTAGGTAATATCCACGGTGTGTACCCCTCTCTCGAACTGCCTGAAGGCACAGCCAACTCAAAGAAGCTCACTGCGCTCGATTCACGAGAAAGAACAGATGATGGCACGCATGACGAGGTATATGCTGGGTATGTATGCGACAGCGACATGGCTGCTGTGTCACGATCTACTTCGCGAAAAGCGGCCCAGTTGCCAGTAGCCATCGCCAGCCCGTTAGACGTCGATCCCGAAGCATTGGAAACGTTGCAGAAGGATGATCGAAGCCTTAGCGGTTGCTTCGCGGACGTGGGCAAGACCAGAACGACGCGATCTACCACTGCCACCTTCGTCCTCATCAACGACCTTCTCTTCAGGCGTTACAAATCCGCCACAAACAGAGAAGTGGATCAACTCGTTGTTCCGAAGGACCTTCGGGCATCTGTCGAAGATCGCGCACGAAGGTATCCTTTCCGGACACCAAGGGACAAAGAGAACGGCTGACAGGGTTTCCGAAGAGTTTTACTGGCCTTGTATGCAAGCTGATGTCACGCGCTACGTAAAGTCATGCGACATTTGCCAGAGGACCGTTCCAAAGCACTTGGTAGGACGTGTACCTCTTGGAAACATGCCAATCATCAATACGCCTTTCCAGCGCGTCGCTATCGATATCATCGGTCCGCTGTCACCTAAATCGGCCAATGGTAATCGATATGTTCTCACAATGGTAGACTTTGCAACGCGTTACCCCGATGCGATTGCTCTGCCGAGTATTGACACTGAGAGGATCGCCGAGGCGTTACTTGAGATGTTTTCGCGCGTCGGAATTCCCCGAGAAATTGTCTCTGATCGAGGTGCCCAATTCACCTCGCAGCTTATGCAGGAGTTAAGTCGCCTGCTTTCCTTTAAGCAACTACCGACGACGCCGTACCACCCAATGGCGAATGGCCTTGTGGAACGTTTTAACGGAACGTTAAAACAAATGATCCGAAGAATGTGCCAAGAGAGCCCCAAAAATTGGGATCAGTACTTGGCCCCTCTTTTGTTGGCGTACCGAGAAGTTCCACAGGCGAGCTTGGGCTTCTCCCCTTTTGATCTTCTTTACGGTCGCTACGTCAGAGGCCCCATGGCCATTCTCAAAGAGCTCTGGTCAAGAAGACACTTAGATCAGGAGACAAAGACGACCTATGGCTACGTTGTCGAGCTGCAAGAACGGCTGCACGAGACGTGCCAACTCGCTCACGAGATACTTCGAAGATCGAAGGCTACCCAGAAGCAATACTATGATCGCAAGGCGAAGGCACGGCACCTTTCCGTGGGAGACAAAGTGCTCCTTTTGCTACCTTCCGATAACAACAAGCTCATTTTGACGTGGAAAGGACCTTTCATCATCACTGAGAAGAGGAGCGACAATGACTTCGTTATAGACCTCGGTACGCGCCAAAGTATTTTTCATATAAACCTACTCAGAAAGTAGGAAGAGAGAGATTCGGGCGACTCACCATCGCCAGCAGAACACCAAACTGCTGCCGCTTTCAGCACGCACGAACACGGTGAAAAGAATGACCTTCCGTTTATTGTACTGAAGCGGAAAGAAACATTCCAGGACGTGAAAATCGACCCGGAGCTTACGGTGGACAAAAACTCCGAAGCTAAGAAAACGTTACAGGCATTCCAAGACATATTTTCAGATGGCCCTGCAAAGACACATCTCGTAGAGTGCCAGCTAAGACTCGCCACGGAAATGCCGGTGCACGTCCGTCAGTATCCTCTCCCTTTTGCACTCGAAAAAGCTATAGAAGAAGTACAGGACATGCTCAAGCAAGGCATCATTGAACCTTCACACTCACCATACCAAGCACCGGTGGTAGTAGTGAAGAAAAAAGATGGCAGCAGGCGGTTGTACATTGATTTCAGGCAATTAAATCGAGTGGTCATCATGGACAGCGAGCCAATACCAAGGGTCGACATGATGTTCGCCAAGCTGGGCAAGAGTCGGTACTTCTCCAAGTTCGACTTCACCAAAGGGTATTGGCAGGTGCCCATGCAGCCAGAGAGCAAACATATGACCGTCCTCCAGTCATCATCAGGCCTCTATCAGTTTCGATTCATGCCGTTCGGTATAAAGACCGCACCAGCTGTTTTCACCCGCCTGATGAGGAAAGTAGTACATGGTATTCCCAATATCTACCACTACTTTGATGACGTCTTAATGTTGTTTTGTTGTTTTGTTGGGTTTAACGTCCCAAAACCAGCTATGATTATGAGAGACGCCGTAGTGGAGGGCTCCGGAAATTTCGACCACCTGGGGTTCTTTAACGTGCACTGACATCGCACAGCACACGGGCCTCAACATTTCGCCTCCATCGAAATGCAGCCGCCGCAGCCGGGATTCGATCCCGCGACCCTCGGATCAGCAGCCGAGTACCATAGCCACTAGACCACCGTGGCGGGGTGATGACGTCTTAATTGCCACAGAAACCTGGGAGGAACATGTTAATACCCTCCGACGCTTCTTCCAACAAGTCAAGAAAGCAGGCTTAACCATCAAGCCATCCAAAAGTGAAGTGGGCTTCACGTGTGTGAAGTTTCTGGGGCATATTGTAGGCCAAGGCATCTTGCAGCCACAGATAGAGACTCTTGAAAAAATCGAGGCTGCTAAGAGACCGACGACCAAGAAGGAAATACGTTCATTCCTGGGCCTTACCGGATACTACCGGGACTTTGTGCCAAATTATTCTACAGTGTCGGCACCTCTCACGGAATTGACCCGCAAACGGGCTCCCAACAAGCTCATCTGGGAGGCGCGTCATCAGCAAGCCTTCGAAAAACTGCGACACTTGCTTTCTGACAAGCCAATCCTACGCTCTCCAGATTTAGAGCGGCCTTTTATACTACGTAGAGACGCATCCTGGACAAGCCTTGGCGCTGTCCTGCTCCAACGCCATGATGGAGTTCTGCACCCGGTCTCATATGCGAGTCGGAAGCTACTACCAAGAGAAGCACGCTCCTCCACAATAGAAAGGGAAGGCCTCGCCCTCGTCTGGGTCATACAAAAGTTTCATGTCTTTCTCTATGGCAAACGCTTTTTATTACAAACAGATCACGCACCACTTTCTTACATCAATTCTGCCAAACATGTGAACAACAGGGTGCATCGTTGGAATTTGTTAATCATGGAATATGACTTTACTACAGAGTACATTAAAGGCAGTGACAACATTGGCGCTGACTACTTAAGCAGAGTATCGTAGATTTTTGTTCGTTCTTTTCATGTTTATATACTTCTCTGTTCCCTTTTGTACCCGCGTGTGTGCTCTATATTGATACTGGAACTGTATCCTGTGAACTGTAAACTGTGAACTGTATCCTGTGGGTGTATGTTGTGCAACAGTGAACCGAGTCCTCGTTCGGCAAGCCACCTAGCCGGAGCAAAGTTGTTTGAAACGAAACAACTTTCTTGAGTGAGGGGTAGTGTAGTAGAACAAGAACGAAGACGACGAGAACGGCGCCGAATGTGGCACGCGGCGGCCAAAAAGAGAGCGCGTGGTGGTGGCGGCGAAGAAAAATAAAAAAAAAGGAAGCAGCAGCTGGGACCGTGGCCACGCAGACAGACAGCGTTCGAGAGGCGACCCAGGTTCGTGAGGGCTACCCGGGACTATCGCTGGGCAGCCTCCTGACTGGCCGCGCTACTGCGACCGCTGGTGCCCCGGGCG
This sequence comes from Hyalomma asiaticum, assembly GCA_013339685.2. NCBI lineage: Eukaryota > Metazoa > Arthropoda > Arachnida > Ixodida > Ixodidae > Hyalomma > Hyalomma asiaticum. The sequence continues at coordinate 80,832,207 of CM023481.1, read as the reverse complement.
TACGACTCCTGCCCAGTACCTGGCTGGTTCCTGAGCGGTCCCGTGCCTACCTATCTGCGCGGCGATTCCGCCACCACTCGCCCTGCTACATCGCAAGCCGTACCTCGTCTTCCACGACCGGCTACTGAGGGTCGACCGCTGGCCTGCTGTAGAACGTGTGAGCGCTCACCTAGGACTGTATATACTCTTGTGTCGCGTGGGGGATCCCTTTCTGCTTGTGGGTGTATTATCGTGGCAGTTCGTTTGCTTTGTTAATATATCTGTGTAGTAGACCACGTCTTTGCCTCCATCCTTCACCGCACCGCACATGAATCAAAGTGATGGTCCGATATCCTCTCAGTGAAAAGAATGCGGACCGTCACGTTCGCTCACGTGCGGTGCGGTGAATGATGAATGCGGTACACAGTAGGTAGGCAAACACGCATATATTCATTGGGCACACTCAAAGGACATGTACAAGCAATAAAAAGACTTAGGCTCGCGGGCTACACATTAAGTCTTTAGCGTGCACAGTTCTCAAAAAGCAAAGTCACATGCATGTGTGTACGCTCACGTCTCCGTGGACGCCGGCAGCGGGAGTCGTCGATGGGGCGACTTGAGGGACGCGGCGGGCAAGCGAGGTTGTGGAGCTCGAACGCTGGTGGCGGCTCTGGCTCTCGGACGCAGCACGGAGTGGCGTCGGCCCAGCGCAGGTAAAGGCCGAAACCCGAAACCAGTAGGTAGCAGCCACACTGGTCACCCGGCGAGGTCAGGCAGCAGTCGCCGGCTACCGACGTTCGCAGGACCGGTCAGGAGGCTGCCCAGCGCTGCAGCCCGGGTAGTCCTCTTCAGACCTCCGCTCCTCGAACGCCGGCTTCTTCTGCCTTCGTGGCGCCCGTCCTGCTCCTCGTGCCTTCCTCCTACTGCTTTTTCTTCTTTTTTTTTCCGGTCCGCCACGTGCGCCCTTGTTTCCCCGACGCGCCGCTTAGGTCGTCCACCTTCGTCGTTGTCGTCTCGTTTCACCACACTACCCCCCACCGAAGAAAGTTGTTTCCCCTCAAACAACTTTGCTATGAGGAGTTCGGATGGCGGAGAAGCACCGGTTTGACTGGCACATAGGAAGACACATGTGAATGTTCGTAGTTGTTCGCACTGTTGGTACATTCCTAAACAAGACACGCACACTTATACAGAGCGACTATCACATTAGTGCATATACACATATCAAATTTAAGTTTCTCACACTGCTGACGCTATTCTAAAGGACACACACAGACGCAGCAAGAAATGCGAGCACTGCATATGTATATACAAGAGTCCGTGTTCTATATATGTCCTTAAGAGCTATGTGAATCACATGAGGTAGTTGGTTTATCACTGAGAATAACAACACATTCTATATGACTGACAAACTGTAGCGTAGTACTATCATGTTCACATGCTTTTCGATGTACTGGGCTAGAGCACACGCACAAAATGGTTCGCGGGCAATTTGGACAACTACACTGTTGCTACCCAGAAAGGCATGAAACTTTTGGAAGTGTCAGTGAAGGACGCAGTGGCTTCCCGTTGTGTGGGAGTGTGCTTCTCCGAAGAGTTTACCCAAGTTCCTCCGGAAAATCCTGGACCATATGAAAAGGTCTGCTCGCCATAGCGTCGCCTGGCACGTTTCCTTCTACGGCAATATTTCTTTGTTTTCGCATCAGTACAATAAACGTGTTGACCTACGATTTCGCGAGTGTCGACCGCGGCAGCATGGTTTGCCGGAGGCAGTGAATCCCTCGCCACGTACTTCTTAAGAAGATTGATGTGGGAGGTATCCTCACGTGCTCGTAAGTCAGCAGGATGTTGTCCATGTGGGCGGCCATCTGTACGTTGGTCAGGCTTTAACGTGTCTCTCCTTTCAGGCGACTCTACAGAAGGGCAAACGCCGTTGATATTGCCCAAGACGTCATATAACGGCCGCCTCATACATACGCCAGAAATGTAGTGAGAGGATATCGGACCGTCACTTTGATTCATGTGCGGTGCGGTGAAGGATGGAGGCAAAGACGTGGTCTAGTACACACATATATTAACAAAGCAAACGAACTCCCGCGATAATACACCCACAAGCAGAAAGGGATCCCCCACGCGACACAAGAGTATATACAGTCCTAGGTGAGCGCTCACACGTTCTACAGCAGGCCAGCGGTCGACCCTCAATAGCCGGTCGTGGAAGACGAGGTACGGCTTGCGATGTAGCAGGGCGAGTGGTGGCGGAATCGCCGCGCAGATAGGTAGGCACGGGACCGCTCAGGAACCAGCCAGGTACTGGGCAGGAGTCGTACGCCCGGGAACCAGCGGTCGCAGTAGCGCGGCCAGTCAGGAGGCTGCCCAGCAATAGTCCCGGGTAGCCCTCACGAACCTGGGTCGCCTCTCGAACGCTGTCTGTCTGCGTGGCCACGCTCCCAGCTGCTGCTTCCTCTTTCTTTAGGGGCGAAGCTCCTTAAGGCGTGGGTCGTGCGTCCCCGATGTATGTATGTAGTTGTTGTTGGTAGCCACCTCTCGTTTAGTTCTTGGAATGTCCGCTAGATGGCGGTACTTGTATATGAGCGCTGGAGGTGCCGCTGCTCTCTGATTAGCTGCTGCGCGGGGCTGCGCCGGGAGAGCTCCTCTCATTCTCCTGGATCGTCGCCGTACGCGTCGGATCGCGCTTCATGGACCATGGACGAAGAAAAAAAATTCCGAACGTTGTGTACGAAGCGCGGAATCGAACCAGGGACACCTCGCTTCCGAACGCGCGGCGCTAGCCACTACGCCACGAAGCGCACATGGACACATGCACCACGATGACAGTAAACACACAATATTAACGAAAGACGGCGCGTTTTTAACGTGTTTGTGCTAGCGCGTTACGACCCGTGTAAGAAGCTGGTGTAAGACGCTGAGGCCTCTCCGCCTTTTACTCTCTCAGCAGTCATGTGATGGCGTCGGCAAACGCGGTGCGCGTTCCGGCCTGTGTAAGGGGCTGCGTGAGACGTCTTTACGCGATGATCGACTGGGTGAATTGCACGGGAGATTCACGGTTTACCGATTATTCCCTCCGGAGCTTCGCCCACTCATCATCATTCACCCCGTGGATATGCTGCGATATTTTTATTTTTCTTCGCCGCCGCCACCACCACGCGCTCTCCTTTTGGCCGCCGCGTGCCGCATTCGGCGCCGTTCTCGTCGTCTTCGTTCTTTTTTTACTACTGTGACGTCACGCTGATAGCGCGGTACATAATAGCTATATAAGCGCTGTGGGCCGGACGCTCAGTATTATTTAATGGCGCAGCACTCATGTATTAATAAACCTTTTCCACTGTTCACCACTCCCGGCCACTCTAGATCTGCCTCGTCACTCGCGCCTACAACAGTCGCCAGGTTGCTTGAAATGACCAGGTACTTGATCGGAGGCTCGGTGTGCTGGTGTTCCTCTCTGGTGCTACGCAGCTTCAAACCATCGAAATCTGAATGTTTGTAGCGTCTAGGCTTCTTGCTTCGCTGCTCTCGATCCGAAGAGATTGAGTTGCTCTTGTCACACCGCGACATCGAAGTAGCTCCCCAACTGTTTGCCGAATAAGACTTGGCACTGCACTTTGAAAAACAAGAAGTGGGTGCTCGCTTCTTCTTCCTGCCATCCTTCGTGACCTTTGGGGGCACATCCACGACTATCAGTTCCGATGTTTTCACGCAAGATGCCAAGGAACCAGTAGCGACATGACCTTAACATTGCAAAGTAGGCGAAGTTGTCACGGCGGGCGCCTCTCCAGCATCCACTGTAGGTAACGAAGACCTAACAGCAGGCGTTGGTTGCTGCACTGTCGACGTCACGGAAGTGTTCGAGAGTCCTGCATCGTCATTGATGCACACAATGGCAGGCTGTGCGAACGTGGTGCCGTTGACTGGCACTTCACCAAACTGTGCGGACTTTAACTTCTCTTGGTCTGCGTCGAACACACGGGAGGTCACGTCCGTATGCCGAGGCACGGTGGACTGGAAGACACATAAGAAGTCCGGTGCTGGGATCGAAAGGTACGGCGATGCGCAAATCGGGGCGTGTTGCGGTGCAGATGCCAGCGACGCGACGAATGGTCTCGTGGCGTTGGCGAAAGGGACGGGTAGGGTTGGCGTAGGCGATTGGGTGGCGCGGCGAACATCGGACTTGAGGAAGCTCACCTTCCGGTCGTATTCGAAGGCTGTGGCCATATCTGCTTCTAGGTCACTGTCGAAGGATGCATCCTGGATCTCATTGTCGAAGGCAATCAGTTTCGCGTGCTTGTACTCGATGAAGGCGAGGTGGTTCTCGAGCGTCCCAGTCTGGGTTGAGGGATTCTCGAGCAGGGTGCTGAATGTCAAAATGGCCTTTGCAATCACGGTGTGGACGAAGCTGCAGTTGCTTTATTGCCGAAAGTCGAGTAACCAGTCGACCGGGCGGGTTTCGGCACCAGAAAGAATGTAGCGAAAATGCGAAGCAGGGGAACCGGACCCGACCGTCTGGCCTGTTCAAAGGAATGACTGAACTGCAGAGCGAGCCCGCCCGTGGCCGCTGCTCGGGTTACATGCCCCTTCATTTTCTTTATTTAGTAACACGGGTCTCAGGCATTTTCGCCTCCATCGAAAAGATACATACTGTATTCAGCTCTACATCCCTCCACATATTATTTTTTGCGCACCACATAGGATGTGCGCGTATATTTTTGCACCAATCAGTTACAGAATCTGGCTGTTTGTTAGCGAGTAATCTTCTATTTTGATTGCACCATTTCGTGGCTCATACGTCCATTTTCTTGTGCTCAGAAGTAGTTTACAACGCTAAGAACGAGTAGACTCTGTGAGCTGAATGCAAATAAATAGCTTTTTTTTCTACAGAAAACAGAAGAATCGAAACGTAACTGTGTTTTGTCTAAAACGATTTGTGCGCTCAGCTTCAATTTGCGTGACTGCATAGTCCACGCGAACAGCACCTTGCAGCCGGCATAGCATTGACCCGTAGAGCGCTTCTACGAAGTCCTTCTCACCGAGGCGCTTCCACTCTTGGGTTATGGTGAGCCCGAGTGTGTCAGCTCTCGCATCTCCCAGGGTCATGTGGGACAAACTTTCCTTCATTGCGCCCCACACGTTCTCCATCACATTGAAGTTCGCACCATTCGGAGACCAGTCAATAACACAAACAGCACATTCTTCAAGCAGGTTATACATAGTATTCACAGGTGTGGCGGTGTGCACCGGGCTCAGGTCTTGCTGGAAGTAGCAGCCGTCTTTAAATGGCCCGTCCAGAGCGTATGGGTGTAGTCGAGAATTTCACAGTAGGCATCAGCAATGGGGACAGCCGGACTAGCGCAGCAAGTCAATCTTTGCTCCAGAAACGTTGACAGCACATCGGCCGCTGCTGTAGGTCTCGAAAACAAACCCAAGTTCGTGTCTACACGATGAGGAAGAAATAAATATTTGTCTTTCTAGATCAAAAGCCCTTCCGCTCCCTAAGATTTTTTGCGCCATAGATCAAAAAAGGGAAATATACCTGCAGTTGTATGATATCCATACGCAACGCTCTTGATCCTACCGTGACGTAAATATCGGTTCATCTGGGAACATGACTTGCTTCCATTCATGACATGAGTCCTAAACACTTCCTTCTCTAGAGACAACGTTTCTGAACCAAATAACAAAAAAGACGACTTGTTAGTATTTTCACGGCTGAAAGACTCCTGCACTACCGCTGTGCTACCACCTCCATGGTCAGTATTTTTGCACATACATGTGCTTCTGACTTGCTTGCGTTCGTTGATTCTCGCTACAACCTCTGCCTGAACCTGACACTGAATCGGATGGCGTTCCGAGCAAGGAATACGGTGCAAAAGCGTATGAGTGAACACTTCGGACGCCCAAGCGTCTTGCTGCGAGATACAAGTCTCTAGAACATGCTTCTCTAGAGATATGGTTTCTGGTTCACATGATCGAACAGGTGACTCATCAGTCACCGCACACCTGAACAATCCTTGCATCAACACTGTGCCATCACATCGGAAGCCATTCTTTGCACCCATGTCACGTGTGCTTTCACCTGAATCCCTTTGGCTTTCTTCATCGGTGCGGTGTTCCCGGGGCACCGGGTATGAACACGCCGACAGTACTTCAATATGCTTTATTGCATGCCAGCAACCTAACAGTAACAGAGTGCTGAAGGAAAAGTGCCCCGCCCCAGCCGTGCGCCAAGCGCTTTTATGCACATCGTGGGCGAGGGCGTTGCGATAAGGACCGCGTGACAGATTATCGCGCAAGCACACGTGTTCAGATATGCGACATCCTCCCCACACTTACTTGGATCCCCAAGCATTGTCCAAAAAGTTTACGGCACAAAGCGATCAGGTGCGCGACGCGTCTCTGCGGGTAGCGACGTTCGCTAGGAGCGTTGGAGGTGTCCCCCGGTTCACTTTGGACGGTGGGTGAGCTGTCGACGTCATTTGACGAGTCACAGGCCGGGACTTGTTCTGGGACTTCTTGCTGTCTTCTACTAAAGGGAAGATCGAATTCCGCGGCGATGTCGGTGTTATCATTGCGGATATGACTTTGGTGACGCAACCACGGGAACACACCACGCGGGGTCACTACACTTAACCGGTATGACACTGGTCCCGTATGGGCAAGAATTGTTGCACACAGCCACTTTGGTCCCGATCGGAAATCGCGCACACGAACGGCATCACCAACAGCGCATACACTGTCGCGATACAGGCGACGCCTTGTCTGGTCAAACTGGCGCTGGCGCACTGTTTGCGACCTCTGGTCGTATCAGATCTAGTCTGTTCCGCAGGCGTCTCCCCAGGAGCAAAGCGGAAGGGGCTCCCCCGTCGTAGCATGAGGTGTATTACGATAGGCCAGAAGGAAGTCGGCTAACTCCTCAATGGCTGTCCTCGGACTCGTCTTTGGGAGCGCGAACTTCAAAGTCTGAACAAAACGCTCAGCCAGTCCGCTGCTGCTTGGGTGGTACGGTGCGGTCCTTACGTGCCGTATGCCCCTTTGATTTAGGTAGGCTTGAAATTCTGCAGAAATGAACTGGCTTCGGTTGTCGGACACGAGCGTTTCTGGAAATCCAAATATGCAGAAAAGTTCATGAATGCAAGCAATGGTTGCCTCTGAGGTCGTCGTGGTCATAGGACATAATTCTGGGCACTTCGAATGGGCGTCGACTATTACTAAGTGTGATATACCTTTTATTGGACCTACAACGTCCACGTGTGGGCGTTGCCACGGACGCGTCGGCCAGGACCAAGGATGGAGCGGCCCTTTCACTGGCAAACTGCGTGTCTCGGCGCATGCGTGACAAGAGCCCACACATCTCTCTATGTCATGATCAATATTTGGCTACCACACATAACTTCTTGCAAGCTCTTTCGTGCGCACCACTTCCGGATGTCCCTCATGTAATTGATCTAGGACAAATTTACGGAATTTTTGTGGTACCACCACACGCATTCCCAGCATGACACAACCCTGATATGGGGAAAGCTCTAGTTCCCTGCTGAAAAACGGTTGCAGGCTCACATATACGCTAGAAGGCCAGCCTGACAAGATGTACTTCATTACTTGATGGAAAAGTGGATCCCGTGCCGTTTCTTCTGCGAACTGTTTATTGCAGACGGGCATGCTGTCCAAACGCAAAACCAGAAAATTTTCTTTTAGGCCGTCTGTTCCCGGTTGCTGGATTGGAAGGCGCGATAAGCAATCAGCGTCCATGTTCTGCACTGAAGGGCGATACTGCAACGAAAAAGAATATGGAGAAAGCATGACTGCCCAGCGTTGCAGTAGGGCAGCTTCGATGGCAGGAATGCTTGTTTTGGGGCCAAAGATCGTCTAAAGTGGCTTGTGATCTGTGAGCAACACAAACTTCCGTCAGTAAACGTAGTAATGAAACGTGTTGACTCCGAAAACCCAAGCGCTAATGCTTCTCCTTCCAATGGGCTGTAACCTTGTCCTGCCTTTGTTAACATTCGTGAAGCATAGGCTATTGGATGAACTTGGCCACGACAGACGTGCGACTAAACTGCGCCTATTCCGTAGGAAGAAGCATCACATGACAAGTGCAATAGCAAGCTGGGGTCATAGTGAATCAGAGTAGGCTTTGACGAAAGCAGTTTTTTTGCTTGCGCAAGCGCACGTTTACACGCAGCGTTCCATTGCCAAGGTTCGTCTTTACTCAAGGCCTTGTTCAGAGGAAAAAGTATGGATGAGAGATTCGGAACCAACGTTCCATAGTAATTCAAGAGTCCTAGCAGCGACTGCAGCTGCTGTTGGTCTGTTGGAGCTGGTGCATTTGCAACTGCGACCAACTTTTCATCCGTCGGGCGAACACCGTCTTTTGTGATGACGTGACCCAGGTACTGCAGCTCACTGCGAAAGAAATCGCGTTTTGAAGGTTTCACTCAAAAACCGCGTTCTGATAGCCGCTTCGGCACAGCTTCAAGGTTGATAAAGTGTTCTGCTACGGTGCGGCCCGTGATCAGTTTTCATCGAGATAGCAAGTTACGCCGTTTCGTCCTTTCAGCACGTTATCCATAATACGCTGAAATATTACGGGAGCAGATGAAGTGCCAAACGGTAGGCGGTTGACGAACAAAAGGCCATTATGCGTGTTCAGCGTGAGGTATTGTTTGGATTCGTCGTCCATTTCGACCTGCTGATACGGTCTGCTTAGGTCAATCTTCGAAATATGTTGTCCGCCTGCCAGCGCGGCAAATAGCTCGTCCGCTTTCAGTAACGGATACCTTTCGATGTCCAGTATCGAGTTTAGCGTGAGTATAATAACCACACAGTCTGACTGAACCATCGCGTTTCACAACTGGCACGACAGGCGTTGCATACGGGCTTGTGGTCACGGGCGTAATTATCCCTAGCTCTTGTAGCCTTGACGATTCCTGCTCGACAACAGCTTTTAGAGCGAACGGTACGCTTCTGGCTTTGAAGAATCTTGGCTTCGCATCACCCCTTAAGAAAAGGGTAGCCTTTTCTCCCTTTACTGTGCCGAGTTCGTCCTTGAACAGGTCCTGATAGCGGTTTAGCAAGGACTCGAGTTCAGGCGTTCTGTCAGAGCCATTTGTGTTTCCCACCTGCATGTGGTGAAGACCTTGTATCTGCGTCCAGTCCAGCTTGAGGTGTTGTAGCCAACTGCGCCCCTGCAGCGGTTGACCGTCCTGACGGAGCACGTACAATGGCAACTGTAGGCGCTGCGCGTCGTGCTGGACTGCAACAAATGCTACTCCGCAGGGCTTCACGGGTTCATTTCTGTAGGTTCTCAAGGTGAGACTTGTCCTGCACAAACGAGCTTTGGGAAAAAGAGAACGGAACTGTGAGGCAGACATCACGGATACCGCAGCCCCTGTATCGAGTTCCATGTTGTAGAGGTTTCTTGTAATAACTACTACTACTGCTAGCAGCGGCATCGCCGCCGGCAACCCCCTGCAGTGGGTTCGAGCACTCAACGAGCAGAGAATGTGGTAGTTGCGTCCGCGCACTCGGTATCTCAACCATGCATCGCAGCGCTGCCGCGTGCGTCGGCCCGCGGCACGTCTCGAGGCAGGGCAGCACGAACCGTCGCACGCGGCGAAAGAGGAGAACATTAGGCGCAACTCTCCGAGCATGGTAATTTAATGAAACACGTTAAATGAAACAAATAATACAAGGCCGAATGTAAAGTCGAATTAAATATAAAGAAAGGATAACAATAACGATTAACAACACGCGAACACCCACGAACACAAACAAAGGACAGTAACGATGAACAACACGCGAACACACAATAACACACAAAAATACACGAAAACCATGCAAGGAAGGAACCGCCTAATCCCCGGCCAGCGTACCCGCGACCGCGCCCCAAGAAAAGGAAAACAGAAAGAAAGGAACATACATAGATGGGCGCAGGCCGCTGCCGTGGGTCGCTGGAGCCCGAGACGACGCGCGGTCCGGGCGACGAGGCCTCGTCGCCCGGAGAGCCTCATCGGACACACACCCACACATCAACCACGTACAGCGCTCACTTCCAACTGATTTATTGATCGCACGAAGGCTTGAATATATACATGTGGCACATGCGCGCGTTAACATCATATGAAGCCAACACACACAATCAAGACATACATTTTCTTCCTGCTCCTTCCATCTCAGTCTAGATCTTATGAACTGCAATTCACTGGGAAACAGAGATAGCGACGGGGTTCTTACACAGTGGTCCTTGTCTATTCCTATGTAGAAAGCCTCTAACACTTCACGTGCAGTTTTTCTTTTGCTTCTGCCCAGAACCTTAGTCTCGGAGAATCCTGCGTCACAGCCACACATTATACAATGCGCAACCAGGTGCGCATACTTGTCATCACGTTTTATTAATTTTTGGGCGTGTTCCCTTAACCGTTCCTTAACACACCTTTCAGTTTGACCGATGTACACCTTGTCGCAGGATAGGGGTATCGAGTACACGTCCCCCGTGGAACACTTTTTAACGTATTTGCTTTAGCAAAAAGCGCGGCTGCGAGAAGAAGCATGAGAGGCTGTTTTCTTAAAAAGTGTTCCACGGGGGTCGTGTACTCGATACCCCTATCCTGCGGCAAGGTGTACATCGGACAAACCGAAAGGTGTGTTAATGAACCGTTAAGGGAACACGCCCAAAAATTAATAAAACCTGATGACAAGTATGCGCACCTGGTTGCGCATTGTATAATGTGTGGCTGTGACGCAGGATTCTCCGAGACTAAGATTCTGGGCAGAAGCAAAAGAAAAACTGCACGTGCAGTGTTAGAGGCTTTCTACATAGAAAAAGACAAGGACCACTGTGTAAGCACCCCGTCGCCATCTCTGTTTCCCAGTGAATTGCAGTTCATAAGATCTAGACTATGAGATGGAAGGAGCAGGAAGAAAATGTATGTCTTGATTGTGTGTGTTGGCTTCATATGATGTTAACGCGCGCATGTGCCACATGTATATATTCAAGCCTTCGTGCGATCAATAAATCAGTTGGAAGTGAGCGCTGTAAGTGGTTGATGTGTGGGTGTGTGTGTGGGTGGATGTGTCGTATGGTTGCGCTCAAAATAAGTTTTGGAGATATGAACTACACCGAGGCAAGTCGACAGGAACAAAAGACACGCTACGATGCATCTCACCGCGTTGTTTTGTTCCGCCCAAGAGATGATGTGTTGCTGTGGACCCCAACTCGCGTTCCCGGCCTGTTTGAAAAGTTTGTCACGTTTTATCGGACCTTACGTTGTGCTCGACCAAACTTCACCAGTGAACTATCGCGTCACTCCCACGGCCATGCCTTGCGACGGCCGTTGCCGTGGCACTGAGGTTGTCCATGTTTCCCGCCTGAAACCCCTTATCCGACGTACCTCCCCGTTTTAGACAGCGGCCAGATTGGCCGCTTCCGCGCGAGAAGGCATTCATGTGATCAAAATAGTCACCGTTCTTCATCTTCACCTGTATATGATCATCACCACTGCCAGCGTCTTCTTATGCCCCGCCACGGTGGTCTAGTGGCTGCTGCTGATCCGAGGACCGCGGGATCGAATCCCGGCCGCGGCGGCCGCATTTTGATGGAGGCGAAATGTTGAGGCCCGCGTACTGTGTGATGTCAGTGCACGTTGAAGAACCCCAGGTGGTCAAAATTTCCGGAGGCCTCCACAAAGGCGTCTTTCATAATCATAGGTGGTTTTGGGAAGTAAAACCCCACAAAACAACAACAGCAAGCGTCTTCTTCCGCGCAGGGCGTGGCTCGGCCAAATAAAGGCTTCGTGACAACAGCTGTGTTCCCGCCTGACAATACTGAAACATGAAATGCGCAAAAAATGTAGTTGATCCGTCTCTCATAGGAATCTGTATAGCACAAAAGTGAAACCTGTCTTCGCGAAGTTGTGGAATGCTTAAGTGGCAATCTGGCGAATCGAGCGGCGGGAAATGGCTTGGGTATTTCTTAAATGTCATCTTCGCTTTGCCCCACATCACGTAAGATTGCTCGCTTAAAAGTCACTCGTTCAACCTAAACTAGAATACGCACCTGCCGTATGGAACCCGCATCATGTTAACCTCATAAACGATATAGAAACAGTCGAAAATCGCGCTACAAGGTTCATCCATTCCTCTTATTCGATTGACGTCAGTGTTTCAGCGTTGAAAACTAAATCTGCGATATCGCCTCTCTCAGTGCGCCGTCGCATAGCCACTCTATTACTGTACCACAAGTTCTATTACTCATCACATTAATCATGCACGTTTCATCATGCCAGCATCGCACATCTCTCACCGCACCGGCCACACACTTCACGTTTTTCGTCCAAGGGTCCGAACTGTTACTTTTTCAGCTTCCTTCTTTCCACTTGCAGCTAAAGATTTGAACGACCTTCCCCGACATATCGTCGACATCACCTGCGCATCATCATTCAATGAAAATTTAAATAACCTTTTCTGGATATAGACACATGTAGCATTGTTATTCATGTTTTGCTGACCCCACCCCTTATGTAATACCCATGTGGGGTCTTTAAGGAAATAAAATGAAATGAAACATGTGAACACGTTAAATCTAGACATCAGCAGCACCTCGACACGGCACAGAGATTCTCGACAGTTGTACACGAGATAAAGTTTTCGAGCGACTCACATTGCTATGGAAAAACTGAACTGCACGCGCCAGAGCCCTGCGCAAACCTGCCATAAACGAGGATCGTCCGCAAATGGCGACGCCTTGAAAGAGAAACCCAACGGGTCGTCAGCGGATCGTTTGGTGAAAACACAGCCCACTGCAACGAAAGGCCAATCATTCGCCTGTCTACGGCCGTCTTTACGATCCTGGAGCAGCGCGCATCGCACTTCAACATACCTGGCCACGTAAGGCAAATTTTGTAGCGGCCGCGTTAGTACTTTTCCCCTGGAACGCACCATGACGGCGCCGCCACGGGCCTAACTTCCTCGTCGGTCGAAACGCGTACACCGCCGAAGCGCTCACTGCCGGCGCGAATCACCAAGACAATTTGCTTCGGTCTGTCTATCGTTCCTAGAGTACCACCACAGCGAACCTAAGCGAACCAAGATGCTTTAAGGGAGGCTATCTTTCTTAACTTAAAGTAATTTTGCTTGTTAAACACGATAGTTCATCGTACTAAAGTGCCTTTGCTTTAACCAGACGACCATTAAATATAACTTCTAAAGGCTATAGTGAAGATAAAAGGCAAATCTGTTCCCTGCATGAGAGCTGTTGCAGTAGAGCGTCCAGCTCCTTTCTGTAGATCCTGTATCGGTAGAGCATCCAGCTCCTTTCGTCAAATGCCGGTTGAACGTGGGTTCGAGTCCGCCTGGTTGGGACTTCTTCAGAGTTAATGCGACTTCATTTTTTCAAAGATCCACTTCCGTTACAGGAAGTACGTCACTGATTTCTTGGTGGATCCCGGCATAAAAACCTTTCGTGGTAAAATAATATTCCGATGCACAGTCAATGCAGGTGTTGGAATCTCTGCGGAAGCTTAGTCAAATAATTCCATTCCAACACTGGTCTGCATCATAGCCAGGTAACTGCTGAGTCTAGGAACAGATGTAGAATATTAGTGACCTCTAGATGGCTTATGTTCCACGTGAATCGTATTACTCATGGTGTCCACCTTACCAGTTAGGACAGCTCAATTCAGCAGTGCATAATGACAATGTTGTCTTGAAATGCACATGATAATTCGTGCCTGACAGCTGCAATAAATTGACACATTTCTGTACCTACGATAAATGACAACTATCTAGCGCTGGTTCAAATGAGGATTGCAGTAGCTGCAGTGTACATTTAGTGACACTTGCTTATAACGTAACTGACTCATACATGCCTCCTTCCAGACACGAAGGTGCTCGGCCATATTAATGCCGTCGCCAGAGAGCAATTCAGTTAAGTACTGACAAAACGAGCATACACATTGTTCTGCAATACGACCACCAGGACATGCACACACTAACCAGAGCCGCGTCTGCCTGTGGGCGATGACTTTTCTTTTTATCGACGTCCCCGTCACCTGCACTGTGGGTGTTTTCCTTGTTAGTTTATTCTTACCGACGTTCCTTAAAAGCTGCTCCTGTACCATCACCACCGTCAAAGGACTATGGAACGCGCGCACGCACGCACTCACGCAAGCACACACACACACACACACACACACACACACACACACACACACTCATGCACTCATTCGACAAGGCATAGTTACAGGTATTAGGAAAAGGTTTGTTTAGCTGCTCACTGAATAGACCGATCTCACCGCGCTGTTTCACCGCGCCACGGCTGCCGTAGTGCATGCCGGAACTTGTAGTACTCGCGGCACGCTCAAATGCGTGGCCGCTGCATCGGAGAACGGCGTTAACGAGCTTTATTTATTTATTTATTTATTTATTTTCAGTACTGCTAGCCCCAATGATAGGGGTTCTGGCAGGGTGGTACAAAATATATAACAAGGCTTCTTAAACGCACAATTAATTCAGACAATACAAAATAATTCAACTGACAATAGCAACGTGAAATGTCAAAAATTTTACATTGTGAAACAAAATGCAGACAGGCCTTTGATGCTACAAAATACGTCAGGGTTACAATTCAAGGAGAGCCTGAACTTTATCGCTATCAACTACCGTTACTACGTGTTTATCGAGTTCATTCTACTCAGTTACGGTTCTAGAAAAAAAGGAGTATTTAAAAACATTGTTCTTGGATTTAAATGGCACTAATGAGTACGGATGTCGTTTCCTTGTAGAATAACCTTTGGAAAATGAAATATAGTCGCGTGTTTGTCTTTGTAACTTACCCTTGACAATTTTGAACATGAACTTAAGGCGAGCGGTCTTATTTCTTACTGTTATGCGATTTAAGTAGCTCGGTGAAGTAACTGAGTAATAGATGATGGACCGTAACTATTAAAAATAAATCGTACAGCCTTACTCTGAACTCTTTCCAGCTTAAGTATGTTCGTCTGTGTAAACGGGTCCCAAATAATATTTGCATATTCTAAAATCGGCAGTATTAAAGTTTTGAAAGCGGCGAGAAATGGTAGATGCACTCTTGAGAGACCTCCTTAAAAATGAAGTTTAGACAAAGCCTTATTAGAAATAGCAGTGATATGACTATCCCAGTGAATGTTGTCAGTTATAACGAGACCTAGATATTTGTATTCATTGACGCAATTTAATTGTTTACAATCGACTTTATATGTATATAAAAGAGGATTTTTCTTATTACTTATGGTCATTACAGCGCATTTGTCGTAATTCACAGCCATTTGCCACGTCCTTCACCACATTGCAGGACGTGGCAGTGGTGCAGGACGTAGCAATCGGCCTTATTTTGAAACGTTTTGATGGTTGGGTTTACGTGCTATGTCCTAGGATGCTAGCAGAACAGCCTGAAACAAATGCGCTTCGGTTTTCGCGCGTTCGCGAAGGATGTCAAGCTCCGGCAGGAACTGGTGCGTCGGACAGACCGGCTCGTACGGCACACGGCTTGTTCAGCAGTGTTTGTGAATTTTGTGTTTTTTTTATTCATGACACTTTAGCCGTGCCCTATAGCAGCCTCATAATAGGTTAGGCCCATCAAGGAAGTGCCGATCAGCGACCACAGCGATTCATAGCGTGTGCATGATCATTTTGCCGGGCGATCATCGTTAGCGGTGTCGGAGTGGATACAGCTTGTCTTCTGGACAAAAAATAGTAATCGCTCGAAGATGCTTAAATTGACCTCTTACGAGCGATGGCGACTGTCAAGCGTCTAATACAAACGAGAGATCTGATGCAAGCCCAGCTTAACTGTAGCGCATACTTCACGCTGCGCACGGGGACTGCTCATCTACGTCGGCCTCGCAACCTTCGGCGCCGCCGGTGTTTCGGTTTTCAATGGGTGATTTTATTGCAGGCATAAGTTAAACCGTAATTACCAGCGACAGAACATGTCATCTTATGCGCGCGAGCGGCTCGCATAGGGTCACACGCCTACTGAGTTAATGTCCGATGCACTTTTGAAGCGGTAAGGACGAGCGGCGCCGAGCTTTCGGGCGTGAGGGCGGCGGGCAGAGCGGGCTGCCGTTCTTTCGTCGTTTTGCCTCTGTGGCCACTGTTACCGACCTCATCCGTACTTTATGCAGCAGGAACTGCTTGTCGTTCGCGATATTAGCAGCGGCCCGTAAATTTTCGCTAACGGTGTGCGGCAAGTCATCGTCCCCCTAAGGTAGACGCGCCTTCATCGCGATCGTTTTATACCCATTCATATCTAGCGCATCACTAAGATCGAAGTCATGCATATTAACAATACACTGCGCATGTGAAGTTTTGCTTTGCCAAAACACACGCAAAATCGTTCCTTCGACGGAGTTTTCACCATTCTGTGCCCCTGGCGCTGTACGATACGTGCTCTGAAACGTCCTTACTGATCTTTTTATTGCGATTAACTCAGCGAATAGCAGTTCGAAGCGACATGGGCGCACAAACTGACGACGAGATCATGACCAAGTCGCGTGTTCACATCTTCAGCCTTTTTTTTTTTTTCATTAACAGCGCTACATCGCGTGGTAAGTGAAACACGGGCACAGGAGCTCCCGACATCGTTTCCCGACGCGTTCAATCGTCGTCTAGGCCAAGGATTCGTAAAAACACGAATAAGCTTATAGCACGCAGCAAGCGCAGCCGTAGCAGCTGTGCTCTGATGACTAGAACTAAGATGGCGGTGGCGCCGCTCCCGGAAACTCGCGCATGCGCAGATAGCGTGGTGAAATCGGTGTATTATCGTCGGCGCGTTGGGCTCGGCGCGGTTGTAGTCCTGTGATAGCTCACACGTGCATCATTGCTCGATTGCGAGCCTGCTTGCATTCTGCTGTCCTTTCCACTTAAAGAGAGCCCAGTCTGAGGAAAGTGATATCTGTATATCGCTTTTGTTCGCATTCTTGTAATTATTGTTGACTTTTTTATGTTTTGTTATTTGCGCAGTTGTTGCACAAGTAGGTCACGCGCAGTTTTGTTGGGATATAAAGTGTGAGTGTTCTGTCCATAAAATCAGTTGTTAGAAAGTGCTCGTCCTGTGTGTTTCTCTGCTTGTCCCTGTGTTTTATCGCGGTTCACCAACATGGGCCGTTTCCAGCTAGGCCAGCTAGCTGTTTTGCTTTAGGAAAGTGATTGCGCTCTTCCCTTTCTGGCGGTGGACTGATCTTTGTATACTAGTAAGTGAGGAGGGTGCCTTCGTTAGCCACGTGGGGTTGCTACCCACAGGTGACAGGAGAGAACGCTAAATGCCGACATCCAGGACGACATGCTTTCTTAAAGTGATCTGAAAGTAAGGTCGACGCGCGTGGAAAGTCCTGTTATAGCGAGTCGCATTAACTTCTCCATTCTCGCTAAGCAGATATGTATGCGCGTTCTGAGTACGGCACGTTGCCCGAAAGTTGTTCTGTATAACCTACGGTCACAGAAATTCATTTGAAAACCTTCCACGAGGTTTGGCACGTAGAAGTTTTTTGCACCGCACGTGAATGTGAACGCTGCCAGTGCGCGCGCGCTTCGATCACCGAGGGGTGGAGGGGGGGGGGGGGGAGGATTGCAAAAAAAAAAAACAAATCCTGGTTGTCACAGATCGCGGTTGCATGATGTGCAATGAATAATGAAATCTATAATTTCCTATGCCGGAATGGGCGTGCGAAGACCAAATGGCAAAATAGATGTCAGGGAGGTAGCAGGTACACAGACATATGCGCACCCATCAATATATATATATATACACACCAGCGCAAACACGCAAGCTTTCTACTGTGGCGGTGAAGGCATAGAATCGTTTTCATTCTTAGAAAGTGTTAATTCGTCATCTGATTGTCATCGGCCATCTAGAAGATTTGTGTATAGGTTAATAGCGTGCGGCTTGTGTCTTACGGAAAGGTGCAATCAAGGAGTAATATATATTCCTTACTGCCCTTTCTATATTAATTTCACCATGAAACAGGCTATCTATCTATCTCAGTTTCTTATGAGTTGCTATTATCGGCGTCGCATGCGTTTCCTGTTGGTGCCGAATACTATGAGAAGATGTAGCCGTGTTAGTAACTAACCCATTCTACAATCTGTTATTAGGAAAAGGTTTGTTTAGCTGCTCACCGAATTATCATCGGCGCGGTTGTAGTTTTTTGATAGGTATAACTGTGCGACGTTCAGGCCATCACCTCGTGCAGACACAGCAAACCAAGTACACCGCTGCATGACAGAACCACACAGTCTAGCACCAAACATAACTGCCGTTCCTCTGGCCCATGCGTTGCGAACACACCGCCCGGGCTATCCTACACGCTCCCTGCACAACAACATTCATTCGACAGTCAGGTAACCAAGTAACGCGGTTCAGTGACTTCCTTGCACTCACCAAGTCCCGGCGTTTGGCATACGTTATGCACTCAAGCTTTCAATCTCGTCGACATTCTCGTCAAGAGGCTGAACCTTGTCCTCTGGAACCGCAGTCGCAGTTAGTCACATCATGGAAAGAGGCTCTCGCAGAAGGTGCACTCGCTATTCATACACGTATTTGCATATCGAGAAACTCGGCAAAATATTTTTCTTGCGAGATAAAGTTTCTTATCCTTCGTGGCTGTCGACGACGCTTCGTCCGCCGCCGCCGACCGCGTGCTGGACAACGTCCCGCCATGCGACATTTGTCCACTCGGTAACTGTGAACGATGATAAACGCACAATAGCGCCCATAGTATTAGTCAACACGCTCCAAACACGTAGAGGAAATGCATCACACTCGTTACAAGACAGTACAACAAGACTTAATTGTTGCAATGGCTCACATCCAGTGACGAAACTTCATAGGGAACAGTAGTGTTGTGTTATCACGCGGTATCTTTAAAGAGCGTTTTTTTTTTTTTTGCTTCGGTAGAAGTGGTACGCCGTGTTCGCAACGTTTATTGGTTCGTTATATTTAGGCCTGAAACTGTATCTTCATTTTCGGTCAAACGAAAGTGCTCAGACCTACACGGTTTGAGCCGTGCTACATTTTATTGGTCTGCAGAAGCATGCGCCTCTTTCCTTTCTAAGGAACCACTCTTCTTTCGCGCAGCAGGCGACGCTTACTTCGGAGTCCTTTGTACGGATCCCAAAGGCCACATTCTACAAGCACCTCATCGCTGTAGTTTATGACCGAAGAGCAGCAGACTTGGTTTGTGGAGACAGGGGGACGCATTCCTGCGCTTTAAATTAAGGGTGGCCGTGGAACTTTTGGCAACGTGTTGTGTTGCACAGAGTAAACGGGGGAGAGGATGATGCTCATTCTCCCAGTTTTTCTGCCGAAGCAGCGTTGGGGCAGCGAGCGGAGGAGAGGGGCACTGCTCGCTCCTCCTTCTTTACGAGGGGTGCGGGTAGGGAGCACACTACTATGACCTACCGAAGTTCGTTTTCATTTTCGTCAGGGTCCCCCTTCCTTTTAATGTGATAAATTTATCCAAAGTCGATTCAGTCTGCGCGGTATAGAACGTAAGCAACTAAGGGTAGTTATTTGCGGTGCCACTTTTGTCAAGCATTTATTGTGATCAAATATAAGCATGTAATTGTGTGTATATCAATTAGAAATAACGCGGTCTAGGTCCTTTTCATCTCATCGTAAGCTAACGAGATTGCCACAAAGAATAATGTACGAAGGATCTGCAACGCTATAGATATATCGCAGCAGCGCATGAAGCGGGCCGCTCTAAAGAAAACATATTCTTATAAAGGAAGACTTTTCCTTGAACGCTAACAGCAAGAACAATACCGAGCACTCTGTCATCATATGTTATTGGTCCAGAGTGCACAACCGCTTTCAGGCCTTCGCCAGATATCCATAAAACGCAATGGAGCTTAGCGAATTATGATTTTCGGTGTCTTACTAAAGCATGCCTCACATTGAGCGAAAGTAGACGCGAAATCCTTTGTGTGCACAAGTTATCAACGGCTTCTGCAGCAGCCCCAAAGCACCCAAAGCTCTTCCTATTGAGCTGCGCTGTTTTTATGAAGCTGCCTTTTTGGCAATAGGGGGAAATCTTACACGTCTGAGCGGATTTCGTGTATTTTTTTCTTTAGAGAAGAGCTTAGTGCTGCACAAACGCAATCAGGCTTTTGGCAAGAGGTTGAGGCGAACTACAAATTCTGGTTTTACCAAGAATACAAGGTAACGGTGTTAAATTACATAGTGTATTTCTTTTTCACGCATTATGCTTGTTTATGTGCTGCTGTGTTCGTTTGTTTTTTGTTCCAGTTTCAACGGTGTAGGTGTTTTCTACCTGAGTTTGGTACCCATGGAGCTCCTCCGGAGTTCTGCCATTTTGTAGACCATTGCTCGAGAGCGGAACCTGCATTGCAGGCGACATGATCTAGCTTACGAATAACGCAGACGATCTACAGAATAGTGCTCTGCAAAAAAAAACTAACTCATATCAGCACTTTTTACAAACAACACAACAGCCCTTACGTGTCAAAGAACTCGCGATGTGAATGACAATCGCTGACATTTCCATTCACATGGGACCGTGGCAGATAGCCGCCTAACCTGATATGGCCAATAATTCTTTATTACATAGAGAGCAAACTAGAATCTTGCCTAGTTTGAGTTTATGTTTCCTATATTACTTTACTATCGCAGTAACACTGAGGGCCAGGCGGTATCTAGAATGAAAAGCAACTTCCAAAATGGGCATGCTGTCACACTTAAAATAAATGTGACGCGGTAACGTTATTTTTACATAATGCAAGTACAGTAACCTCCTAAAAGTAACCTCCAATGCAAACAGAGTAACCTCCAGTCTGTGTAATAATGTGCGCGCCGTCCTTTCACCGTGCTCTTCTCTGTGAGGATTTCACAATGGCGCGCTGCCTAGAAGAAAACGTGTGATCTAAGAAGAAATTTGTGGCCCCAAATGGAAACTAAGAGCCGTGGGCTCCTCGGAGAAATTGCCATAGACGCAACAAATTACTCCAATTATGAATGCTGCAAAAATGTGGCGCACAGACTCCGTTGGTCTTATTCACGAGTAAACATTGCTGTGTTTACCATCTATAGACGTCAGCATGGTCAACTATAACGCTCTGTGGCGTGGCTTGCATCCCTTGGAATGAGGCCAGCGCCGCGTAATTTTGCGCGCTGCTTCCGAAATGATATTTACTTGATTGTTTATTTATTGAATAAGCAAATACTCGTGATTTCGGCAGCCGCGCCCACCATAACGGTGTGCTGGCCTCAGGCTAAGTGGTCCCAGCCACGCGACAGAGCGTTCGAGTTAACCTTGCTAACGGCTGTACATACATGGATGTGGACAACATCGTGTTCTTGCCCCGCCACGGTGGTCTAGTGGCTGTGACACTCGTCTGCTGATCCGACGGTTGCGGGATAGAATCCTGGCTGTGGGGGCTGCATTTTGATGGAGACGAAAAAATGAAGCCCGTGCAGTACAGGTTAAAAGAACCCCAGACGCTCCAAATTTGCGAAGTCGTTCACTATGGCGTCTCAAATAATCAGATTCGGGTTTGTGTTTTTTGTGGAACCATGCAATTCAACATTTTTCGAAGAAAAACTACGGCTTACCATGGGTACTCTATATATGAAGTCCGTAGTGCCACCTCCCCCCAAGCACACACACAAAAGCGCAGCGAGACATTTTCCAACAGGAAAGCATGCTACATACCCTTGTGTGGTGGAAAAAGTAAAGCACGTGCGTGTGGTTCAAATAACTCCACCTCATCTACGGCGATCCGAAGATCTAGCTGACCCACTTGCATTAAATCCAACCCTGTCCGGTGGGGATGCAACATAGACGAGTACAGTAAGGAATTTGCCCTCAACGAGCGCAATCATCATTTCTCAAATAGGCTTCTAGAATGACACGTACAGAGCAACGAAGTATTCAAGCGGCGCTAATTCCGCTGACACAGGATTCTGTTGCTTCCACAAGCTCTCTGAAAAGAATAGAACACATCTGTGGTAACCACTGGAACCAAAGGAGCGTCGCTACACCTTTTCGGACAAAAAAAGCTACACAAATCATTTCATATCACATAAACCTCGGCTAAAAGCAATTTTCAGCATATGGCATAGGCAGGGAACTCATGATACAAGAGAAGGAACGCTGGGCCCCGCCACGGTGGCCTAGTGGCTACGTGTGATAGAAGGTGAGAACATTTGAGTTGCGCGGTCGGGTGCGCGGGTTGTTGGGGTCCGGTAACCGGCAGGCCCTTGTGCGACCGCGTACTGTGCCGGACGAGACACCAGGGCGTCCCGGGCAGACGTCTCGCACCAGCCGTCATGCATGGGGCTCGCCGTGTCTGGCCCTCCATCCCGGCATCCATACTCTGCGCCTCATGCTGCTGTGAGTCATCGTGGTGGAACATCCTGGCGTGAGTGTGTCATGCCGTCACGTGACTAGACTTCAGAACTGTGACACTCTGCAAGAGCGTCTGAGCGCTGCACTACCATTTTCGTATATGTCGTGTGCCTTAGCCTAGTCTACTCCCGCTGTCATAAAGGTTCTCTGGGTCCGTTGTACCGTACTGATTTGTTTGAGAGCTGGGCCCACATACGACTGTTACTCACCCTTGCGAGATCATTACACTATGACAGCCGGCTGCCGGTACGAAGGTCGCGGGATCGAATCTCTGCTACAGCAGGAGTACTACTCCAGGCACAAATGGCCGCACTGCAAAAAGTATCAGGCATAATTTGCCAGCTAGATGGACCATTCTTAGGACGGCGTCATGATGCTGGTAAGTGCACCAAGACAGATCCTTTCTCAATATCTAAAAACCGCAGCACATTTCCGGACGGCTCTTCAGCCGGTACAATAAGTGGGCTAAGGTTATCCGAAAACACTTCTTTGATCTCATCCACTGATATGTGAGTATCCGGTTGTAAGATTGTAATGGCTCAACGGCTGAAGAGCCGTCTGGAAACGTCCTGCGGTTTTTAGATATTGAGCTCGAATTCTTGCAACAGCACACGTCTTGGAATATAAACCCAGAGCTAATAAACCCCTGTTGCGATATCAGTCCGCCCATTCCAAACTCGTTAAGAGGGGCATTTCCATTCTGTGTTTTGGAAACGCGTTGAAGAAATCCTGCCACCATAAGAGCCACAAAAATCTTATGAATGATTCGGAAGGGCTACCGGCAGCAGGTTATCCGAAGTCGGTACAGGTGTCCGTGGTCGAGCGTCTCATAAAAAGATGCCGCTTGAACAGTAAACCTAGGGACGTGGACATCCAACAGGCGGAATGTAGGAAGAAAGTGGCAGTTGTCCTCTATGTGCTTAGAACGGCTCACAATCTGAAGAAAATGGCTAGCCGTGTAGACATCCGAGTAGTGTTTTCAGCGCCGGAAAAACTAGGCAGGATATGTCGCTTAGCAGACCCGCAACGTAAGCCAGCAGTCGGGTGCCCCAAGACGCATCGAGACGACCCTTCCTGTGGGTTGTGAAAAAGGTGTGGTTTACGAGCTTCCGCTGACCTGTGGAAATAAGTATATAGGCCAGACAGGAAGATGTATGAACGATCGTTTACGCGAACACAGGTCAAATGTGGAAAAAAAGAATAACTGCGGTCATTTGTCTGCGCATTGTGTGCGGTGCGGGTGCGCACCAAAATATAATTCATGCAAGGTTCTTGGAAAGCACAAAGATAAAGACGTGCGAGAGATTATTGAAACGGAAGCTATCTTTAGAAATAGTGACACGTGTGTCAGTGGAACTCCTAGATAAGGAGACGGCATTTCTGGTTCTATAGGGAGGGGATTGATGAGGCGCCACTGTGCGTGGATAAATAGGTGGTTTTTCCTGAAAATAAAGTTGTTGAAGTTAGCGCTTTGTACTGTTGTCCTCTTCTTGGTCCTTGTCTTTCAGCACTAGAAATGTTATTCATTGTACCAACAAGCCCGAAGATTGGCAATTCTAAAAAATAGTTACAAGAAAAGTGTTAGTGGCTCCTTTAATATTGACTATGTGAGAGGCTTTTTTGGCATATAGAGGTGTTAATCTGGTTATATCCGATCTTTAGAGCAGTTTTCCGCCATTAGTGTATGTGTTATAGGTTTATGTAAGACTCAGAACTCAGAACCACGCGGTTACAGCGGTCAGAAAAGCATGTTGGCACACAGTGATGGCTCCCACTCTTGATTAGACTTTCCCTCTGTTTCTCTCAATTTATGCCCAGGCAAGTGTATTGTACCTCCAGCACATATGGTACTTTGTTTCTGTGTTGTGTGAGGGGCGGACGAAGTGAAGCTACTGATGCGCTAATAATATCTGGGTAAAATGACCTTCCTGGCGAGACGAAACGAAATACTGCCTGCATGCCACCTAGGGGCATTTATTAGAACTGCGATCTTGCCAGACAAGAATACGCAAGAGTTAGCTCGCATTTATGTGGTGATAGTTTGGTACACTCTCTGATGTACACAAGCTGTTGGTGGGACATGACACTGTCCCTACACTTGACCATCATGTACAATACTCACATCTTCTTTTCTTTTATTTAATTGCGGCATACAGAGAATGAAAACCTCGAAAAGCTTGCCAGGGGCCGAAACTACGTCATTTATGGAGACCTTGCCTACCCATTGAAGCCCCTTTTCCTAAAGCCCTTTGGAGGTGCGAACTTGCAGCCTCACCAGGCGTATTTCAGCAAAACAATGAGCACCGTACAGCAAGCTGTTGAGTGGGGTTTTCGTAAGGTGGCTGCAGATTTTGCATCTGTGGATTTCCAAAAAACAAAAAATGAGGCCGCAGAGTGTTGGCAGGGTGCATAGAGTAGCTACACTTTTGTCGAACTGTCGCACTTCCTCATACAATAGCTACGTGGAAATGTACTTTCACATTATGCCTCCTTCGCTTAGTGAATATCTGCTCCCTTTCAGTTCAGGAGAATAGTACTTTGTAATGCTTTTAAGGCCACATTTATGTGTTCACGCAGCGCTGTTCCCAAAGCGTGTGCTCGTTGTGGTGACTGTGGAGGTGTTAAAGAAATCCAGCAACACTCTTTGAATGTGGCCAGAATACAGTGCCAATCAGTCGTCGAGGCTCCTGTGAACATGTAAGCAAAATGTTATCGAAAGGTGCACACCAGGGGATTTAGAATTCCGTTTCGAGTACAGCTGGACATTGACTGCTCTTCTTTAAAAAAATCACAGCATATCCACGGGGTGAATGATGATGAGTGGGCGAAGCTCCGGAGTGAATCATCGGTAAACCGTGAATCTTCCGTGTAATTCGCCCAGTCGATCATCATGCAAAGACGTGAGAAACACTGTATTCGAACGCTGGGATCGCGCGTTTGAGGGGACGCTAGCACAAACACTTTAGAAACATGCAGTACACTCTAGTAAGGGGGGAGAGGCCACAGCGTCTTACGCAGCCCCTTACACAGGCCGGAACGCGCACCGCGTTTGCCGACGCCATCACATGACTGCTGAAAGAGTATAAGGCGGAGAGGCCACAGCGTCTTACACCAGCTTCTTACACGCGCCGTAACGCGCTAGCACAAACGCATCATCATCATCATCATTAGAAACGGGCAGTCTTTCGTTAATGTTGGTTATTTAGTGTCATCGTGGTGCATGTTTCCATGTGCGCTTTGTGGCGTAGTGCATGGCTTCAGGAAAGAGGTAGCTGATGATGATGATGATGATGCGTTTGTCCAGGTAGCAGCCTGGACACACAACGCCATCTATTGAGCCATTCATAAACTAAACTAGAGGTGGCTACATACATACATACAGAGGAGGGACAGACCCACACCCTAAGGAGCTTCGCCCCTAAAAATTACATCACTGGCAGCACCGACTAAGCCGCTTTATTTTCATCGGTCTTAAAGATGGATACATACAATGTCTCCATGTGTTGAGCTTAATAAATAAAACACTGCAAAGTACCTTTCAACGATCATGAGATGAACCACCGATGCTATTTCCAACTCAAGTGGTTTAATGGTGCCCCCACTCATGTCATTTCTTGAAAGAAGAGGATACACTTCCCAGCTGTATGTGAAACCAAATCGGAAATTTCGTGGAGTTTGCAACGCAAAAATGCTTGCTTTGTATGTCCACTGGAGCGTCCACAACTCCCTGCCATTAGTTTTCTGACCAGGTCCAAAAGATTTTGCAGGGCTGCTTTAAAATAGCAAAGTGGCCCTGCTACACTTTTTCAAATAGTCCATGAGTGACACCACTATGGAAACATGTTTAACAAAACTACAAATTGGCCAGGTTTGTTTGGACTCATCGCAGTGGGAGCGCTTTTGGAAAAAATGCTCATTTTGTACCATTTGCATTTATTCGACATGATTTCCTTAGCGAACCTAGATAACACTTTCTGTGCTTTCTTAACCACCACTGTATTGGATTATGCAGCAAGCTTCTGTTACGACGAACTTTGTTAAGATAAATTCTTGGATATAGTGAACAATCTGGGAACATTTCGTTGGTTTTTCATACTCAGTTTTAAAAAGGTGTGCACTTGATATGAACAAAATGTGCTGTTTTGGGGTTAATATCAGTTTCTGTAGTGATCGTGAGCAGTGGGGCCATCTAATGTTTTGGTGGCTGGCAGCCACATGGAAGCCACCTAGTTCCGGCCATGATTTGATGTGAGAAGCTGCATGTGCCGGAAAAACGAATTCCTAGGAAGCGCCAGACCGATAATGCCTTGTGATACTTTATATATGAAAGGGCTCTCAATTTAGAATATCATACCAATTGAAATTCCAGCAGAACACACCTGACAATTGGGCAAATCCTCAAAAGAATGCTTGCAAGCCACCATTTTTCAATCATGCAGAGGGAAAATAGCTGCCCCTTTTACTGTTAGCTTCAAATTGGAATATCACTGTTTTAAATAGCATATATAGGGTGTTTCAGAAAACGCCTCCATACATGTTATAAAAATATAGACACTCGTTCACTTTTTTGTGGTATTGCTTCGCTGACGGCGCCACGCACTGTAAAATGGGTGAAAGTGATATTTTGATCAGTAGCGAACATAATTGGACAGCCAGAATAGCTGGACCCTCGAACATCAGGCCAGGAGGTGATGAAAGAGGCGCGTGCCCGATCTGGGTCTTTCAGTAGGCCAACCGCGAGGCTTGTGGCCCTGCCGTATATTCACCGCTTGTCACACCGGCTAAAGAAGGTCGCAACGAAATGCAGAGTGCCGGTGGTTTTCACGCCTCGAGAAATATTGGTCCGCATTTGCACAACATTGAACGGGCGCAAATGCAACAATGCATGCACCAGAAAGCCCGACGATCCGTTTGTGTCATGCGAAGTTGGCGTTGTCTATAAGATTCCGCTTTGATGCGGTAGGAGCGATATTGGTCAGACTGGGCGTTGTCTTAATATCAGATTGCTTGAGCACCTTGCGGTAGTTGACGCGCAGGCAGCAGGGGGGGGGGGGCATTTCGCGGACGATTGCCGCAGACGTGGTAGTGCTCCGGCATTTGCACGGACACGTGTGCTACGAAAAGGCAAAAGATCAAGTGACACGAGAAATTATAGAGGCTGTAGCTATTAATGTCAACGAAAACACATGCGCAAGTGTTCCTTCGATCACCCTGTCTCAGAAGGAGCTTGAATATTTAGGCCTGAATCTTGTTAACGTGAGGTGGTAAGATAAAAATGCGCAAGGCACCTGCGCTGGCTTATGTTTGCGCGAGCGAATACCTTGTAGCTTGTTCAACTTGTATGTGTTTTTTCAAAAGTAAAACCAGTTGATATCTAGCGCCCGTCCGGTCTAATTTGCGTCCTGTGTTCGTATTTGTTCATCTGCACGAATAAAAAAAATAGGATTGAAGAGATTCGGCAACCAACAAGCCCACATTACTGCCTTGACAACTCTGCTTTTGAGTACAAAGGGCCGTTTTCCCAATCTTTCTGTGTTTCATCCCGTTGGTGGCCTTCGTCAACCCTCTTGCTGTCGCCACGTACCGTGCGAGGGTGCACACGTTCGGCATGAAAAACCGACTGGTTCCACCGGAGGTGCGAGCCAACTTCGCTCTGTTCCAGGCGACCGCAAGATACGCCAGGGGGACAAAGATGTCGCGCTCCAAACTGTAGCGTCAAGTTAGATTCCTATAGGTGTGCTTGCGCGTTTTTGTTCATTCTAATGTTAAATGTGAGCGTGAAAATGACCTTGTATACAGTGCTTTTACCCGCGATGCTGCAAAAGGTACTGAAATCCTCTGGAAGGCTTACTTGCCAGTGTTATGTGCATGGACAAAAGCTTGCCAGAGACATTCCAAAAGGGAAAGGCAAAAGTACAGTACCTGGAAGTCGGTCCTCTTCCCGAGGACGTAGAACTCGTGCTGCCACATGGTCCTTAATTTGCCACTGAGTCAAAAGGAAATCCATCGAAATGCAGCCGCCGCAGCTGGGATTCGATCCCGCGACCCTCGGATCAGCAGCCGAGTACCTTAGCCACTAGACCACCGTGGCGGGGCCATATATAACAGGTACAGGAAAACAGATTCACCTTCATCTCTAATGCTGGCAAATGGGATCCCAAC
Source organism: Hyalomma asiaticum (assembly GCA_013339685.2). Lineage (NCBI taxonomy): Eukaryota > Metazoa > Arthropoda > Arachnida > Ixodida > Ixodidae > Hyalomma > Hyalomma asiaticum. The sequence goes on along the minus strand of CM023481.1, from coordinate 80,803,648 downwards.
TTTGGAGGAGCGCAGAAAAATAGCAAGGCTAAAGTTATGATTCTTACCTTATCATGACAAGGTGACTGTGAATGCGCGCGCATACATTCAACCATTTTTGTCGCGCACGTCCAGAAATCGGCATGCACATAATCTTCTTCCATATCAAACACGCACTAATCTTTTCAGAAACCCATTTTTTCCACGAACCATTTCCGAGTGGAATTCACTGCCTGAAGATATTGTTTCTTTACAATCTGTCCGTGATTTTGAACGAGCGCTACTTGCTGATATAGGAATTCAGTAATCACTGTAAGCTCATGGCTTTTCTTTCTACATCTTCCATTGATGCACTGTTATTGAATTTTGCAAACACTTTGTCTACACACTCGACGTATTTCGGGTTTCTTTTCGTGTAATTGTTTTTTTTTTCTGCTATGGTATGGGTCACTCTTATGAACTGTATAATTTTGTTATGAAGACAGGCTGCGTTGGTTTCTTTTATACTTCTAGATATGTTAGTACGTTTGCTTTGTTTCCCCTTCTGTGCATGTAAATTTGCACCTATGTATTTCCCCACCTGCATGGTCCTTCTTGACCGCAGTATACCGTAAATAAATAAATAAATAAAACCAGCTCTCACTATGAGAGACGCCGTAGTGGGGGTCTCCGGAAATTTAGACCACCTGGGGTTCTTTAGCGTGCACTGACATCGCACAGCACACCGGCCTCAACATTTCGCCTCCATCGAAATGCAGCCGCCGCGGCCGGGATTCGATCCCGCGACCTTCGGATCAGCAGCCGAGTACCATAACCACTAGACTACCATGGCGGGGCTCACTCAACCTAACGAACAAGCAGGGTTTCGTAAAGGCTATTCAAATGTAGACCATATTCACACTATCAATCAGGTGATAGAGAAATGCGCAGAGTGTAATCAACCCCTGTATATAGCCTTCAGATATTACGAGAAAGCATTTTTTTATTTATTATTTACAAATACTGCAGGCCCTACTCGGGCCCAAGCAGGAGTGGGAATATCATTAAAAACAATACCAACAATAATGCTTAGAACTATCGACAACTTAAGTAGTAAACCACAATTAACAAGCAAAAGAAAATGAATAAATAAATATGCTTTGCAATAACAAACCCACAACATTATAAATGATAAATATGCACGTACAATATTTCAACACATGAGATGAACACTATGCATAAAGAAGTGAACGCGAGAATCAACTGCAGCAAAGTTGTTCAGCATAAACAGAACTTTACATATCAAACGAAAGGTTATTTAAAAACTGAACAAATGATTCAGTTGTGTTAGCGTTTACTACTTCTTCGGGTAATTTATTCCATTGTGATATAGCATGTGGAAAAAGGGAATACTGATGTACGTATATTAAGATTACTAAACGGCTGAACGGCTGCTTGATTGTTTTGTTGTGGTTTGTACGACCAGACCGCATGGGGGGCTCAGTTATGTAGTTTTCACGTGGTATTTTGCAGTGACCGTGGTACAGCTGATACAAAAATTTCAAGCGAGATACAGTTCTGCGATGAGCTAGTTTTTTCAATTTGGCCCTGTCGCGTAGAACTGACACACTGCAAAAACGCGAGTATGTAGTGTATATAAACCTCAAGGCCAAGTTTTGCACTCTTTATAATTTCCTGATCAAGTACTTTTGGTGCGGGCTCCAGATCAGACCCGCATATTCTAATTTGGGTATGACGAGATCTTTGTATGCAGTTAACTTTACGGTCGATGACGTACGACGTAATTTTCGTTTAAATAATGCAAGCTTTTTTAGCGCGTTACGGCAAACGTGTTCTATGTGTGTTTCCCAAGTTAAACTGTTTGTAATTGTAAGACCTAAATACTTTGTTTGATTGGTTTTTTTCCATGTAAGCATTATTAATAGTATAAGAAAATTCTAGGGGTTGTTTTGGTTGCTAAATGTAATACATGCCGTCTTCGAAGTATTAAGCTTCAATCCCCATGTTTCACACCATACGTCAATTGAGTGCAACGTATTTGACTCGGTTGATACTTCAGCAGTCATGCAGGCATTGCGGATTCCGGGCGTGGACGATCACTACGTAACAATTACGCGCTACAAGATGTATCTGAAGAGCACACTATTCTAGCGCCCTTCCTTGCTGGTAGATGTGCATCGCACTTTGTGTGACTATATATCCTTGTGAGTGAATGAATGCTTAAAGCTTAATAAGCTCCGAGGTACCGCCTTGAAAAAAACATTTTCTTTGGAATATTTCTTGTTGTTAGACATTTATTCCACTGACTCTTGATATACCGCATGGGCACTATTTCATTTCACATTCGGCTATCACGTGCGTGATCCACGATCCCATTAGGTGGTACTCTGTAGTTAGCATCGAATTAATTATGAGCATCTGCAGTTTTTGAACGTGCTCGTAAATCTCAGCATGCACACCAGTGTTTTAGAATTTCGCCTCCAATCAAATGTAGCCGCAGATACCGGAGTCAGATACCCTCGCCCTTAGCAGCGCATCTGCTCAACCGCTATGCTCCCGCCGCGTCATTGCAGCGCCTCAGTGCACGTACTACGCACACACAGAGCGTACCGTCTTAGCGCTCGCTACAAACCGCATTCAAGACATTTTCATCATCAAGAACCAATTTGCCATAGCGTGGCCCAGTTGGGCCACCATAACGCGGACGTGGTCCCTTTTCAAACTTAATAATGAAGACACGGGCCAAGGCAGCCTGGTTGGAGCTTAATCAGGAGGGCCTGGCCCAGGCCCGGGCTCGACTTCGACATGCACTCCAGGGCGCGGGCTTAGTATTACGCTCCTCGACTGCAAATTGCGGGCTCGCGCTTCGCAAAGCGGTCCCGGGCATGGTCGGGTCTGCAAATTAAGGCCATGCAGCACCTAATTCCCTTGCGTGACGAATAAATATATATGATGAAACCTGCCCTGAGCGAATATACAGAGCGATTAAGACGGAGAGGCGGGCTAGTTGTTTTGGCTTCATTTTTAAGAGTGCACGTACTAAACGACAGCTCGAAGCAGAAAAAACTGCGCTGGTTCACGTGTAGTTCTTCTGTTTCATTTAGTGCAGGCAGTTCTATGTCTGACGTTCGAAAAAAGAACAAGGCAAAATTATCCCAGAGTACCGAAACGTAGCGCGCGCTTTCTGACGTTTTCATTACCTGTTGGGCCACCCCGTTGGTGGAAACTCCTTCTCCATCTGTATACTGAAAGCGTGAAACCTCCGTATGAGCTACACGCGGAAACGGCCGCTCATTCCATAAAGCGATCGTTCCACGCTAGCTGATGAAGCTACTCCCTTTTTTGAGTGACTGACAGGAGGGCGACGTATCGCAGTATGTAGTTCAGCTCCGCGCAATGGCAGACGCTGACGACAGACAGCGCGGGCGCCAACAAATTTTGAGCATCCAAAACTAGTGTTCGGACTTGGCATTCAGCGACCGCGCTTCGGAGAGCGAGCTGCTCGCGGCAGCTGCCGCACGGCTCCGCACGCTAGAGCGCGTCGATATCACGGCAACCCTCCAGTGCGCCTCTAGGCCGCCCTCTGTTTCCCGCGTTTAAAACCGCTCCTGTGCTCCGATTCCTTCAGCGCTCACAGGGCGGCGCCGCCCTCACACGTGCCTGACTTGCACGAGACGGTCGTTTTCGGGACACTCGATGTCTTGTGCGCATGCGTGAGCTGCGAGTGTGCGATCTAGGGGCTTTTGCGATGATTTCGTCTTGATCGTCTCTCTAGGTCTGGGTACTACCTGGAAAGCATCGCTAGGTGGTTTCCATCCCTAGGGGAGCCAACTTCTGTGCGGGTCGTCCGTCGTATCACGTACGAGGCCGTTGACTTGGCCGTTGACGTCGAAGTTTTGTGTATGTCGCTGGCGTACGGCCAGGTGGTGTTGGTACGGCGCGCGTTTCGTGTGAGCACTGTCCTTGGCCAGCGGCTGAAGTGTGGAAGTGTCGGTTTGGCTGTTTTGGGACACATTTTGCAAAAGTCATTATGCGAACTAATGGCGTGTAGCTGTTGTGGAATATTTACGTTGTCTAATTAAGTTTATATTTATTGCCGCACTTCCTCAATGCGCCTCATCCAAGGTATTTTTAAAGAGTACATAGATTCTTAGCGCGAGTCTTCTACGTCTTCTACCCAGCTGCTGGTCGCAATCGCCCGCAACGTTCGAAGTGCTAAGACGTTGCGTCTCGTCCCCTGTAGCTCAGTTCATGAACGAGCTAGCTGTGTGCACTCAGGGCTCAACAGTACCCCGATAGTATCTTACAGATAGCTTTGATTATCTGTATTGTGGTAGTAGTTCTTGCGAGTGCGACGCGCGTGATGCGATGCACTGTATCCCTTCAGGAAATTCGCGTGGACGAAACCACTTAGCTGTTATGTATGATAAGTAAAGGTAACGTAGTAATAATGCGGATTCACCGCTGTGACAGCGCGGTCCTTCTCTGTTGCTGTTCGTAGGACAGCCGACACGTTCGAACGACCAAGACGTCTTTCGTCAATTCTAAAACAAATATCCTTTAAGACCTGTAAACGTGTAGCTAGGGGATAAATAGAAGCGAAATGTTTAGAGGCGAGGCAAGGTTGGCTTTATTCAAGTGGTACGATCGTGCATGTTCATCCTCGTGCTTCTGCAACTTTGTTCTTGTGGTAGTTAAAAGTGCATTTTTAGAAATAGCTTCCCTTTGGCCACAAGTCATTTCTAAATCAGGATGCGCTGGCATCTCTAAATCAATCAGGACAGGTCTATGTGCACGTATGCCAAAAAGCGTATCCAAGGTAGTGTTGGAGTTTGCCACCTCCCACTTTCATCGGAGCATTACTTCCGACTTGTGACATACTTTCAGTGGTGCATGGGGTTTAGTGCAGCCCAGTACTGTTTACTGTTTTCACTATTCGATGAGGGCACCGCTTCAACGACCACTGCCATTTCCAGGGCCAAAGCAGGTAGATGGCACCCACAACATTTGTATCAGAAATTTTTTTCTTTATTCTGAACCCAAGTTGTGAGCAGAATTTGGTTTCGTATGTTGCTCCATTGAGAAATGTGTGACCTTTGCCATCGCTGTTTCATTCCTTGACTTCTCCTTTCATCGTATTTGTGCCTGTCTAGTCTTGACACCACACATGCTCCCTTACTAGTTCCAAGTTTTACAGCGCCAACGGCACACGGACAACATATGACACACAGCGTTGTGTGTGTCATTATATGTTGTCCGTGTGCCATTGGCAGTGTAAAACTTACGATGTCACACCAACTAGCCCAACGCTCAACCATGGTGAACTTAGTAGTTCACTTTGCATACATGAAAATGTAATTTTAACTGAACTCCTTCAGCATGTCTTGTAAATTCATGCAACTTGGACAAAAGTCGTACTTCCCAAGGTGAATCGGGCCACCTATTCGTCATACCTGCGTAAACCCATTGCTGCTTAGCAGCTATGGGTTTACGCATACGTTACATTATGACACTACAGTCCGAGGCAAGAACTGTTTGGCAATTCTATGTGACCCGCTCGTGTTTCCTTCCTTGTTGCCTTCTCACAAATGCAGCTCAACCTTCCTTACACTTATGCCTTGTTTATTAGTCAAGGAAGCTGATTTTGCTCTATGAGGGGCTGTTTCAGAACCTTCACCCATTTTATTATAGTTACTAGTGTCTTCTCCATTAACAGGCAGCCGAAATGACAAGGCCTGATGGAAACACACAAGTTGTTGCTTTTCTTCATGATTCCGCTGCTCATTAAAATCAATCTTAACTCGCCCAGTTTTCCAACCTTTTGTTCGTATTGACTAGCATTCTCTCCTGCATAGCATTTGCTACAAACTTCAGAGCAAATGTATACAGCAAGCGCTTTTGTTTTTACGTAGACGTTTACAGCAAAACTGTTAGCCTCCAGGAGGTCAGAATTGTTCATGCAGACCGTGCAAAAATATTAATAAATAATTCCATCCTTAAAGGTACCTAATAAAATTCTGCACGAGGTACAGAATCTTTCACTATGCCCCTAATAATATAAAGGTGCTATAAATAACGTAGTGACGTGTACATTTCAGAATAAACCCTCCTACCTACCCTTTCACGTTGGCGCAGGTTGCTAAGTGAAAAATCAGACAGGTGGGAAATAAAGAAAGGTACCTTGTGCTTTTCTATTTAACTTGCATAAACCTTATATGCTAAATCTGTTTACATTCCCAGCTATTTTTAACTTTACTCTCCTTGATTTCATGGTAGTACATCAATAATTGCTTATTAAATGATTAAGCAATGTTAAATGCTGCATTTTCATATGTGTATCAAAAGCTATCTTTTCTTTCTTCTGTTCACAATACTATGCGACCTGAATATTAAATCTGAGAAATTATTTGATTTATTTGTATTACAAGTGATGCACCTCATTTTCTAAAATTTCAGCTACCACTAGTATGGTGGTCACAGGCAAAAACGCCAATCAACAAACGAACGTGAGAGATCCTGACATACTTGCCAAGTATTTTTGGCAAAGTTTCCATGCTGATAGTGGCAGTCATACTTAGGAGTTTAGTTTCACAAATCTGTGATGAAAGTGACTGATTGATTTATTTGTGGGGTTTAACGTCCCAAAACCAGCTCCGATTATGAGAGACGCCATGATGGAGGTCTCCGGTTCTCTAACATGCACTGACATCGCACAGCACACGGGCCTCAACATTTCGCCTCCATCGAAATGCAGCTGCTGCGGCCGGGATTCGATCTCGCTACCCTCGGATCAGCCGCCGGGTACCATAGCCACTAGACCACCGTGGAGGGGATGTGGTGAAAGTGTCAGCCAAGAAATGGCTCTGGACAAGCATAAGCTTCCTGTGTAAACGTACAACCAGAAGTGGGAAAGTGAATAAGTGTCACTCAGAAACAACAATAAAGAATTATGTGCATTTATTGCATCACTGCACAACTACAATATTTGAGTGTTTAACTCAATCATAGCATAAATGTTACTTTGCATTTATCATTAATTATAGTAACCCCAGGTGGTCGAAATTTCCGGAGCCCTCCACTACGGCGTCTCTCATAATCAGAACTGGTTTTGGGACGTTAAACCCCGCAAACAACAACATTAATTATAGTAATTCCAGCACAGCCATCACACAATAATTTTAAAGTGGTAGACAACTCACATACTTAGCATCACATGCGACTTGATTCCTGGCACATCAGTGTTAGCAACCATTCACACTACTTGTACAAGAAGTGAGAAAGAACAGTGCTCCCAGGGACCTTTGTTCAATGGAAAAAAATGTAGAGAGCCCTTATAGCCTATCAAGAGTGTATTTACAAGAACAGCAAGCAAAACTGTTTAGAGCAAGGAGCTCCTTTTTGTGCGGAATATAGATTAGGTAATTACATATCGAGTTCAAGATGACAAGTGTATATAGGAGTCATCAGTGCACTGCATGTGAACAGATGTGCCGTTCATCAAGCAGCATTTAACCCAGAACACTGGTCTGTAAAGGTTCACTTTTGCTGGCCTCTCGGTAGTGCCCTCTAGCTGTCATCCCTCCATGCAGTGTGCCACCTGTAATTTGTGAATAAAAGACGATTCTTGAGGCCACATCTCGCACTTGCAGTGCCCCTGAGAGAAGTTTTGGATTTGAGTGGCCAAATAATTTTCAGAGCCCTTCACAGCTACATGCATGCAGCCACCCACTCCTAGAATATATATGGGTGCTTTACCTTAAGCCAACTCAGGCTTTTGTACTTTTTTGTTCCTACTTCAACATTCATTTTATATATAAAACACGATAATAACACAGGGAGACTTATGACCATAAGGTAGCTTAGAAACTGCAATGTCCCCATAATAAACATTGGTACTTTTCGCTCTTATTCAACTACATTCATTATCTTATGACACTTAAAGAATCAGAGAATATAATGGCTTCCTGTGATTTTGCTTTGTGGTATGCTGCCAGCTCTATAATTGCCTCTGCTGTAAATATACTAGTTTCAGTCAACAGAACATCATATTTTAAGAAACATGGAATTCATCCTAAAGGAGCACAATGAAATGACACACTAGTAGGAAGACCAAACAACACAGGTGCAAACTAACTGTTTTTACTAAAGACAGATAGCAGGTATATACCGTATGTCACTACAGGCTGCACAGGCGCACCGATACAAGGAAACTTGTAATTAGGCACAGGAAGTTATCTGACCTTGCGTGTACAGGAAGTTATTCGACCATACATAACAGAAATTCCATTTCAACATTGTACAAAACCATTGATCTGTCACTCACACAGTGGTGACCTGCCTTGTTGATAAAAATACTCCCAGCATTTCGTGAGTGGGCTTTTCTTTTTTTTTCTTCTTGCTGCTGCCTAAGATTTTCATGCTTAGGCACGAGTAATACATTTTGAAAGTTTTTTAAAGAAAGTGACCTTTGCATTTTGCAGATGCATAAAGTAAGTGGTTTTGTGATATTGCCAAGAGCTATGTACAATAAAAAAGTTCTGTTCACAGTCGATAAGGCCTTTCCTCATTTGAGAAAAGGCTCACAAGAAACATTACTACCAGTCACAGTGCAGCCTTATTGTTTTCTTTAGCATCAAAACACACAAGGTGGATGTGCCATTCGCACCACTGGGAATAAAAAAGGCACATGACAGCACTGTGTTAGCACATTCTTGCTCAGTCTTGAATAATCTCAAACTACATGACCCATTTCTAACAAAAAGCTCTGTTGTGATAGTGCAATTTTTTCAACATAATGATAAATTCTGCTTTTTCTATTGATGTGAAAGAGCTACTCAACTGAAGCTTGTATTGGCTCACTTGTGCAGTTGTGAAAGCTGTTGGCGTATAAGGAAAGCATTATCATCATGAAAACAATGTGCACAGTTTCTTCACTTTCTCTGAAAATGAAAAATGACTGCCTGGCTGTGGATTTCAAGCACCGACTGCTGGGTTGCAATGCCGGCATGCTAACTATTCAGCTACTGTTCGTCACTGAATTGAGCATTTTGAAACGGGGTTTCGTATTCATGAAGTAGACACGGCACGTTCATAGCACGTACAAGCTCGACATCTAAGAAGATACAAACATAGCTGAGCCATATGAATTTCTCAGATTTTCCACTTAAGTAGGTAGGAAAGAGAAAGAAAGAGGTAAAGGAAGAGAGCAAGAAAGAAGGAAAAAGGCATGCACTTTCCAAGCTTCGATTCACCCTTTTTGCCAATGCTGGAGTAGCTCCTAATTTTTTTACACTGTTTTTCATTATGAATTTTTCATAGAAATTAAAGATTGCACTGATGTAAATGCATACCTGGCAACGTAGGGACTTTGGAAATTGGGAGATTTTAAAAGCGATGGAGGGCAGCACCAGAAGAAAAAACAAAGCAAAGAACTTGCGCATTTTCCTGTTTCTCACTTAGCAGCACTGTAGTAATGCCATACAACTCTGGGTCATTGCCAAAAAAATTCTCGGTGTCGATGACCATACCAGTACTAGCACTTAATTATAGTGTCTGCATTTAATTACGGGCAAAATGTGCCATGACCCACAAGAGCTACTTGTGCTTTCCCACGCTTATTTACATGATTTGCTGCATAATGGCGCTGTAGAGCGGCGAAGTTAACTGCAATAACACTGCACTGTTATTGCATGTTCCTTGTTGAGATAAAGATAACACGCCAAACTGTAGACAACAAAACCCACACACAAAACAAAGCGGCCTCTCCACCCTCTATATCGCTGTGCAGAGGGGAGGGTGCTGCAGCAAAATACTTGTATTCCTCAAGGTCTGAGAAATTATGTAACTGTTGTCCCCTACCTTTTCACGGTTGTGGTAGGGTTGTTTATTAGAATTATGGCCGTGCCTATATAGTCAGGACTGATCAGGAATCGGGAGTCTTCTGGGCAAATCGGGATAGTTGGCATGTATGTAAATGGCACAGTTGCAGCCACGATATGAATACGAGTTACGCCCTATTAGACAGCTCTGCAAATTTTTACCACCTAGGGTTCTTACGGTGCACTGACATTGCACAGTGCAAGAGCTGCAACTTTTCGCCTTTATGAAAATGCAGCTGCCGGTGGCAGTATTGTGCAACGTCCGGATCAGCAGCCTAGTGCCACAGCCACTAGACGACCGTGGCTGTGGTCTAATGGACGCTCTAAGAACAGTAAAAGCCAAACAACAGCTGAGGCCTTGAAGCTTCGTGTTCTATTTTTCAAGTCCTTTTCCCTCGAACCTATTATCCAACCCTGAACACCGAGGCCGGCACAAGTGGATACTTGCTGGGTAACACCCTAGACATTTTCTATAACCCTTGTAGTGTCTTTAAAGACTATAATGAAACAGCTTCCACAAAACCAGAAATATACAAGGTTTGTCTTTAAAGTATTGAGACTGCCTGCAATGCATCAGTGCACCCACCTGTAGCGCAGCCCTCGGAGGTGCGATTTGTCATGGGGGCTCCGAGTCTAAGCAAGTAATGCACCAAGCAGCAGTTGCATCCCAGCTCTGATACTATGAGAACTTGGAGTGGGGCAAGGGCTGCTTCCGAATATTTGTCACGGCAGAACACGTACTAAATGGAATGCGGCCTGGAGTAGCGACACACGATTAAATTATGGTTTCACCTGTGCAAAGGACGCTTCAAGATGCATGCGTCCATCAGGGAGGTTTTAAAGATAACGGCTTAAGGGTGCACAGCAAACCTTTGAAGAAATGGAGTGGTCTGGATGCCCTTGGATGAGTGGATCGATTGTAAGTATGGCTAGAGTTTGAATTCTGGCTGTAATTTGCGAGGAGAACTGCTGAAAACCTCTGAGACGAATCATCGATGCCGTGTTCTGCAATGAACTCCTTGAAAGCTTTAGTGAAACCGTCAAATGGAAAAGACTGCAAATTGATCATCACTGGACACTGCAGTTGACAACGCTCAAGCGCACACCACCCTTCATGCAACAACCTCCGTGGCCAAGGCAGGGGTTGCAACGTTGCACAGCCATCATACAGCCCCGATATGAGCCTGGCGGACTTTTGCTTCTCCTAAAGCTCAAGAGAAGCTTGAAAGGTCACCAATGCAACAATTCTGCCGTCATACAATAGGTTGTCACAATCTCTCTGAAGTAGTTTATGGGAGCCGAATTGCAGGGAGCCTTTCCAGCATGAGAATGGCCACGGCATAGTTGTGCGCCCTTGCCAAAGGGGACTACATGGGAGAACCCAATAACTTGTACCGATCGGACCAGTAAATTCCTCTCACCAGACCCAGTCTCATTACCCTATGGACGAACCCTTACACCTCCTTTCCCTTCATGCAAGGCTGTCGTACTGTGCGAGTAGTAGCCGGTAGATCCTACTACCCCCACGGTTGCATAGGCTTCATTCCTTTCTGTAAAGGTGTCATTCCTGATCCAAGCGAAATGTCCTAGCAACCGTCTGCATGACATTCTTGCTCATACAAAATAGTTTTAACGGATTCAAAATTCATTACGCCACATGAGGAGAGTCCACTCTGTGCACGCGTCTCCCCTGGGAAGACTTCCTCGCTAGATTCTGTCCGCCAAAATTGATGTGCGAGTTAAGGTGACTTTATATTTAAGAAATGGCTTAATTAAGCGCGCACTCAACAGTGTTTCGTATCTGGGGAAGAGCTGGAGTACGTCTCACCACGATTATGAGCACTGGTGCACGAAAATCCAGATCTCTCATTGGTATGCATGCCAAATATAATGAAAATTTAGACGGCATGGCGTCAGCCACAAATGGAACACTTCATTGTCTTCCACACCGAAAGATCCCGCAGCATACCGCGCAGCCGCAGCAGCTAGGTGGATTCTCTTGTCATGGTGCCATCTCTCGTTTGAGGGAAGCCGTGGCCTCCGCGATCGGCAGCAGCGGCGTGGGTTTGCTCCGGCCGTCCCATTCGGCGCTTACACAAAGGGAGAAGTGTAATTCCGCTAGCGCCTAAAGGCGCCACTAGGTGGCGCCCTTAGCCCAAGGCTCGCGGCGCGCTCTGCGCGCTCGCCTGACCTGCACTAGCTGCCAGTTGCCGTGCGAGTTCAGTCGCGGGTCAGCCGTTTTGACGCATTTTCACGCAGAAGAACCGCGGACACGCAGTCAATTCTTTTTCGACTCGTTCCTGCAGCTACAAGAAGTAAAGGTATGTTGTCAAATATTTACGAATCGCTTATGCATGCAGCTTTATTGGTCGTTTACACGCGGATTAAGGCAACCGAGACTTTCGTCGCGCTACGTTTGACAAGAATGTGGAATACCGCCTTTCCTTTGTTAAAGGAGTTGTGGCACGTGTTGTGACGACACTTAAGTATGCATTGTATGCCTTTCTAGCGATTCTGAGTGTACTGGGCAGGCACTTTACAGCGATATTCTCTATGGCTCAAACAACATATGCAGTTGAAGGATGGTCATGTGGGCGAGTTGGAACTGATTATGCATATTGATGGTCAGCGCAAACCACGAGGACATAAAGAAGGAAGGAACACAAACACAGCGCTGTCTCACAACTATATTTTTATTTAGTAACACACCCATATTTAAAGCAATGACCACAACCCACGTGATGCCATGACGCAGATGGGAAAGTGTGCACCAGAATATGAAAACCTCGTTAGAACTAAACCAACAAAACTACGTGATGTACTGATTTAAAAAAGAAATCTCCCTGTCATGTAGGGCTATCGATGGCATGCTGACGCACCGGGAACCATTTTTGCTGATGTGAAATGCTTCAACAATTTCTCTAACTGTCTTATCCTTGTGTTTGAACAAACTTTTTGTATCTGTAAATATCGGGGTGCAATCATGATTCGAACAATGCCTAGCTATGTGTGAGTATTCATTGCCCCTCATGGAGCGTTTGTGCTCAGCCAATCTTACATTCAAACACCTGCCTGTTTGGCCAATATACATGTCACCACACGAAAACGGGACCTGATACACCAGGCCTACTTGGCATGCTCCGAACGAGGGCGTGTGTTTCTTCACCTTGCATCCTATATTTCTTTTATTTATTCCTAATCTTTTTTGATCCAGTTTTCTTTCAATTATACCGCAAATCTTATTTAATTTATTAGGGGCAGAAAAAATAACTCTGACATTGAACCTCCCTGCAACATTTTTTAGACCATGAGATAGCTTATGCACGTATGGAATAACTACAGTTTTTTTCTTTCTTTAATCGGGTTGAAACACTATCCCTCTCGATTGTTCCCAATCTTACACATCTCATCAGCTTCTGCACATTCAACCGGATGGCACTTTCCGGGAACCCTGCCGCCCTTAGACGCAATACTTGGGTGACAAAGCTGTCAGAAGCATGATGAAAACATGACTTTACTAAGGCCGAAAACAAACACGAGTAGGCGATACCGTTTTTTACTACCTTGGAATGACCGGATTTAAAATTTAGGATGGGTTTAGCGGATCTTGGGATATATTGCCAACATACATGATTCTTGGCGAGTTCTAGCCTCAGGTCCAAAAATTGCAACTGGTTGTCTTGCGGTAATTCATAAGTAAAGCGCAAACCAGAACCGCATTTCCGAAACAGATCAAGGACTGTTGCTACATTCTGTTCTAAGTTTGAATTACTAACGAAAACCAAAAAATCATCGACATACCTTATCAATTTGATTACATTTTCATCAAGATTACTTTTTACTTTCCTGTCTACGTTTCCTAGAAAAATATTACTTAGTACCGGAGCAACCTTAGACCCAATGCAGACGCCCGTTTTCTGAATGTACAACTTGTCGTTCCATTCAATGTAGGTAGAACGCAAATAAAAGGAGAGGATTTCAAGAAAGCTACCTACAGATATGCCACACCTACCAGAGAAGGATAATTCGTCGTTGTCCTCAGTGATGCAAAGCTTCACATTTTCCATCAACCTATCATGAGGCAAATTGTAATATAAATCTTCGACATCAATACTAAACATATTGCAATCACCCGGATTTGTGCTTACGAGAAACGACACGAGATCACTAGAGTTCTGTACCAAAAAAGGATCAACAATAACTAATGACTGCAGGTGTTTTTGTAAGTACGTGGACACACACTGTTGCCAGCTGTCTGCTTCTGTGATTATAGCTCTGAATGGAATATTAACCTTGTGTGTCTTTGCCGCGAAGAAAATATCCAAATGAAGTTTGTTAGCCTTCTTAACAGCTGACGCTACCTGTTCCAGGTTATGACTTTGAAGCAGCGAGAGAGCTCGTTCCTTAACCTTAGCAGGCTTGTAATCTACCAACCTAAAATTCTTTTCTATTGCAGCTAGCGCTTTTTCACAGAATACCTTCTCTGGTGCTACGACAAAAAAACCTTCTTTATCGGACGTTAAAATGTGAAGGTCCTTACTCACAGCATACTGAACTAAAGGAACTTATGGGTGTGTTACTAAATAAAAATATAGTTGTGAGACAGCGCTGTGTTTGTGTTCCTTCCTTCTTTATGTCCTCGTGGTTTGCGCTGACCATCAATATGCATAACATATGCAGTTGACTGCACTAGTCGGAAGTTCTGAGTAGTGCTTTGTTACCCTCGAAGAAAGAATTTTTTCTCTGCCTTGCTATGTCGTGTACGTTGTGTGTAGATGCGAGTAGTTTCCCATACTGGTGCAATGTCCCTAATAAATCATTCGCGGCATGATGAAAATTGCGTGGCTATGTGTGATGCGCTTCACACCAAAATCCCATAACTTTCTTTATTTACAGATAAATGTACTGCTGCGTACCTTTCTGTCACTCTGACAGGAAGAAAAAGCTTGGGAGAAGCTTTCACGAATTTCCGGGAAATTGTGATCGCCGCCAAGCATGGCTAAAGGCCATATCGAGAAAGGACTTCGCGCCAAACGACAAGTCCGCTAGCAGTGTCGTTTGCGGCCTTCACTGTTTAGAGTCGGATTACGCTCTGGGTCCCACAAAGGTGCGGCGGCTCAAGCGGAATGCTGTTCCGAGCGCGTTCCCAGGTTATCCAAGCTACATGCAGCCACAGCAGCCACAAAAAAGACATGAAGTTGGAGCGATTGTCGCAGAATTATTCTCTAGGCCAACAAGAGACTTCAAATTTATCGCGTGATCGTGATGGAGCTCTTGGTTCAGCCTGTGACCGCGAAATGCACAAGGAAAATTTGCCAACTTCTGCCCTCTCGTTGCGCGGAGTGCTTGAAGACAGCCGTCTTCATGTACCCTTGAAGGGACCTGAAGCAACAAGTGCTGAAGGTGGAGGCTGCAGTGAAAGCCACCCATCAGAGGCTTCTGCTATCTACGCGGCGACATTTATGTCCGAAGATAATCTGGCGGTCGCAGGTAAGGATGCAAGCTCACAAAATGCGGTCGGTGAAATGCAGCTGTCTAGTGAGACAATTGAGTGCGCAACGCAAACAACTGACGACCTTCTTCCTCACAAGCACTCAGATTTGAAGAATATAAACCGCATGAGGGTGCAAATGTTCAGGAAAGCAGATGTTACCAGGAGACTGCAGCGAGAGAACAGCCGCCTCAAAATGAAGTTGAGTGATTTTGAAAACAACGCTCTCCACTCGGCATTGAAGAAGTCCTTGGACAAGGTCGGGACAGGCCAGTTCTGCTTAGAAGACTGTCTGGTTGAACAAATCGCCAATGCGTCAAGGCAACGGCCCGTGTGGTCTCCAGAGTTTGTCCGAGAATGTGTAGTTTTATATTACTTGTCCCCCAAGGCATACCGTTACATACGTAAGAGAGGCCTGTTGAAATTGCCTTCAAAAAACTAGCTGCTTCGCTATGTTGGCAAATGCAACAGTGAAAGTGGGGTCACGCCATTAATGAAGGAACGCCTAAAGCAAGAGGTGGGACAGCTGAAAGACCAAGCACGGTTTTGCTCCATCATTGTGGACGAAATGGTTATAAGCTGCAAATACATTTACGATCGTGCGACGGACTGCTTTTTTGGTCAGCAAACTGCCAGAGAAAACGCAGGGACAGGAGAGAATGTAAACAACATCGTGCTTGCGAACAAGGTGCTGTGTTTCGTTGCTACAGGTCTGTCCACTTCGTACAAGATTCCTTGCGGCTTTTTCTTCACAAACAGACTAAGCGGCAAACTTCTGTACCAGCTGACAAAGGAAGTGATCACTGAGGTGGAAAAGTGTGGGCTCCATGTCATCAGAATTGTCACAGATAATCACAAGATTAATGTTGCAATGATGCGGCACCTGGGCAATGGCTCCCTCAAGCCAGTGGTCAGTCATCCGTGTGCTCCAGACAGAAGATTATTCCTGTCCTTTGACCAGTGTCATATCATAAAAAACGTGCGAAGCCTTTTCCTGGAAGGGGAAATGACAGATGGAAGCGAGCCAATAACTGAACAATTTGTGAAACAGCTGTATGACCTTCAGAAAAACGAGGTTGTAAAGCCAGTTCAATTTTTAACACAGAAGCGCGTAGAGCCGACTAATTTTGAGAAAATACACGTGGGCAGGGAAGTGCAGCTATTTTCAGATGAAGTTACCTCTGCGCTTTCGTTCTTGAAAGACTACCCCAGTTACCACCATCAGGCTGAACAATTCAGGAATGCTGGTGGAACAGTATTTTTTATGAAAATGATACAGAAGTGGTTTGCCACCCACAACGTGGCCAACCGAACAGCGCAGTGGCATATGAGGAAACCAGAACACATGCATTTTTTTTTTTGCGCTACGGACGAACGTCTGCAATGGCTGGAAAAAGAGTTCCCAGATTACGTCGAAACTCTCTCCAATGCCTGTAAAAGGAGTGGGAAAAAATTTCTCAGTGCTGAAACCTACGAAGCTCTTTTGCTGACAAGCAAATCCACTGTCCTCTGCATCAAGTATCTTTTAGAAAGTGGTTTCGTTTACGTTTTAACAAGGAACCTCTCGAGTGACCCCGTCTAGCTCCTCTTCAGTTCTCTGCGTCAAATGGCCGGCGGTAATGACTGTCTCGATGCGAGAGCCGTGACATTTAGCCTGGAAAGGATATTGCGGACTGGCAGCCTGTGCCCATCCCAAGCTTCTAATGTTGGAAACGGACACACTGTCTTAAGGTAGGTACATGTGATTTGGGTTCATGGACAGTTTTTCATGATTGTGAACAAGCCATAGAATGGAAAGCCTATCACTTCTCGTTCCCTTGCATAACGAAGAGTTCACACTGCTAGCATGTGTTATGCTGTTGTAGCCTGCTCCCTGGAATGTTTTAAATAAGCCTCATGAGCACTTAGACTGCTGATTAGATGCACAAACGTGTTACAAGCTTTTGTTTGTTTGTTTGATGTACATGCTGCTTGACTGTTTCTGCAAATTATTTACATGCTTTTTAGCACTCATGTTGCTTCCCTTAGTGGGACGTCTGCCGAACTAGATGTACCAGGTGAAGCAGCAGCAAAAGCCGGCACATATGTTTCGACCGAGACAACGCAAGTTGCCTCAACCAGGTCCATCTTTTTCTTTTTTCACGGGCTCGCGCTTGGTTGGCTCGCTGAAATACTAGTGATTTTCTTTTGCCACCAGAAACGATTTTTCTAATACACATATGTGACACATTTTGCTCATACGCCTACTTTCTTTTTTCTTCTTTTTTTAGATTCACGGGAACTGAAGATTTTCTGATGGATATTGAGGAGCTGTTCACATCCCTGAAAATGAATCCTCGTAAGTTCGCACGTGTTCACTTGCTGCATTCATTTAAAGTACAACCAAAACGCAACTGTTTTATTCGCGTTATGTTATGGCTGTTACGACTGAGTAGTGTCAGTGCACGATTTTCATTTTTTTTTAAATTTCACGGAGCCCACGTTGAGTGGGGAGACGAGTAACGTCATATTGTCTTATTTGCTTTATACACAAAATTTCTCTGCGTGCTGTCTAAAATTTGCTATGCTGAACGTCTTTGCGGGCTAATGTCAAAGCTATTCTTTTCATTTCATTTTATTACCTTAAAAGCCCAAGATGGGCATTACATAAGGGGTGGGATTACATATGTTCATTATACAATAGTTGGAAATAACACGTGTATAAGCATTATTAAACACGGTATGAGTAATATGGGTACATGATTCTGCAATGTATACAAGCAGCCGGAATGATGAAAATGACATCCAGTAGTTTTTATTCTGCAAAATGATCGGATATTCTTTGTATGAATGTGGGTGCGCTGGTTAGGGCGGCGATTTCGTGGGGCAGGCTGTTCCAATCTGTGGCTGGGCGGAAAAAGAAAGAACCTGAGAAAGTAGCAGTATGAGTACGGGGGCGGCCCACTTGGTTCATGTGCCGAGTTCGATGTGACGTTCGGCCAGCGGGAATAATGTACGGTGGTTGATTAAGCGAACAATGATATAACTTATGAAAAAGAGATAGGGATGATACACGGCGACGCGTAGCAAGTGTCGGTAGTCCTAATTCATTTCGCAAAAACGACACGCTGATATGATATGAATATTGAGAATGTATGAACCTTGTAGCACGGTTTTGTACGGATTCGAGAGCGTTGATTAAATATGTTTGGTGGGGGCTCCATACTGCGCATGCATATTCGAGCTTAGGGCGGATTATGGTTTGGTAGGCTAGTAAT
>CM023481.1:80693368-80784943 GCA_013339685.2 Hyalomma asiaticum | reverse complement strand
TGCATTTCTGTGGGGGCAACATGTTGAGGCCCCTGTACTGTGCAATGTCAGTGCACATTAGAGAACCCTAGGTCAAATTTCCTGAGCCCTCCGCTACGGCATCTCTCATAATATTGTGTTTTTTGGATGTTAAACCTGAAGAATTAGTCAGCGTATTCCTGTGCCCGTTTCATTTTGTTGGAGGTGCTGGGTACCGCGCAAGACGGACTCCGCAGCAGATTTGTCATCAACCGCTGTACCATGGCCACCGAGACCAGGCTCTGGATCAAACTCGGCGCCGGCATCGGCGCCGTCAGCATCCCAGACGCCACAACACACAATCGTCCTGACTCACCCCCGTGACCCTGGAACTTTTTCGGGCAAGTCCACGAGAACGTGGAAAAGTGGCTTGGCCTCTAGGAACGGGTTGCAGCGCACAACCGATGGGACCCACGATGATGCTCGCAAATGTTCTCTTCTATCTCCAGGGGCCAGCACGCATTTGGTTTGACACACACGAAGAAGAATTGACCAGTTGGGACGTATGTAAGCAAATTGCGCGATCTCTTTGGCCCACCCGCCGGTAGCAAGTCCGCTGCCGTGAAAGACCTGCCCTGTCGGGCCCAAACAGCCACAGAGTCGTACGTCGCTTACATCCTCGACGTTCTAGCTCTTTGCCGCCTCGTCGACTCCAGCATGACCGAGATTGACAAAGTAGGCCATATCCTTAAGGGCATCGCCGATGACGCGTTCAACTGCTCGTCTTTAGAGACTGCTCGACCGTGGACGAAATTATCAATGAGTGCCGCCGTTTCGAACACGCCAAGAGCCGTCGCATAACCCAACAGTTCACGCGGCTTCCAAACACCGCTGCCACGTCTTCGTGCGAAGACGCTCATCAAGGACTTCACCGAGCACCCCGGATAGCGTTGTGCGCATCGTGCGACGGGAATCGAGGCTGCGGCACCATCTCTCGTACGCCATCAGAGCATGCAGAAGCGACAGTCTCTCTCATCAAGGCAGTTGTCCGCGAGGAATTCGCGAACGCCGGCATTCAGCCGGTGTGCTCCATCACCAGGCCTCCAGTCACCCCTGCCGATTCGCTTCGTCGGCCATCACCGACGTTTCGACGATACCGAGATCCAGCCCAGTGGCGAACACATGACGACAGGCCCATATGCTTCCATTGTAGCGGCGTCGGTCACATTTCTCGCTATTGCCCTCACCGCCAGTCCACGTTCTCACGATCTACGTTTTTCTATCGCCGAAATGACAGCCGACGTCCACCGTTCAGTGCCGCGCCGAATGATTCGACGTACTGCGACCTATGTACCATGACCAGTCCTATGGCGACTCGTACCGCAGCCCTCCTGCATCATTCAGACGCTCGAGCCGTTAACCGTCGCCAAACGATCGTCGATCCCGCTCGCCTCTGCCCCGCCGTCCGTCGTCGCCGCGTCCTTCCGGACGATCTTCTCAGGAAAACTGAGAATGCAGCTCCCGGAGGTGACGCTGCATTGGACCCCCGACCTGCAAATCCTCTGATTACTTTGCCAACCCACCAGAACCAAATCGCCGTGGAAATTGATGCCCTACCAGTAACTGCCCTGATCGACACCGGTGCACACATCTCAGTCATGAGCGCTGACCTTCGGAAGCGGCTGAAGAAAGTTCTCACACCTGCCGAGTCCAGCATTGTACAAGTCGCTGACGGGGGACACCAGCGGTGCTGGGAATGTGTGCCGCTCGTGTAAGCGTTGAGGGTCGTCACACATCTGGGTTGTTCCACGTCCTTGACCATTGCCCTCACGACGTGATCCTCGGCCTGATTTTTTATCGGCTCACTCAGCTGTGATTGACTGTTCAGCTGGTGTGGTCCAGCTTGATTTGCCTGATGCTCCTGAACCTCCCGACTCGGCGCAGATTCATCTCTGTTCTGCTGACTTTCTTCGTCTACCGCCGCAGGCACTCACGTGTATCAGTGTTGTGCCCAATTTCAGTGTGCCGGATGGCGACTATGTGGTCACTCCGGACGTCAGCACCTTACTCTCGCATGGCGTGTCTTTCCTCACACGGTAGTGACCATATCGGCCCAAAAAGCTTATATGCCGCTGCTGAATTTTACACTCTGCCCTCAGGTACTACTAGAGGCATATCCCTCGCCAATCTGTCGCCGTCACACGAATACCAGCTTTTGTCCCTCTCGCCGCATCATCTTCGACCAGTTCTTCGGCCACCCGCGATTCGCCTGCGGCCACGCCAGCTCCAGCGCACGACGACATCACGAAAATGATCGCCCAAGACCTTTCACCTTCACAAGCCAACGAGCTCCGGCATCTGCTGACCCAGTACTCCGATATTTTTGACATAGGCGGTCGGCCTTTGGGCCAAACCTCGCTGGTGCAGCATCGCATACATACCGGCGATGCCGCGCCCATTCACAGACGGCTTATCGGTGTCACACGCCGAGCGCCGAGTCATCCAGGAGGATTGATAAGATGCTCAACAAGGCATCATTGAACCATCATCCAGTCCGTGGGCTTCTCCTGTCGTTTTGGTAAAAAAGAAAGACAACACCTGGAGATTCTGCGTGGACTATCGACACCTGAACAGATTACAAAAAAAGATGTATATCCTCTGCCGCGCATCGACGACGCGTTGGATTGTCTCCACGGTGCGACGTATTTTTCATCATAGATCTCCGCTCCGGTTACTGGCAAATCTCTGTCGACGACATGGACCGCGAGAAGACCGCCTTTGTTACGCAGATGGCCTTACCAGTTCCGGTCATGCCTTCGGCTTGTGCAACGCTCCCGCCACCTTCGAGCGTATGATGGACACGCTCTTGCACAGCTTTAAATGGTCCATCTGCCTCTGTTACTTAGACGATGTCATCGTGTTTTCTCCGACCTTCGAAACCCATCTTGAACGTCTTTCCCTATTCTTTCGGTGTTCCGCGCTGCAGGCCTACAGTTAAATTCTTCAAATGCCCTTTGGTCGCCGCCAAATTACCATCCATATATATATATATACATATATATATAATATATATATATATATATATATATATATATATATTATATTATATATATATATTCCCTGGAGCGCAGCAGCGTTGGGTGGCGTAGTGATTTAGCGCGTCTCTCTGCGCTCAGACCTGGTTAGAGTCGCGGATATCCTCACACAACATATATATATTTTTGCGAGTTGTTTTTTAAGAACTATTTTATTAGCGCTAACACTACTGCTCCGAAGGAGCCGTAATGTTGTTTTAAAACAGAATCGCGGTGGTGTCAGCGGCGGCGCGTACCGCCCGTCGCTGACGTTTCCGGCTCCGGCAGTACTGCCAGCAATTAGAGAGAGCGCCGAAAGCGCACCGCGAAGCGGCAACCTACGTTAACCGGGCCCTCCAGTAACACGGGCAAACCACGACACAGTTAAAATAGCTATAACAGCAAAATGTCCGGCAGGGACAAAGTGCCAGCGCGGCGCGTCGTGCGTGGAGCTTTTGCCGGTTCGCGCTCACGACATCGTGCGTCCAGCACTGCTTCCATCCAGCTTGCTTCCACACACCAACAATTGCACTATAAGTTCCTACAAAGACGTGTGTGTTTCAACGATATTACGTTTTTAAGTACGACCATAAAGTACCGGTAATACGGGTCTATGGGCATGATATATTGTATACATATTATTAACAATGTATAATTGTTATTTGCCTATGCCCTGAGTGTGCATTCGGGTGTTAGGGTCCCGTCAGGCAGAGCACATCTGCCTTTTGCCCTTGCATCCAAGAGATTTTTTGTTGTCTGAAATAAATTCAATTCTGAAGGGAGTTGGCAAGTGAAAAAGCGCGTCTGCTACGCGACTATGTGCGGTTGTTGACGCAGTGGCTGCAGTGCCGCATTATAACGACCAAGACTTACCTGTGAAGTTGCGAGCGTGGAAGTCGCTTGGCGTGCCTTCTTTTGCTGGCTCCACAAAGTTTGCCGAGGGACTTTCGTCGATGACGTGCCAGGCTCCAAGTATGAATGGTAACGCTTTACAGGAGGCATATTGCACAAAACGAAGGTTCTCCCAAACCCACTCTTGGCGAGTTACGAATACCGATGAAGCGCAAGAAGTAACGATGGAAATCACAGACAATACCAGCGCGAGCCACTCTGGGCGAGTGACAAATACCGATGAAGAGCAAGAACGATGGAAATCACAGACAATACCAGCCCGGGAAACGGCTACATACACTCGTTTGCCAGCACATGCGGCAATGGCTTATCTTGGCTTATGAATAGCTCGATCTCTACATGTGGATTTAAAGCACATTGGCAAAAATATTAAAGGATTACTGACACGAATTTTTGACATTCTCGTACTATTGCTGCAAATGAAAGCACTGACGTGGAGAACCCCCAAAACAGTATCATGGTGCCTCGCAAGGCAATGAATATATGTTTAATGTGGCTTCCATAAAAGCTGGCTTCGGTTTCGATTTCGAGGGGCGGTTCCCTAGTGACCTGTAAACATAGTCGGACGTACGTCTGTCGTCTGTGGTCAGTTACACGTGGGGCACGCAAACAATGATAATTTCACGGTCGTCCAGTGACTCTAACAGCGATTTCGGCGATGTTTAATAGACTTTGCTCATACGTCATCGTAGTATCGTTTGCGCGGGGGCTGGCTAGCAGCGCTGGGCGACGGAAAACCTTAAAACCGAACTAAAATATTTGTACGTGTTTCCTGGCTTCCGTGTGTGGAGGCCCTTAACAATACATGGCTAGAAAACGAAAAACGTACATTTTGAGCCGCCGCAATATCGTGTCAGTACTCCTTTAGGTATGGAAACGAACGACGTCGATCGCTTGAAATTAAATATAATTAAAATAATAACGAGAAATTATTTAAATCTAAGAGGACGGTCGAGGGGGAATTAAAGCGGCGGTGCGACAAGAAGTCCAATACAATGCAGAAAATTTGACGATTCTATTGAGGAGGAGAACATTTTATTGACTCGACCGGAGGAACCTCTCCCCACCACCCACTCATGGTTCGGTGGTCGGCAGGGATGTCGGGCTGCACTCACGTTAGGACGGGAATCCCGTGAGCCTTTTCGTGAAGCCCTTTCGTGAGCCTTCTGGACGGCCCGGAGGTGCCTGCATGGTGGTTTATTCTTGGGGTTTGATGTACCAAAACCAGCTATGACTCCGCAGTGGAGGCCTGAAATTTCCACCACCAGACATCGCACAGTACATGGGCAATTTGACGATTGTAGTACACCTCTTCGTGTAGGCTTCCATTTGCTGAACTAGAAATGTTACACCGAATGGACTAGACTCAAAAATTATCCTTCTCCAAATCACGGCGATAGCACTGCAGCCACGAATGCAAAATTTTCCTGCAAGTTAATAGGGGAAATTTTACTGGTGAAGAATACTTAAAGCTTGTGGGCATTGAACGATTTGTACAAGGAAAAAGGTGTCTATACTCAGGAGATGCAGCCATGTATGATATATAGTTAACAGCGTTATTAACAGAGCACATGGTGCTTGAGCTGACCGCAATCAAAATAGGGCTTGTACGAGCGCAGTGTCTTGCCTTGGTTACAAAACGCTTCCGAAAAAAACCTCCAGCACCACGCAGGCGCACTAGCAGATTCTAGAATGCCTGTAAAATCTGGCCGGAATAAGGTGTGATCGAATGACATAGCCGCGGCAGAAAGACCGTCGTTTTACTGATGCTAATTAGCTGGGAAAGCACCTTTCGACATTTCGTGTTCGCATAACGCCCAGGCTAGAATAAACTACCCGGGTTTTTCTACGACTCGAGATTCAAATATACCCCAGTCACAAATAATGGGTGCATATGCACTCTGACGACGCATAGCATTATTGACGCTGCCGTACGATTTGTTCGGATTGTGCTTGCTTTGCTATGCAAAGTTAATGCATCGTTCTCTTAGCCTCAGTTGCGTTGCCCCGAAGAACGTTTTTCCAAGCTTGTCTACATTAGAAATCAGAGCTGGCGGTCTCTGTTCAGGCAATATCACCAGGTTCAATTGTTCACGTAATGCTACAACCGCGTGCCATCGAATATTCCAATAAGTATCGCCCGTCATTGGTATTTCCTGAAACAATGCCGCAAAAACTTAATTTAAACCCCTATACGTCCAGGAGTTGCTGATGCGACAATTAAAACAATCTCATCAACCTCTGACCGATGCGATTGTCATACGAGGGGAGGCTGAAGGCTTCACAGGATCTTTCCATCTAAGAGGGGTGTTAGAACTGCCAAGGCTGTCTCAAACTTTCCTGGCATTGTCTTTTTTGTACACGTACACCACCTTTACCGCCTTTACCACGAGATCGCGTCATATGCCTACTCAGGTTGGTTTAGTGTGCGTATATAGTGCCCAGTTCCCCCAAATTAGGGTAGAAAAGCTCTACAAAACACATTGATCAATCACAAGTTCGAGCTTATCTTGTTTGACATTCAATTTTATTCAAAAAATGAGGTTTTTTCACAGGCCTTTTTAATAACTGAATACCAGCGCCACGCTTAGAAAGTTGTCCGCACGCTTTAGAAAACAAGTGTTTAGCATAGGGTGCAGTTATAGTGCCTAAATAAGTATTGTTTAGGCGCTGCGGTGCTTTTATAACTGTGATTGGTTTGAAAATATTAACAGTAACGCACAATAGAGGACTAATAAAACTTTTGGTGGCGCTAGCCACCACTCCAGTTCAAAGAGACCTCGTCAAATTCATCCTCCCAATCGACTCGACTCCTCTCATCCTCTGCGCTTCGTCAGCTTCTCCGTGACGTGTGGACTTGGGTTCTTGGGTGCATCTTATTCTTTGTATTGCGGTTTCCATGCTGAACGTTCCATTATGATTTTCTTTGTTTATGTTCGATACGTGTTCGACAAAGTAAAAAAGGTCACGACGTCGAACCATGTGAAGGGGTTCAGGCCCAAGCATAGCAGAGATTTTAAGGCCGGCGAGGTGTACAGCGCATACTGGGAAGGCGACAGCCGGACAGCAGGATCGTACTATGAAGCTGAGATCCTGCACATGACAGGTGAGAGTGCAAGTTCATCTGATATGCTAATAGAGTTAGCATTTGCAGTGTTCGCACGGATATGCGCAGAGATGCATTGCGTACCGTCAGTACCGTCAGATGTATTGCGTACAGCAGCGCTCTGTGATTCACACGCAATACTCTGAGCGCACGGCTGTCGATGCTTTCTGCGTCACTGCTTTGCGCTGGGGACGCTGAGCGGCTGAGCGGTTTGTTCTGGTGCTTAAATTTATGACGCATTGTGGTTCAGTTTGAGCCATCTGTGATCACCCGCGCACTCTTATCAGCACAAAATGCGCCGGCCACCACGCGGTCCGAGTATCGCGTTTCAATCGCCGAGCACTGTTTAGTAGCAATATTTTTGATCGTGAACACGTGTGTGCCTGGCCGTATACATGCTGCAGGTGCAGTTCAGCGGCGGCAACGAGCACTGCTCGTGCCCATTGCGTGCTGCGTGCGAGAATTTGTCCGCCGCGCGCACTGCGTCACGTTGCGCGCTTCTCGACTTCTGCTGCAATCGTACCGCAATAACAAAGCCGCATGCCTCTTGCGAGCGGGAAAAATTTTAAACTTGCAGTTGCGTTCCATACGAACACAAGGATCGTAGGTTCCGTTATCTTGGCCGAGGTGTGGGTAGCTGTTCGCAAGGGTGGGAGAATCTTGAAGCAAATGATTACACTGTGCCAGGCCTGTGCGCGCGACTGACCCCAAGAATGGCAGCAGTTGTTGCGGCTAATGAGTGCATGACAAGGTGCTAATTAAGTCGCACAAAAAATTATTTCAATTTACTGGAGCTACATCCTTAAACGCAGCAGGCTTGGAAACATGCACCGAATAAATGTGCAAGTTTTAGCGTTTTTTTTCCTGCTGCTGGTGCAGTCAAACAACAAACAGGCAAAGAAAAGACAAAGCTTGATTAGAATTTTGAAGCATGTAATAAAGTAAAGCAAAGGAAGCAAACAGTTTGAACTTAGGGCATCCGAACTTTAGTGGCAATCGTAATACATTCACTGCCGATGGGGGAAGGTGGCTAGTAGATGATATGTGAGCGCTCCGGCGACATGATGCATGCGAAAGCTACACTCCACGCTCACGTTCAAACATATTTTGACATACTGTCTGTGGCACTGGTAGTGCAGAAAGCCTCGAACACCCATGTTCACAGTCAAAAGGTTGTGACTGTAAGTCGAAGTCTTTGTTACAGCCACAAAGTCAAGTTTAAAAGCTTTGCTATTACTCTGCTAATTGTCATTGCACAAAAAAGCAGGTGAAAGGCGGAGCATAGCGTGTGTTGCAGTTACATTTGTCTTTTTTTATGTAGCCTCTAAGGAGGAAATGGATCTCTACCTCGACGCTGGAACGAGGCACACTTTTAAAAGAAGTGCTGCAATGCCAGTCAACGCAGCTGGTGATGAGGTATTGGTGCTTTACTGGTGGTTGAACTTTCTGTAGAAAACTTGTGATAGCTGTGCTACTGCGCACATTCCCATACTAGCATTGGGGCATACGTCTCTTATTTGTGTGCAACATTCACATGATTGTAACTTGTATGCGTGATTTCAGGGTTGCATAGCTTAGAAGCTGACATAATAATTGTTTATTATTTCGAACACTACCAGCCCTGTATTTCGGCTTCGATTTGTATTAACTGGTGCAGTGAGCTAGTAGGCACAGGTTAATTTTCCTGACACAGCAAAGATCGTAGGATAGTACGGTGTAAATGCAAACACCCAAGGCCTAAATTTTCAAAGAATGTGTTGTTAATGCACCATGTCAAATCCAAGCATTTCCTCCTGCATATACATTACATGCACTCCAAGAATGCTATCAGAATGCTCAATGTGGGCATCTATCAACATTCTGTGTTTTAAGCTCTCAGCAGACCACTGCAGGCAGAATTATGCTTGGTGAAAGGAGAGAGGAGGAATGGCAAGCACCAGTGGTCTTTCACATTATAGCTAGCTCATCGATAACATTTTTTGTGGCACGTCACCTTTCACCTCACAGTTAATAGGCATTCATTCATTCATATTTGGAAGCCTTACGACACCTTCACTAACATGAAAAGTGGTTGAGACTTTTCACTGTCATGGGGTGTCATTTGCGTTATTTGTCCCATTTTCAGGTGCCAAACAAAAAAAAATAGGCTTGCTGCGAAAAATATCGCTGCCGAAAAGATACTGGAGGCCATGCCTTCGGAAAACTTCCAAGAGCTTTTGGAAGAAGTCTCGAGACTAAAGGAAGACAATAGCAGGCTCAAATCTGAAAATGCAAGGATCTTGTCTTTCAATATGAAGCTCCAAGAGGAGATTCTTAACCTCCTCTCAGAAGCACGTAGGTGGCTTGTCTGTTATCTACTTAAATTAAAAAAAACAGTGTAAGTTAATTATCTCAGTTAAATGTTGAAATTATCAAAACCTGTCCAAATTGTAGCTAGCTCAACAGTGAAAACTGTGCCTGCAGAGGAAGGATTTTGCTATTTGAGGTGCTAATGCATGCCTGTGAATTGTTTATGTTAATGAGTAACGCATTTATTTCTGCATTAATATGGTGGGTGGCAGGAGCTTAAGCAGGATCCTATTTAGGGGGAGTGGGGATGGTATGTGTGTGTGTATGTGTATACACATACATACATAGAAACTGCAAAAAGAGAGGGAGTAGGATTGAACCTGCCACTTCCTTGCCTGCACCATATATGAGGGCCTTCAAATATTTTTCACCGGTCGAATGGTTAGGGCTTAGGTTAATATTGGTGTTGCACACTCTAACATGGTATTAAGGTGTTCAGTGTTGGTGTTCGTAATTGTAGCAGACTCAAGAATGTGCACCATTCTACAGTGGTGCCTTAGCTCGTAGGCTTGTGCTTGAGGCTCCTGCCACTGACCCCTCACACTACCTCCGAGTAGTGCAAGCATGGATCAATAATTAAATATTTTTTTCATTTGGTCGTTCATCTATGTCATGTGCATAGATCATAGGAGAACATTAAACTCCAGGAGAACAGTGGCATTCAACTGTACGAAGAAAGGGAATACATATTTGTTGCTGTAACAACGAGAGTCCACTTCAGCAAAGGAATAAAGCCAATTGTATAACACAAGAAAACTGGTGCAAGAAATTGATAACGCATTATTGATATGTGGGAAAACAAAAGAAAATCTTAGTAAAACAGGATTGTACATTTTAATGAAAAATCACTCATAAGACCTTGGCAAGGGTGGAGAGCCACACTATGCCTGGCATGCACATGGTAAGACTCAGTGCAAACAGCGGGTATAGTAACTAATCATGGAAAACCAAATGTTCTTATTGGACATTTGCATTAACTCTAAATATTAAGGCTTTTCTAAAATAAAAGCTTTTCTACACCCACACAGTGGCTGTAAAAAGGCCTGCCATGGTGGTCTAGTGGCTATGCTACTCGGCTGCTAATCCAAGGGTCACAGGATCAAATCCTGGCCGTGGTGGCTGCATTTCTGTGGAGGCAACAAGTTGAGGCTCCTGTACTGTGCAATGTCAGTGCACATTAGAGAACCCTAGGTCAAATTTCCTGAGCCCTCCGCTATGGCATCTCTCATAATATTGTGTTTTTGGGATGTTAAACCTGAAGAATTAGTCAATCAACTACATAATCATTGTGCTTTCTTAGGTGCGCAAGCGAACGAACGGAAGTGTAGTTGTGGGAGAGAAGTGGGATCACTTCCAGCGGCAAGGCCCGAGTCCGTGTGGTCACCAGGAGGTGGTGACCACACTCCTCCACTAGATTCTGGACAAGCTGCTCGCAGTGAGCCACCAGTGTCACGGCAGCTATTTACAGGTATGGAAAATGAGTCCAGCACGAAGTACTTTTGTAATACAACTTGCATTTAAATTGTTCATTAGGTGATGTGATTAACTGTCAATTTTGTGAAATACAGCTTGATGTTTTACTTCTAGCTATTAAGCACAAGAGGAGATATCAAAAGAAAATGGATTTTTTTTTCACTGAAACCTTCAGTTTGCACCAAAAATAGCGATAATTTTTTCTTGAGAACACTTACAGCAGTATATTTTCTGCCTGCAGGGAACTTCTTACAATCTACAGGTGGATCTCCGCTTGCTATGTGACTACACACATGCATTGCCCGCCATGGTAGCTGAGCAGCTAGGTGTTGGCTTGCGAAGCTCAAGGTCGCAGGATCAAATCCCAGCCACAGCGGCTGCATTTACATAGGGGCGAAATGAAAAAAAGAGAGCATCTGTGTACTTAGATTTCTGTGCATTTTAAGAAACCCCAGGTAGTCAAAAATTCCTCTCGAGGCCTCCACTGCAGTTTATGCATCATAATCACACCTGGCGTTTTGCACTTAAAAGCCCATCTGTTATTATTACGAACATGCACATGAATGCAGCTTCTGACAGTATACAGTTCACTTCATATCCCATTGAGTGCAGCTGGCTTATGAGTTGCACTTGCGATGGAATTGCCAACAGGATGCATACCAGTAATGAGGGGGCAGGTGACAGTTTTAGCTTGAGTGCATTAAATACAAGGTATACCAAGAGGAGGGGGTTTCCCATAAATTTTTTATTTCAAAAGCAGTGCAGTTCACCTTGCAGCACCAGTTGCCCTCATAGCACCCATGCACGTAACACATTTGCCGTAGTAACATGCTGTGTTTGAGGAAGATTGTTCTTGCACTTTAAACCTTGAGGGACACCCTAGGGATAGGAGTCACACTGTTCTCATATGGCATGTGGCACTGCAGTGTGATTATCAATCATATGTTGCTTATTTTCCAATTGCAGAGACAGTTACTCCTCTTACACCTTATCTGATGTGGTTGCTTTGTGGCTAAGTGTGGGGCTGCTGAGCAAGAGGTCTTGGGATAGTGAATGTTTGTCACTGTGGTGCTGTCCAGGACTAGTGTAGCAATCTCACTGGCATTAATAATGTCATGTAATCACCAGATGAGATAATTGTGATATTTCACTACAAGAAAGCCATGCTGCTGTTGGTCAAAATATTCGATTGTATTGAAAGATTGTCAGTGCTAAAACAATTGAGGCTACATATTGCATTTGCTCCATTCTTATCTGCCTAGTCTACAGAGAAAGAAGGTAGCTTTATAACCACACCCCTTTAAAACATCGCTACGTTTTGTATTTGCAGAGGATCCTGCAGCACCGGAAGACAACACGGTTGCTGAAATGGCGCTAGCTGAACCTCAGGAGCAGCCACCTGAGCAGCCACGTCAGGATTCAAGAGTGCTGCTACCACATGCAGGTATATAGAGCTTCAGAAGTGTATGGTACCTGTAACCCAAGTAGCAGATTTATTTTGTCTAGCTTTTGGTCTGACATAATGCCACATGAACAAGCATTATTAGATCCATTTTTTTCCAAAACCTTTGGCGGACAAACACGACCACGAAGAGTAGAACACACAAGTATGAGCTGTTCTATCAACTGATTTTATTTCCGAAGAAGCATTTGCTTATAAACCTGCAGAACTGCGCAAGACATACCAGCGGAGAAGACCCGGCACATATAACACTTTTGATAAAAATGCACGGATCAGCATGACCGAGTCAACATAAAAATGGCAATGCGCATGCACCAGACAATTATTACGAAAAAATTATTCCAGAAGTTTCGCTCATGTCATTGCTAGACATGAGCGAAACTTCATTGTCTAGCGATGACACAGACGGATAACTGATGCACTTCTATTTTAGTTTTTTTAATCCATTATGCTTCCACAATTTCTCTTCCTGTTTGATGCTGGTGCCTGAACAAAGTGCAGGTGCTTCTAACACGGTGTGCAAGCACATTCGTGGCAATGCATGGCCAAATGTGTGAAAGGGCGCCCCTTCAGACTTTTTTTTCCAGAACCGGCTGCCTATGCTTCTTGCCACATATTCTGGGCTTGGTCTCCCGATTGATCTATCGACACAGGCTACCTAGCTTGTTTCGGGCTGTGAACACCACCCTAACACCTGCTTTACTCCCCACTTTTGTGAGGTTATGGGCAACCTTGCGTGCGTGAGGAATGACTGCAACCCTTTGCCGCGAGTCGACCTCATGATGACATGCTGTGTGGTGCTTATTTTTTAATCCTTCGACACTGAATCTGATGACACATTCCCACGCGTTCGCAATCCACTGGGCAATGGCTACCATGGGTGCTTTGTTTAGTCTACCGGTAGGCGTTGTCTCATGAGCTCCTCTTGCCATCCACTCTGTGCAGTACTGATGGAATGCAACTTTTAAGGGTCAGTTTATACTTACCGTATTTGCACGATTCTACCGCGCACTCGATTGTAACGCGCACCCGTCTCGTGACGAAAAAAAAAGTAAAACATCGATTGTAATGCGCACTCACTTTTCATGACACGAAAAAAAAACCCTTAGTGCTGAACCTTCTCACATTCATAAAACCAAATGCCATACTCGCATAATGAACGCACTTGCATAATAAACGCACTGCTAACTTTGAACCCCTGCAGTCCCGCTTCACTTAATCCGCTGTGTCTTCAAGACGTTCGGCGCGTCAATTCATAAGTCGTGCGTCCCGATAAAACTGCCGCATGTTGCAGGGCAGCATCGGAGAAGCAGGGGTGCAAAAAGAAGCATAAAAACCAAAACAGGTTTATAGAATGTAAGGATGCAGTAGTGTACAAGCTTCCATTAACATGTGGCAAGAATTCTGTAGGTCAGAGTGGACGGTGCGTCAACGAGCATTTAAAGGAACACCAGTACAACGTGGACAAAAAATGGGGGTGGGTTCCTCATTGCTCACTGGAGGCACTGCAGTAATCCAGATACAAGTGACGATGCCCATGGCACGTGCACGCCCATTTTTCAGGAATGTTCAAGAATCAGTACCAGCAGTAGTCAGCTAACACGTAAAATCATCGAGGCTGAATCGGTTGATAGGCTGGCCGATATGTGCATTTCCAAACCGTCGATTGCCTTCCTTTTAAGGAGTTAGCCTCTGTATGCAAAGATAGCTGAATTTGCAAAGTGCCTGTAATGATTATGGTTGAAAAGCGATGTTTGTTGCCTGTATATGAGGTTCCCTGTTTTCGAAATAAACATTGTTGCAAGTAGCGCCTGTGTGTGCCACGTCTTTGTCAGTCCGTGTTTTTCGTGCGCTAAAACCTTCAAGTATGCAATACCAACATGCCCAAAATGTGACGTTACTATGCTACTAAATCATCGGTGCATTTCTAAAACGAAAGGTAGCAAAGCAACGCTTCTGGCCTATTCCATAACATACTCAGTCAAGTGCTGCACATTTGTAACATTTTCACACATGCTGCATCGGTTTTGCATCTCCATTTCTTTCTTAACATGATGAGTAGCAGTGCGGCGTCCATTTGCTTCGTTTTTTTTTTCAAAATTTTTGTCTCCTATAATTGTTAGCCAGCTACACTCTTGCTGTCACTGCCCACAGAGGCGTGAAGAATGCTTCAGAACAAAAGTTGTAGCATGCATTTGTTATGCTCCCAGAAAGACGCAAGCCTCTCCTGCATGCCAAAGGGTGACAATGAAGTGCCAGTTCTATTTGCATTTCCCATGCTGATAGCAACAATATGACAAATGCCCTATCATGGGCGAATGTAAACATGTGCACACGGTACATTCATAAGCTTTCCTGGCCATCTGTAAAAACTTGAAACTACACTATTTCTTGAAACTATTTTTTGCGGTGGTGAATCTTTTTTCATTTTGACTTCTGATTGATGCGTATTTCAAGAAGCCTTGTAATATTAGTCGGCTGTTTCATGTCACCTTGTACTGTGCATGCTTGTTATTCTTTGCTTGCGTCCTTCAGCCTTCCCTCATCATGTAATTGAATAAATGTGAATAGGAGATGACAATTTCTGTGAATATGTACCTGATTATCTCTTTGGTGTTGCAGGATCAGAGACGGTGGAGGAGCCATTACCAAGCCCTCCCGTCTGCTCCATCATGGGCAATGGCATGGTAAGTACTAAGGACTATCAGAGATCACGTATATAGGGTAATGACTGAAAATTTTTTCCCTCAGGTGCATCTAGCAAACAATGTTTGCATAAGCAAAGATGCTTTTGACATGCTCATGGCCATTCCCAAGGAGTCTTTGTTTATTAAGAGAGCGGCCACATCGATATGGTCGTCAGAAGTGCTGGCCAAGCGGAGTTTCTCTGGCACACTTTCCAATAGATATTTTTCGGAAGGTGGGGACAAGCCTCCACAGAAACCCCTCACACCGCAGAAGGTGGACGCCTTGAAAGGCAAGCAATATTTTCAATTGACAATATGCATCTGTTTACATGTTCCACTGTATTTAGTTTATAAGGCTGTGTACATGAAAAGGCAAACAGCAGATTCATATGTTTGTTGATTGTGTCATGTTTTTCTTTGCAGTGTATAGGTTCAATAGGGAGTTTTCGAATAGGGGCCCCAAACTTTAGCGTGCGCTAACTTGGGATCACGTAGGAAGTAGGAGTTTTCGAATTGGGTTTTGTGCTCGCTCCTTGCGTCTTGAGCTTGCAGCGCCAAAGTAGCCAAAAAGGCAGGCTATGACAAGTAAAAATTGAAAATTAATAAACGCATTTGCCTTCATAAGCATACCCTTTAAAACTGCTATTTAAAGCGTGCAGTGGCAATGAATTTACTTGTAATCCCCATTGTTCTGCGAGTCTTAAGAATTTGGTATCATGAGCCAAGGTAATCCAGCTTCGAGCCACCGGT
Organism: Hyalomma asiaticum; assembly: GCA_013339685.2. NCBI lineage: Eukaryota > Metazoa > Arthropoda > Arachnida > Ixodida > Ixodidae > Hyalomma > Hyalomma asiaticum. The sequence goes on along the minus strand of CM023481.1, from coordinate 80,769,172 downwards.
CGCGTTAAGCCTACGAGCTCTCAATTCGACAACTGATCTTAAAAACGCGGGCTATTTCACGGCCAGTTTTTGTTGCATGCGTGAGATGGAAGAAAGCGATGACCTACGCCACCATTTATTGATTGATAAAGTCGTCACTTAACCAGAAATCAGCTCAGTTTTCTCCTAGGCGAGAGCCGCCGCTTCGATGGGCGCCGCTATGTTTGTTTACGCTAAAAGGTTTGGGGCAAGGTTTGGGGCTCCGTTGGGCTCACGCTAAATTCCAGAAATAGCGTGCCCAACCCAAAACCCAAAGGCAGTTTGGGTCTCGCGCACGCGCAGTGGTGTCGACGTTATTTCTTTGGGGCCCCAAAGTGGTCGGTGCCCCTATTCGAAAACTCCCTAATATCATTTAGTGTAGCTTGCTGCAATTCGGGTAGACTCGTGGAATGCAAGCTGAGGGATATATTTCAGGTTGTTCGTTGAATTGTTGGAATATTTCCTGGCCCAGTGGGAACACGCCTGCTAACTTGTGATCATTCATTGTTGAATCACAACTTTATAATTGTTAATAGTTACATGTCACTGCACACGTTTTTGAAATACCTGTTTGCACCGGCAAGGGCAGCCACTTTATTCATCCATGTCTAGCAGTGTGATGGAAGGCCTATATGCAGCATTCATAACCAACACTTGCTGTGTGGGCTCTTCAACTTTACAAATGCACTGTGCAAACAGCACCCCCACAGCTATGCAGGTTGTCCTCACATGAACAGCTCGTCATTAACGGCTGCAAGATCGCTTATGTTTGCTGCTCTCTTGTGCATAACTGGCAGTGCAGAAGCCACCATGCTTGATTCTTCATCCACACTTTACATCAATTTGGCTCACGAGTAATACTGCAGCCAGAGAAATTAGATGGACATTTGAAGCAGTTCCTTTCTATAAACACTTTTATTGATTTATTATTTTGGGCATTTCACACTAGAAACACAGTGGACATGGGCCGACAAAATAAATTTATATTTTGATTCAACAAACTGTAGGTAAAAAATATCCAAGTTTAATTATCATGAGCTTATTCTATTCCAATCTCTAATAAAACAGCTAGCCAGCTGTACTTTTTTAGCCTGCATTACTTTTTCTCCTCCATTTGTTGCTGCTTAGGGTACAACCTAAACGCTTCCACACTGTTGTCCGTTAAGAACCACATGAAATATGAGTTTCAAATATGGGCTAATGCACTTCTTTCTTTATGACCACATTTATACGTGCTATGGATTAGGTACTAAGGGATCGAAGTACTATGGATCATAATGTAACTAATTCAAAAATTTGTCTGACATAGTTCTGCTAATAAAATGTTGCTTTGTGGTATTAAGGCAAGCCACTTTACTGGGCTTGTAGCAGATGGTCTAGTCGCTACGGGCTCGGCTGCTGATCCGGGGATCGCGGGATAGAATTACAGTCACCATGGCTGCATTTCAACGGACACAAAATGTTTAGGCCCATCTACTGTGTGATGTCAAAGCACGTTAAGAACCCCAGGTGTTTGACATTTTCGGAGCCCTCTACTATGGCGTCTCGTAATCGTAGCGTGGTTTTGGGATCTAACATCCCAGGTCAATCAAGCAGATGTGTAGCTCTGGTCAACTTTATCACTGAAATATGCTGCAATGCCAGGAAATTAAAGCGATAACCATTCAGCATTGGAGTGCAGGCATTGCTGATAACTTCGCTAAACATTATTTGATATGCAGAATTTGCTGTGCTATGCATCATTTCCTATATGCTATGCTGCAGTTTTCTTATTTATATTCAAACATTTTAAAAGCAGAAGTCATTCATTGTCAGCAGCAGCCAATTTCGCAGAGATCTTAAAAATACACAACGGATTGACGAACATTAAGATTACTCTTTTTTAGTACATTTGGGCTCCACTAAGCATATCACTGTGGGTTCACATTTTGCGTATGCACTGTGCAATTTTTAATTTAAATAATGCTGCAACTGTGATGAATGATGATGATTTTACTAAGTGAAACATTTCACTGGTGTCCATGAATCCACAGCCTTTTTCAGGCACTATGCGGCGTCTCGAGGGTTTTCTGTGGAGGAAACCAACAAGTGTGCCAAGAATATCCGGTTATGGCTGTCGCAAAAGACGTGTGAGCTGCGGCGCAAGAAGCCGTCAAATTCAAAGCAGCCTGAATAAAGGTGGCAATTTTTCTGGCTGTTTTGGTGTTGCATGTTACTGTGGCAATTCACACTGCTGTTCTGAGTAGCGCAGAGTGAAACAGCCTGTGATATCCAGATCTATCATGTTTATATTTCGAAATAAATACACACAACAGAGTGGACATATGGCATATGTGACTGTGACAATTATGTGATAAGATTTACACCAGACATATCACAAACACAAGGCCAGGCACACCAGGAATACCAGGTCATGCACACCACAAACACCAACCAGGCACACCAGGAGCACCAAACCAGGCACACCAGGAACACCAAACCAGGCACACCAGGAACACCAAACCAGGCACACCAGGAACACCAAACCATGCACACCAGGAACACCAAACCAGGTACACCAGAAACACCAGACCAGGCACACCAGGAACACCAAACCAGGCACACCAGGAACACCAAACCATGCACACCAGCATGGGCACACCAGGAACACCAGACCCGTGTCTGAATTCACATTCTGGTGTGAACAGCCAAAAACACCAGACCCAGGCTGGTGTATTTTTCGACTGGGATGGCTGTATATTCCTTTTTAGAAATTACTTTTCCTTTTACCGCTCACCTGCAAGCTTACGCGGATGACACTGTTATCATCTGGACAGTCACGTCTAGAACTTCAGAGTAATCCCACCTTTGCTTTAAATAGAATTTTAACTTGGGCGGCCGATCGCAAACTGCATATAAATCCTACTAAATCTTCTTTTCTATTCTTTAATAACGGACACGTTGGTACTTCCCACCGCCGACCATCCAATAAAATGGCAAATACCTTTCTCCGCCAAACGCCGAGCTTAAAGATTCTGGGCGTTACATTCGACGCGACTTTAAAGTTTCACACCCATATAGAAAACATAAAGTCCAAACTAGAAACCACTACAGCACTGTTTCATAACTTTCATGAGGTTACATCATTCTCTCCACAGTCTATCGATACTCCGCATATATCGCTAGGTTTTGCTCCCTTCTATTACTTATGCCTCATCGGTTTGGTGGTCCGTATCACACAGGACTTTCCTAAGAAAGAGTTATCTCAGTGCGACGAAGTATTCTGATAGCAATAACTGGAGCATTCTACACCACCCGAACATCCGCACTGCAGGTTATTGCCAACATCCCTCCCTTGGACTTGGAATTAGATAGACTCGATGCTCATTTCTCTTTGTTTATCAAGCGCACCACCACTTACTATGGACTTAACACGTATCATCCTCATACCATTCTCACTCCGTTCACGCGTTGGTCTCTTCACCCATCTGAGTTATTCACATTTCCGTTTCGAAAACTCAATGTAATCACTCATGCCAGAATTTCAAAAATTCCCGCCTTACCTGTTTATACTGATGGAGCTTACACCACACATTCGGCCAGTTCTGCTTATATTATTTTATCAAATAAATCAGTTATAGTAGCCTGCCAGAAATTTGACATTTACAATGCTATAAGCGCATACAGGACCGAATTGATAGCATTTCAAGAGGCTTTATTCCACCTAAACCACTGCTCTGCGCTATGCAGGTGCTATCAGTCGTCGTCGCGTATCTGCTTCTTGTTGCGGGTGTGTCTGCTTCTGCTGACACATCGCCGGGATGTGGATTGCGGCGCTTCGACATTGCCCTGGCCACTAGCGACCAAACAGCCAGCAAAGCTGATTTCATCTCGCCGCTGTCTGCCTTCTTGTCGCCACTTGCGCAAGGCTTGGCTCTCGATCGCGGATGGACAGCGACATCGCCAACAACGTCGCCTACTTCGCCAGCTATAAAATGCGTGCATCCATCGGCGGCGCTTCGTGGGCTTGGTGGCTGCTTCATTTCCTCACCACCTAATCCACTGCTCTTCGCTATGCAGGTTAGTGTTCCGCAATCCCTCTTCACAAAGAGGAGCAGTAATTACTTCCTGCTGCAGCTACCGAGCCCACGTTGCTGCTGTACGACTGTTGTTGAGTGTGTCAGTGCTGTGAGATTGTTATTGCTGCTTATATCGGGAGACATCGAGTCAAATCCCGGCCTTGACGCTATTCTCGCCGAACTGAAAAAGCTTTCCACGGGCCAGTCAGCACTGTTGACTGAAGTGCAGGGAACCGAATTATGCCTAAGAATCCTGTCCATGTAACAGATACTAAAATTCATGCTAATTCTGGCCCAATGTTCCTCGGGGTCGAACTCGATGAACATCTGAAGTTTAATTCTCATGTGCTACTGCTTACGCGGAAAGCGGCATATGCCATTCGAACTTTGCTAAAGGCTCGCCCTTTCTTTCAATTCGAAATTCTGTTATCACTCTACTACGCTTTCTTTCACAGCAACATAATCTATTGCATTTCATCATGGGAAAGTACGTATGCCACTCACTTATCAGCCATCCAACATCTTGAGAACCAAGCATTGAAAATAATAACATTCAGCAGCTTCATGTCAAATGCGTCATCTTTACTTTGTTCACATGGAATTTCAGCAGTTCATAGCCTGAACAAATATTTTCTTGGCATTCTTATTTATAAATAAGTAAATGGAAAGCTTCCCGTTCCTTTACTAAATTCAGTACAGTTTTGTCAGATGGCATCTACTCGTTTTGCAAAGGCTAACATCTTTCTCTTACCCATACCCAGGACTAATTATGGCAAGTTTACCACAAAATTTTCCTCTGTATCCTTGTGGAATTCCTTGCCGAGGGATATCAGGAATGGATCCCACGATATGTTTAAAAAAGCCTTGCCTCTTCACCTATTATATTCATAAAGCTTTATGCAATTCGTAGTTACGGTTGTCGCATTTCACTGTCGCATTTCTTACGGTTGTCGCATTTCAATTAAAAGAAAGAAGAGGACCTGGGCAGGACATGTCATGAGGAAGAAAGATAACAGATGGACAGTAAGAGCGACGGAATGGATACCAAGAGAGGGAAAACGCAACAGAAGCAGGCAAAAGGTTAGATGGGGCGATGAAATTAAAGAGTTTGCGGGCATAAAGTGGAACCAACTCGCTCAGGATAGGGTGGATTGGAAATTGCTGGGAGAGCCCTTCGTCCTGCAGTGGACCTAAACAGGCTGATGATGATGATGGTGGTGGTGGTGGTTTTTTGTGCTCTTCTGTACATTTTGCACAACTTATATTTCTTGTTTCATGCATATATGCAAATTTTGTATGAGCTATTTCTATCTGTACCACTCTATACCTTAGTGTTGCTCTGACGCATGACTTTATAGGAGGTCTCACTCACAGTCTTGCGACTTTGAGACCTCCTTCTGTATCTGCGTACTTTTTACATGCAATGTACCTTGTATTTCTGATAATAAAATCAAATAAAAGATCAAATCAGAGGGAGAGTGGAAACAGCTGATATGGATACCCGTGCAATGCGGAGTTAAAGGAAACGAGCTCGCTCATGTCTCAGCCCGAGAATTACTCATCCGGACCTCCGACCCTGGCGTATCGCAACCTCTCTCACCTATGCGTATGGACCCGCTTCTGACATAAACTGAAATCCTTCAACACCAAAGACTCGAACGACAGAAACTTCTGCCGCCGGGTACCAACCTCAGTAAAGAATCCGAAGTAGCGTGGCGTCGCCTGCTCACATACTGTTACCCCAACTCATACATATTCTCTAAGATAGATCCCGATGCACACAAACCACAGTGCTGGTTCTGCAACGACCAAACAGCCACCCTGTACCACATGGTATAGGAGTGTCGAAACTCTCAACCCTGGCCACATGAAACAGAACGTGACAGAGAAGGGTGGGAGGCAGCTCTGTCCATATCGGATCCAAAGGCCCAGCAGGTCCTCGTGAAACGGGCGAAGACAGCGGCCTGCGCCAATGAGATTCCAGACTAAGGATCCCACTCGCCGGCGTTCTCTCTGAAAATATTCAATAAACGTCGTACTCTCACTCTCTGATATATCTGAGAATGCTTTCATTGTACATAAGCTTGGCTTCTACAAATACGCAAGTTTATAGAATCGTACTGTTTTTGATCATAACTTCTGATAACATTAAACCACCGTGTTACTTTGTCATGGCATTATAAAACCAATTTCTGCAAATAAAGCGTGTACATCTGCACACTGTGTAGTTTCATTCTTATGTAATACGTACTGCAAACAAATAAAGATCCAATCAGGAAAGAAACTGTGCAAGCAGTACATGTACATGCAACTCAATATTAAAATTCATAACGGGAAATCAAGTGTGCATTAACGCATAAACATGTACCAAATCAAATACAACACAGTGCACTTGGGATTCATGGCTGAAATGGTGCGTCTCGGCAGTGCATGCTGTTTATTTATTTATTCAAAATACCTTACAGGCCCGATTCCGGGCATTGTGTAAGGAGAACATCATTTCGGGGCATCTGCAATCATGCCCTGGAAGAATTAGATATGTTAAACAAGTGTGTGAAAAAATCAGTACATTACAACTTGCATGTCATTCGAGGGACTCTTAGTGTTGTATCTTTACTGACGACCTCCCAAGGCCTAATTAGTAGCTTACTAAAGTGTAGGAAAAGATCAAGATATTCATAAGATTTGAATGCTAATATTATGTGACACAAGGGTCTTGCACTGTTTGTTCATTAAGAAGTTGCAAACAGCAGTTGAGCAGCAATGCCTCAACTGTTACATTTTTCTTCCACAAGACTGTCAGCCTAGTTGATATAAAACATGAACACAACAGGAAAAGTGGAACTTCCAACTACTTTATTCAAAGCGCTAACCGAAGAATATATGCACACAACAAGCATTCACAGTCCCTTTCCAGCCTCACACCATCCAGCGATTAAGCAATCTCGTCTCGAGTGCATGTTGCATAACTGATGTATCGCTGATAATTGTTCATTGGTACAGGCGAGAAAACATACAATGATTCTCTTTTACGACTTGCCATTTCTATTTTATTCAATTTGTCACTTGCCACAGTGGCCATGCCAGTTAGCAGTTGAGCATGACAGGAACTCCTACACATTATGAGATGCCTTGTACACTCTCCCATCAGACAGCTTCCATAATTTCCCAGATGCAAACATTAGTACCTCATGCAAAACATGCTCATGTATTGTCACCAACTACTGAAAATAAGCTTACACTATATTACGGTGAAAGCCTTTATTATTATGATTTAAGGCCGTGTTGTGCAGTACAAAAAACCAGAGCGTGTGCAAGCACTGAACAGGTCGAGTGCGTCTCGCTTCGCTGTCAAGCTGATGAAGTAGATCTTGCCGTTGCGGTGAGCTCTGTTGCCTTCGTATTACAACAAAGTTGACCGTGTCTTGCTGCAAAATCTCATGCCACATCACTGTAGGTGAAGGTGCACAAGGCTCTAGATGCAAGCGAGGAAGACCGAGAAGGCACAACACTGCAGAAGAACCTTAAGCAACTCAAAATGGCATTCGTCACCATCGCTTCTGTGACAAAGCAGCTATGGGTGAAACTGCAGCAGCTGCTCCAGAAGCAGATATACGGAAGGCCCAACAAGGCATTTGCCTCTCACATTCCTTGGAAAGTTCTAAGCACCTCGTATAACATTTACTGCATAAACCGTTATGGGCTTGTTACAATGCTCGAAATTGATGACAATTGTGTCTGGAGCAGGTGTATGAAACCGCTACCAGTCACAATGAGAAAAACACTGACCTCAAGGAAAACGTCTCACCTCAACGAAAACTAGCAATCTTTCAATAAAGTTTACCTCTCTCTCCCTTCGCCTGTGCTTATTTGAACCCAGCCGAACGGGAGCACTTTTTTAAATCTCGCATGACTACTGTGTCTTGTGCCTTGTTCTTTTCATTGCTAATTCCACATCTTCATAAAACTGTTCTACCTGCTCATCATCGTAGCTCCTTGTTGGCACATATCCCTGGGTTATCTAAAGCTTATATCGCTTGTTTAGTTTGATGACGGCGCATGCCACCCTTTCATTAATGCTGTAGAATTCGGCCACGTTGCCTACTATATCTTTGTGAACTAGGAACCCGACAACATATCCTCTCTTTTCGGGCACCCCTTTATAGCATGTCTTTTATTTAATGCCGTGTAAGCTACACCTGCTCTCCTAACTTCGCTAAGGCCAATGATGTCCAAACTAACGCCTTCTAGCTCCTCAAGTACTCCGCTAGACAAAAGTAGGAACAAAACAAAGTGGAGAACAAGCGATTGCCAACTACGGTGTCGGTCATAGGAACAACCATGGAGAGATGCTAGTACAGTTTGCAGAAAGAAACCGACTCTGAATAATGAATACTTTCTTTAAGAAGCGTAAGAATGGGAAGCGGACATGGAAAAGCCCTAACGGGGAAAGAAAGAATGAAATTGAATTTATAATGAGCTAGCAAGCAGGCATAATTCAAGACACGCAAGTAGTAGGCAAGATAAAATGTAGCCATCACATATTAGTAAGGGAGAAGATTGCACTTAACCTAAACAAAGCAAGAACTAAATTAGTTACTAGAAAAAGGCGAACCTAGAGGTATAATCAAAGCAAAGAACGTAGAATTTAAAGTCGCACTAAAAAACAGATTTGACGCATTAGATTAAAACAACAAAGATTTAGAAGTTGTAAACAAAACCATAACGGATGTGATCTTCCAAACAGCTATTGAAGTCGGGGGTAAAAGAACAAAGCAAGATTTAAGCAAGTTGCCCCAATTCACTAAAGACATAATAAAAAAAAACGCCAGCACATGAAAGTGATTTATTTAAAAAATAAAATAGAATTCACAGAATTATCGAAGCTGATCAGTAAAGCCACGCAGATAGATGTCAGTAACTTTAACATAAGAGAAATAGAGAAAGCAGGATAGAAAGGCAGGAGAATTAAATCAGTCAAAAAGAAACTGCAATTAGGAGCAAATAAAATACATGCGCTGAAATATAAACAAGGTAACATAATCAACAAATTCAAAGAAATAGTAAAGGTAGCAGGAGATTTCTGCTCTGAACTGTACAGCTCTCAGATAGACCATGCAACGTTAGTCGAAACCAAATCAGAGGAGGACACTGAGGTTTCTTGTACAACAACTGACGAAGTCAGAATAGCCGGTCAAAGGGATTTCCCGCGGTAAACCAGCAGGTGAAGACGGCATAACAGCCGATTGGATCAAAAACAGAGCAGACATCATATTGAAAAGCTTGCGTCGCTCTTCACGAAATGTATCAAGACATCTAGTGCACCACTCAGCTGAAAAAAAGCTAATATAATCCTAATACAAAAGAAAGGTGACAAAGAAGTTAAAGAATTACAGACCAATTAGTCTACTCCCAGTGATATACAAGCTATTTATGAAAGTAGTTTCAGCTACGATAAGAGAAACACCAGACTTCAACCAACCAAGAGAACGAGCTTGGTTTAGGAAAGGTTACTCAACAATGGACCACAGCCATTCTATCGATCTAATAATTCAGAAGTTCGCTAAATATAACAAACCTCTTTATATGGGCTTTAATGACTACGAGAAAGCATTCGATTCCATAGAAATACAAGCAGTTCTGGAAGCTTTGCTTCGACAAGGTGTACCTGACGTATACGCGCCACCATAAGTAAAGTCTACAAAGATTCCACACATTACTCGTACGTGAAAAGAGCACAAAAATTTCGATCAAGAGAGGAGTCAGACAAGAAGATACAATATCCTCGATGTTATTCACTGCATGCCTAGAAGTGCGCAAACGTCTAGACTGGGAAGGAAATAGAATTACAATAGACGGAGATTACCTCGACAATTTAAGGTTTGAAGACGAGATCGTGCTCTTTAGCAATGACGGTGACGAATTACAAAACATTATTGAGGAGCTAAACCGGGAAAGTTTTAAGATAGGACTAGAAATCAATAGGCAAAAGACTAAACTTATGCTCAACAGTCTAGCTAAGGAACAAGAAATTAAAATTAACAATGAGCGCTTAGAATGTGTTAACGAATACGTATATCTGGGGCACTTAACAGGGACGTCTAACCATGAAAAGGGGATCCTCTGTAGAATAAGAATGGGATGGAGCGCATTCGGGTGACATACCCAAATCATGACTGGAAACTTGCCACTGTCACTAAAGCGAAAAGTATTTAATCATGGCATTCTCCCGGTACTAACGTGCTGTGCAGAATCAAGGAGGTTAACTAAATATCTAGAGATTTAATTTAGAAGCACGCAGCGTGAGATGGAGAGAAAAATTATAGATGTAACGCTAAGAGATAAAAAACGAGCGAAGGGGACCAGGGAACAGAGAGTAGCTGATATTTTTATATCAATTAAAAGAAAAATGTTGACCTGGGCAGGGCATATCATGCCGAGGACAGATAACAGATGGACAGTAAGAGCGAATGAGTGCATACCAAGAGAAGATCGATTTCTGGGGTTTAACGTCCCAAAACCAGCTCTGATTATGAGAGACGCCGTAGTGGACGTCTCCGGAAATTTCGACCACCTGGGGTTCTTTAACGTGCACCGACATCGCACAGCACACGGGCCTCAACATTTCGCCTCCATCAAAATGCAGCCGCCGCGGCCGGGATTCGATCCCGCGACCTTCGGATCAGCAGCCGAGTACCATAACCACTACACCCTAAAAACTGCAGCCGGTTTCGGAGGAGTGAAACGGACCCAGCTACTCTTGAGGGCATCGTTCTACTCTAGCAAAACGTCGGATGGAGTGAAATGTCCATACCTCTTGAGGCATGAGAGAGTAAAATGCAATTTCACTCCTGCCACACCCATGTCTTGCTCGCATTCGCAGCCGCAAACATGGCGGCTGGGGTGGGAGCGGACGATTGAAGAAGACAACAGACGCTTTGTGAAGTGTTTTTCGATATAACTATAGCAGCGGCCTTCCTACGACTTCTACGTACAAGCTTTCGCGTACAAACGCGTGCAGTGTACGTTTAATGAACGGTGCCTTCCTCGACTACGAGCCTCAACCGAGGGAGTCATAGCGAGCTGCCTCTCCTGTGTTTTTCCCCGATCGAGCGGCCGTACCCGTGCTATGTGAAACCCGCCGGCCTACACGCCTCGGATTCTTCGCTTACGTGGGCGAAACGAAGAGGAATACACTTTCAGCGACACAGTAAGCTGTTGTGATCGTCGACGGCTGGTCTCCGACGACATACTGGATATAACTCATACATGTAAAGAAAAAGGCTTCGCTACGACTTCGGCACCGAGCCGTATGATGGCCATGAGCGCGTCGACGGTGAAAATACCGTGACTGCGATCCGTCCCGTTCGCAAGTCTGGTAAGTACAGCATAACACCCTAAACACTTCTGATGGCAGAGACTATATTTCATCTGTGTGCAGAATAACGAACAACGAGGAGTGCATATTTTGTGATCGCCAGCGGTTGTTCGCCGTACAGACGTGCTCGACGGACTCGTAAGGGAACGCCGTCGGAATGAAGCGGGTGGTAGCGGAGCACCCGGGTGCCGCTTTTCTTCGCTGGCGTTGATGACATTCAGCCGCTATTATGTTTGTACTCGCTTCCTCAGGTGCATTTTACATCGCGAACCAGCACTGCGAACTCGCATTTGCCCGTAAAACGGAATGCCAGCTCATGATAGGAATGCGTTAATCTAAAAGACATTGTATATGTTCCGCGCGTTTAGATTAACAGATCTGTGTGGCGAGCGGCTACCTATGAGACAACGCTAAATATACACCTGTTTTGTGCATACGTTTTGTTTATGTACGCAGAACAGTACCTTACCACTGGCGCTACATAGCAGGTCAAGTATAGCAGTTATATATACGGGACTTCAGTGTAAGACGGTGTATCGCGAGTGTGTTGTGGGCTTTGTGCTTTGCTGTGGTTGTGTTATTGGCGTGTATGTGCGTTCGTGCCATGTTAGCCTGTTTGTTCTATGTTCAGTGTGATGTAATTAAATGCCTGCTAATTGTAGCATGGTCGAAAAACGCACTGGTTCGCTTTTTTTCTTTTTTTGTCTCTGCTACTCCCTCTGGGAGTACTATCACCCCGCTTGCTGGGGTAGTAGAGCTCTCTTCAAAAGAGTCTTCGAATCGCCTTCGGAGGCGTCCTTCTACTCTCTCTTGGCGAGAGTACCGGTACCTTGCAATGGGGTTGATCTACTCTGAAAAAAGGAGTTAAATTTGGGACACGAAAGTACTCCCCCAAAGTGAGTGCCCAGCACTCCCTTTGTTTTTAGAGTGGAGACCACCGTGGCCGGGCATACCAAGAGAAGGAAAACGTAACAGAGGTAGGCAAAAGGTTAGATGGAGCGATGAAATTAGAAGTTAGCGGGCATAAAGTAAAACCAACTCGCTCAGGATAGGGTAAATTGGAAATCGGTGGGAGAGCCTTTCGTCCTGCAGTGGACAGGAGTAGTAGCATCCACCCCTGACTCGGGGCCTTATATCCCAGGCAGCACGCAACGCAGGGCCGATATTGGTTTTATTGCGGCAAAGTTCGGCCCATCCACGGCCTAACGTTGCCGACAGCAAGCCAGTATCGGCTAAGCCGCCGTCAATGTCTGGCAACGTCGGGCTACTATAGCCGCTGCCCCGCCGATATCGGCAGGCCATCGACTGTAATCGGCAACATGGGGCCGCATATGCCACGTTAATGCCGACATCGGCTGAAGCGATGGCTTTCAACGGCAACTATGGCGCCGATTTTGCCTTTCTACAGACAATATGGGCTGGCCGACGCCATTTGTCGGCAACACTGTGCCAAGTATGCCGCCTTAGAGCCCCGTCGGCTGAGCCGATAACTTTCTCCGGCAAATATGGCGCCGATTTTGCCGCTCATCAGCATCGCGTGGGGAATGGGGAATTTGGCGCGATATTTGCCTAGAAAGATTATTTCACAGGAAACAGTCATTTCTGCCGTCCTGGAGGCAACGTCGACTACGCCGCAGCCTTTCATGGTTGATGTCGGCCGGGCCTCTTTGAAAGCCTGCTGTATATAACAATTGAGATCCGATCGAGACAAGAATGACCGAAATTCACTTGAGAGATTCGACGTAAGAATCAGATGTTGAGCTTCATATATTCATGTATACGCGTTTCAGTGCCGGAACATAGCGCACGTGCGCTTTGAGCAGCATATATGACATTCTGTTCGCGCGCTTTGTTTTTCATAAACAGGGCACACAAAAAACATGCATATAAACTATTGATATATACATCTATAGGCTGTTTTGCGGGAACTTCGCGAAACAGGCTGGCGCAACAGTTATCATTAGCCAGAAGGATCGACAAGCATGGTGGAAAATTATCTGACAGCGCATGTCAGAAAATTTCAATTCATAGAAATTGAACTAGTTCGTGCATACATCGATGGGCACAACCAGCACTCATATGTTCAAACAAAGATAAACAGTTGCAAGCGGCGCTATACTACTGACATTTAGCAACCTATGGAAGGAAAAGGCATATGGAGGTAACAGCGCAACAGCGAGTGGACAAAAAAAGGTCTAGCGCAGACTTTATGGTGCACTGAAGCGGAGATAAACTCGCCACCGGCGTCATACTACTGACATTTAGCAACCTATGCAAAAGAACGGTATACGGAGCTAACAGCGTGACAGCGAGGAGACAATACTGATCTAGTGCTAACTCTATATTGAGAGGACCATGAAATACATAGTTCCCTTTTTATTGCAAATTCAAATGAAGTGCTCTTGTCAAGACCACGACATTTGCGAAAAAAGCAAAGACGAAAAATACCAAGCAGTCATATGGCAAGAATTTTTCACCTCAAAGGTGGCAAACAAATGCACACACTTATAACTGATATAGAGAGAGCTTTTCTGGTGAGTTCTACTAGAGTGTATGTGATCAAACAGTGTTCTTGTGCAGGCGATCTGCGTATTTTATGTTATATAAAAACAGCAAGCATGCACTGAAAAAAAAATCAGTTGAAAATCAAAGCCCTCTTCTGTTCCCTAGTTTCTTCATACGTTTGAGCAGGGTTACAGCATAAACCAACCGTCCTAAGTCAAGCTGTTGTTGACCACGTGTCCCTCCACTACTTCATCAGTGTGCTCGCGAAACTAGTGCATTCATTTCAAAAGCAGCTCCAGTACTGGGCAACGCATGTATCGAAGCTTGCATAAGCTCAGCAACAGAAAATAATTGTCTACTGGTGGGGTAAACTTTTACCTCCCTTTTGCACCTCTATGCTCTCTACTACCACGCAGATACAATAGGCTAATAATTCCTTAATATGTCCACGACATTGCGCATAATTCCTGCTTTTTTAATTTTTTGCTTTTTTTGTGTAACGTCCGTTAGTGCGTTCTTTCCATGCATATCGAATTTGTTTACACGTCGGCCATCGGTTACGCTGTACTAGTTAGATGAGCAGAATATATCGAGCTTGAGAGCATGCTCTGTGCAGTGTGTCGGATTTATCACTGACGTTCGTATGAGACTATGGCGTTGCTATAAGCACACATGTGCGTATTCTGATATTTAACAACTAATTTATCTATAACCAATAAGGGCAAAAGAAGGGCGCGTAGAGACAGAGTCATCGCAGTATTTCTTGTCGTGCGGAAAGGCAGCACGTGCATGTCTTTCGTGTGCTGCAGAAAATGGGAGAAATTCAAGGAGAATGGCGGCGCCGTGCGTCCTCGCTATGTTTGTTGCGTGCAGTGCAGCATTTCGCTCGCGTTTTTAGCTGGAGTGGGTGGTTCAGCCTCTGCGAAATCCTGTGTTACAAGTAGCTGGCAAGAGAACACATGCATAACACCTCTCAGAGGGAAAATTTCCAGCGCAAACACAAAGACACACCACAGGAAGGAAATGACACTCACAAGCGCTGTGAATTGCGATGTCTGCCATGGATTCGGCTCTTAAAAAATCGTGCCCTCACAAGATGCAAGAAAGCTTCTTTAATCAGATAAGCCGACTTTTGGCAGCAGGCTTCCCCAAGTCGCTCTTGACTGCAGTTGCGGAAACGCTACTTCAGAAAGGAAAAACCACGAAGAGGGCGTCCGCCACACGGGACAAGGTGAGGCCAGTGGTGGTCCCTTATATTCATAAGATCACCCATCAGCTCAAGAAAGTTGCTGGCAGGCATGGTGTTCCTATGGCGTTGTCTGCGCCGAACAAACTTTCTAAGCTATGCTCCCGTACCGGCGGTGTGAGCAGAGGAGGATGCCAGATCCAACGCGGTGATCCCTACGTCCCGTGTGCCGTCGGTGTGGTTTACTCCATCCCGCTCTCATGTGGGAAGACCTACGTTGGTCAAACTGGAAGGTGCGTCAACGAGCGACTCGGGGAACATGCGCAAAAAATTAACAAGAACGCAGATAAAGGAGCCCATCTTGTGGCTCATATTAACTCCTGCTGCAATTGTGAAGCACGATTTAAAGGGACGTCGATACTTGGCCGAAGCAAAAATGAGCATGCGCGGCTGGCTTTAGAAGCTTTTCACATTAGGAAAAGAGGTCACCTATGTATAAGCGACACATCTTTGTCTCTGCACCCATCTGAATTTGAATTCATGTCATCCCGTATCTAATACAGAGATCCACATTTTCACCTTATCACATTTTCACCTTATCACTTTGGTTTTTGTTGTGGCGCATGTGCGGTGGGGCTGCCTTGAAGGTATATATGCATTGACAACAGCAGTATTAAATCAGTTGATACAGCGCTTGTGAGTGTCATTTCCTTCCTGTGGTGTCTTTGTGTTTGCGCTGGAAATTTTCCCTCTGAGATCATGTACCAACTAGGCCCGAATGAAGTTTTATATGCATAACAGCATACGCCACAGGCTGCACTGAGCTGCACTTAACAAATGCAGTCCCGGCGGGTGTCCCCGCCATTGTGCAAAAATGTTTGCCCAGGAGAAATGCGTTTTGAGACAGCCACAAAAGAAAGAAAGAAAGAAAAAAAAACGCGGGTGTCCTGCTAAGAAGTAGCCTAGCACATGCTAAGCCCGCAGCAACTAAACATAAAAAGATGTGTGACGAGGGGGGACGCACGTCCGCTTCCGAACTGACCACCATTGTCACGGCCCCCTCTCTGCACGTCAATTGTGCGCAGCTACAGTTTGCAAAGAATGTCGTTCTGAACCTGCTTTTGGTGGCATCTGCTTCCTTCAGAGGGGCGACCGCGCCGTTTTCTGACAACTTGTTTCCGTGCTCTCTCGTCGCCACTGCAGGTACAAGCATTCCTACCAATATGCAAGGTGTATGAACGAGTTTCAACGGGGCACCCAGTCTGCCTACGCGTGTCGGCGCATGTACCGCGTTTATCGATCATTCAAGTTGATTGCGCGATTCGTTGGCCAGTGTACTTCCTAAGACAATGCCCATCCCAACTGTGTCATCGTTTGTCTATGAACACAAGCCTGCGCCTTTTGGGGAGACTACAGTGTCGTCGCCGAATCTGTATTGCTGATTCACAACTGAATAGTGCACAGCGGATGCCGAAATTCGGTAAGTTGCTGGCCAGTTTTCACAATGGGGCCTGGCACTTCTTGTTGCGATGTTAAAGCACCGGTTCCACCTTTATATATTATTTGTTTCGTGAAGTGCGTAGGCTCTATATTTTCGAATAAAGAGCCTACGCATGTTGTCCCAAAGCAATTTTACTTCATGTAGTTAATCCTGTGCTTCTATCAAACACCCTTTGTGTGGTGACTTGCAGCTCTGGTAACATTATTTTTCTTGCCCGTATTTTTAAAGGTAACGTGATACCGAACACGCGCTCCTTGGTGTAGGACACGTGCGGCAGTTCGGCACGCGATGGCATTTTTAAGGTAGCCTTGAAAAGATGTTCCTTCTCTAATATCTGCTTATAATGCACCATGCACGTATCATTTAAGGACATTTTTTGCCTAACGACCCCAACCCTGGTGTGTGTCGTGTTAGCTCACGTCTACGTGTTTTCCTTTCCGATGTGTGCCAAAAATATTAAATTTATTATAATGCAAAATGCACCTATTTCAAGCAATGTGCCGCTTTTAAAGTTGCTTTGCAACAGAACCTTTACTCACGTCTTTTTCCCCTTGTGTATCTAAAGTGACACGACACCAAGATCTAGGGGTTGAATATTGAACATAGATTCATTGTATTTAAAAGGACAACTTTGTTTTGTTACTAAAGTAGTGCCCGTTTATGAATGTTTCTGACATTTCTTGAATTTCTGCGTTTGTTCATCAATCGCACATAATTTGCATACAATGATAGTATTGGGCTGATGTGCTCCAAAGCTGTGCTAACTTTTCACGCCTTTTCCCGCAGGTTCCACCCTTGCCGGTACTTTTCCACTACGACGGTGGAACACGAGAATAGCATATTATCAATTCAGTCTAGAAAATAAATTAAATAGTGCTTTTCTCTATAAACCTCTCTTGTTGTGTTATTTGGTTTGTTTAGAGCGCATTAATAGAAAGTACAGAGGATCCACTTAGCCCCATTTATTACTGTGTTAATAAAGCTTTCGCGTATGCATGAGAGGCACATTTACACAAAGTACTGTTGGTCCTTCGAAAATGCCTTCATAGCCCTTCGAAAATGTGAAAACAAAAAATAAAATTATCGCAATCCAAACGGCGCGACACACGTGGGGTAAACTACAATCACCATAGTGGCTGTGAAAGGTCACGCAAGGGGTTTCCCGATGTCGGCGGGGCCGACAACACGCCAAAAAAGCCTGAATGCCCGCAACATCGGCCAATGCTACCTAGCCAAATCCGACCCATTCTGGCTGGCCAAATTTGACCCATTCTGGCTGGCCAAATTTTGCCCACGCTGGCTGGCCAAATTTCGGCCACTCTGGCTGGCCAAATTTCGCCCACTCTGGCTGGCCAAGTTCGACCCATGGTGGCTTCGCCGCAGTGGCGCCATTCTGGCTGGTCATCATCGGGCAGATGTGGGTGAAAGTAGCGCGAGCGCGATTTGCCGACTTAGGCCCGATATCGCTGCCGACTTTGGCCGACTTCACGCCTACATAAGTCCTGTGTTGGCGTGCTGCCTGGGATGTTGTCAGCCGTCGGCTGTTGTTTCGATGTTCTTGCGTATGAAGATAAGGCGTCGGTGAAGCGTGCCATAGCTGCGGGCACCGGGGCTGTGAGATAACCTTATGTGGAACACGTGTTCGTTTCATGCCCAAGGACGCGACCACCCAGCACGAAACCACCTGGCTGTCATTGGATGACGCTTGATTGATTGATTTGTGGGTTTTACGTCCCAAAACCAGCTTTGATATGAAAGACCCAGTAGTGGAGGGCTCCGGAAATGAACACCTGGGTTTCTTTAACGTGCACTGACATATTACAGTACATGGAGACCTATGGAGGCCTCATCATTTGGCCCCATAGAAATACAGCCGCCGAGGCCGGGATTCTATCCCGCGACCCCTCGGATCAGCAGTCGAATACCATAGCCACTAGAGCACCGTGGAGGGGCGAATTAGATGACGGCTCGTGAGCCACAAGGAAGAGTCAACTTTCGAACCCGCCGAAAAGATAGCTGTTTTCGACGTGAGGAGGAGGACAGCATGGCATGAACGCTTCGACCCCTGCTGTTCTCCGGCTCTGAGGGAGCCTCATCTCCGCCCGGCCACTTCTGCCTTCTTGGATTCGCCCTGGGAGATGGATGAGAGGGCTGCGATGGATCAAATCGAGAGACGAGAGGCGGAGATCGGACAGCCAGGGTCTCAGTGCCGGAGTTCACTGTGCCGACAGATGAAGTGTAAATAAATATCCAGTTTACATTTTCAATTACTCGAAGTCGTGCCTTCATTAGCAAAGCCTACTTTGATCGCCAGCACAAACGGCCTGCGCATAATGCTACAATGTATACGAGGAAAATTGTGGAAGGGAAGGGGGGAGGGAATACAGAAGAGGAAGGAGAGGATGCAGATGAGAAATGAGAAGAAACGTAAGTTGAAAAAGACGTCAATGTAAGAGGAATAACAAGATGGGGGACGAGAAGCAGGAATGGAAGACCGAAAGAGAATGAGAACACACGCAGCAAAGTTTATGCTGTCAATTTGCAGTGCTCTTTGCGAGGGCCTGGAAGTTTCCTTACAATGCCGCCATAACTTGTACCAGTGGGTTATTAAAAAATTCCGTTGACATCGTACAGTGGGGTTTTTTCTCTGAAAATGCACGTCTATCAGGCGTGCGATACCCACCATTCGCGATTACTTCTGTGTGAAGTTACTTCAGGCAGTGAAACCTTTGCGAGGAGAAAGAAAGGGGAAAAACATCAAGAGAGTGCAGGCTATTGCTTACCCACAAAGGTTGTCATGCAACATGAAAAACGAAGCATCGAAAATCAATGTGAATGTTGTTTTTGTGCCCCTAAGAAGCTCGCAAAGGTGGGTCTCTAGACAAGGCGGCCGAAGAGTGCAAGGTGCGTAGCAACAAGTTCAGCACTTGCCAGTCGTACAGAGCAGCTTGGTTGCAGCGGATGAGCAAACATGGCATCCTACGAGCAAAGCCACAATGTGTCCTCGAGGCAAGGAGAAGGCATTATTTGAGGAGAGGAATCTGCTAGGACGTGGGAGCGCGCGCCGTGGCCCGTTCATGAAACGGTTTGACACGGAAGAAATTGAGTTTTCTCCGCATCACGACCGACGAAATTTCCGGAAAGTGGCTGTCGTTTACGTGTCGTGCTATGGGTGCAATGCATAAAAATTTCGATACCGTCTCATATATTGTAAATTTTCTGTTTTCTGTCTGTAGCATTAATAAGTATAGTCTGTGGGTATTGTGGTTGTAGTTTGTGTTAAATACTGACCTCATTATGTCATTATGTGCCATGCAGCACTTGCAATGAGCTGCGTATAGTGACTCCAGTGCAGACGACACCTGATGCTGTAAGTCACTCGCTAGCATCTTGTGAACGCGCATGGGTAAATGGCCTTGGGAAGAAAAGGCGTGCAAGCTGCTGCATATTTTTTGTGATCTGCTGACTTTTGAACTCTCACGGTGTTCCACAACATCTACTGCGGAGGCGGGTTCTCAGACCTGAACTGCACTTTTCGTGTTGCAACAAACGCTTGCGCTCTCTAGGATTCCCATCAGTGCAGTTTCCGGATGGGGCAGAAATGTGTTGTGTCAAACTACAACAGTGGCGCATCCAGCAAAGTGAAGCGGGTTTAAAAGAACTTGTTGTTGGGCTAGTTGGTAGAACATATCTAAACCTTATTTCGAGCGCAACCACACGACACACCCACACACACACACCACACCCAGGCATCAACCACGCACAGCGCTCATTTCCAACTGATTTATTCAACGCACGAAGGCTGAAAATATACATGTGGCACATGCGCGCATACATCATATGAAGCCAACACAAACAAACAACATATACATTTTCTTCTTGCTCTTTCCATCTTATAGTCTTGATCTTATGAACTGCAATTCACTAGGAAACAGAGATAGCGACGGGGTGCTTACACAGTGGTCCTTATCTTTTTCAATGTAGAAAGCCTCTAACACTTCACGTGCAGTTTTTCTTTTGCTTCTGCCCAGAATGTTAGTCTCGGAGAATCCTGCGTCACAGCCACACATTATACAATGCGCAACCAGGTGCGCGTACTTATCATCTCGTTTTATTAATTTTTGGGCGTGTTCCCTTAACAATACCTTTCGGTTTGACCTGTACAATACCTTTCGGTTTGACCGATGTACACCTTGCCGCAGGATAGGGGTATCGAGTACGCGACCCCCGTGGAACACTTTTTAAGAAAACACCTCTCATGCTTCTTCTCGCAGTGGCGCTTTTTGCTCACGCAAATACGTTGGCACAACTTCCCGATTTTCTCGGGCGCCGAAAAGACCATCGGTACACCGTGCCTACCCGCGACTTTCTTGAAATTGTGCGAGAGTTTATGGATATATGGCACAACTTGTGGCCTAATCCTTGAGGGCTGGGTAGCAGTGGACGCTTCCCTTGTTCCACGTTTTAACTTCTGCAGCAGTGATTTACAACGGCTGTGATGACCGATCGAGGGAAGCCTGCAGCCTCTAATCGGCTAACCTGATTGCGAAAACTAAGTTCCATGCTGTGTGGGCAGGACCTCCTCAGCGCCGATTCCAAGCAGAGAGAGGCTACGCCCCTCTTGACAATCTTTGAGTGGGCAGAGTCGTACGGCAACAGCTCCTTCTTAAGACGAGGATGATAAAACCAGCAAAAGTGCTAATCGTTCCACGTGAGGCTCAAATCTAAAAATTGCAGACAAGCTTCTTGCGGTATTTCGACCGTGAAAGATAGGCCTCGTCCTAGTCTTTTAAAGACGTTTAAAATAGCTTCAGGGGATGTAAGGTCTCCCTGTAAAAGAATTAAAAAATCGTCTACGTATCTAACAACTTTTACAACGTCCCCCCCCCCCCCCCTTTAAAAGCATTATCCAAGTCCCCATCTACTTCAGCTAAAAAGGTATCGCAGAGAACCGGCGCGACACACGAACCAATGCAGATTCCCTGTCGTTGAAGGTAGGGCTTTTCGTCAAACGTTATAAAAGTAACATTGAGGTAAAATTCTAAAAGCGATAAGAAATTGTCAACGGTAATTCCTGAGTCATTGATAAAAGGAACGTCGCCATTCTTTTCGATGCAGGAATTTACAGATGCAAGAAGCTTGTCGTGCGGAACAGAATAATACAAATCTACTACATCCACTGAGAAGGCGTTGCAAGTACCATTGCGAGACTGCAAAAAATCGCACACATCACAGATCCCTTAGTTCGGAAGTGATCATTCACTGCAAGCTTTTTAAGCTTGCTCTGCAGAAATCTACTAACATTAATTTGCCACGACCCCCCTTCACTAACAATAGTACGAAAGGGTATATCAGGTTTGTGTGTCTTAGCAGAGAAAAAAACGTTAAGGTTGCTCCCTTTGCTATTCTCTATTTCCCTGGCTAACACCGTAAGCCCCACATTCTTGCAGAAACCAACAAACTTCGCCTTAACGCGTGTCTCACCCTTCTTAACTGGACGGAAGTTCTTCTTAATAGCCTCTAGAGCTTGTTCCTTAAACGCTCCCTCAGGTATGACAACAAAGCAACGTTCTTTGTCTGCTAGCATTAATTTTAATTTGTTGTCTTTGAAATGCGACACAACGTTATTTAATCTTTTATCTTTAGGTGTCGTGTGGTTGCGCTCAAAATAAGGTTTAGATGTGAAGCGGGTTTCTTTCGACGTTCCCAGTGGCCCGATGAAAGTGGAGGCGTGGGCTTGTACAATACCAAGGAAAGGTAGAGAGCTCATGCCGCGTAACTGCGTTTGCTAGAAGCATTTCTCAAACTGTGAAATGGAGGCGCAATGAAGGTGATGTTGGTGGTGACACCCCTCTTGAGAAACCCAAGCGGCCTGTTTTGTTACTCGATGCCGTGCCATCACTATTTCCGCACTGTCTCGGCTACCTGTCTCCTGTTCTAAAAAAAAGAGAGAAAAGAGACAGCCAATTGGACCTGGCGTGAAGTGCGGAGAGCGTGCAAAGACAGAGACTGGTGGTTATTGACACAAATAAGCTCGCTGCTTGCCACTTTAAGGAAAATGAGACGGTGCATCCTTTCACGTCCGTTCGCCATGAGTCCAATGCCTTGAACAATAAGCAAACAACGGCGTATGTGTGGTGAAAAGACAAGAAACGACACTGTAGCAATAGTTCTGGTAATAACCTAACCAACCGAGCTGAAGTAATCGAATAATTATAAATTTCACACTCCAGAAAACGTACTGTGCAGGCTATTAGGTAATTGCTGTGTAGGCAACACTTTTCATTCGTCTAACAAATAATTTGCAGGCATCAAGGTCGCACAAGAAACACGTCAATTACGATGAATCGACACCAGTTAGCCTTGACAGGTTGAACCGGCGAACTTCTGCAGAAAGTGTGAAGCATGTGTTTCTGTTTCCACGCAAGCCGACTAGCACGACAGAGGGCATGTCGTCGCCGTGCCCTACAGCGTGATTTCACCGAGCCACTTGAACAAGCGCTGTTTCGCCTTCTGAAGAGTTGTTGCTCCGTGCCTCGAGGCCAATACAGCAGTTTTCTCTATAGCGGTGACCATCACACCAATGCTTCTCGATTCCAACAAGCGCATTTGATTGAGGAAATGCCACAGCAAGAAAACATTCCAAACTTCGAGGGACTCCTGAGATGGAACAGGACGGAGAGCAGTCTCTGAACCATGAGACCATGAATGCATGTAACAGAAACACAGTGAGCCCCTTTAATATTTCTACTCGTCGACACAGAATCCTTTTATGGCAGTAAAACCAAGCATGATATCTCCAAATGTAGTCTGTTTTGAAATATACTTCAGATTTATCTTTGAGATATTTATTGGCTGTTTCTTTGTTTTGTAAACAATTTTGTTCTAGCAGAAAGGGGCATAGCGGGAAAATGGTCTACTACAGCTCTAAGTGCGTTACTACGTTACAAACTTGTTATAAGACTATGCACCACAAATAAATCTCGAGTCCAAGGCGTGGGGCACTGGAAGGTATTATTTTGCTTCTTTGGACATACTCGCAGTAATCTAATACTATTAGTAAACGAAATCCGTGTCTTCACAATGTAGTGGCACCACACACAGGCTTCAACACAGGTCATTGATTGATTGATTTGTGGGGTTTAACGTCCCAAAACCAGTTCTGATTATGAGAGACGCCGTAGTGGAGGTCTCCGGAAATTTCGACCACCTGGGGTTCTTTAACGTGCACTGACATCGCACAGCACACGGGCCTCAACATTTCGCCTCCATCGAAATGCAGCCGCCGCGGCCGGGATTCGATCCCGCGACCCTCGGATCAGCAGCCGAGTACCTTAGCCACTAGACCACCGTGGCGGGTTCAACACAGGTCACTGCAGCTCCTTATAAATTTGTAATGCTAGTTGTTACACACCCACACCACACATTCCCCGACGGACGATCCGTGCTATCGATGTTCGCAAATTATTCCACATCATATAAGCACACACACACACACACACACACACACACACACACACAGACCTCATTGTTCGCGGCTTTTAGGATGTGAGCTTTCGTTCAAATGCGTGTTGCCGCGTTCGGTCACGAAACAAACTAACCATATTCCGTGCGCAGACACACACACACACATGCATCATTTCCGGTTACATGCCGGCGGCGTCCGCTTCGGAGGCACTGCAGTAGGCACTTGCGAGCAAGATATACGAACCATTCGTTGAGAACTTGATGCTGAACACGGAGGATCATGCTTCGCGAACACGACGACTTCGAAGAAGAATACGCGGACCCTTCCGACGAGGCTACATCCATAGCGCAAAGTTTTCTTTCTTCATGACGCGAAACAGTCGAAGCAGCTTGCTTCGCTGCTGCGATCGCTATTTTCACGTCTTCACTGATATGCGGGAGCCGCTGTTGCGCACATCAAAATAATTTACCCACTGGCAGCCGTTTTTAAATTAGAATACATGCATTCCCTTCCTTCCTGTAAAACAAAAGTTAATAATATCATGATGCAGGGTTGTTTCAGTAAAATAGCTGGTCGCTCCTGTCGCGGGCAAAATATTCGCTGCAATCGCAGTCAACTGAAATGAAACCGCCATTAAGCGACGGGAGCGAACTGAGCGATCGGAACGATTTTGGTCGCTGCAATCGCGGCATGTGAAACGGCCTAGAGGCGCACTGATGCTTCAACGCGCTGTCCGCATGCTTTCTTAGATATACAGATGACCTTTAAGTACAAAATGTGCATCTCACACAGTTGTTCTGGCTGTTTAAGTAATAATTGCATTCGCAAAACCAAGAGCAACAAAGTATACACAAGAAGAGAAGCTCAGAGGAAGATGGATGCTTGAATCGATGAACAAATCGCAAAATACGCATTTGCGCAAAATACGCAAACGCGACATTCCCTGTTCTAAATAGTATTTTGCGATTTGTTCATCGACTAAAGTATACACAAGGCGTCTATGTCGGCGCTTGCTCATTTTGCTGTCGGCGTCTTCGCTCTGAATCAGCGAAATAGGCTGCTTTCGACTCCTCCAAGGTTGCGGCTTCGATTTCCATGAGCGCCAGGATCGTATGTTCCAAATGGCGCTCTCGCTTGATCGTTTTTAAAGCGGAGCTATATTAATTTGTCACCTACTCAAACAGACTCCACCCCCTTTCCCCACCCACTAACACGCACACTACTGTATTTTAGTAAGGTCACGTGTATGCATCCCACCATTAATAAAATTGAATGGCTCAATCCAAGATCTACTTAAAAAGTTTTTTCCATCCATCCATCCATCCTTCTACCTTTATTTACAGCGGTTCTACGGCCCCCTCCCCCTCACTTGGCAAGGTCGCGGGTTGCAGTCCAACCGTTTATCAAATTAACCATCGAAACGTAAAATATAATTCATTCTGAAAACATCTTTGCTCCATATTTACAGCAGAGCTCCGACCAAAAAGACTTCCGGATATTTAGGAAAGATCGTGGGTTCGATTCCAACCACTTAAGAAGTTATACTTAGGACGTACTTCAACGCGCAATGGCATCTATCTAGTGCCTTTCACAGTGGAGCTACGGCCAATCTTATGCCCCAGAGTGCGTTGAGCATCTTAATTAATTAGTTAGCATTACTGGGGTAACTGAACATTTTTAAGCTCGAGTTGATACCCTCAATCATAGACAACTGTCAAGCAAGATCTTTTAGCTGTCTTTCTTGAAGAGTTTACTTTTTCGTTTGACATAATTATGTTCTCTGAAACATGGTACCAATAACACAGTGAAATGCTTATCATAGACGGGTATAGGCACTTTTTTGTTAATCGCATAGGAAAACGTGGGGGCGGTGTTGCATTGCATGTTAAGCGTGGCATACAGTGTGATGTGCTTGAGGAATTCACCTGCACTACGCCACACTATGAAGTGCTCAGCGTTACATCGGACAACAATTTGTTTGTCGTGATTTACCGATCACCTACTGGTAACATGTCTAATTTCTTAGAATTCGTTGAAGAGCTTTTAGAGCATGCTTCTTTTCACAATTACAAAGTGCTTCTTGGTGGTGACTTCAATATTAACATGCTCGACGATGGCAATTCGACCCGTGCAACCACTAACCTTATTGATTCACTCGGTTTCCGCAGCGTTATCACAACGCCTACTCGTGTGACCGAATCTTGTCAATCGGCTCTTGATAATTTCGTCGTTAACGCTAGTACACAGATTTACACAGCCGGGACTATCAGCTATGATATCAGCGACCACTGCCAAACATACGTAGTATGCTTATTTTATGTTCATGAAAAATGCTTGCCTGATACCACGTTCAGTTATAGATCTCTGTCGAGGGAAAATATGGAACACTTTCGCGCGCTTGTACTGCACAAAGGCTGGTCCTCTTTATATAACAAAAAAGATGCTAGTGAGACATATGGCGAATTCCTGTCAATTTTCATTCGCATTTACAATTTGTCTTTTCCGCTCAAAACAGGAAAGGTAAAGAAACGTATTATAAAGCCCTGGGTGCAGCCTCAATACGTTAAGATGATAAGTAAGAAAAATAGGTTATTCAGTAGATTTTTACGCACGCGTGAGGAAAGCGATCTCATTGCATTTAAGAAGCTACGGAATGCAATAAACAAGGAACTGCGAAAGGCTAAAGCCCACTATTATGAAACTCTTTTCGCATCGGTACAGAGGGAACATCCAGAAAAAACGTGGAAAATTATCAACGACGCCATAAGACATAAAAACGTGAAACAACCTTTTCATGAAGTCACCCTAAATAATGAAAAAGTGACGGGCGTCGCTTTAACTGAATGCTTCAACAACCACTTCGGGAACATGATGATGTCATCAGATAGCATGGTCAGTGGCACTGCTGTTAACAGATGTACGCATAGCATTTTTCTCGAGCCGACTGATGACACCGAGGTTTGTCGTACTTTTTTGGGCCTAAAGAACAGTAATGCTGTTGATGCAGATGGTATTCAAATCAGACCAATAAAATTTGTAATTGACGTCATCGCATTCCACCTTGCCTTTGTGTTTAATCTTGTTCTAGAAAGTGGCCATTTTCCAAGTGCTATGAAGAAAGCCAAGGTTTCAGTGATTTTTAAAGGAGGTAATCGAAATGACTTGGGGAACTACAGGCCAATTTCTATTTTGTCTGCCTTTTCTAAAGGTTCAGAAAAGGTGATCTCCGCACGAATCGACAAGTTTTTTGAAAAGAATAACATTCTTTCTGACTGTCAGCATGGATTCCGCCCAGGCAGGTCAACAGAGACAGCGTTGTTATGTCAAAAGGAACTAACAACTGATAACATTGATGCAGGAAAACTAACTTTAGATATGTTTATAGACTACAGCAAGGCATTCGAACGCTTAAATCATGAGATTTTAATTAGAAAGCTAAACGACTACGGTATCCGTGGCGTGGCAAACTTGTTGTTTCGATCGTATCTTTCTGGGCGGACCCAATGCGTTGCTATTGAAAAATTCTGCTCCTCATATCGCGAAATTAAAGCGGGAGTACCGCAGGGTAGCGTATTGGGACCGACCCTATTTAATGTCTATGTAAATGATATCGCTGAAATTGTGAGTGATGCATCCATTGTGCTGTACGCTGACGATACAAGTTTGTTTGTCTCGGGCCATTAACCTGATGATCTGTTGCAGAAATCTCGCATTATTCTTTCTAATCTGTCGGCATGGTCTCGTAATAATGCGCTAACAATCAACAGCTCAAAATCAAAGGCCATATTATTCAAGGCTAGAGGCAGGCAGTCTTGTCTCGTTGAAGAATTATTCTTGGATGGTGCTCCCATTGAAATTTTGAGAAAATACAAAGTATTAGGCGTTACGTTTTCAGAAGATATGAATTGGACCCATCATGTTGAACAAGTAGCAAAATCGTTGTCAACTGCCGCTGGTGTGCTGTGCCGCTGTAGGCATTTCTTTCCGGAGAAGGTAAAATTGCAGATATATTACGCCCTGTTTGAATCGCATCTGAACTATTGTGCGCTTGTGTGGGCCACCACCACAAAAGGTAATATTCGTGCACTTCTTCAAGTTCAAAAACGCGCGCTTCGACAAATAGCGAGTGCATCCTATTTTCATCCCACTGCGCAACTTTTTCAAAAACATAATATAATACGTGCGACAAGTCTTTACGAATACCGACTTCTATATTCATTTTGTTTCGGCTCCGACAAAGTCAAATCCTTCTTAACACATACGTCACGACTTGAATACAGAAAAAGCGACTCGCGCACTCGTAGCCAAGACAGGTGGTTCGTACCATACAGGCGCACAAATTATCTTATGCAGTCACTGAGACATAGCCTACCCTCATTGTTAAATAAATTGAAAACGGAAAGATTTACTCCAAATACTTTGACTCGCAAACAAATTAGAGAGTACTCTTGCAAATCTGAATGAAGGTATAAACAAAACAGTCCTTACATTTTCGCATTGTTGTTCTTTTTTTCTCTTTTTTTGTAATATCTATTTCGCGCTCAGTGTTTCAATAAAAAGTATATCATCACGTTGTGCATCACAGCCATTTTTATACTAATACTTTTTCTTAGTGTTGTACCCACTGTTTCTGGTGTATTTTGACATTTCCTCTGAATATATGTATTCGATTTATATTTTGTTTATATATACCATGTGTTTTTTACGTTATTCAACATGTTACATTTTTTTTCTGTTGCATTGAAAATGTGTGGATATATGGTGAACATGTTCGTGTATGCTGCTTGTGGTGTTACTGCTGCCATGTGAGGGCCTTCAGGCACGTTCAAGCTGTATAGTGCCGCTTTTCGCCTGAAGGACCCCCAACAGTTTTGTTGGAAAATAAAAACATTTCTGATTTCTGATTCTGATCTACAAGAATATCACACTTTTCACTCTTCTATAATGGTATTATAGTTGTTCGCCTTTGTCCCTGGCCAAGGAGTGCATTCTACACACTACACATCTTAATAAGACTTCTTCTGGGCAGCTGGCACAAATCACACGCGATCACAGGGCACTGAAGCACAGACGTAAGGGAGAAACGCAGAGACACTGTATCACAGTGTGTTTCTGTGCGTTTGTCCCATGCGTCTGTTGCTTCAGTGTCCTGTAATCATGTGTACCACCACACGATTTCATTATTAGTAATCCTGAATTAATGCGTCATGTTAGTGATGTCATGTCCTATCAGTCATGTTTTTCACACATTCATATCGTTCAATGCCAATTTTTGTAATACTGCTCAAATGCGCGATACGAGTACACTGACTTATGGCTACTGACCGATATACATTTTGTTAAAATTTGACGTCTGCTGTAAGTAGTAAAAATTAAAGTACCCAACATATTAGGCACAGTACCTAATGGATTTCACATAAGCAAAGAGGCGGCATTTCTGTATACTACGGTCATCAACACAATATTCATGCCCCGAAATATGCGTAAGCGCTTCTTACATGCGCTACCTTTGAGAAGCTCCAATCATCAACCAAGCACGTTATTTCGCTCCTTCCTCACCGTACTTTGAATGAATGTGGTCAACTATTTTCATTGCTTATTTATAAGATCCTGCATTGGCCTTTCACACAAGAGTAAATTTTCACCTGCTAATGAGATCAGCGCACCAATGTAGATTGATGATAAAGAGCCACTTTTACAGTCAGATTGAAGATGAACATGTCCTGCCAATGTGAATGGTGCACTCATGCGGAGACAGTTAAGCTGAAAAAGAAAGTGTACACCCCCATTCAAACAAACTTGCGGCGTATCTCTTTGTCATTGTTATGAAAAAAGCTTTAATGTTGACATGGGTTCCACCACAAGAGCAGTGAGCAAGACGGCAAGCACGACGTGTATTGCGTGCTTGCAGAGCAAATAGTATTCAATTTTATTACAGTACAATATTGGGGATAATGTAATCATGGCCAAATAACTGGACAGTGATGACCTGCCACCATCTGACGGCCACACCTCGTTATGGTATAGGAAGGCGCAGTTCCCGCGCAATTTTACATAGTATCAAAGTGTGTCACTTCCACATATCTCTCACTACATTTTGACCACTGAAATCCTATGTAAACTAGAGCGTCTTTTATGTATATACTAAATGTCCATGAGGCATATGTTAACATCTTTATGTTTTGCAAATGCTGCTACCAGCTATACATATACTGTTGGTCATTGCCTATCCACACATTTTGGGCAGAAAATCATGGGCAGCCCTCATTTTTAAAGTCCTGTCAGGTAGTTTGTTTGCAGTCGCTGTCCTCTAACATAAAACAAGCCTATCTTTCCTCAAGTCCTACCAAAACACTGTTTTGAGTGCTTGAAGACCTATTCATGGCTAAGGGGCCATCTATAAGCAAAGGAATGCTTATAATTGTGTGATGCAGCTACTATCACTCACAAAATTATAAAGAAACACAGCTTTTGAACGCCTTTGACAGCTACTTGGGAGCCTCTGGTTCTTTATTAACATAAGGCACGTTTGTAATCTATGGTGCGACTACTTTCGCTCTTAAAATTCTAAGTAGGTGCTGTATTAGCATGCGTTTGAGGGCTATTTGTCGATGAATGGTCTTTTATTAACACGAAATGTGCTCATAGTTGTGTGATGTGAGTACTATTATTCCTCAACTTCTAACAAAGCACTGTTCTGTAGTGCTTTAGAGAGCAATTCATGGTTGGTGCGCTTGTAACTACACGAGGATTACTATTGCAAAATTCTAACCAAGAACTGTTTTAGAATGCTTTTGAGAGAAATTCATGGAAAGGTTAGTGATTACAAAAAGGTGGTCTTGTAACATTGCGATGTGACTATTACAAGTAAAATCCTCATAAAGCACTGTTTCGCCACCATATTTTTAAGCATTATTTGTTGCTGAGAGGTGGCCAGACACGAATATAATTGTGCGATGTCAGCGCATTGTAACCAAACGCTGTTGTAGAATGATTTTACGAGCAATTTGTGGTTGAGAGGCCTTTATAAACACAAGTGTGCTCATAACTATGTGATGCGACTTGTGCCACTTGAAAAATGCAATACAGCTGCTACAGATGAAATTCTGCAAGTTGTTGAACACCGAGAAGCTGAGATTCTTGGCATTTCGGTCGCGTTAAATTGCATGAGTACTAGTATATGTGGGGAAACGCACAAACTTTTTAAATTGAATCGTCCTTGCTTTGTTATTCCTGCTGTGCTCCTACGGATTGACCTTGTTATTTAAAATCGTCACAAAAACAATTCTCTTTCAAATCATAGTGTTCAAGGAAGAAAAAGGAAACAGTCAATGAGCAGACCGGTTTTGGTGGTTATAGATATCAAACTTAGGTCATTCCGGCAAACCAGCTGTCATTTACCTAGCCCTTATCGGAATTTTGTTCCTAATTTACATGGACTAATGTTTATATCAGCTACCGTAGCTACCCACTACAGTACATTCCTCTGATACAATGTCCTGCACTCTAATATTGCAGGACATTGTTCATTGAAAAATGTGAGCACATTTGGTGCCATGCTGTCCTAGTCTTTTTAAATCGTTGTGCATTTGATATTTAAAAAGCCGCGTCTAATTCAGTAGTGCTGGTGAGATGTCAAGCGTAGGAAAAAAAATTGGCCGCGTATCTCCGTGCTTCGCTGCAAATGCCGTCGAAAGACGATAGCCTTCAACCGGCCGTAGTACATGAGTCCCGTTTCGCGTGTTTCTATTCCCCCCGAGGAGTTGCGCAAGCGAGAGGGAAAACGAAGAGACGCGAGGAGAGAAAGGGACCGGCCGGAGTGGCGGGCGGCCGTTCCCTGCCTTCCGTTCGGCACGAGCGCGAGATAAGGGCGCCATCTGGCCATGGCTACAGGAAACGCAAGAAGCTTGCCTAGTACAGGAAACGTCCGCTTTTGCGCATCCTAACAAGCACTAGGGTCTTCAGAATTCCGCATCTATGTATTTTCTACTAAAGGAACACACCGTCCAATACATACGTATTGATGTTGCGCCTCAGATATGCGTAATATTTGCTTTTTGGCCGACTGTGTTCAGAAGTATGAAGGTAGCCACCAGTTCAAGCTGGGTGGTCGTTGAGGAAGGGGTTCACCTTTCGCAGCAGGACAGACACACAAACAAACACACACACACACACAGACAGACAGACAGACCAAAATTTCTGCGTTGAAGTATCCCAAGAAAGACTATCGTCTTTAAAAAGAAATTGTTATGTATACAATTAAACCTCAAGGAGCACCTTCCTTCACATCGTCGTTGCTTTCTGGATGCTGCCTGCTCATGTATTGCACCTCCTTGCGTGTGCGTGCCTGAGCAGGCAGCTTGCAAAGCAAGGTATGTGCAAGTAAGCATGTGCCAATGTGCAGTGCACCGTAGAAAGGCACAGCAAGAGCAAACGCAGCATTTCTTCATGCACGCGATTTTCTAGCTCAATCACCAGTTTCGCGTAGGTTCGAGCTTGAATTCTAAGCATAGCAAATACACCGGTAACAGCTGATCGCAGTCGTAAACCACGGTCAGTTGTTTCTGGCTTGACACATTGCAACTAAACAATTTCTCTCGAATCAACAAGTGTGTGAGCGTCTCAGAGTGCGCCATACATTCATGTTCGTGGCCAGATGTCACCGGAAAGTGCTGGTGAGCGCGTGGTCCACCTTTGGAAGCGATCGCTGTCGGTGCCGATGTTGAAAACAAACACGCAGCAGTTCAACGCTCTTGCGTAAGCACCTCACGATCACGGGCGTTGTTATAATATTTACGTTGCGACGTAAACAATCAAACATCAATATCCACCACCCTAGTTTCTCAATCGTGCTACTTCGGGCAAAGTCGACGGGCCACGCCAGGCCTGACATCGCTCACAGTTGCTTTAGCAGCAGGCGAGGCACCAGACTTCGAAATTCGAAAGCACGTCTCTGCTCGTTTCAGGCACAAGTAAACACAGACAAGCACAGGCGCAGCGGTTGTCTTCATTAGGATGTTTTGATTTGGCAGCGATCACGCTCACGCCGGCGGAAAGTCACCCGGCAAGATGGAATAGTCGGCGCCGCTATAGCTGTAGGCACAACCACGGTGGGCACAATATCACGTCACCCTGCAACACTCGCGGTCCTTGATCGTATCGCTATCGGCTACGGTTGACGACGCGTTAATTCAGCAATGCTACGGTGCTTCCCCAGAACTCGGTCGTGTCTTCGAAGCGGCACCACGGCGGCCGCCATGCTAGGCCTAGCTGTGCGAGGTTCCGCGTCCTCTGATTGGTATCGCGTGGTGGGCGTGCCGACACGAGCCGTGCGAGACTCGAAAGTATCTGATATTGCTAGATCCCCTCGCGTCGGTGCGTCAGCCTCTCCAAGGGCGACGCGTGGCGATGCAGTTGACGCTTTGGCGCGTAAACGCGTGCGAACGCGTGCCTGTGGTTGGGCCTTTAGGAAGAGAAGCCTCCGCTTGCTGGGTATCGTTCTCCTTCTCTTTTCATTTCATTTCATTTTATTATACTGTCAGTCTGATTGGGCTATAACAGGGGTGGAAGAATAAAGGGTACATACATATTGAGAAATAAGGACTCCTATACAAGCATCTATATTAAACATGTAACAGTGATTGACAAAGGATAGCCACAAAACAGTACTCAGAAGCACAAACATAAACTATATATGTCAGCATAAACCATAAAATGAACTATACATCTTGCAAAAATGCGTTATTTAGGTTTTTGACAAAAGAAGGTGCACTATCAGATGACACAATGGAGTTTGGTAGCCTATTCCACTCACTGATCACCCGCGGAAAGAAACTGTACTTGCAGCAATCGTTGTGGGATCTGGGGGGCGGAATGGACATGTTGTGGCGGCGCCTTGATGTTTCCCCAGTTTTTATTTCTATGTACTTTGAGTTCTCGATTTTTACTTGTTCTTTTATTATTAGAAAGAGTAATTTGAGCGTTTCATACTCAGTCCTTTTAGATGCGAAGCATCTTTTGCTCGGGGCTATGTCCGTTGCCCGTTGGCATCCGCACCTCTCCTCCTCATCCCCCTCTCCACGCCAGCTGTGCGATAATACGAATCTCACTACGCCCTCCTCTCCATGACAGCTGCGCGATAGCGGGCTAGTCCCTCCGTCCTCTCCGCGCAAGCTGTGCGATAGCGCGCTGCTCCCTCCGTCCTCCTCTCCACGCGAGCTGCGCGCATGCGCGCCTATCCCTCTGTCCTCCTCTCCTCTCCGAACGGCGCGCGTTAACTCCTTCCGTCCTCCTTTCTACCTGTCTACAACAATAAAGAATCTCTCCTTGATTATAGAAACGCTCTTTCTGCAATGAAAGCTTTACCAGCTCGCAAGGAACGAGAACGCGCCCTCGGCCGGCGAGAGACAACGCTGACGCAGGCAGCGTCTTCTAGCGTCAAACCGATGCAAACTCGACACCTATACCTGGCGATAGCTTTCTGTGGCAGCACAGGGAAGGCTACGGAGCCGAAGCGCGTACATTTTTGCTACGCTCCCGTATGTAGTCCACGAACGCTAACTTTTGCACTATACATAGCGCAACTTGACACATGTCATCTAATTTTTTTCTTTTTATGTTCAGGATTATTTCATTGCAATTTGGAAAGGTTGCCTCGTAATCGAATTTCGTTTTTTTTTTGCTGTTTCTGGTTTTCTGGTTTCTCTTGTCCGTTCCACGTTTTCCTCACCCTCAAAACAACGATGGCGTCGCTCGGTTCAAGCAGGTTCGCGTCGCAGCGCGTATGGGCAAGCGGTCGTCGGCTGGTGTGAAGTCATCGTAAAAAGCGAAGCGGAGACAGTATTGTGTTGCAAAATATTATGTTGTATGGATACACTCTCGAGGAAAGAAGTTGTGCTGCTTGTAAGCGATGCCACCAGCGTGAGTTGGTCCCACACCGCGATAACGACTTCGACACCGCAGTGACCCACCCGTCTTCACCGAGTCTGCGAACTTGAAAGCAATGCTGCTATTAGGAACAGTAGGTAAAGTGAATGACTCATTTCATTTGCTTGATTAGATTATACCTGATTGGTATTTTCCGTTGTTTATTGCCGCTGATACGATTGTTCACAATGTGCATCTCGTGAAAATGAACGCCGCGCATTGCGTGCGACAGCGTACGCATACGTGTCTGCAGTTGGAAGTGCTTTTGGCGCCTTGCAATGAGAGCGTTCCACTTAGCTCAAGAACTGCGTTATTCGCAAGGGCCAGTCAAGGTATGCGTCTCTCTCGCGTGGACTTGCAAACCCGAAATGCGCACATCTGTGGGACGTGCCAAACATCTACCCTTCGGCGGCGACGCACTCCCTGCCAAATACAGAGGAGAGCCTCGTGAAAGTAACTGAATTTATTGCGTCACGGAAATTAGACTAGCTACTTTGTATGCAACAGAATTAATAAAATGGCTTGCTGCTGCACGTCAAGTACATAATTGTGCAGCTCCTTTTAGGCTTCTAGAGAATTTAAAAAATTAAACTGCTTGCTCGAACAAAATGGATTCTTTAGCCTTCCTACCGTTTCCAACAGTACACGATCCTCAAAAGAAAAAAAAAGCGCATTACAATTCGTTGTGTACAAGGTGCGCGTTTGCATGCGTACTTGAGTGAGTGGCTGGCATATCAGCGTGCACTAAATTGGACTTACTTCGAGTTAAAGTTATAAATAACTAACCAGTTATAGATCGGTCCATACCGCTATAAAACTGCATATATGCCGGGGGGTGGGGGCCGGGGTTAACTTCAAACTGTCACCCACAAAAACGCGTGATGCATGCGCTCGCAAAACCGAAATCAAAATCTCGCGCGAACGGACTACTTGGCGTATTGTGCAGAAGCTCCGCCCAGAAAGCCTTGGCTGTGCTTCCACAGAAAGTTGTCACCACGTATTGTCAAACGGATGCAAACACGGTGTGCCCCCGTGCTGCTTCGCATCGCCTCAAGGTTCCCTTTAGCGGGAGATGGTGTAATTTTAGGGGCGAAGCTCCTTAAGGCGTGGGTCGTGCGTCCCCGATGTATGTAGTTGTAGTAGGTAGCCACCCCTCGTTTAGTTCTTGGAATGTCCGCTAGATGGCGGTACTTGTATAATTGTGGGACGCGAGGCGTCCCACAAAGAACTGTGGGACGCCTCGCGTTGGGTGCTCACGGGAAAACGACAAACGAGGCTGTAAAGGGCGATATGGGATGGGCGAGTTTTGAGGCAAGGGAAGCGCAGAGCAAAATAAGGTTTGAAGAAAGGCTAAGGAATATGAAAGAGAGTAGGTGGGCAGTGAAGGTGTTCCGCTATTTATATAGAAAGAGCGTTGACACGCAGTGGAGAAAGAGAACTAGGAGGCTCACCAGTAAATATACGGCTGTAAGAGAACTGACAACAAAGAGCGTAAAAGGAAAAGTCAGAGAGGCGGAGAAGATTTACTGGAGAGCAGCGATGGAAAAAAAGCCGACTCTGAATAACTACCGAGAGGGCAAAAACGAAACAAAGAGGGAGGCATTTTATGATAATTCAAGAGGAAGCGCTTTATTGTTTGAAGCGAGATCGGGCTGCCTTAGAACGCGTATTTATAAAGCGAAATTCAGTAAAGAAGAAGAAAAATGCACATGCTGTGAGGAAGATAGGGAAACGACGGAGCATGTTCTGATTGAATGCGGAAATATCCGCCCAGGTGTATGTTTGGGCACCACCCTACAGGAAGCCTTGGGTTTTAGGGCGAACAACGGGAAGCTGAACATAGCCGCGACTGAAATAAGTAAGAGACGGTTAGAATACTGGTGGCAGATAACTAGAGAGAACGGACAAAAATAATTATAGAGAAAAATAAGGACCTTTTGCCATAAGGGGCAGGGAACTGGGCTATGAATTTCCGTTTTTTCTATAGTATGATCGATTTGATTGAAGTAAATTTAAAAGGCATGAGGAAAATTTAAAGAGAGAGAGAAAAAAAAGTGCTTAAATCTTCTTACGAGCCTGGTGGCGCACATGTCACCGCCCCGCTACAAAGGGGACGCTCATAGCATCCATCCATCCATCCGCTGGAGTTGCCGCTGCTCTCCGATTAGCTGCTGCGCGGGGCTGCGCCGGGAGCGCTCCTCTCATTCTCCTGAATCGTCGCCGTACGCGTCGGATCGCGCTTCATCGACCATGGACGAAGAGAAAAAATTCCGAACGTTGTGTCCGAAGCGCATATTCGAACCAGGGACCCCTCGCTTCCGAACGCGCGGCGCTAGCCACTACGCCACGAAGCGCACATGGACACATGCACCATGATGACAGTAAACACCCAATATTAACGAAAGACTGCGCGTTTTTAACGCGTTTGTGCTAGCGCGTTGCGACCCGTGTAAGACGCTGGTGTAAGACGCTGAGGCCTCTCCGCCTTTTACTCTCTCAGCAGTCATGTGATGGCGTCGGCAAACGCGGTGCGCATTCCGGCCTGTGTAAGGGGCTGCGTGAGACGTCTTTACACGATGATCCACTAGGCGAATTGCACGGAAGATTCACGGTTTACCGATGATTCCCTCCGGAGCTTCGCCCACTAATCTTCATTCACCCCGTGGATATGCTGCGATTTTTTTTCTAGTGGTTGAAGTTGGGCTTGGTTACAAAGCTCAGTAGGGAAGTGGAAATGCTGGTACTTATTAAATATGAAACGTGAAGCAAG
The DNA here is from genome assembly GCA_013339685.2 of Hyalomma asiaticum. NCBI lineage: Eukaryota > Metazoa > Arthropoda > Arachnida > Ixodida > Ixodidae > Hyalomma > Hyalomma asiaticum. The sequence goes on along the minus strand of CM023481.1, from coordinate 80,731,362 downwards.
TCTTTGTATTCTGTCAAGCTTAGTACAATTAGTTTTTGTATAGGGATCCCACACTACCTTTGCTTACTCCATAATTGGCCGTACGAATGGCTTCTAAGCCAAGCATTTGATTTCTGGCCTGACACTATACACTCTTCTCCGAAGACTCCGAAGTCTCTTCAGGGCCGGCCGGCAGGGGTGCCGATGCATCTAGTGCGAGATGACAGGCTAAGTGAGACGAAGCTTCCATCGGGAAGCCTGCTTGAAAGGGAGGCTGCCTCGGCAAATTACCTGAACAACGTAGCTGATTAAGGTGGCGTCGTGTGGTTCTTCCACCGATGTCGACGAGCCATGAAAGCAAACCTATGCGTTTGAGTACCGTCGCTTAAACGCAGCCGGGTCTTCTGTTGAACTGGCGGGCGTATATGGGCTGTCCAGTTTCAACTCTCCTGCTACGCATAAGCTTTTGTTCCCCCGACAATGTTTCCGCTCAGGACTCCGGGACAATTGCTGTCAGCTGGGTTCTCATTTCTCGTCCGAGCATCAATCTTTCTGGCATTTGCCCTGTGGTGCTTTGAACAGCGATGTGCTGCTTGAAGAGAAAGCGCGCGATGCAGCGTTGCATTGCCCCAGTTTGATCTTTAGTAAGGGCGCGTTTTAGCTCTGCCACGTAGCGCTCGGCTCGTCGGTTTGTCGCTGGATGATAAGGAGCTGATGTAACAGACGAGATGCCGTTGTCTCTGTAAAACTTGAGACAATTCGTGGACACAGACGGAGTCCTGTTGTCCGAGACTACCTTGCGCGGTAGGTCGAACGTTGCAAACAACGACCGGAGAATGTCAATAACTGCTGCCCATGTTGCTGTAGTCGTTTGTTTTACCTCAAGCCACTTGGTGCACGCATCTACAGCCACCAGGAATGAACACCCTTCGATAGGTCCAGCACAATGAATGTGCAGGGTGTGACAACGCGTGTCTGGTCTTTCCCATTCAGGTATAGGGGCTCTTGGCGGGCCTCTGTGGCTGCATTGGCAAGGCTGGCAATCTCGCACTATTATCATGGTCGATACCTGGCCACATATAACTTCTGGCACACTTCTTCATGGCCACAATGCCTCGATGACTTGCGTGGACAAGCGACATGGCTTGCTCGCGAAGTGCTGCCGGAATCACAACTCTTGATTGCAAGGTGATGCAGCCGCTATAAGTGCTCAACTGCGTAGCTCGCTTGCGGTAAGCGTTGAAGTGTTCACCCTTTAGCTTCTGCATGTTGCCTTCTTGTATAGCTGCGAAGACTTCCTTCAAGGCGGTGCACACCTGCATTGATGCTGCTACTGTGTCAGCTGCCAGTGCAAGGTTCGGCAGCGCCTCCAACATGAGTATATCACCCGGTGGGGGTGGTTCGTCTATTGTGGTGTCTAGCAGCAGGCGGCTTAGTGCGTCGGCGTTCTGGTGTTTCTTCAGAGTGCAATGTACGAGTTCATAATCGTACGCTGACATCTTGATACACCATCGTGTCATTCGCGGCTACAATGTGTGTGGCATTGGCTACTGGGGACCCATAACACCCAATAGGGGTCGGTGATCTGTTATGAATGTCACTTTTCTGCGGGTAATGTACAGGCGAAAGTGATGTGTTGCGTAGACGATGGCAAGTCCGTCTTTATCTAGCTGGGAATAATTCCTCTCTGCTTGCGATAGGCTCGGGGCTTCCGAAAGCAGTCGGGGCTTCCCGTTCCTGGTTGTCAGCTTGGGAGAGCACTGCTCCCACTCCGTGCGGTGATGCGTCGTAGGCTAGCAGTAGGGATCTCCTTTCGTCGTAGTGTCGCAGAACCGTAGGCTTCCGAAGTAGTTCTTTAAGGGCGACAAATGACTTGGTGGCGTGGCGACCAAGTCCATGGGACTTCTTTCTGCAGGAGCTGGTAGAAATCGTTGGCCACTGTAGCTCGATGTTCTGAGAACCGGTCGTAGAACGTTAATAGCCCTAAGAACGACTGCAGTTCTTGCTTGTTAGTAGGTGCTCGTGCTTCGGTGATTGCTCGAACTTTCTCTTCAGTGGGATGCGCGTCAATTTGATGTCCAAGAAACTTCACTTCAGGCAGGATTCAGGAAGGATTCGCTGCTGAAGCACTTGTTCATGCCACGTCCCTCTCCAACACTTCACTAAACGTGAAATTTTTCGGGGCCTATTTACTACATTTACTAAAGGTAGAGAAAGGAAGCCATGCAAGCCTATCCATTTCCCTATGCATGAAATTATTTGGAGCTTTTTTACTAAAGAGAGAGAAAGGAAGCCATGTAAGCCTACCCACTTCACTATGTGAAATTATTTGGGGCTTATTTACTAGAGATAGAAAAAGGTAGCCATGCAAGCCTAACCACAACATGCGAGCAAGAAATGTAGCAAGCGCCCAGTTGTGGCACATTTCGTGTCCTCATTTATAGATCAGACAGTTATTGGACAGCACAGCTGTGTGACAGACAATGGCCAAGAGCTTTCGCATGAATCATTTTACTTGACACGAGAAATGGTACTGCATGACTACCAAGTGGTACAAGGCATGTAGTGGCTGGAAAAGACACCTAGGATGAAAAGTAAGCTCATTGTCAATGACTCGGAGAGCACAAAAGCTTATAGAAGTGCGTCTTGCCACCATGACCTATTTTAGATGCAACAGTGTTGTTGTGTACATAAACATAATCGATGGAAAAGGTTTCGCTGCTGAAGCACTTGTTCATGTGACGTCCCTCTCCAACACTTCACTATATGTGAAATTTTTTGGGGCTTATTTACTAAAAGTAGAGAAAAGAAGCCATGCAAGCCTAACCATTTCTTGAACTGGTATAGTGCATTATGAAACAAGAGAAACGGCCAAGCAGACCGACACAAGAGGACAGCGCGCTAACTTCCAACCATTTCCCTATGCGTGGAATTATTTGGATCTTTTTTACTAAAGATAAGGAAGCCATTTAAGCCTAACCACTTCACTATGTACGAAATTATTTGTGGCTTATTTACTAAAGATGGCGAAGGGAAGACTTGCAAGCCTAACCACTTCACTATGCATCAATTATTTGGAGCTTATTTACTAAAGAGAGAGAAAGGAAGCCATGTACGCCTATCCACTTCACTATGTGTGAAATTATTTGGGGCTCGTTTACTAAAAAAAGAGGAAGGAAGCCATACAGCTACACCTTGCGAACTCAGACCCAAGAAATAGTGCACGCACATTGCATAACACACATTGTAGTCTCTATAATTACGCATTGTCGTGGCACAAAACAAACACATTACAGACAATGAGAGAAGCTCAATGGCGTAATCTGCGACTCAACTGCTGCGCTTAACCTGAAAAATTCAGTTTTCTTCCTTAAGTAAGATGTTTGCCTTATGTGGTGATTCTGCTTCATTATCTTTGAAGTGTAGAGATGCTCTTGAATGCTGTCCGGCATCCACGTTTGTCCTCCTTGGTGGATTGGTGGGGAACAGGTGCCTGCAAAACGAAAAGCTACAACATATCCTTAATTAACAAAGGAGCCTGCAAACTGTATTATAATATTCTTTATTAAGACTGTATAATGCCACTATGGAAAGAAAAAGTAGCTTAGATGCTATCAGTACTTCAACATTTAGGTTTGCTGAGTCAGACTGGTACCGGTCAGCAAGCATACAAGAGGTCTAGTCACATTTCCAGCTACTGTGTGATACCACAGCGGAGCCAGCTGCATGAGATGAAATTTAAATGCAGTGCAGGTTGCATCATCTTACCATAGTACAGTTCGTATTCTGTATCAAGGCTGGTACGCAAAGTGCTGTATGCAATGTAGCAAATAATTGTTAGGTTATGCGGGTTCATGCCTCTCATCTGCAGGTACGTATGCTGGCTGCTGGACATTGCGGAACTGTGGAATAATTTTGAAAACCTGAACTACACAAATACCCTGTGCAATTTCCTTTCTCTTATATGAATGCTGGTTTATGATTGGATTAAGGCAGTATACTAATGACAAGGTACGCAGTTGTACCGAATGCGAAATTGGGTGTGTAAAGACAACCCGCCCATCAATTTACATGCCCAGTTAAAGCAATGGGTAGTTCAGTGGACAACAGGAAACACAAAAAGTGGTGGCATATCTGCTTTCCTCGCTGCAAATGACGTCGAAAGATCATAGTCTTCTGCTGGCACTGATATTTCTGTATTTATTTAGAGATTTCCTACATTGCCATAGAGGCATTACCATAGAGGAAAAAAACATAACCAGTAAAAAAGAATGTGTTGCATACACACATATACACACACTCACACACATGCACACACATACAGAGATCACTAATATTATCATAGAACATAAGCACGGCTCAACAAATACATTTTAAAGACACTTAGTACATACATTCGTTTCTGAAGAGTGATGTGGCAACATAGAAAAAAATATAAATCATTATCTGTTATGTTTAGTAAGTCATCTGTTAAGCTATTCCAATTCCTTATTGTTTTAGGAAAGAACAAGTAAAAAGTGTTGCTTCTGTATTGAAAGGTAGAAATGTTTTCGTTGTTATCACAGCGAGTAGATGAGTAGTGCACTCCAAAAAAGTTGTTATAGCGATTAATACCTGTGTTAGAGTTGTATATTTGGTGCAATAGTTTAAGCCTTAATTTTTGTCTATGTACACGGAGCAGAACCCATCCCAAAGTTGCCTTTATTTCAGAAACGCTGGAGTAGGGGCTGTATTTCTTTAAAACAAACCTTTCTCTCCTCCCATGAGGAATGCAGTGGGGATTTTGCTGAATTCAAGTTTCCTGCATTTGCCCTGCTCTTTCGCCATGTGTTCTAACATTTTATTTGTTGTCTCTTCAAGACCATTTGTAATGTGATTTTTGATTTACTAGTTTAGAAACCAGTCCAATGTGCATTATAATTAAATGAATGCTCCAGAACATGGTTATGTACATATATCTTTCCTCATTTAAGCCTGAGGTTTCTTTGCGCTTTATCAAGTTGACACACATGACACCGCACCACCAGTGCTAATAGCTCGGTTGGCTTTCACCACCCAGGTGAATCGGTTTCTGCGAGGGAGTTGAATCAAGTGACAGATAGACAGACAGACAGACAGACAGAGTTTTTTGCATGTTTAAGTAGCCCAAGAAAGACTGGCACCTTTATCAGGGGACTTTAAGCATTTTCGAAACACCTAGGTCTGGCAGAGACAGATGTATGGCAAATGAAAAGTGGACCAGTACTACTTGATCGTCTTGCACAACAGCATACCCTATGTGTTTAGTGACTCTTCGTTGGCTTTCCCAAGAAGCTGCAGTCCCTGTACTTGGCAATGAGGAATAACCTGCAGATCCCCGATAGCACTACACTGGCAATCCAATGGGGTCTGTTGTTCGCATGCCGGTACCCCTCGTTCTCCCGTGGTAGTGAGGCAGGAACCTAAAACTCGAGCAGTTTTCCCCCGCACTTATGAATATGTTTCTACTTCTTAATAAGTGCCAGTCTATTCTTTCATCAGGAAATATCAATACCTCCAAATGTGTATTAATTTTTTTCTGCAGTACAACATAGTTTCCAAAGTCTACACGGTTAGGTTGCTGCAAGCAATCATTGCTGAAGTGTGACATAAGGAGCTGCAGGCATTCTGTTATGTGTACAGGTATTTCTAATGTCATGTATGTGTTTGATTATTTGTCTAGTCATAATGCTTGTAGTGATGGCTGACAGTTCTCTAAATCACAGACCTGAGTGTACACCACAGGTAAGAATAAGCACAAAATTTCTTTTATAATGTTAGCTCTCAGGCATCCCCTTTTTTTAAAATCCACACATAGTGGAACGTATATGGTGCCACAAAGTAATGTGCCAGATCACAGCACTTTAATCTCATGCAGCAGGCTAACGCTTTCTCTGGGGGGACTTATAAATCAGGCACTACGGCACGATCCCAGACTCTGGTAACCTATAACTTGCACAGTACATGTTAGTAAAATATGCACGGCAAAGTAAAGGAGACACTCAAAGATGGAAATTACATTGTGAGACTGATGGCAGCTAGACAACAGTAAGTTGACCACCAACAGGGGAAAAAATCACAGCATATCCACGGGGTGAATGATGATGTGGGCGAAGCTCCGGAGGGAATCATCGGTATACCGTGAATCTTCCGTGTAATTCGCCCAGTCAATCATCATGTAAAGACGCGAGAAACATTGTATTCGAACGCTGGGATGTCGCGCTTAAGGGGACGCTAGCACAAACGCGTTAGAAACGTGCAGTACACTCTAGTAAGGGGGAGAGGCCACAGCGTCTTACGCAGCCGCTTACACAGGCCGGAACGCGCACCGCGTTTGCCGACGCCATCACATGACTGCTGAAAGAGTATAAGGCGGGGAGGCCACAGCGTCTTACACGAGCTTCTTACACGCGCCATAACGCGCTAGCACAAACGCATCATCATCATCATCATCATCATCGTTAGAAACGGGCAGTCTTTCGTTAATGTTGCGTATTTAGTGTCATCGTGGTGCATGTTTCCATGTGCACTTCGTGGCGTAGTGCATGGCTTCAGGAAAGAGGTAGCTGATGATGATGATGATGATGCGTTTGTCCAGGTAGCAGTCTGGACACACATACCCGCTTTCTGTGCCGCACACCTGCCTTTATGCAGTAGTGGGCTGAGGGCAAGCGGTGGTTACTACATACATACATACAGGTGACGAACGACCCACGCCTTAAGGAGCTTCGCCCCTAAAAAACTTACCTTTGCTTGAGTTCCACTGTGTTAACGCACCACTTGGATACATCAGGATGAAAGCCACAGAGCGCTTCTCTGTACCAATGCTTCCTGTAAAAAGAATTGAATAATAAGAAGCGAATCATGGAATAAATACTATAAAAGATCTACCTTACGCACCTGCAGATTAAAACTCTACATATCTGAACATATACAGTTTTAAGGCGTAAGAGTACAATAATATCCTTGTTATGATTTATCAAATGGCCGATAACCCCATGAGATTGCAGTAGTGTTCCTAGAAAATGAAAATGCACATATTCTAGCTCTTCTTCACAAAAACATCAAAATGTGTGGCAAATATAGTGCAGTTTCTTCACATCAGTTGTACCTACGAAACGTCTGTTAGAAAAATCTTAGCTGTTGGTCAAAAATATTCCGAGGAATCCTCAGTGATCATTCAAGCGATACAAAGACAAAATCTCAGGCCTTTTGCAGTCAAAACATGACTTTGGAGTCTGAACACTGAACCTTTAGTGGTAGAACGGGTTTTTTGCTGCCATTGTCATTACTGTTCAGTCATGAGCATGACCGACTTCTATCATAATTCTGTAAAGTGTCCTTCTCTTACTATCATAGTATCAATTTCTAAACCCACTGCACTAATTTTAGAGTTGCAATCTCTTCTGCTTAGTCATGATTGCATTGTAGGACATCATGTCATGCATGTGACAATAACTTGTGTCACATCCTTAGACCTGTACTTTTCATTAGGCAATCATCATGACCACTTTCGAATAACACTAGTTCCTAATTTTTACTTTTTGTGAGGTATGATTGCCATGCATTAATTATGCTTATGGTCATTATCATGGTGTACTGTATTAGTGTTGTTTGAACCTTGTGTGGTGTACAGACATTGACTTGTGACCTTTTTATTCACTTTTTAGTTTTTTGTCTATTTTCCCACCTGCCTTGTGAGGCTCATGGGCATGACGAAGCATTGCTCTCATGTCATTATGGTTAGTAATGTCCATCTTATATTTAGACACATGGCACATATTATGATGTCCACACTGGTTGGCAGTGCCAGGTATTTGTGCTCTTTCACTAACAGTTTACCATGGAACACATTAGAAAACTCTGCATTTAGTGAACTTAACAGTGTTCCTAAGGATGAACACAAAAATGGGTTGTGCTGTTCTGCTTAAAAGGCCTGCAACTACAGAAGTAATGTTTTGTGTGTGCCCAACCACAAAAGTGCAAGCAGTGAAGCAAATGTCCTCGTAGTACCACGGCTTTGCATTGGTATGCAAGTGATAAGCTCTGGCGTGTTCCAACGTTAGCAATTCCAAGCTGTAATAGTGGTAACTACAACCTGATATTGCTACACCGTCTTGAAGAAACAAAAGCGCACAGAACACACCGACGAGGGGAGGCACAAAAAAATACGCATGCAGGCGCTACTTACAACACCCTTCATCACTGCAATACCCGTGCTACTTATACACCACCTAATCTACCATATCCTGTGCACATAAGTCAGAGGTCATCAAAACTTGACACAATTCAAAATAGTGTTGTCATACTCAGATAATCAAATTCTTGTTTTTGTCAGTGCAACTTATGGCTTGCTCATACACACTTCACCTACCTGTACAATCTCTTGTGCCTCGATAATCTCCCTTGTTAGCTAATTTCTGTTCCAGTGCACTGTTCTGCACATGTTAAACAATGGAACACAACCACAATACATTGCAATGCATTGCATTGCATCCTTACAATGCATTGCAAAAAAACCACCAGCCATGTTCTTGACGTGATAACTGCGCTCACTTATGCACTCACTAAGCCTACAGCCGGTTTAGCCAACATAGCTGCGACCACATGTCAACGGTAGGCAATAAACAACACATTCAGCGCATCCCACAAACTTGTTGTCTTTTGTGAAGTTCTTTCCGCAGCCATGATTCCTGCGTGCGTTTGGAGTCGTGAACTTTCCAGCTTGTTTGGTGCTGACAAACCTACACGCACGTTTGCTCGCTGAGCAATTTTTTTTTTAAATTGTGGGAGGCCTTGTGTATATAAGGTAACACACTTACGCGACTGCTTTGCTGTTGTTTGACCAACTTTTTTCAAGTCTCGAGATATGCTCAGCCACAGAGACTACTAAAATCTGGGGATAGCCAACATCAGTCAGTCTTATTTTTCTTGGCCATAGCTTACAGCAACCGAGTGATTGCACGAATTCATTAAGGCATTCTTGAAACTGCTGCCCTCTTTAACAGTTTTGAATCAGCCAAGTCGTAAGCTACTGCCCTCTTGAATGAGCCGAGGGGTAGGGGAGCAGTGCCGTACTTAAACGTGGCTCATAACACCAGCAGAAGCCACTGAGACTTCACTAGTCGCTGTGATTGGGCGTATCTTGAGACTTGAAAGGTTGGTCAAACACCAGCCAAACAGTTTGAGTGAGGGAGTCACATAAGTGCGTTACCCTACATATACAAGGCCTCCCACAATTAAAAAAAATTCTGAGCGAGCAGACGTGCGCATAGTCTTGTCAGCACCAAGCAGGCTGAAAAGGCTGTCCAAGGTCACGGCTCCAAACCCACACAGCAATCGTGGCTGCGGCAAGAAGCGCACAAAATATGAGAGCTTTGTGGAATGTTCTGAACGTGTTGTATATTGCTTACCAGTTGACACGTCATCGCATCCATGTAGGCTAAACCGGCCGTTGCCTTAATCAGCGCTTCAGTGAGCAGAGTTATAATGTCAAGAATGTGGCAGGTGGTTTCTGGAAATGCATTGTTAGGAATGCGGTCCTGTCCTGTTTAACACATGTAGAATAGTGCGCCGGAACAGAAATTAGCTAACAAGGGAGACTATCGAGGCACAAGAGATTGTAAAGGTGGGCGAAATGTGTATGAGCAAGCCATAAATTGCAGTGACAAAAACAAGAATTTGATATAGATTTCCGCAGCATATTAGGTGAAGTACTTAATATTTACAGAACTACAATACGTCATATTACAGTTATATCAAAAAGGTACTCTAAGCAAAAATTGCCATTGTAGCTGCATCGTTCAATATTATTAGCTTGCGCTTATCCTGTTGTAGGGCTGCTTTTAGAATCTCGCCTTGTAGCATGTTTGCTGTGCCTTGAACAATCGAACATAAATACAAGGACGGGGAACAAAAACTTGCAAATGAAAGCGATGCCACATACGTCTAAATAAAGCTTACATTGAAGACATCAAGAGGTTTCTTGACACATGCAGAGCCTCCCCTTGATAACTGCGCATGAAGCCATGCGAGAGCACCTTAAACTGCAGCCAAAGACCTGCCCTTGCAGCAATGGACGGTTGCAATGGATGCAAACTCTAACAGCAACTTGAGAGGAAGCAGTTTCTAACCCTTAGCTCTCTCTTTTGTCTACAATAGCCAGCAGTCAAGTGCTCTGATGTGGCAGTGTCGACAACTATGCTGAACAATGTGCAACAAAACATTAAATGAAGCTACTTTTTCACTAAAAAAGTTCCTTTAGCAGGCTCACCACCACAGTAGTGGTAGAAAACGAACTGCGCAGTGGAAGAAAAATTGAAGTACAAAGATCAGAGAGAAATGCAGCTGAAAATAGAAGCAGCGCAAACAGGATAGATTTTAGTGGCCGCATTCATAGATATGACCACTCAATTTATCAAGGTGATGACTATGTTGTGCTTTAGGTTTATCATTAGTTTTACAAAGCAAGGAGCTTTTATACCATTCTGGCATAAGCTTCATGTAATATTTCTCCAGAATTCTCTTGGTAAGGTGGCACAAACGACCACTATCGACATAATTCGGTGGAGCAGTTAGCCATTTTACAAATGCAGCGGTAACTGACAAGCTCAGGAATTTATACACACACCCGTAACAACCTCTCAGTTATATCGCCATGCACCCCCAAAATTTTCTGGATGACCAATGACTTGGTATCCCCCCCCCCGCACTATTGTTATGATTGTACCATAGTAACCCCCAACCCTCCAATTGAAATTCTGGATAAACCCTTAACAAGCACAATGGTTTGTGTGAAATGTAAAAGTCCTAAAAACCTACAAATGCCTTGGTTATTAAATGCAAGCTAGCAGCTAAATCAAGTGTGTAAAGTTGTCACCTTTGCACTGGTTGAGCTGTACATACCTTCCTAGTCTACTTGCTGCGTAACATCGATCATTGTTTCGGCAGTGACCATTTCCTCGTTGATGCGACCTTCACGTCATATCTGCGACAGTTGCGTGAGTTTATTCCTGTGATTATAAAGAAGATTTTAGCATTCAGCACCTGAAGTATACTACTCGTAATCAACTACACTAACTCTTAGCATGTTTTTAAGGCTTTTTCTATGCCTGCACTAACTCCTTCGGTGAGCATTTGTTGGTAAATTCTTTATCAAGATCTTTTATTGTTTGCACTTTGAAACAAAAGCTACCGTCTTAATGATTTATTTAAATGAATAATTGAACCTTGTTTACTGCAAAAAGGACAAAAAATGTTTTGCATATGCTCACAAGGATACCTTCCTAATTCCGTACTTCATTAAGCTGACACATCCTTGGAATGATGCAAACAATGCACCCACCTGATCTTTCTCAGACCTACGATGTACAAAACGAAACTTCTGAATAATTTTAGCTTAACCAACTTCTGTGGGCGTAGGGCAGCTAGTTCACGCGAATAAGATCTTCGGTGGTGATCACACACCCAAGGAGATATATTTTATTTTAAATGAATCGGCGGAATTTTCAAGCCATAAGACCAGAACAATTATAAGTGCCTCGCCGAGCCGATCCTATATAACATGCTGCAGAGTTCCATCAGGAGTGCTGCTCCGTTGCCAGTGAAGGAACAGTAACGATGTGAATCGGTTTTAGGAACAGGAACTGATGTATATAAAATAGAATTTTACACGTAGAGATTTCACAAAAAGAGCTTCTAAGTCCTTTTCTAAGGACGATTCTTTGCTCGGGCCGCTCCCTCATCGGTGCGCGTTTTCCGCTCGACTCCGCGGTGAGACGCACTTTCACCCGACGGTAACCATACGAGAGATGGAAGCGCAGCCAGATCTCACAATACACGTGAGTAGATTGTGCCGTATTTCGGCGCCGCAGCGCACCTGGGGCGTAAACAGATGTTCGCGGACCACCACCATCACAAAAGGAGACACACGGAGCGACCGTGCTTCAGTTCCGACAGCGGTTCTGACAAGCCGAAACGTATGCCGACACAAGCGCTCACCTGGCCACGCGTATGCGAGAAGTATTTTGTGCACGGCCGCTGCTCTAGTACCCTTTTTAAAAGAAACAGTCATTTTTTATCTCGTGCTACAGTTTCAACACAAACAAAACTGTACCCTCCTCTACGCAATGTCTGCTTTCGAGTATTACTAAGCATACACTTTAAAACAATCGACATAATATCATCCGCTCTGCGAAGCTAATAAGCCCGAAGTGAAAACCCAAAGAAAAGAACCGCTGAAGTTCCGAGTCGTGGCCAGAGGTGCCTGCAACATTTAAAGTAATGATTCACACTGCTAGCCTTATAAGTGTACATCGTTACAAATCGTCTACATGTATACACCATGCTGCACCTAGCAATGCGCGAAAACTGAGGATCCTTTGGCAGTCCCTGGGCCGTAATATAGTTCCCTCGTACGTCTATATTGCACTATGCTCTAACAGTCACGAATATTCTATTCCACACTTCGCTGAACATGCACGAAACATTGCGTAATATATAACTACCAAATGAATAACGAGCGCGAAGTGAACACCTAGTGCTCAATCGCGAACCATAAGAATGGTGCGCGTCAAAATCACTCCGCGATTTTCTATCAGCACACCTTGTTTTATCTACAATCATGCACAATACTACGACAACGGCACGAATTGTTCTAATTATAGCTGCGCAGTGTGGGGATCGAAGCATAACGGCAAATACGAAGGCTATCTTTACACGCTTTCCCGCCTTTTTTTCGGTGCGTCATATATAGGACTATACAGCAACTCCAACAGTTTTAGCGACCGCAGTGGTTAGCACATGGCGAACAGGATGAGAAATCAATCACTCACCTCGAGGATTCTGAGAAAAAAGTGGCCGCGTATCTCCGTTCTTCGCTGCAAATGTCGTCGAAAGACGATAGTCTTCTACCGGCCGTACTACATGAGTCCCGGTTCGCGTGTTTCTATTTCCCCGAGGAGTCGCGCAAGCGAGAGGGAAAACGAAGAGACACGAGGAGAGAAAGGGGCCGGCCGGAGTGGCGGGCGGCCGTTCCGCTGCCTTGTGCTAGCCGTTCGGCTCGAGCGCGAGATATGGGCGCCATCTGGCCATGATACCGGGAAACGCAAGAAGCTTCCGTAGTATGCAGAACTGCGTAGGAAACGTCCGCTTTTGCGCATCCTAACAAGCACTAGGGTCTTTAGAATTACGCATCTATGAATTTGCTACTAAAGGAACACACCGCCTAATACTTACGTATTGATGTTGCGCCTCAGATATGCGCAATATTTGTTTTTTGGTCGACTGTGCTCACAAGTATGAACGCAACTGGGTGGTCGCAAGATGGGCGGTCGTTTAGGATGGGGTTAACCTTTCGCAGCAGGACAGACACACACACACACAGACAGACAAAAATTTCTGCGTTGAAGTTCCCCAAGAAAGACCGCCACTAAACAGCAGCAGCACAGTCGACGGTACATCCACGAGCGAGCAGACACATTCAGAAGACTGAAGCAGCTGAAGTTCACGTTGACGCGTACGGCCGTACGGCGCTGCCCCGAGCTGTGGCGGGGGGGCGCCCTCTGTTCGCGCTTGTTGATATACAAGGTGAACCGCTGACAGACGGTGTGGAATGCTCTTCTCGTGAAGCGGTTCAGTAAAACCGACAATGTTAATTGCTGCTGCAGGTCTATCAGCGAAATTGTGCATGCAACCATGCGTTTCGATGCATAGTGGAAAAACTGAGATGATAGCACAGATCCGTATTGTTTTAATGAACCCGGTTCCGTTCTGCGCTGTAAAGGAGGGAGCGTCCTTCTTTCGATTTAGGGAGCCATTCATTTTGCTTCTACGTAGGTAGCGTGCATGCTCTGAAACAACGCATAGGTGCACTTTTTTTTCTATGGTCGGACCGATCATTTTCTGGCGGAAAATCACGGAATTTTTTTACAGTGGAGGCTTGGGTGAAGTACAAAGTGATGAAGATTTTTCGACCACGAAGCGTGCCAACACCTCTACCGGTGTTAGCAGTGGATAGGAATATGCTTTTGTCGCCACGTTGACAGTGCTTCGGTAGTCTCCGCAGAGGCGTAGGGTACCGTTCTTCTTTCGGATGACTACGAGTGGTGTGGGGCGAACTCCGCCAATGACCGCTCGAAGAGGGGTGAACCAATTTCATCCTAACAGGCTTGATCCAGAGCCGTGGACGACTAGCAGTGGGAGCTGACGGGTCTGACCATTGTAGTAGACGTCTATGTTGGCACAGCCTAGTGTTGGAAGGGAATGCCCAGACCACGTTCTCAGCTGCGCGTTCTCACTCCAAGTAGCTCGAAAGGCATCCTCGCTGATGAGGACACCTTTCCGATGACGATGCCGATGACGTTAGTGCTCTTACCGTTATGTTATCTTGCGTCTGGCCCACTTGTGCGTCGACACTGGTGTTCCGTTGCGCTGATACTTCGATCGGAGCTGTTTGCGCTTGGTGATGTATGCCTTTTCAATGTGTCCCCGTTTTTGGCAAAAATTGCAGGTAGCTGTCTTGAATCGACATACCTGGGGATTGTGCATGTCGTCGCATCGCCAACAGCGCTGTGTTTTTTTCGTTAAATTAGCCATAGTTGTGGAATGGCCAGAGTGCTAGCTGACTGGTGTGGGGTACCGGCTCGACGTTCCGTCCAATATCCCACTGCTGGTGACCGGCGCTCTGCGCTCGCTGGTTGATGTCGTATGTCTTGGAGGAGGTGAGACCCGCCTCCGCAAACAGGCGTTGTTGCAGGTCTTCGTAACAGTCCGCACACAAAACGGTCACCTAACATAATGACCAAGGGGAGCATAGTGGTGTTAGCAGGTGTGGCAGTCAGTCCTCCCTCCTGCGCAGTAGCTGAAGATGTCGACGTGCCAAAATTGCTGTCAGCGGCGAGCTTTTTGAGAGCCGCTACGTATTCGCTCACTTTTTCGCCTTCCGGTTGGTCTCGCCGTCGGAAGCGGGCTCGGCTGTAGAGATCCAATGGTCTTGGGTCATAGTGCTTCTGTAGTGCCGCTACAATGTCATTATAGTCAACGGTAGCTGGAGCACGTGCTTGAATCAGGGCACAGACTGTGTTTTATGTCTGTTCCCCACAGAGCGTTAGCAGGTTGCCTCTCTTCATTGCTGCATCACTGATGTTAGCCTAGAAGGAAAATTGCAGGCGCCCAAACCACGATGACAATGATGACCCGCTGAATTCAGGTAGCCCATTTTGGAGCCCGTGCATAGTCATGACTTGCAGCTTGTCAAAAGCGTTGCGCAGCGCAGGTTCAAATCCACTTCCTCATCTCCACTGTTGTTTCCGTGGTTTTCGTCAGCCCCAAACGTACGCGCGGGGCGGGGCGCCGTAGTCTAAAAAGCATAGAGCACCCGGAAGCGTATTTCCTTAATGGTTAAACAGAACGGAAGCTTAACGGAACGGTTAAAAATGGGTTTATTGCTACTCGTATGGAAGCGGCAGCCGAACTGCCGGGGGAGTCGATCGGGGGGCAGGGGGGAAGAGTGCAACAACCGATCGTGCGCGGGTGCGGTGTACGGCTTCAGACGGGACGTTCGGGCACAAAGGAGTGCTTGGGACACAACAGTGATTTTGGCGAGAATATATCATGTGATCACCCAAATACACGTCACGCAATGTCACGTGACATGTTTCCGCTAAAACCACATAACGCAATGTCACGTGACGTGTTCCCGCCAGAATCACATAAATCAATATTGACACGAGCGGTTCTTTTCGTGAACGCCGTTATAACCTTCCTGTGAATCGCGCGCTTGCTTTGATTGTTTGCCGCGAGCGCAGTTATCACTTTCTGTTATGCCAACGCTAGCCGCGTTTATCGTGCATGTCACTTCGGGAAGCGTGTCGACAATTCCTGAAACTTTGCATGCTGACGCACACACTTGAGTAACTTCTGGAATTCCAGAGATAACGTGAGAACGCGTTAAGCCATGCGTATAAAAGCCGACGCACTGCGCCGCTTAGTCTTTCCGTCGACCGACGACTGTCCACGACGCTATCGCTGTGCATTGTCATTGGCTTTGTTTTGCTGGGCACAAGTTCGCCCAATAAACAATTCGCCTGACATCCCTTGAGTCCTGCGTGCTTCGTCTCGAGTGCTGCGTGTGTCTCGACCGCATGACAATATCACGTGTCATCTTCTCCCAATTCACGTAACTCAATCTCGCGTGACATGTTCCGACCAGAATCACGTAACGCATTGTCACGTGGCAGGTTTCCGCCCCAATCACGTAACGCAATGTCACGTGACATGTTACCGCCAAAATCACGTAACGAAATACCACGTGACATGTTCCCGCCAAAATCGCAAAACGCAGTGTCACGTGACATGTTTCCCAAATTCACGTAACGAAAGGTCAGGTGACATCTTGCCCAAATCACGCAACGCAATGTCATGCGACATGTTTCCTTCAAAATCCCGCAACAAAATGTCACGTGGCTGGTTTCAGCCCAAATCACCTACCACAGTGTCACATGCTATCGCATGGTGACTACGAATCACGGCTATCCGGTAAAACAGCTTCGCTGTTAAAAGTGGCACGATAGAGTTTCTAACTGTTAGGTTAAGCAGTTTCGCTGCAATAAAATAAGGCAATTATATTCAAGCAATAAAAAAAAACAGGCGCTAACTATGACATCTCGCCTAAAACGGGGATCGTAACCGCCAACAGGGAGCCCAACCCTAAGTTTGCGCAGCGCCGTCCGCCGCTCAAGTGGAGAGAGGTGGAACCACTGGCCGCTCGGACGGTCGCTCTCGCATATGTGCTCTGCATTGCGTGAGCGGAGAAACGCGTTTCTGGAAGCTCTTACTCGCGTTTCCGGCCCGGGCGCAGCAGTTTTTTTTTTTTTTTAGTACGGAAGGCAGGCACACAACACAGATGCTTTGGGCGCTGTCACAGCAGTTTAGAAAAAAGGAGTAGCCGAGAACTGCCCGTGAAAAGGTATACCATTTCCCTGGCAGCGACGGCCAGCGTGGATTACGGGACACGGCAAAATGATATGTTGCTTGCACGCGCGGTAACTTGACGTCATTTTTTGTAACATAACCCTATCGAAAAACCTCATGCCGCATGTCAAATAAGCTCGTATGAACACATATGAATCATACGTGTTCTCGTATTATTGATACGAGGTTATTGGATACGTGGTATATGTGGCATATGAGATTTTTCAATAGGGTAGGTATGATACATAATTAACACGGAAAAGCGCCATGGCCAAGCTTATTTTAACAGAAACGGCGTATGTCAAACAAAAGTGCATGCGGTAAATATTCGCCTTACATTTTGAAGATTGTGCGGTGGCTAGGTCACACACAATTTTTTAATATGGCAGCACTGGTACACGTTGGCTCCATACATTACAGTTATTAAATACGGTGAGAGCCGGTGCTCTTTTACTTAATTGGAGGAGATAAGTCACTGTTCAGGACAAAATTTGACTAGCTGGATGTTCATAGTCAGCGCGTCTACTCTGGCCATGGAAGCGGGTGGGCCGCTGGCGGTATGTAGCTGCCGCTTCGGCTGGGTAGTAGCTGCAGAGAGAAGCAAGCTGACCACAAAAACAGCAAGGATATTGCGAGGTATGATGCTGTTTTTATCACCAAAAATTACATTTAACGGGAAACAGAAGATCGAAGGGGCATTTCATAGCGGTGACCGATTCTCCTTTTAAAACAAACAAAGCGTCATCATAGTGAGCGCACACGGTCTAAAGTAAATGCTTGTACTGCAAGGAACATGCGTGGTCGCACAGGGAATTTGAGATTATTGTGCCGCATTGTAATGCTGACAAAATCAGCTTCAAAAGCACCATGATGTGACGATGAGATGTCGCTATCGTTCGAGGCGAAACTTGTATGCGGTCGTCAGCATTGCCTATTGTAATACAGCCAGCGACTGGACAAGGTAATAATTGATTTGTGGGGCTTGACGTCCCAAAACCAGCTCTGATTATGAGAGACGTTGTAGTGGAGGTCTCCGGAAATTTCGACCACCTGTGGTTCTTTAGCGTGCCCTGACATCGCACAGCACACGGGCCTTAACATTCCGCCTCCATCGAAGTGCAGCCGCCGCGGCCGGGATTCGATCCCTCGACCTTCAGATTTGCAGCCGAGTGCCATAACCACTAGACCACCGTGGCGACTCGACAAGGTAGACGCAAGTATGAACTGTGAATATTAATCACATAATGAATTTGAAGTGTGTTGTAACCTGCAAGCAATGGAGTTTCGGAGCGAACACGAAAATGCAATTTCTTGCGCCGACATCTCAGAGCGGACGCCACTTCACGATTCGTTTTATCGGCCGTATAATTGCAGAAACTGAAAACTCGTCTCTAGTTTTTCGTCGGTAACGTCGTCATGCGCTTTCAACACGCGCTTAGTAGCCACGACACGCACTTGACAGCGCAGTATATGCACACGATGACAACGGGAAAATGTTCTTGAATGCCTTAAACTTTGTTGTTTTGTGGGGTTTTACGTCCCAAAACCAGTTCTGATTATGAGAGACGCCGTAGTGGAGGGCTCCGGAAATTTCGACCACCTGGGGTTCTTTAACGTGCACTGACATCGCACAGCACACGGGCCTCAACATTTCGCCTCCATCGAAATGCAGCCGCCGCGGCCGGGATTCGATCCCGCGACCGCCTTAAACTTTGCTGAAGCTGCCGTACAACCGACCCATGACGTAGCATACGCAGCCGCTGAGCGCGTGCGAGTTGGGCGACGCGCTCTGAGCGTCTCAAGAACGCGCTAGTACGCGCAAAACTCAGGCGCACTCACAGGAAGCAAGGGCGAGAGCAGATAGGGCAGAGACCGCAAATGATACCAGCTGCCGAAACCATAGAGTTAAAGGGACCCTGAAACGGTTTTGATGATTTCGTACAAACGCGTTCCACCGATAGCCCGTGTCCTTCTGATCACTAGCATAACAATATTGTCACGGTGCAAGAATAGCAAAGACGACGACGATCTCAAGAGGAACAAAGGATGCGTAGCAGTGGGGCGCAGGCTGACGGTCCGCCATTGGGGCTGCACCGGCTAATCTCCTCGTAGTTCAAATATAGCCCATTACAAGCGTATCCCTGTGCCCGTTTCATTTTGGTGAGAGGGGCGGGGTATCGCACAAGACGGAACTCCGCAGCGGACTTGTGATCAACCGCTCTACAATGCCCACCGACGACCAGGCCTCTGGATCAAACACGGCGCCACCATCGGCGTCGTCAGCATCCTCGATGCCGCAACACTCAGTCGTCCTTACTCACCCTCGTGACCCTGGAACTTTTTCTGGCAAGTCCAACGAGAACGTGGATCAGTGGCTTGGCTTGTACGAACGAGTTGCAGCGCACAACCGATGGGACCCCACGATGATGCTCGCAAACCTTCTCTTCTACCTGCAGGGATCAGCACGCGTTTGGTTTGACACGCACGAAGAAGAGTTGACCAGCTGGGACTTATGTAAGCAGAAATTGCGCGATCTCTTTGGCCGACCCGCCGGTAACAAGTCCGCTGCCTTGAAAGACCTGTCTTGTCGGGCCCAAACATCCACAGAGTCGTACGTCGCTTACATCCTTGATGTTCTAGCTCTTTGCCGCCTCGTCGACTCCACCATGACCGAGATTGACAAAGTAGGCCATATCCTTAAGGGCATCGCCGATGACGCGTTCAACTTGCTCGTCTTTAGAGCCTGCTCGACGGTGGACGAAATTATTAGTCAGTGCCGTCGTTTTGAAGACGCCAAGAGCCGTCGCATCACCCAACAATACACGCGGCTTCCAAACACCACTGCTACGTCTTCGTGCGAAGACGCTCATCAGTCCCTTCAGCCGCGCACTGCGGAGAGCGTTGTGCGAATTGTGCCGCGGGAAATCGAGGCTGCGGCACCATCGCTCGTGCGCCCGTCAGAGAATGCAGAAGAGACGGTCTCACTAATCAAGGCAGTTGTCCGCGAGGAACTTGCGAACGCAGGCATTCAACCGGTGTGCTCTATTACCCGGCCCTCAGTCACACCTGCTGCTTCACTTCGTCGGTCATCACCGATGTTTCGACGTCACCGAGACCCGGCCCAGTGGCGAACACATGACGACACGCCCATATGCTTCCATTGTAGCGGCGTGGGTAACGATTCCCGCTACTGCCCTTATCGCGAGTCCCCTTTTTCGCGATCCACGTTTTTCTACCGCCGAAATGACAACCGACGTCCGCCGTTTAGTGCCGCTCCGAATGATCCGACGTACTGCGACCCTGTGTACCGTGGCCAGGCCTATGACGACTCGTACCGTGGCCCTCCTGCATCATTCAGACGCTCTAGCCGTTCACCGTCGCCACACGATCGTCGGTCCCGCTCGCCTCTGCCCCGCCGTCCGTCGTCGTCGCATCCTTCCGCACGATCATCCCAGGAAAACTGACAAATGCAGCTCCCGGAGGTGACACTGCATTTGACCCCCGACCTGCAAATCCTCTGATTACTTTGCCGACCGACCAGAACCAAATTGCCGTGGAAGTTGATGCCGTACCAGTAACTGCCCTGATCGACACCGGTGCACACATCTCAGTCACGAGCGCTGATCTTCGGAAGCGGCTGAACAAAGTTCTCACACCTGCCGAGTCCGCCATTGTAAAAGTCGCTGACGGAGGAACACCCGCCGTGCTGGGAATGTGTGCCGCTCGTGTAAGCGTCGAAGATCGTCACACATCCGTTTTGTTCCACGTCCTTGACCACTGCCCTCATGACGTGGTCCTCGGCCTTGATATTTTATCGGCTCACTCAGCTGTCATTGACTGCTCAGCTGGTGTGGTCCAGCTTGACTTGCCTTATGCTCCCGAACTTCCCGACACAGCGCAGGTACACCTCTGTTCCGCTGACTTTGTTCGGCTACCGTCGCAAGCACTGACGTGTATCAGTGTTGTGCCCAATTTCTGTGTGCCGGATGGCGACTATGTGGTCACTCCAGACGTCAGCACCTTACTATCGCATGGCGTGTCTTTCCCTAACACGGTAGTGACCATATCAGATCACAAAGCTTGTCTGCCGCTGCTGAATTTTGCATTCTGCCCTCAGGTACTACCTCAGGGCGTATCCCTCGCCACTCTATCACCGTCACACGAATACCAGCTTTTGTCCCTCTCGCCGCATCAGTCTTTCACCAGCTCTTCGGCCACCTGCAATTCGTCTGCGGCCACACCACCTCCATTGCACGACGACATCACGAAAATGATAGCCCAAGACCTTTCACCCTCATAAGCCAACGAACTCCGGGATCTGCTGAACCTGTATTCCGATATTTTTGACATAGGCGGTCGACCTTTTGGACAAACCTCGCTAGTGCAGCATCGCATTCATACCGGCGATGCACCGCCCATTCACAGGCGGCCTTATCGCGTCACACGCCGAGCGCCGAGTCATCCAGCAAGAGGTTGATAAGATGCTCAGCAAAGGCATTATTGAACCATCATCCAGTCCGTGGGCTTCTCCTGTCGTTTTGGTAAAGAAGAAAGACAACACCTGGAGATTCTGTGTAGACTATCGACATCTGAACAAGATTACAAAAAAAGATGCATATCCTCTGCCGCGCATCGACGACGCGTTGGACTGCCTGCACGGTGCGACGTATTTTTCATCAATAGATCTCCGCTCCGGTTACTGGCAGATCTCCGTCGACGACATGGACCGTGAGAAGACCGCCTTTGTTACGCCAGATGGCCTTTACCAGTTCCGGGTCATGCCTTTCGGCTTGTGCAACGCTCCCGCCACCTTCGAGCGCATGATGGGCACGATCTTGCGCAGCTTTAAATGGTCCATCTGCCTGTGTTACTTAGACGACGTTATCGTGTTTTCCCCGACCTTCGAAACACATCTTGAACGTCTTTCGTCTATTCTTTCAGTGTTCCGTGCTGCAGGCCTACAGTTAAATTCTTCAAAGTGCCACTTTGGTCGCCGCCAAATTACAATCCTCGAACATATTGTCGATTCGTCTGGCGTCCGCCCGGACCCCGCAAAAGTTCGCGCCGTCCTCGATTTTCCTGTCCCAACATGTGCTAAAGACGTCCGCAGTTTTGTAGGCTTATGTTCGTACTTCCGTCGATTCGTAAGGAACTTTGCGAACATTGCTCGACCTTTGACCGACCTTCTCAAGAAAGGCGTACCCTTCTCATGGGGCCCTGATCAAGCTGCTGCTTTCACAAGCCTTATCACACTGCTCACCACACCGCCGATTCTTGCTCACTTTGACCCATCTGCCCCGACAGAAGGCCGTAGAGATGCTAGCGGCTATGGAATTGGCGCTGTTTTAGCCCAGAGTCAACGGGGGCACGACAGAGTTATTGCGTACGCCAGTCGCCTGCTTTCGGACGCTGAACGCAATTACTCAATCACGGAGCGCGAATGCCTCGCACTTGTATGGGCAGTGGGGAAATTCCGCCCATACTTGGACGGCCGCCCCTTCACTGTTACGACGGATCATCACGCCCTTTGTTGGCTCTCGACACTCAAAGATCCCACAGGTCGTCTAGGTCGCTGGGCCCTACGTCTTCAAGACTACACCTACAGAGTGGTGTACAAGTCCGGCCGACTACACCAGGATGCCGACTGCTTGTCTCGACACCCTGTCGACGGCCCAGGCTCCGATGATGCGTCTGCTGGAATCTTCACGCTCTCCGCCTTCCACAACATCGCCCTAGAACAAGAACGTGACGCAACCTTACTCGACCTCATCAGCCGCCTCAACATAGATCCGCCTGACCCTTCCCTTCGAATGTAGCTCATTCTGGATGGCAACTTATACCGCCGCAATATGCGACCTGAAGGGAACGAGCTGCTCTTAGTCGTTCCCACGCATTTGCGGGCCACTGTACTCGCACAGCTCCATGACGTACCCACCGCTGGTCATCTTGGTGTTTCCAGGACATACGATCGTGTCCGGCGACGATTTTTCTGGCCAGGACTCTACCGTTCTGTGTGACGTTATGTTGCGGCTTGCGAACCTTGCCAACGTCGCAAAAAGCCCGCCTTGTCTCCAGCTGGATTACTCCAGCCAATGGACATAGCCACGGAACCATTTTATCGTGTCGGCCTTGACCTGTTGGGCCCTTTCCCTACATCCAGAAATGGAAATAAGTGGGTCGCCGTCGCAACGGATTATGCTACCCGCTACGCTATAACACGAGCCATGCAGACCAGTTGCGCTACTGACGTTGCCGACTTTTTGCTGCAGGATGTCATTTTACACCATGGAGCTCCTCGCCAGCTCCTCACGGACAGGGGCCGTTACTTCCTATCCCGAGTTATTGAAGACCTGCTTCGATCTTGTGCAACCCAACACAAGCTAACGACCGCATACCACCCTCAAACAAACGGGCTCACAGAACGCCTGAACCGCACACTTACTGATATGTTAGCGATGTATGTCTCCTCCGATCATCGTGACTGGGATGCAGCCCTTCCTTTTGTGACGTTCGCTTACAACTCGTCACGCCACGACACCGCTCTCTACTCTCCGTTCTATCTGCTCTATGGCCGTGAACCTACTTGCCTTTCGACACAATCTTGCCCAATAATCTGAAGTCCCCTTCTGAATATGCTTGCGACGCCATTTCTGCAGCGGCCCAAGCACGTCACATTGCCCATGACCGTCTTTCTGAGTCCCAGTCACGACAGAAATCTCTATATGACCGCCGACATCGTGATGTCCAGTTCTCCGTGGATGACCTCGTCCTCCTGTGGACTCCTTCAAGACACGTCGGCCTCTCGGAAAAGCTGCTATCCCGGTATTCCGGCCCCTATCGCGTTGTCCGACAACTCAGTGATGTGACGTATGAAATACTTCCTGCCGATGCATCCTCGTCATCCGTGTCATCTGACGTCGTCCACGTCAGTCGTCTCAAGCCATACCACGTGGCCGCAGTACTAGCTGGCGCCGGGTCGGCGCTTTTGCCGCCGGGGTGATGTCACGGTGCAAGAATACCAAAGACGACGACGATCCATTCGTTCCGGGCTTCGTCGTGACGTCCTCATCATGGTTTACTGCATGTATATCCGACCGATACTTGAGTTTGGCTGCTTCTTGTTTTCTGGGGCACCTGCTTACAAAATCAGGCCATTGGTACTTCTAGAACGCGAGGCATTACGTTTATGCCTTGGGCTCCCGAAATTTGTCGCAATCAGTGTATTATATCAGGAATCACGCCTTCCTTCTCTTCTTAAAAGGTTCCATGTCCTAACAGTGCGAACATTTCTAAAAATTTATGCATCTCCCAGAGGAGGTCCCAATATATTTTTATTAATCAATCGGCCACATTTTTTACCCATCATTGGTCTAGATTACGTTGCCCCCAAGTCGTTTTTGCGCAGTCACTCTTGGATCCGTTAGAAGTGCACCTAAGTGAAGTTGTCGTGCTAAATGACACGGTGCAAGCAATTTCAATTGAATTTGACAATATATTCCCAAGTAACGCTAAACACCTGTCTCACTCTTACCTCAATGGCCTCTTAGAAGATCACCTAGCTCAGATAGACACAAAAATCGTGATAGCGACTGATGCGTCAGTCTGGGAAGAGAAGGCAGCTGTTGGTATTGTGTCCTCATCTCTGAATTGGTCCTTCTCAATTCGTTTACCGGACTTCACGCCCATTTTCCAAGCGGAACTATTGGCAATCGTCTTAGCTGTACGAAAATTGCCCCAGTCCTTCTCATCAGTTGCCATTCTGACTGTTTGTCCGTGTGTGCATCTCTCAGCGCACCTAATTTATCAAGTGCACTAGAAGCATTCTACTCTCTTCTGCCAAGACATTTCCGGCCTCATTCGGTTGATATGGGTGCCTGGGCACAAAGGTATAACACTCAATGAATATGCGGACGCACTCGCAGTGTCAGGTCTAAATGGCCCGGTAATTTCTGTGTTGCCGACTTCGGCGTTTGTTACAGCTGCGCGCTTCTCAAAATATACTACCTGCTATAATTTTAAGCAATCTGCACTAGCGAACACTGACTTCGGACACTTGGCTTATCCGTGGAAAAATAGATGGTGCGAAACTAGAAGAGCAGAAGTCTCAATCACTAAATTACGAGGCCGAGTCCCCCCACTGAACTTTTACACGTACAGGTCTGGTTTGGCTCAATCACCGTTGTGTCTGCATTGTGATGAGGATGAGTCTCTGGAGCACTTCTTCATATCATGTCGAAGATTCAACATCCCACGGAAAAGGTTTCTGGAAATACCCTTGAGAAACATGGGTTTAAATTTGTCTCTTCCAGTAGTGCTCTCTCTTGGTGCGACTATCCTCGGATTTAGTCACAGGAACGTGTGCAAGGCCGTATGCGATTTTCTTCGTGAGACAAAAAGAATTAAATGTTGATCTGCTCAGTTCATTATTTTATTTTTTTTTCTCAATCATGATCTCAGTACGTGAGAACTAATCTCCATAGCGTTCGCTTCTCTACCACACAAATTTCTTTTCCGGTTCATGGCCGATCCCCCAGAGTGGGTTGCGCCAAGATACCCAAGGACCAACCAACCAACCAAAGGATGCGTAGCAGTGGGGCGCAGGCTGACGGTCCGCCATTGGGGCTGCACCGCCTAATCTCCTCGTAGTTCAAATATAGCCCATTACAAGCGTATCCCTGTGCCCGTTTCAATATCAGCACTCTGCGTTAAGCATGTAATTTACTACAAAGTTTTAAATACGCACATCGTGAGAGATCGACTCGACTCAAAGCGTTTTCAACCGCCGGTCTCCACGGGACATGCGATGGGTGCCACGAAGCGCAATCCACCGGACGTCACGAGCACCGAAAGGCCAGCCAACGCTATCGTCGCGGCTTCTGGCGGCGTACACACGAGTCGCCGGCGCACTAATACAGAGGCTAGCACTGCCGAGGCCGGTGGCCTCAGTAGAGATATCGCGGCGCTATGTCGCTGCGGAGGGCTCCGCAGGGCGGCTGACGTGGGAGGCGCAGTGGTCGCTAGCGCCTACTCCGCAGCTCACCGAATTGAGGAGGAACAGCGGTGGTAAGGAGGAAGGCGACAGAAATAAGCCCATAGATGGCTTAGCGCAAGGTGGTTCGCTTTATTTATGGTATTTATGGTGTGAGTGGTTTCACAATTGTGTTACCTAATCAGTGATACAATGTGAAAAAAGCGCTTCAGGCACCGTTTAATATGCTGACTCTAGAGGCAAAGCTGGGCCGCGGAGAGGGCGGTCCCGCCTGCGCGCTCCCTGTTTCAATTGTGTCAATGTGGCCAACCCAAGTACCACTGAAAGGGCTAAAGACAAGTGTAGGTCGTGTTATGCCGATTCCTTAAAAAACGAATAATCCTGCGAAGATTTAGTGTGAATATTAATTATACTGAAAGCGCTTCCTAAGAACACAATTATTACATTTCACGATGCACACATTCGCTCAATAAAGCGTGGTTTCGGATCTCTTTATTTCTGTTTTCGTATTCTGCCTCAGTTTAGGCGTTGGATATGACATATTCGATCGCGCGGTGACATCGGTTGACGCGGTGGCGCATTCGTGCGGTTACGTTATTACTGTTACGACCGGCCTCTCTCAGTTGTGGCTGCAGCGAGGTACCGACGGACGGGTTGATGCGGTGCTGTTCGCGAGCACCGGCTGCCATGGCAGCCAGGCTGTTCGCTCGTGCCTCAGCCCGCCTCAGGAGCAATGTACAGGCAAAATAACTCGGACTCGTAGGTTGTGCATCGAAAGAGCTTTCTGCGCACGAAAGAATCAACCATGCTTAACACGTACTACGTACGGTTATATAGGTGTCCTCTGAACGTGCGTTGAGTATCGCGCACGGACAGCTGGGACACAACGATAATCAACAATGCTGCACTGACAACGCTGCATGTAGTTTCTCGGTTTCTTGCTGAGACTGAGATTCCTAGTTCCACGGAAGGCCTTCGTTCCACATTCTAAGGTTCCATCGCCGGGGATAACGCAACGTTTCCTTCGAAGGCCATGATCAACCAGCTCTGGTCGTTGATCGATGGATGTTAGGAGCGTCCCTTTTATAACGGGGCGGTAGTCCGCTGGCCACCGAGCTCTACCTCTATTTTTTCCTCTGCAAACATTTGTTTTCCCGAACCACACAGATTTCCACAACGAATTTCTCTCCTCGCCTACCTATTTTATCTGTTATCCTTCCGCTGTGAAGTAACAATCTTACTCGAACTACCTGCGTTTCTGTATCCTCCATACCTTTGCGCCACCAATACTCTAAGCGCTTTTTACTTATCTCTATCGGCTACATGTCCAGCTTTCTCGCGCTATCCCTGAAACCCATGGCCGCAGGTTGGTGTCCACAGCTACACTTGGGTGGACAACTGTACATTCAATCAAAATGTGATCTGTCGTTCCCCAGCTTTTCCACAGCACGTACATGTATCCCCTTCTTTATTCAATTTCGCTCTGTAACTTCGGGTTCTCGGGCAACCTGATCTTGAACAGTAAATCGCTTCTCTTTGAATTATGAAGTAAATAGGATAGCTGCTGCGATCTATCGCTGCTGGCTTCCTCCAAATAGATTGGCATGCCTCTGCGCCATTTCGGAGGCTATGTGTTTACATACTTTGTTGTCATACCGGTTACTACCCCTAAGAATAACCATCGACTCACTAGGTGGCAACGTGAGCGTTGCAAAATGGCGTCGACCACCACGGGGGACTCCCATACACGGGCCCTATGGGAAGCTTTGCCCCTAGAGTCAGTCTATTAACTCTATGGCCGAAACGGCGCATTTCGGAAGCGCGCCGCATCGCCCTCTGTCCCACCTTGGCAAGCAATACCAGAGCGCCCCAAGGGCGCGCGGGGCACAATGGGAGAAAGTGGGGACACCGGCTCTAGTGAGCCATCTGCGGTGGTCTGGTCGCTTGCTTCGATCGTTGGCACCGCGGGGGCAAAAATACCAAAAGGGCGCGCCGCTTTTTGTTTCAATACTCGTGCGCCATAAGAGCTACATAGCCCGGAAAGCATTTCGATGTAACTCGTGCACGAATGTTGAAAATATTAATGCAGTCACCGTAGATGTGACGCAGCGGTCATCGAAGAGCTGCGCCGCCGTAAGCACATCGCTTCGTCAGGCCAACAACTGAAATCCATAAGAGACACAACGTTCCGGAAATAGCTTTTAATCGCTTTGCGAGGCGGCAGTGATGTCGAAAGACTCCTGAACGGCACGGAATTTTAGAAACAGAGTGCACGCCTTTTTCTTACGTTAAGAATTCTTACGAACTAGCTCGGCTTTCTGTCCTTTCACGCCGGAGAGGCCTTTTCAAGTAGAGGTCACTATATATATTGTCACGTGGTAGTGACGCACACAGCCCTCAAGGCGAAGCACGCAGGACTCAAGTGATGTCAGGCGAACTGTCTATTGGGCGAACTTGTGCCCAGCAAAACAAAGCCAATCACAATTCACAGTAGCAGCTGCGTGAACACTCGTCGGTCGACGAAAAGACTCACAAGCGGCGCAGTGCGTCGGCTTTTATACACATGGCTTAGTTTGTTCTCGCATTATCTCTGGAATTCCAGAAGTCAGCATGCAAAGTTTCAGGAATTGTCGACGCGCTTCCCGAAGTGACATGCAAGGTAAACACGGCTTGCGTCGGCATAACATAAAGTGATAACTGCGCTCGCCGCAAACAATCAAAGGTAGCGCGCGATTCACAGGAAGGTAATAACGGCGTTCACAAAAACAAGAGCACGTGTCACTACCCCCCTCTCAAAAGCATCGTCCCGATGCTAAACGCACAACATGCAAGTTAGAATACGTGCAATAAATTATCAATAAGCCACTGTTAATCAGCGCGCGTAATAAGGTTTCAGTCGCACCACATGTACAACTTCGGGTCGCGCACGGCGCCGCTGGGATGACGTTAAGCCATCGGGCACGACCTCATAGTCCAGTTCACCAGAACATCGAAGTACCTTGTAGGGTCCAATAGTAGTGCCGTAAGAGCTTCTCACACAATCCCCGTCGTCGTATCGGCGTCCAGACCCAGACAAGGTCGCCGGGTTGGTAGTCGGTGTGGCGTCGTCGAAGGTTGTAGTGGCGCCTATCGACTGTCTGCTGGCTCTTGATACACAGGTGGGCTAGCTGTCGAGCTTCTTCGGCGCGCTCCAAGTAGCTGGCAACGTCGAGGTCTTCTTCGACGGTGCCGACCGGTAGCATGGCGTCAAGCGTCGTTGTTGGGCTCCATCCGTAGACAAGCCTGTATGGCGCAAGCTGCGTCGTTTCTTGCACGACCGTGTTGTACGCGAAGGTCACATACGGAAGTATGGCGTCCAACGTCTTGTGTTCGACGTCGACGTACATAGCCAGCATGTCGGCGATGGTCTTATTTAGACGCTCGGTGAGGCTATTCGATTGCGGGTGGTAGGCGGTCGTTCGGCGGTCGTTTGTGTGACTGTACTTCAAGATCGCCTGAGTTAAGTCAGCCGTAAAGGCCGTACCTCTGTCGGTGATGAGGACCTCCGGGGCTCCGTGACGCAGGACGACGTTCTCGATGAAGAACTTGGCGACCTCGGCGGCAGTGCCCTTGGGCAAGGCCTTTGTTTCGGCATAGCGGTTGACGTATTCAGTCGCTACGACGATCCATTTGTTGCCGGAGGTCGACGTCAGGAACGGCCCCGGTAAGTCCATGCCGATTTGCTGGAATGGCCGTCGAGGTGGTTCGATGGGTTGCAGTAGTCCGGCCGGCCTGGTTGTCGGCGTCTTGCGTCGCTGACAGTCTCTGCATGTCTTTACGTAATGGGCGACGTCGGTAGTGAGGCGATGCCAATAGTACTTCTCTTGTATTCTTGATAGTGGCTGTATAGTGGCTTGATAGTGGCTGTATTCTTGATCCGGCTGTGGGGTCGTCGTGCAAAGCTCCCAGAACCTCTGGACGTAACGTTGAAGACACCACGACAAGGTGGTCGGTGCGGAGTAGCGAGAAGTTCTTCAGGAGAACGTTGTTCCGCAAGAAAAACGAAGCCAGTCCTCGGCGGAATACCTTGGGTATGGCGGCGGTCTTGCCATCCAGGTAGTCCATGAGGCTCTTTAGCTCTGGGTCATCTCGTTGTCGTTCCGCAAAGTCGTCGGTACTTATGGGTCCCAAGAAAGAGTCGTCGTCCTGGTCAGCCTGGGGCGGCGGTTCGACGGGGCGCGAGACAAGCAGTCGGCGTCAGAGTGCTTTCGTCCGCTCTTGTAGACGAAGGTGATGTCAAATACTTGCAGTCGAAGACTCCATCGTGCGAGGCGTCCTGAAGGATCTTTCAACTTAGCTAGCCAACACAAGGCGTGGTGGTCACTCACGACTTTGAAAGGCCTGCCGTACAGGTAGGGGCGAAACTTTGATGTAGCCCAGATGATGGCAAGGCATTCCTTTTCCGTGGTGGAATAATTCGCTTCCGCCTTCGAAAGTGACCGGCTAGCGTAACTAATAACCCTTTCAAGTCCGTCGGTCCTCTGCACGAGCACGGCGCCGAGCCCTATGTTGCTTGCGTCCGTGTGAATTTCGGTGTCGGCTTCTTCGTCGAAGTGCGCGAGTATTGGCGGCGTTTGCAGGCATCGCTTTAATTCTTGAAATGCCTCGACTTGCGGCGTTTCCCATTTGAAGTCGACGTCGGCCTTCGTGAGGTACATCAGCGGCTGTGCGATCCGCGAAAAGTTCTTGAAGAAGTGCCTGTGATAAGCGCAGAGGCCAAGAAATCGGCGTACTACTTTCTTGTCGGTGGGCGCAGGAAAGTCGGTGATCGCAGCTGTTTTCTGCGGGTCAGGGCGTACTCCCTACGTGCTGATAACGTGGCCAAGGAACAATAGCTCCTCGTAGGCGAAGCGGCACTTTTCTGGCTTCAGGGTAAGTCCGGAGGCTTTGATTACCCTAAGAACCGCTTCAAGGCGCCGGAGGTGTTCGTCAAAGCTGGCAAGCAAACACGACTACATCGTCCAAGTAGACAAGGCAAGTCTGCCACTTCAAGCCTGCGAGTACTGTGTCCGTAACCCATTCGAAGGTCGCAGGTGCCGAGCAAAGTCCAATGGGCATGACCTCAAACTCGAACAGGTCGTCTGGTGTCATGAAGGCAGTGTTCTCTCGGTCTCTCTCGTCTACTTCGATTTGTCAGTAGCTGGTTTTGAGGTCCATCGACGAAAAGTACTTTGCGTTGTAGAGTCGATCCAAAGCATCGTCTATCCGTGGGAGAGGATACACATCTTCGTGATCTTGTTCAGGCGACGATAATCGACGCATAAACGTACGGTTCCATCCTTCTTCCTCACTAACACCACGGGTGATGCCCACGGGCTCGTAGACGGCTGAATGATGTCGTCATGCAGCATTTCGTCGACTTGTTGCTTGATGGCCTCGTGTTCCCGTGCCGAAACTCGGTAGGTGCTCTGACGGAGAGGACGGGCATATTCGTCGGTTATGATGCGATGTTTCGCGAGAGGGGTCTGACGAAGCCTCGATGACGATGAGAAGCAGTCCTTGAATTGCTGGAGTAAGGCCTTGAGCTCCTTTTGTTGCTGCCTGGAAAGGCCTTGATTGATGTCGAAGGCGGGCATGGACACTGCGGTCGTCGTTGCGACTCCGTGAGAATCGGGGAGGGCGAAGGCATTGCTTACTTCCAAGTTCCACAAATTCACTTAGGTGCGCTACCGTCGTACCTCTACTCACCTGTCTCTATTCGTTGCTGAAGTTCGTCACCATTACCTAGGCTTCGCCGTTATGAAGCTTGGCTATGCCTCTTGCGACGCACATCTGACGGTCTAAGAGCAAGTGCTGGTCGCCTTCGATGACACCTTGTAAGTTGGTAGGCGCTCTTGGTGCCGACGGAAATGATGATGCTCGACAGTGGCGGGATGGTTACCTGCTCTTCTGGCACATTCAAGGCATGATAAGCGACGTTGCAGTCTGACGGCGTTCCATTATCTGTGGACAGCGTGATGGACCTGGATCTTAGGTGGATGACTGCGCCGTGCTGGTCCAGGAAATCCATTCCTAAAATGACGTCTCGCGAGCATTGCTCCAGGACCACAAAACTCACCGAATACGTCTGGCTGTGAATCATGACTCTTGCCGTGCAGGTTCCAGTCGGTTTTATAAGGTGGCCCCCTGCTGTTCGCATATCTGGTCCTTCCCAGGCAGTCTTTATCTTCTTGAGCTTGGCGGCGAAGGGACCGCTGATGACAGAGTAGTCGGCGCCGGTATCGTCTAGGGCGGTGACGCTGGGGCCGTCGATGATCACTTCGAGGTCGGTGGTTCGTCGTCTGGCGTTCCGGTTAGGTCGGGGCGTGGGATCTCGGCTGCGCCGGCTTGGTCCGGAGCTGCTATGTCGCGTCGGCGGCGAAGCTTTTTCGTGAAGACTCTGGTCAGGTGGTGTGTTGCGACTACGTTGGGAGGGTTCGTGCGTCGTGGTCGTCGTCATCGGATCTTCGGCATTGCGTCGTGCAGCAACCGCACCTGCATAGGTTGCTGCCTTTAGTTTCCCGTGTAGGGGCTTGGGGATAGGCCCCGGTTGGAGCCGATGTACTGGCGGCGATCCGGGAAGACATAGCTGCCAGGCGAAGGTGAACGGGACGGTCGTCGTCGTTGCCACTGTGATCCGGCGATGTAGTCGGTGATGTCACGAGGTCGCTCACCTGGGCGCGGACGCGGCGCGTTCACGTCGAAGCCCCGTAGTCCCATCTCATGTTACTGGCAGTAGCGGTAGGTGTGCCCGGCTTCGCCACAGTGTTAGCATAGTGGGCGGTGGTTCGGGGTACGCCAAACGTCAGTTTGCCTCGGCGCGCGCTGGATTACGGTCGAGCGGGATAGCGTCGGAGGTGGCGGCGGTGGCTGGTGACGAAACTGCGGAGGCGTTGGGTCCTGGCGTGGGCGAGGAGCCGCGGCAGGTCGTCGTGCAGCAGCGGCGTAGGTCATCGCCTCCGGTTGGGACTGTGGTCGCTCAGGAACGCTCAGTTAGCGCTGCACTTCCTCGCGAACTACGTCTTAGAGGGCGGCGACTTGGGGCTGCGATGACGGGAACATCCGGCGCAGTTCTTCTCGAACGACAGCCCTTATGGTCTCGCGTAGGTCGTCGGTGCCAAGTCCTTGGATTTCTGCGATGTCTGGGAACACGCGGCGATTGTATCGCCGGGTGCGCATCTCAAGGGTCTTCTCGAACGTGGTAGCCTTGGAGAGGAACTCTTGCACCGTCTTTGGAGGGTCTCTCATTAGTCCAGCGAAGAGCTCCTGCTTCACTCCTCGCATAAGCAGGCGAACCTTCTTGTCCTCAGACAGGTCGGCGTCGGCGTGGCGGAAAAGTCGCGTCATCTCCTCCGTGAAGATCGTTACGTTTTCGTTGGGGAGCTGCACCCGAGTCACAAGCAGTGATGCGGCTCTTTCCTTCCGCACGACGCTTGCAAAGGTGGGCAGGAAAGCCGCACGGAAGTCGTCCCAGGTTCGAAGCGTTGACTCAAGGTTTTCGAAGCAAGACCTTGCGGCGTCTTCCAAGTAAAAATACACATGGCGCAGCTTGTCGTCGGTGTCCCACTTGTTAAGAGCTGCAACGCGGTCGTAGATGTCCAACCAGCTTTTGGGGTCCTCGTAGGACTAGCCGCGGAAGGTAGGCGGCTTTTTGGGCTGGCGAACGACCACGGTTGCCGGAGATCTTGCTTCCGTCATCGTGGATGCTGGTTTGGTTGCAGCCCTTGTCTTCTTGTCCTTGTCGGGGAGCGGCAGGTATTCTGGCGGGAGTCCTTGCTGTCTGCGGCTAGCTCGAAGGACTGGGTTGGAGTCGTCCTCTAGGCGGCTTGGGCTTGGCTCACGGATGGACGGGGGCGTACGGTACATGGACCGAGAAGCACTTCCACCAGATATCACGTGATAGTGACGCACACAGCACTCAAGGCGAAGCACAGAGGACTGAAGTGATGTCAGGCGAACTGTTTATTGGGCGAACTTGTGCCCAGCAAACAAAGCCAATCACAATTCACAGCAGCAGCGGCGTGAACAGTCGCGGTCGACGGAAAGACTGACAAGCGGCGCAGTGCGTCGGCTTTTTACATATGGCTTAGCGTGTTCTCGCATTACCTCTGGAATTCCAGAAGTTACTCAAGTGTGCGCGTCAGCATGCAAAGTTTCAGGAATTGTCGACGCGCTTCCCGAAGTGACATGCGAGATAAACGCGGCTTGCGTTAGCATAACAGAAAGTCATAACTGCGCTCGCCGCAAACAATCAAAGCAAGCGCGCGATTCACAGCAAGGTGAGAACGGCGTTCGCGGAAACAACAGCACGTGTCAATATGGTGCTTTCTAAGAAAAAAAAGGTTACAATATTTTAATATTCTTAATATACACTATATACGACCAAGCGCACTTGTCAAGTAATCTACCGTAACTACCGGAAACATCCCACAATAACATTTTGAGTGCATCGCATTTGTCAAAAGTGAGTTAAACGTGTTGCTTCGGTCAATTTTCTTTTTTTCAAGTTATTCCTATCATTTCTCATTTTGAAAAGTCGGACCTTCAGTTACGTTTTTCGGCGCGTACATCGTTGACAGCCTTGTCTAACATTTGTAGGAATGTTCATTTGTAGGATTGTTCATTAATTGGTGTGTCGTATTTAGTGAAGGCCGACTGCACCTGAAGCAGCGTTGTGCAACTCCTAAGAGCAGATTGACATATTTTACATCTTCGCTCTTAGATGTCTAGGTGTTTTGGGGTATAATTAAGAAATACATTGCTTTGTATTGCCATGCACAAATATACAGGAAGAATTTGGTTTTATTTAGCTGCCTGAGAAAGTAAAACAAAAAATCTGTCTCGCAATAAATATTGAAATAGAAGTTACTCGTTAAAGAAACTTACATTACACAAATCAAAGCATGAAAGATTTCTATCCAAGAATTTTGAAAGATGCAATGGATGTATAGTTCAGTCAGTGCGGCGTCTATCATGTATGTTACGCTTATTTCAGTTTTTTTTCTTTTGCCACGCAGCTCAATTTTGGCAACCACTAAATTCTTAGTGTTGAATGGTGGATCAACTGAATTATTGAACATTCCTACGAATGTTAAAGCGTGTGTCATGGCCATATTTCCCGCTTGATTGATTTTCTTTATTTTTAGGGTTTTACTTCCCAAAACCAGCTGTGATTATGAGAGACGCCGTAGTGGGAGGCTCCGGAAATTTTGACTACCTGGGGTTGTTTAACGTGCACTGACATCGCACAGTACACGGGCCTCAACATTTCTGGATTCGATCCCGCGACCCTCGGATCTGCAGTCGAGTACCACTAGACCACCGTGGCGGGGCGCATATTTCCCGCTTAGCAACTATGTTGTATGGTATTGGGCATATATTTATATATGCTTCATCTTAAGATATATTTGTCCATAACACAACTGTGCTTTACTGTATTGTTCTCTCCCCGAGAAACACAGAAGGCTTGTCCACTCCTTCCGCTTGTTGTCATTGCATTTCGTTCTCATGTATTCATTTTCGGACAATACAAGGGATTGCCTGCGAGCAGGACAAAAGGAGTTGGTTTGCCTCCTGACGTGGTCGTTCTCGCTCTGGGCGCGCCGCTGAGCATTAAAAGACATTCCAAATAACACAAAACATCACTAATAATTGACTTACTAATAAGTAAGGGCTCGCTTGCGAAACGCCGTACAGGTATGTTACCGTACCCCGCACAGGTATGTCAAATAAAAGCCAGGAATGCATCCTGCAGACTACACTCGCTCCACTTCACCTCGATATTTCGGATGTAACAGCGAATCAGCACGAGCGCATAGTGATGCAGTCAAGACGTGCCAGTCGAGCGACAACACGTGAAAGCGTAGCCTTCGTTCGAAACACGTGCAGCCAACAAAAGCTGATAGCAATTTATCGCTTTCTGTCCATCATGCAACTGATGCGCACGCTGTCTAATCAATGCATCCGACCCTACAAAATGCTGGCTATATTATCTCGCTGATAAAAAGCTCAGTTTGTGCTCTTTGGCAGTGTTGGTGGACGTTCATTCCCAGCGACACGCGAAAAACACTGACGCTCAGCGGCTGCTCAGCTGGCCCGAATCGTGGCTCGCGGATTTTGGATGTAAATTGTAAACTCATCGCAGATAAACAAACAAAACCTTCATTACCAACTCAAGCAGTAATATGTCACACTTTGCCACATTCACTTGCCCGCTAAAGTGAAGCAGAAAAGCGCGACGCCCATGCCGTCCGTCTCGATCGCCTGGTCCTGCGCTGTACACATTTCCCATGAACGTTTGAGCGCGCGCGTCAGAAAGGTGACTCTTTCGCATACGTACCGCAGACATAATTTACCATGGTTAAGCTTGATAGTTTTCTAGATTCTCCTGTGTGCAGTTAACTGATTGATTGATTTCTGTGGTTTGCGTGCTAAAACCACGATTTGATTAGGAGAGAGCTGTAGTGGAGGGCTCCGGGAATTTCGACCACCTGGGATTCTTTAACGTGCACTGACATCGCACAGCACACGGGCCTCAACACTGCGGCTCCAGTGAAATTCAGCCGCCGCGGCTGGGATTCGATCCTGCCACCCTCGGATCTGAAGCCGAGTACCATATAGGCACTAGACTACTGTGGCGGGGCTACAGTTAAATAATTGAATATTTCTGCGTTCGAATCGTTCATGAGTGCAACTGTACGCTTACGCGGTTATAATTGTTCCGTAATTCATCGTTCACGTAACTTGTAGTAAACATTTCTCCGAAGCATCGCACTAAGCATAATCATCGGTGCAGCTGCCGCGCGCCATCAAGAGGAGTGTGACTTAAAGCGGAACTCCGGCGGTTTTTTCACTATATTCGATATCGCTGTTTTCCAATGGCACTGACGGCCCTGTACCTGGCACGTTGCTTCTATTTGCTCAGAAACTCGCCAATAATTTAAATAACCAAATGCACGGCGTCTTAAACCGAAACCGAAACGGGTAGATGCTTCGCGTAGCGTATGCGATGATGTCACAGCACCTGTCATGTCATCAGAAATGTTGAACTGGTGCCAGATAAGTGAAAGAGGCGACATCCTCCGTCGATGTATCGATTAATGTCAGCGTTTCTGAAATTAACAGCGAGGATTTGAGCGCTGAAGTATCGCGGTTTCGCTCTTGACCGCCTGCTTTCTCGCGCAGGCAGCGTTGAAAGTAATGACGTCATAAATACAGAGTGCATGGCCTGGCACATATTATTACAGTGCCAGTGGCAACATGTATCGCAAGCTCCATTGAGATCTCAATTTTGGACAACGAAAAATGACAGGATTTGCCTGCGTGCGCGACTATGACGAAAGGTAATACGTTTTATGTGATGTTAGGAGGTACAGTATGCTCTACACGTAAATGGAGAATCGTCTTGGCGAGCCAGTGCGAACGTCGCATACATTCAGTTAGGCTTTCATGTGTGTGTCTGAGTCTACTTTATTACTTCAAATGCATTTTTTTTACTCCCTATGTGTTGCCCAGACGTACGTTATCATCCGGGAGAGCACACACAAAAGTTATAAACTCGCTTCGGTTTGCTTGTCCCAAGCATGCACCGAAGTACGCCAACCAGTCTTTACAAAAAAATTGTAGGAAAAGAAGCAAAAAGGGTTTGAAGTAGTTTTTACACATAGAACAAAAAAGACCTATTCATCGTCTTCCATGGTGCTGTTGTCGTAGCGCATAGGTTTACCAGCGCTGGTTGAATAAGAGTCGTGGGTTCGAATGAAATATTTTCGTCATTTTTGCGCACTTGTTTCTTTTTTCATGTTGCACAAATATCCACGACTTTCCTACATTAACAATATGTGCTTAATCGCAATAGCCAAGAACCTTAAAAAAGGCCGTTTACGGCCCAGTTACAGAGCCGCACAGCGCCGCATGCCAGCCTCCAGTGCGCCGCGTGCAGTGTCCCAGCGTCCAGTGCGACACTGGTCCAAAAGCAGGCAGTCGGCGCTAGTGGCGATAATCAGTGCCACAGCATTTT